>CM038121.1:10524174-11172772 GCA_001642375.2 Mentha longifolia
ACACCAATTATGAGTTCGAGCTGCTTCTGGTCCTTGGGGACCTTCTCTTTGTTGAAGTGAGTCATTCCACTCCAGTTGAGGTTGGGGTGGAGGCAGAGAATGAGAGAGCAGATCTTGGTGCCTAGACGCAGGTTCCTGGCAACGCGGAAATCGGTCACCACATCTCCGTCATAGGTGATCGAGAGCTGTTTGACTTCTTCATTGATGAGCTCGAGGAGAAATCGGGCCCAGTTCACGTGTAGACGCTGCACGATTGCAGTCATCACCCTAAACTTCGCTGGTGTGACAGCGTCGTGGTTACCAGAGTAACCAAGGAAGACTTTGTGAACGAAGTCGAAGAGAGCTCTGTACGCAGGTCTCAGTAGAGGTCGAGCGAACTTCCTTCCATCATACTTGACTGCGGGCTGCATAAGAGCTTATCTGGTAAACTGCTTCCAGATCTGCATCCGGAAGGTCCAGAATCAAACCCATGGGCTTGTGATACAGGATCTCCACAGTTCCTGAATCAGCAATGCCGTAGGTTCGAGAGATGAGCGAGAGAATTGGAATGGGCTCATCTGGTATACCAGGCAAAGGAAGATGGAATTGTGCGGAGTCGACATCTTCAGGGCAATAATACGATAGAAAGAACATGGCGACTTGCTGCGGAAGCCAGAACTTCGGCTCATGAGTGATGATCTTGTAAAATCCATCTGCTTCCTGGATGGTGGAGTACATCTCGTTTAAACCGGCGTAATCATAGTTGAAAGATTTGCCGCAGGCTCTGTGAGAATGTACTGTTGAAGATATTGGATCTTCTGTTCGGTGGTTTGAGGTGGGGATTGAGACGTAGATTCTCCTGCCATTTCAAGAATGAAAAGAAAATTGTGAGTGTGAAATTTTTGAAAGTGAGTTGCAGAGAAAAAATGGCGGAAGAATGCAGAAATTGAATTGAGAACGACGATGTACAGTCATATGAATATATATAAGAGATAAAACGGGCGGTTGAGATTGAAGTAAATCAACCGTTCAACGGATGGGATTGAATCCCTGGAAATCCGTGAGATAGTGGGCGCGTGGGATTGGTTGAGTATCCCACTCGCACTACCCTATCACTCAACCGTCGCCTCGCATTAAATGCGAATTTGATACTATGCATGCGCTTTTTGACACACATGGAAAGTGTAGCAAGAATGTTAAGTACTGTGTCAGAATATCCTTAACAAAGATTTCAATAAATAACAAAATACATGCTTCAATAAATGAAAATGATTGATAAGGTAAATAATTGATTAAGTGAAGCAGAAGTATTTCATTGAAATTTAAATATTTGGAAAAATTAAGGCATATCTTTGACACATATAAAACTTGATTAAGAAAATGGAGACTGATACAGGTCATCCATTACACTTCCCTAGTCAAACTGTCTCATTCACAGTTTCTGATCCAAAAAGGTTCCACTGGTTGTCAGTTCACAGCTCTTATCTAGCTGGACTGTCCTCTGTCCTTTGTGAACTGCTCTTGTGCTTTCTTTTCACCGATGTGAGCTTTGATGAATTCCCACAGCTTTGCGTTCTCAGTTTGCAAGGCTGCAATCTTTTCATCAATATACAGCTTGCTCTCCAATTCCAGCATGTTGAGCCTTCGAGACATCTTAAGAAACTCTGCTTTGTAGAAGGCTAACATCTGGTCCACTGCTGTGGAGCTGTTGAGATAAGATGTAGGAGCTTCAGTGGCAGGAGCTTGAGACTGAGCTTTGGACGGGAAACCTGGAGGGGTGCCTGGAGAGGACTGTTCGACAGCAGGTTTCACTCCAACCTGTGGAGAGGCAGGTTGCGTTGTGGACGCAGGTGATGTGAGATCTGCCTCTATAAGGATTGCTGCTGTTGATCTTGTGATCCGCTTTCGAGAAGGCGCAGATTGCAGATCCTCCAGCTTCCTCTTTCCTTTTCTAACTGACTCAGCCTCGACTCGGTCTCCTTCATTTTCTTCACTGCTATCTTCTTCTTCAACTGTATCTTCCTTTGATTCACGCATTTCTGTGAGTAGAAGCTTGGCTGCACCTTTGGCCTTGTTGATCTTGTGTGGCAAGATGCCAAGAATCATGATCAACTGGTTGCAGGTGTGAGGTACCAGCTTGTCGTCAGGAAATCCAGAGCAGACTCGCCATGTGCGATTTGTAAGCGTTCTCTGCAGTATAATAGAGAGCTTGGTGCCATGACGAAGTTGCATGTTGGCCTTGATCCTGGCAGGTAGCTCTGCAGCTTCCTTGATGAACAGATTGACCAGCAGCCTGGCCCAGTTAACATTTAACTGCTTCACCACAGCAGTTAGCAACTTAAACTTCAACAAAGTAACAGATTCGTTCGATCCTAGGTAAGAGAAGAACACATTGTGAACGAACTCGAATAGAAATCTGTACTCCGACTTCAGGTCGTGGCGGTTGAACGTTTTCTGATCATAAATCTTCTTGGGCTCAAATAGAGCTTGTTGATAGACATCGTTGACAGATTCCATGGGCACATCATCAACCTGTGTGATAGCCCCTGTATCTGATAGCCTATAGGTCTGAAGAACGAGTGGAAGAAGATGACGCCTTTCTTCTTCGTTATTGATGAGAAATGTTGTTGTTGCGGGGTCTCCGTCCTTTGATTCCAGAGAACACAGCAGGTAAGCAACATTTTCCGGTAGCGTAAATCGTGGATGTTGAGTGATGATGTTGAAGAAACCATCACATTGAGTGATAGCCTCAATCATCTGATCCAGACCTCTGTAACCGTATGAGTCTAGCACAGCAACCTTCTCCATGAAGATGAGAGGGGTTGCTTTCTTCACTAGAGCATTCAATGAATCTGCAGACATATTTCAGAGAGTAAGGATTTTGAATTTCTGAGTTTATGAAGTTGAAAGATCGAAGTAATTTCTCAGAGAGTGAAAAAGAAGTTGAAATGTAATTTCAAAGGATTTCAAGAAACGCGTAATGAAATCAAGAATTTTCTTTCTATATATAGAGATTTTTCCAACGGTCAAGATTTATTTGAATAATCTCAACGGCTAGGGAGGCGCGTGAACAAAGATACTAAAAGATTTTGAAAAGATTTATTTGAATAATCTCAACGGTCAAAATTTATTTAAATCCCTGGATTTTCATGATATACTTTTCAAATCTCAACAGTCAAAAGATTTGGAAAAGATTTTTGTAGGGATAAGGGAAAATAATAGATTCTGTAAAGAGTTAAATGGAGATTGATACGATTTCTCCAGTTCCCCCTTAAAGGTTGACCGGTGATTGTTGACTTTCAACGCAGTTTGTAACGTCAAGCTGCGTGTCGCCTCACTGCTTCTCTTGAGTTGCAGCTTCCACGTCAGTTTGTTCTTTACTGATCTGTACTTGTGAACTGCCTGTGTCAGTCTGCAGTTTCCAAGTCTGTCTGCTCTTGGCTGACCTGTGATTGTGAACTGCTGCCATTATTTGACTTGGTCTGTGTATCCATTCTGAGCATGCCGAGCTTTCCACGCAACATGTTGAATCTCTCTTCCATGAGAGGTTTCGTTAGTATATCGGCTCTTTGGATGTCAGTATGGATTTTCTCAACTGTTATATCTTGTTTTTCCACGTGATCTCTTATGAAGTGATGCCTTATATCGATATGCTTGCATCTGGTGTGGTAGACAGGATTCACAGTGAGAGCTATGGCGCTTGTGCTGTCACAAAAGATAGGAACTCTTCGAACGGTGACATTATAATCCTTGAGTTGTTGTTTCAACCAAAGAATCTGTGCGCAACAGCTTGCTGTTGCCATGTACTCAGCTTCTGTTGTTGAAGTTGCAACTGAAGTTTGCTTCTTTGAAAACCAAGAGATCAACTTGCTTCCAAGAAACTGACAGGTCCCTGATGTGGACTTTCTATCCAGTTTGCATCCTCCATAATCTGCATCTGCATAGCCAGTTAGTTCAAAATTATCATCACAAGGGTACCATAAACCGAAGTTTGCAGTTCCCTTGACATATCTAAGAATTTTCTTGGCTGCTTCTAGATGCGATTCCTTTGGATTAGCTTGATACCGAGCACATATTCTAACTGCAAAAGAAATGTCAGGTCGACTTGCAGTAATATAAAGTAAAGAACCAATAATTCCCCTGTACAGAGTTATGCTGGCAGGTTTTCCTTCAGAATCTGGATCCATCTTGCCATTTGCAATCATTGGAATCTTCAGAGGTCTGCTATCTTGGACACCAAATTTGGTTGCCAGCTCGTTAGCATACTTGGATTGACAGATGAAGATACCATCCGCAGATTGCTTGACCTGTAGGCCGAGGAAGAAGTTCATCTCCCCCATCATGGACATTTTGTACTCACACTTCATGAGTTCTCCAAACCTGTCACATAGAAATTTTGACCTAGATCCAAAAATAATGTCATCAACATAAATTTGTACAAGAAGAATATCATCCTTATACTTAAAAGTAAATAATGTTCTGTCGACTGATCCCCTTTTAAAACCAGAATGCAGTAGGAATGTAGACAACGTTTCATACCAAGCTCTGGGAGCTTGTTTCAGACCGTATACTGCTTTGTGCAGTTTGTAAACTTTCTCTGGACCTGTTTCCTCGAAACCTGGAGGTTGTTCAACGTAAACTTCTTCTCCAAGAATTCCGTTGAGGAAAGCACTCTTCACGTCCATTTGGTAGACTTTGAATCTTTGATGAGCTGCATATGCTAGAAACAATCTTATTGCTTCTAATCTTGCCACTGGTGCGTAAGTCTCATCATAGTCTATTCCCTCTTGTTGACAGTACCCTTTTGCAACTAATCTTGCCTTATTTCTAATCACTTCAGCATTCTCATCTCTCTTGTTTCTGAATACCCATTTTACATCAATCACTCCTTGATGTGTAGGACGATCAACTAGTGACCATACTTCATTTCTTTTAAACTCATTAAGTTCCTCTTGCATGGCTATTACCCAGTCGTGGTCGGCAAGAGCTTCTTCAACAGTTTTGGGTTCAGAGTAGGAAAGATAACAGCTTAGTAGACAGCTTTCACCGATCTGTCTCCTTGTCTTCACACCTGCTCTTGGGTTCCCAACAATGAGATCTTCAGGATGAGCATCGACCCATCTCCTTCGACGAGAGATTTCTTCTTCTGTGAGAATCGGTTCAGGGTCTGGTGTGGGATCTTCAAACTCAGGTAGAGATTGAGAAGTGAAGGGGTTGAGCTGTTGAAGTTGTTCAGCAAGCTGATCCACTGACAGTTCTGCATTAACTGCAGGTTCCATTGAAGTTTCTGGATCAGTTGAAGAGGTGCAGGTTGGAGGAGCTTCCGTTCCCCCTTGGTTCATTCCCCCTTGCTGAATAGGTGGAATTTGTGAATTAGAATCTTGTACAGGCTGAGCTTCTTCTTCTTCCAAGTCGGTTGGACTCCATATTAATATTTCATCTCGAAATTGCATGTTGGAGCCTTTTTGATTTTGACTTGTACCTGTAATTTTATCCGGTTGGGTTTCCCTGTACTCACAAATAGATTCATCAAAAACAACGTGTGGAGTTACTTCCACAATATGAGTTTTCTTGTTAAAAACTCTGAAAGCTTTGCTGATCTCTGAATATCCTAAGAATATTCCTGGATCTGCCTTGCTATCAAAAGTTTTCAACTGTGATTTCCCATTATTATGAATGTAACATACACAGCCAAAAGATTTAAGATATTTAAATCGAGGTTTCTTATCCTTCCATAGCTCGTATGGAGTCTTTCCATGTCTTGTATGAATGACTGATCTGTTCTGAGTGTAGCAAGTTGTGTTGATTGCTTCCGCCCAGAACTTCTTTGGAAGATTGGTTTCATTCAGCATCGTGCGAGCTGCTTCCTTTAGTGATCTGTTGCGTCGTTCAACAACACCATTCTGTTGAGGTGTGCGAGCTGCTGAAGTTTGATGAGTAATTCCACTTTTGGTGCAGTGAGATTCAATCATTCGATTAAGAAACTCTGTTCCGCGATCGGATCTGATTGAAATCACACTTTTGCTCTTCATATTTGATAGTTTGGTGAGTAGCGCAGGTAGCTCCACTAGTGTCTCCTTCTTCTTATGTAAGAAAATAACCCAAGTATATCGTGAGTAATCATCAACAATAACGAGAGTATACTTTTTACCATTGACGCTTCTAGGAGTCACTGGACCGAATAGATCCAAGTGGAGTAATTCCAAGATTCTACTTGTGTTGTGAGCTGCAGTGCTTGGGAATGATGATTTGGTCTGTTTTCCAGCTTGACAGGCTTCACAAACGTGATCTTTGTAGTAGACTATATCTGGAAGATCATCTGCGAGCTTCTTGCGAGCAAGCTTGTTGATGGCTTTGAAGTTCAAGTGACACAGTCTCTTGTGCCATAGCCAGCTTACTTCAGGTGCAGATTTGGTGATCAGACAGGTTTCTTTTTCATCTGACCATTGTACTATGTACAAGTTATCCTGCAAGATACCGGTAAGAAGAATTTCTTCTCCTTCCTCATTCTTTATAGCACACTTGTTAGCAGAAAACTCTATTCTTTTTCGTTAGAGCAAAACTGGCTTACAGAAAAGAGATTATGATTTAAGCCTTCAACATAAGTGACATTTGATATTGTTGTTTTACCAACAATCAGATTACCGTAGCCTCTGGTTTTCCCTTTAGAGTTTCCTCCAAAAGCAACTAGAGGTCCATCACATTCAATGAAGTTTGTGAGCAAGCTTTTGTCGCAGGTCATATGCTTTGTGCAGCCACTGTCGATGATCCAGATCGCCCCGCGAGCTGCTCGCCTTCTTCTTTGAGTTTTTCCATCCTGCAATTAGACAGTTTTAGCAACCCATATGAATTTGGGTGCTTTGTTAGCAGGTTGAGATTTAGCAGCTTGGTTTCCAAGCTTCTTCTTTTGTAAGCTTCGGTTGGCTCGTGACTTATTCCGTTGCACATTTGAGTAGGTTCCTTTTGAGTATGCAGTTTGCAGTTGGTGATGAGCAGGTTTGTAAAGATCATTTCGATAGTACTGCTCCATGTAACCACATCTGCATTGATCATATCCAAATCCATTTCCTTGTGGAAATCGATATTGCATACTTGACAGCTCAGGATATTGGTACCAATGATGGTTGTACCAGTAACCTTCATTGTCAAGTCTCTGTTGGTTTGGCCACTGCTCATAGTAGTTTCTTTGTTGTCGAGCAGTTTTCGGTTTAGAAACTGCTTTTCCTTTGTTAGCAGTTTGCACCTTTCTTTGAGTAGGTTGGCTTTCCTTTTGTTGCGCAGGTTGACCGTGCAGTTTCCTAGGTCGCACAACCTTTTGCTGTTCTACTGGCGGTCTAAGCTGCTGTTTCCTGATGGATTTTCCATGCTCTTTAATCAGGATTGCTTGAGGCTGCCGTTTTGGATTCTTCAATTTGATTTGTTTATCTGGCAGAGTGTGATGAGCTTTGTCTTCAGCCAATCCTTTTTCTTTTACGAACATGACCTTCTCTTTGTCCTTGATTCCACTGGTTTGACCATGGAATCCGATGCCGAACTTTATCTGAGCAGGTCTCTGGGCAGCTTGCAAGACTTCGAGCTTTTCGCCATTTTTGTTCATTCTCATTAGGACTTGTTGAAGCTTGAGCTCTTTCTGCAACAGCTTTTCATGCTCATTTGAGAGATCTGTGAGTTGGCCATTCAGTTTGGTTATCTCACTGTCCCTCTTGATAAGCATTTCCTTAAGGTTTTCTTCCCTTAAGGCTGATTCACCCATTTGGACTTTTAGGGTGTCAATCTCCTTTTCTTTTGCTTCATCATATGGAGTGAAGCTTTCATCTATAGCAGCTTTGAGTTTCAAGTTTTCACCCTCCAGCTTGGAACCTTCTATGACCACTTGCTTAAACATTTCTGAGAGCTTCTTGTAGTCATCAAGCTGTTGTTGAAACTCTTCATACGTTGGCATTTCAGGTGTTTCAATACCTGCATGTTCAAGGTTAGTTGAATATGAATGTGAGGTTTTAGTATCAACCTTGTATTGAACAAGATCAAGTTCTTTTCCCATGAAGCATTCCTCATATTCAAGTTCATCTGCTAATCTACATTCTTCCTCATCCAATTCATCATCGTCATCTTCATCAGAGGAGGTTGAATCTGACAATGTGGCAACAGCTTTGGCTTCTTCCTCAGCTGCAATCATGGCATTGCGCTGCTCCTTTAGCTTTTGATCTCTTCTTGCGCGGAGCTCTTCGCGTTCAGCCTTTGATAAGTCTGGGCAGTCTGACTTGTAGTGATCTGGTCTGCCACATTGAAAACAGCCACCCGTGGGAATGTTAGAGGAATTGAACTTAGAGGTTTTAGATATACCTTCACCTTTCTTGTCGGAAGAAGAGGTGGTTTGATTTCTCTTGAAATCTTTGTGATATTTACGAAATTTGTTGAAGCGTTTTTCAAGCTTTTCATTCCTTCTTGCCATGAGGGCATAGTCCTTCAACAATTTCTCCATTTTAGAGCATAGATCTTTTGGGATTGCTCTTTCTTCTGTAATTGATGCAGCTTTGAATGCAGCATCTTTTTCTTTCTTTTCGGGTTCAGTCTTCTTGCTTGAGATGCTTGTTCTGACCCGTGCAGTCTGATCATTTCAAACTCATTCCCGATGAGCAGATCAAACAATTGCTCAGTTGACAGGTTGTTGATGTCCGACCTGCCGCGGTGCATAGCACTGTACACATGCCAGCTTGCTGGAAGAGATTGGATGACTTTGAGATTGAGTTCGCGCTGTGTATATTTGTCTTTCTTGAGAGCCGCGATCTCTAAGGTGATCATCGTGAATCTATTTTTGAGCTGATCAATGGTCTCCATTGGCTGCATTTTGAATTCTTCGAATTTACTGCATGCCACTGACAGCTTATTCTCCAGCATCTCCGTTGATCCATGGCTTATTGCCTTTAAGGTGTCCCACATTTCCTTAGCAGTTCCAAGATTTCTTATCTTGGCCAAGTGGACGCCTTTAACTGTGCTCGAGATCAATCCTTTTGCAAAGCTGTCAAGTCCATCTTCTTTTCTTTCCTCAGCTGTGTATTTTCTGGGATCTTTTCTCTTAGGCACATACGTTGCTTCAGAGATTCTATCTCCAGATATTTCAGTTTCGTAGGGTTCGAAGATGGGTGTGGGACCATTTTCGATGACGTCCCACATCAGCACATGATGAGCTTGGAGGCACATCTTTATTCGAAAACTCCAGTCTTCATAACCCTGTATAGAAAAGTCTTCACAGACACGGAGAAGTGAAGCTTCCATATTGACAGTTAATATGTATATGCGCAGTTTTCAGACACAGAGATCTAGTTCAATTTGACACTTAAGCACAGAAAGCTTCTAGTATACAGAAGCAGTGGTCAAAGGAACCACCGCTCTGATACCACTTGTAGGTCCCGATAAATACATATTGGTATATGGGGGGGGGGAATACACCAATTAGCCAACAGTTTTGACTTTTCAAAACAATTTGATCTTACTGAGTCGTCACTTCAGTTAATCAGAGCAGTTTAGTTTTTCCAGCTCAAACAGTGAACTGCTGAGCTTGCAAAACTAACCTGCGTGCGGAAGTTTGGTGGAAAGGTTGGCTAACAGTTTTCAACACAGTTTTCGAAACAGTTTTTCAAAGAAAACTTTAGTTTAGACAAGTGTTCATGCAAACTGTGAAAGTGGCTAACAGTTTTCAGAAACAGTTCTCAAAGACAGTTTTCAAAGACAGTGCACATGCAAGACAGGTTACAATCGTGCAGGTTGTGAATCATGCAAACTGTGTAAATAAAGATAACAGAAAGAGAGGCACGAGGAGTTTTTATCGTGGTTCGGAGTAAACAGCTCCTACGTCCACGCCAGATCCCGTCGAATCTGTAATCCCTTAACTGAGATCTTTCGCTCCTTTTTAACACTGGTGGAGGTTCCAGTCCAAATTCAAGTCTCTCTTTAGACTGAATCTAGCACGAATCTTGAGCCGTGACTCTTCTGACTTTACATACAAACTTACATACAATCTTACTAATCCTGAACGGCTAGCACTAATAATCAAACTGGAAAGCTGTGAAGAGCTATCACCGTTTGAAATACAACTCTATCAACTACACTGAATATCAACAATTATGGTAGTGAGAGTGTGGATTGTGTTCTAGTAAGACAGATTCTAGAAAGAATAGAAATCTTCAAGGATCAACACTTGGGAAAGCTCTTGTAATTTCGAGTGTTGATTGTGTGAGTGTTTGGCTTGAGATTTCTGCAGCGTTTTAGCTTGTAATTTGAGTTTCCCGTGCCTTCTTTCTTGAATGTCTTGAGGTATTTATAGAGAAGCATTTGTAATAGAGCCGTTGTGTGTGTCAGGATGAGCAGAGCCGTACACTGACACAATTAGTCGTTGAGTTGAGGACAGGTTCCTCAGTCACAGCTCGGGTTGGACTTTGCAGGTCGAGCTTCCTATACCTCTATCTATCTTCAGTCTGTAACCTTCGAATGAGATCTTCAAGTATGATTAGGACAGGTTACATAGACAGATTACATAGTGGAACATTATGACAGGTTTGAGTAGATTAGGTACAAGGTTGCACTTCCAACCTTGACCTTTACATAGCAACCTGTTTTAGTTGAGCTTGACTGATCCAAACACGGAGATCAGTCTGTTCCAATTAACGTCTATTGACTAAGTGTGGTTTCTAACAACATTATCAAAACTATTGAGGGGTTCCCAACACATACGTAAAATTTGGTTCTTGGACACTTGTATAGTAATACTATGAGTTGGAAATTTTGTGATCTAAATGCAATATCCGGCTCACCATCTTTTTCGTCTTCATTCATCTCCGATACCTTATATTTTTCTAGCCTCAACCATTATTAGAAGCATTATCCAATGTAATCGACATAATTTCATCACTTATTTCTCAATAATTCAAACAACTCATGATAACTTGATATATAGATAGACCATCATGCGGATGCTCAAGAAGCAAAAATTCAATATATTTTTTTTTCTAAAATAAAATATGCATTTATCTAGTGTGCAGTTAAACATAAATAATGTAATCCTTGTCTTCAATTCCTAACCATAAATCCGTAGTCAGTTAAATTTTAAAAGTTAGAGTAGCAACCAAGTCCTTCAAAGAAATAATCTCATTTTCATATAAAATAGAAATAATCTCATTTTCATACGATTTTATAGCCATCTTTATAAGTTACGTGAAATACTTTTATAACGGGGTTGAGCCTTTTTCATCACTCTATAAAAAGTGATTTTGTACACAATTAAAGGGAAGTTCTCGTACAACCATTTTAGCTATCTCATCTCCTAATCCATCATGCTTATATGTATAATTTGAAATGGAGCAACTAGATAAATTTTCTAAATTTTGTTTTATACTATCATCTATCAAGTTATTTGTTTCCAAATTCTTATGAGCTCCATTCATAAGTTTTTTTAGAGTACATGTGTCACTATTTAGTTTATGTGAGAATGGAGACTTGCAGAATTTACAGACTGCAGTTTCATTTTTTAAATCAACATAATACCAAACTGGACTAGTTCTACTTCTAACTGGTGGTTTCTTATTTTTGTTATACAACCTCCTCCTCAACATATACCATGGATGAAGGAGCAACAATGTTTTAGTTATTACAACCATTTTCCTTAACGCCGATTCATTGTTGTTCTTATGATGATGATGTTGATGTGTCACTTCTATTATAACAAAGTTCTACCTAGTGGAAGGGCATCTAGTAGGCAACACTGTCTTTTGGAAAATCTGATGTGAAAATTGATTTTGCATCTCAAACGATAAATTTCGTATTAAACTTCTATTCCCTCGGATGGGATCCTCTGTCACACTTTCAGTGCACAGCCATATCCCAAATCTCCTATTTCACTATTTTTATAATGTTTTCATAAAAATAAAAAAAATATTATAATTTCGCAGAACATATTTAATATTTATAACTCAAAATTTAAAATTTTAAAACATATACCCTAATTTTGAATTTATCAACTCTATTTCAACTAATACAATTGAAATTCAATGCTAAAAATAATAATAGACTCTCGTTTGGATGAATGATCATAGTTAATAATTATAAAATTAAACTAAATCATAATATTTTGAAATTGAACAAAAAATTGCATAAAAATTCATAAATTTTAAATTTGGAACACAACTGAGACATTGGAATTGGGACAAAAGATCCGATATGTTATCCAGTGCGATATTTTAAGATAAATAAATTTTGTTTTGCTATTCTTTTATAAAATTAAGCAATATATTTCTCATCTTTAAAAGAAATAACCCGTGTATAAAGGACACATAATATTTTATTAGATCATTTATATCAAAAGTGGTAATATATAAAATAAAATAAAAAAATGTTCTTTATGCATGATTGTTTATGAATGTATACTTTGTAGTATAAAAAGATGGAGTACATTTCTTCAAGATTTTCTCCTATCAATATTACTAGAGCATTAGATGCTAGACCTAGACTTACAACTTTTTCCATTTTCCTATAATTTCATAGGATGGCAAACAAGTCATCGAAAACGAAGGTGGGAAAATCTTTAGCTATATGCATTGAGCTATCTATAGATAGTAACCCTTAATAAAAACCAATAATTTATTTATATTTTTAATTACAAGTACTAAATTTTCATAATTACTGTAGAAACTTTGTATTAGTCGTATAGCTAGTGCAACTAGCCTTGAGAATAAAATGATCTAATTCATTTATAGCTTCGAAATTTTTAAGACAAGTAGTAATCTGCACATATATTAAGAAAACTAATATAAACCTAAATGAACCTCAATAAATGATTATTATTCTTATCACGGTGTAGATCTCGGATCGACGGTTCATGATCTACGTACGAAATTAATTGATTTTTAGCGGCTTAATTTCGTTTGTCCGTAAAACGTGGATTTTTCACTGTAATAGTCACTCGCATTAACTGTGAGTAGGATCTTACGTCTCCTCACTTGGAAATCGTATCAGTTAGTATGCTTAAACCAACATTACATAAACATATACTCGTAGTAAATTAAGCATATAAGTAACATTGGATAATTTGGATATATCAAAGGTAATAGATCATGAAGTAGATTAAAATATATATATATATAAATAAAAAATAAAAAAAAATAAATTAAATTAAATTAAAAAAATTGTGATTAGATTCATAATAAACAATGAATTTGTCAAATGTCAGCTCATAAAATTCAGTATACTTGAATTTTGTTTAGTGTTTTACGCGATTGATGAGCTAATCCATGAAACACTTACTTGAAAATTAAAGACATGAAAAGAAATACCACTTATCAGTCTAACATTATAGTAAATGATCAGCGTTCGTTCGTTGAATGTTGATGCGCTGACGATTCTTGTACTTATTAGAACAATTGAGATCAAAGATTTCTGGGATTGCTTGAAGAAAAGGATAGATATTCATTGAAGAAAAATTACTGAAACAAAATCATGTGTAATTCTTGTTCCCGTTGAAAAGAGAAGGCTACAGTATATATACCACCTAACTTGCTGACTCAGCAAAAGTGGTAACTAAAAATACTAGACATAAAATGTAAAACACGATTTCTATTCTAGAAACAAAAACAAAAATCAGACTTTCTTTATTTCTTTCCCTCCATCACTCTTCTTCTCCTGCATCTTCAATTCATCTTGACACACCCCCTCAAGATGAGCATGGATGTCACAGAGGCTCATCTTGCCAATGAGACGAGAAAACAAAGGAAGAGGAAGCGGTTTTGTAAACACATCAGCCAGTTGAGAATCAGCTCGAACATGTAATGGTTTGATCAATCCTTGAAGATACCTTTCACGGATACTATGGCAATCAATCTCAACATGTTTGGTGTGTTCATGAAAAGCCGAATTGGATGTGAGATACACTGCAGACTTGATATCACAAAATAAAGGAACAGGCTTCAAAGGAGGAATCCCAAAATCACGCAGCAAAGTTGTAATCCATGAGACTTCACAAGAGGCCTGTGCAAGTGCACGATATTCGGCTTCTGCAGAAGATCTAGATACAACTTTCTGTTTCTTGGATCTCCAAGAGATTAAGGAAGTCCCAAGAAATAAGCAAAACCCAGAAACAGAACGCCTAGAATCGGTACAAGTACCCCAATCAGCATCAGAGAAGATACTAGGCTCCAAAGGAGAAGAGGATGCATAAAACAGACCAAGACCAATAGTACCCTTCAAATATCGTAGAACTTTATGTGCAGCAATGAGATGGTGTTGATGAGGATGAGATAAGAATTGGCTAAGTTTATTCACTGCAAATGTGATATCAGGACGAGTGTAACATAGATATTGAAGGCGTCCTATTAACCTGCGGTAAGGTTTAGCAGACTGAAGAGGAGTGGTACCTTCTTGTTGTAGAACTGCAGTGGGATCCATAGGGATTTTAGATGGTTTGCAGCCAAGCAGTCCTGTGTCTTGTAGCAAATCAAGCACATATTTCTGTTGGCAAATGGATAAACCTGTGGGATTTTGGGCAACTTCCAAACCAAGAAAATATTTGGGTTTGCCTAGATCTTTGAAACTGAAATGATGTCCAAGATAGAGTTTGAACTGCTGTAAAAGAAGTGGATCAGAACTAGCCATCAGTATATCATCTACATAAATGATAATGCCAAAATATGCACCATTTCTGCTCATATGAAAATATGAAGGATCTGCCAAGGATTGAGTAAGACCAAAACCAGTAAGAACTGAAGTGAACTTAAGGAACCACTGTCTGGAGGCTTGCCTGAGACCATAAAGAGATTTATGCAATTGACATACCAAGTTCTGATGCTCCCCCTGAATTTCTAATCCTTTAGGAATTTTCATGTAGATGGTCTCTGCCAATTCCCCATAAAGAAAAGCATTATTAATGTCGAGATGAGCAAGGTGATAGCCTTTCACTGCAGAGACTGCAAACATCAACTTCACAGAAACAAGTTTAGCTACAGGAGAAAAAGTATCCAGAAAATCTATTCCCTCTTGCTGAGTAAAACCCTGAGCCACTAGCCTTGCTTTATGTCTTTCCACACTACCATCTGACAAAAATTTGGTCTTGTAGATCCATTTACAGCCAATGGTTGTCTTACCTTCTGGCAAAGGGACTATGGACCAAGTTTTATTTCTTTCCAAAGCATCAAGCTCAGCTTTCATGGTTGTTCTCCACTCTGGATATGCAGAGGCCTGCTTATATGTGGATGGTTCAGATGTAGCAGTGATAGCACAGATGAAGGCAGAATAAGAGGGAGATAGATTAGAGAGGTTAAGGAAAGAACTCAGAGGATAGGCACAAGAAGTCTGTACAACACCACAAATATAATCATTTAAGTATGAAGGTGGCTTAACTTGTCGACCAGAAGAAGTAGTAGGGAAAGGCTGAGATGGTGAAGCAGGTACAGGAGAAAGTGGTGTGGTCTCAGAGAAATGAGGAGGAGGTGAAGAAGAAGAAGGAAGAGAAGAGACTGAAGGAAGAAATAAAGGGAAAGGAAGAACAACATGAGGATAAGTTGTACCAAAAGGAAACACATCCTCATGAAATTTGACATCTCTACTGATAAAGATCTTATTGGTTGCTAAGTCTAGTAACTTATAACCTTTATAGCCTGTGGGATATCCCAAGAAAACACATTTTAGAGCACGAGGAGAAAACTTTGTTCTATCTCTAGCAATGGTTGATGCAAAACAGAGGCAGCCAAAGGTTCTAAGATGAGTGTATTGTGGTGGTTTGTTAAACAAAATGTGAAATGGAGTGAGATTAGATAAGTGAGGAACAGAAGAAGGAATGCGATTGATAATATATGAAGCAGTGAGCACACAATCCCCCCAATAACCAATAGGAATGTGAGACTGAAAATAAAGACTACGGGCCACATTAAGGAGATGTTGGTGCTTTCTTTCTACCCTAGCATTTTGTTGGGGTCTTTCAACACAAGAATGTTGCACTAAAGTGCCAAAATGAGTATAAAGTTGAGGAAGGGAGAACTCACTCCCATTATCACATCTAAGAACTTTGATAGACTTATGGAATTGAGTATGAACTTGTTGAAAGAACTGAGGTAAAATGGTACTCACTTCATGTTTATTCAAGAGTAAATATGTCCAAACAAAACGAGAGCAATCATCCACAATGGTTAAAAAATATTTATGACCATGCACAGTAACTGGATTAAAGGGACCCCAAATATCACAATGGATAAGGTCAAAAATAGAATCAGCAATAGAATTTGAAGGAGCAAAACTGAGCCTCTTTTGTTTGGCAATAGGACAAATCGCACACATTTTGGAAGGTACATTTTTCATAGGTAAAGAAGAAGAAAGAGTACTGAGCTTCTTAGGTCCTAAATGACCAAGTCTATTATGCCAAATGTCTGATCCTATTACAGAAGAAATACTGGAAAAAGCAACACTAGCTGGAGCATGATCAAGGACATAAAGATTGCCAACTCTTCTACCCATCCCAATCGGCATTCCCTTGGAAGCATCCTGAATAAGACAATGGGTATGAGTGAATGAGACTGAACAGTTACTGGAAGAAGTCAAGCTACTAACAGAGAGAAGATTATAGGAAAAACTTGGAACATGTAGAACTGAATGAAGTGTCAAGGTTGGTGTGATTTGGATAGTGCCTATACTTGATATGGGAACTTTCTGAGAATTGGGAAGAGTAATGAATGCATTTGCAAGACTAGTGAGTGACTGAAATTGAGATGATGAGCAACATACATGGTGTGTAGCACCAGTATCAATCAACCAAAGAGATTCGGACTTAGAACAAGAGGCAACAAAAGGAGTTAAGGAAAACATACCACTGAAGGAAGCATTGAAGTCAGAAGAGCCAGTGGATGAACTTTGCTGTGAACTTTCTGTGAACAGGTGATGACCCTGAAGCTGAGATTGGAGGTAGGAAAGTAGCTGCTGACATTGTTCTGTAGATAAAGGGTTAGTAGGACCGGAAGGAGTAGGAGCAGGAAAATGAGGTTGAGGTGGAGCTGGAACTGAACCATCACTGCTCAACTGAGCACCAACATGATGAGCTGATCTCTACACACTAGAAGGAACATCACCACTAGAATGACCAAAATTACTAAAACCACGCCCCCTACCTCTTCCAAAACCAGGGGGAAACCCATGCAGTTGATAACATTTGTCTATGGTGTGGTTAGACTTTTGACAATGAGTACAAAACAATCTATCTCTACCTCTGCCACTAGGGTTCTGTGCTGCATTAATAAGACCAGGAGACTCACTAATTTGAGGTGGAACTGGTCCTATAGAAATACCTATACCCTTCTGTCTTTCCTCTTGAAGAACCAAAGAAAAAATCCTTGACAAAGATGGAAAAGGATCCAGACTGAGAAAATGTGATCTAAGTGCAGAATATGCATCATTCAAACCCATAAGAAAATGTACAGCAAAATCATTTTGCTGATGATATCTCCATTTCCCTGAACTATTACATCTACAACCCCCACAATCACACCAACACTTAGGTTGAAAATCAAGAAATTCATCCCAAATTATACGCAGATTAGTATAGTATGTGTTAACATCACTAGCACCCTGCCTCAAGTTGTATAACTGTTGCTTCAATTCATAGATGCGAGCTATATTACCTTGAGAAAATCTATCCTTAAGATCAGTCCAAATCTGAGTAGCATTCTCCAAATACATAAGGTTAGATCGAATTTGTGGAATTGCAGAATTACGCAACCATGAAACTACCATACCATTACATCTTTCCCACTGAGCTAAAGTCGGATCTAAGATATCTACTGGTCTCTTAAGAGATCCATCCACAAATCCTAATTTATTTTTAGCTAACAGAGTAGTTTTCATAGATCTACTCCATGTAACATAATTAGACCCACATAGTAATTCAGCTACAAGGACTGTACCCGGATTGTCACTAGGATGGAGGTAGAGAGGGCTCGACGGCGGTGGGTCGTCCGGTGGAAACCCACCCACGACTTCACGACGCGGCGGCATATCGGAATTTCAGCAAACAAAAAATTGAACCAGAGAAGACAGAACTTCAAAACAGCGGAATTTGCGCTCGTGATACCATATTAGAACAATTGAGATCAAAGATTTCTGGGATTGCTTGAAGAAAAGGATAGATATTCATTGACGAAAAATTACTGAAACAAAATCATGTGTAATTCTTGTTCCCGTTGAAAAGAGAAGGCTACAGTATATATACCACCTAACTTGCTGACTCAGCAAAAGTGGTAACTAAAAATACTAGACATAAAATGTAAAACACGATTTCTATTCTAGAAACAAAACCAAAAATCAGACTTTCTTTATTTCTTTCCCTCCATCACTCTTCTTCTCCTGCATCTTCAATTCATCTTGACAGTACTCAAATGTTTGCATGTGAAACTTCTGGTACGCTGAATCTCCACTGACCGCTGAACTTGAACTCCCCCTTAATGATATATCATTGAGTTTGAGGCAATTAACAGACACTCTTATTCTTTGATCATCATCTCCTCTACTGGATCGAGCATCCCAAGTCCCACACATAATTGATTGAAACGAGTCTCAATTAAGGGCTTTGTCAAGATGTCAGTTTGTTGCAAGTTAGTGTGGATCTTCTCCATCCTCATCCTTATTTTTTACATGATCTGGAATGAAATGATGTCGAATGTCTACATGATTTTGTGTAATCGCAATTACAATGTTGTTGTCACGAAATATTAGAACTTCTTTGGCATCGATCTTATACTCCTTTAATTGTTGCTTGAGCAAAAAAAAAAAAAAAAAAAAAAAAAAAAAACACTTGTAAGCAGCAACTTCCATCAGCCATGTATTATGTTTCAGTTGTTGGTGTATCTACGCTGGTTTGTTTCTTCGAGAACCATGATAACAACTTACTTCTGAGAGCCATGTATTATGTGCCTGAGGTCGATTTCCTATCGATTCAGCACCCACCATAGTCACTGCCCAAGTAGCCAGAGCCAGTCAGCTCGAGGTTGTCTTCAGCTGTTACCATAAACTGATGTTTATAAGTTTCCTTCAAATATCTAAGGATTCATTTGGCAGCTTCGTAGTGACTCTCATTAGGGTAAATTTCTGACTCGTGAAAAGGGGCTCAATTTGAGCGTGCCACAGTAAATAATTGGTAGAGGATTATTTGATATTCACCATGTGAATCATGGTGGAGAGGGGGAGGGTGGTAGTTTCAGGCAAAGCCATGGGAAAACGACGAAAAAGATTAGGACTTGTAAGCATGACAGAAACGAAAAGGGGTTTCACGCCAAGTAGGCTGATACCATGTTAGGCTAAGATAACTCCCCTAATCACAAAATGAGATTACAACATAGAGTAATACACTACAAGAATCTTGTTCAAAGCTCGCAGATTCGCGACGAAAAAAAAAAAGAAAAATAGGAACGTCACTTGCATCTCCGACTGATCCTGTACAGGATGGATTCCTGATGGATTTGTGGCGGATTCCCAACGGATTCCGCAACTAAAATTCCCCGGCGGATTTTTCCGCCGGTGTTTGCATTTCCCAACGCCTGTTTTGCCGATGGAACGATTAACTTTCCATCGGCAAAACAGGCGTCGGGAAATGCAAATGTCGGCGGAAAAATCCGCCGACAAATTTTAGTTGCGGAATGCCGACGGAATTCGTCAGGAATCCTTCACAGATCCGTCGGGGATCCGCCACAGATCCGTCGGGAATCCACCCTGTACAGGATCAGCCGGAAATGCTATGTTTTTTCTTTTCTTTTTCCCGTCGTGAATCCGCCGGCTTTGAACATGATTATTGTAGTGATATAGAGTTACATGAATATAGCATAAACTAAGGAAATTAAATAACAACAAAAAATAAAAGATATAACATGAATAGCGTAAACTAAGGATACTAAATAACAACAAAAAATAAAAGATATACATCAATCACTAATAATATTACTAATAGCATCTCACGACTATATTTTGACCGAAGATTCCTTTACTCGTCTACTTGATTTGTAATCCTAGGAAGTAGTTCATCTACCCTTACGAGTTACGAGTATCATTTCCCTTGTTTATTGTAAATAAGATTCGATCAACTCTTCCTTTGCAAAAATCACTATCGATGAAACTTATTTAAGGCCATAGAATGTCTTTTGCAATCGATGAACTTGATTTCAATAAATTTTGTTCAATGTATAACTACATGGACATACTTAATCTGTACATAATTGGTGTGGCCAGAATATGTTCTAAAAAAACATTATCAAATAAAACTAAACCTTATAAAAGAAAATTTTATATGAAAAGATTATTAACATGATACCAACTGACTGTGATAGAAAGAAGTGCATGGAAAAGAATTGATAAAATTATAAATTAAAAGTTTATGTGAAAATTTTATACTACCTTCATCCCATTATATTAGAGCTAATTTGACATGCACAGAAGCCAATGAATGAGAGAATATGTGACTATAATTAATTCTAAGGAGAGAGAGTTAATTGTAGCCAAGTATTTTTTGTTATTTTAGGAAAGAGCTCTAATATAATGGAACGGACCAAAATGGAAATAAGCTCTAATATAACGGGATGGAGGTAGTATTTCGTTTAAGGACACATGGAAATACATGATTGGCCCAAGAGAGAAGACGTATATAATACAGCCCTAAAGAACAAGGACAAATACATAAAAGTAGACAAGTTGTGACACGTCATTGTAGTTCATCTCCCAAAAAAGATGACGTGGCAATCAAGCAATATCCACTTCTCTACCACGCTTTCCTTGTGTTTCCGGACAAAAAATGACTCACTCACCTTAGCTTTACATCAAATAATATCTTCATATCGAAAAAAGGATTTAAGGGTAATATTTTGCACTATAGTCCGGAAATCCTATATATATTTTAGTATAAAGTATTATAATCACCGACCACAAACTTGTCAACGGATTTTACCCATTTTTATAAAGTAGTGTCACGAAACAAAAAAAAAGAAGTAGAAGAAGAAGAAGTTATTTTTATGTTAGCAACTTAATCAAGTGAAATTCAAATATATTTCTACGCACATATTTTGATTATGAACCGCTTGGCTCACTTTCTTAGGGATCAATTATGTTGGTAAATACTCCATTCGATTTTTTAGATAATGCACTCTTTTTTTTGGACCATTCTTTAGATTATGCACTTTTTAATTTTATACACTATCTATTACTACTATATGATTTTTTTTATTATTTAACAGCACTATCTCAATAAACATCACACTCAATTAACATTTCTTAAAACCCATATCGGAACAAACGTTCATTAGTCTAGTGAATCAGAGGGAGTATTGAATAGTAGCACACCTTTATATTTCCTTTCTTTTTAATCCTTGTTTAGTAGAAAAATTATTTTAACTTCGACTTATAAGGCTACTAATAAAGAGTTCACATCAGATTTTTATATTTGTGTACGTAGATATTTATGCTCTTAAATGAAAACAAAAGGTACTCGTATATAAATATATTAGAGCTGCCCCCTCCCTTGTCGAAAATTCAAATATAGATACCCTTGGCCTTCGTCTTTGGAAATCTACGTACTGTATATATATAAACCCATTCAACTGTTTGATTCCATAACTATATCATTTGATTTGATTCGATTTGATTTGATGTTCGCAATGGATGCTTTGAAGGCAGGGATTCATGGAATGACGGCGCCGCCGATTGACGCCGCTGGAAACGTGGAAAAGCCGCCCAGAAATTTCTCTTGGGGCTTTTCTTTCCGGCGTCCGCTCAGATATCTGTGGCCGGGAGCGAAAACCCGGTTGGAGCCGGCTATTGCAGCGGACGACGCCGTTTTGGCCGAAAAGGATGAGATTTTGGACGAGAATTGGGTTTCTAAGGTTCTTCGTTTCAATTCATTAAGAAAAGCCAGTGGAAATTGTGTGGAGGAGGGCGAGAATTGCTACGTTGAGAATGAGGAGTGTGATGTATGTGTAATCGACGATGAATTTGACAGAGAATCGTTTTCGAAGTTGCTTCGAAAGGTGTCTCTGGCGGAATCCAGATTATATGCTCAATTATCTTATTTGGGAAGCTTAGCTTACTGTATACCTCAAATTAAGGTAATACTCCTACTCCTACTCCTACTGTGTTAACATGCATTTGTTTTGTTTTTTTTTTTTTTTTTTTTTCTGGATATGAGGATTCTTTTGTTTCGTGGATTGGATTGAGAGATTCTAGCTTTTATATTTTGGATCTGCAATCAGTTATGGATTGGTGTTTGTTGAGATTATAGCTAATAGTTATATGGTATTCGTAATGATGATACATACAGCCTGGGAATCTTTTGAGATATCATGGATTACAGTTCGTGACTTCATCTCTAGAGAAGAAAGAGTTGTTATTGAAGGTTGAGAAAGAGAAGGAATCAGCTGAAGCTGAGGATCACACTGCTGCTTCTTGTTTTGATTCTCATGGTCATGGCGTAGTACAAGTAGAAGATATGATGAATGGTGATATGGCCTCGATGACTGCAGGTGTTGCTGCAGAGGAGGAAGTGAAGCAGGCTGTGGCTGATGATCTCAACTCTTCTCTTTCGTCTCCATGCGACTGGTTCATCTGTGATGATCATCACACTGCAACAAGATTCTTCGTTATACAGGTAAATCAATTATGCCTATTTCATGTTTGGAGGTTTCTCTGTCCTGTCCTACATTTGCTTTTTCTAAATCTTCAAATATATATGTATATATTTCTTATAGGGATCTGAGTCACTGGCTTCATGGAAGGCCAATCTACTTTTCGAGCCAGTTCAATTTGAGGTAGCTATATTATCATTCCTGTTTTGATGAGACTTTCTTGGAGTTGTTTCTGTTGGTTGCTGTAAATAATTTGTCTTAAAAGAATTTGTGTTGTGTAGGGACTCGACGTGCTTGTGCACAGAGGGATCTACGAGGCTGCGAAAGGGATCTACGAGCATATGTTGCCTTCGATACATTCGCACCTCCAAACTCATAAAGATGGTGCCAAGTTTCGTTTCACAGGGCATTCTCTTGGTGGGAGTTTATCAGTGCTCCTAAATCTGATGCTTCTCATCAGAGGCGGAGCGCCTCCCTCGTCATTGCTTCCGGTCATAACTTATGGAGCTCCATCAATCATGTGTGGAGGCGATCGTCTTCTTCAGAATCTGGGATTGCCACGGAATCATGTGAGGTCGATCACGATGCACAGAGACATCGTTCCTCGAGCATTCTCCTGCAATTATCCCAACCACGTCGCTGAATTTCTCAAGGCTGTAAATGGGAATTTCCGCAATCATCCATGCCTTGATAAACAGGTACTTACTTTGTTTACTAGTTTTCAACTTCATTTTCAGCTAACCTAACGTGTCAAGTATATATGTATGTGAACAGAAGCTTTTATACACACCAATGGGGGAGCTTCTGATTCTCCAGCCAGATGAAACATTCTCTCCGAATCACGACCTTCTTCCCCCGGGCACCGGTCTCTATCTCCTGGCTTCTTCGGACATAGCTGAGGCAGAGAAGAAGGTTCGAGCTGCACAAGCCGTGTTTCTCAACTCACCCCACCCTCTTGAGATTCTGAGTGACACGTCTGCATATGGTTCGGAGGGCAGCATTCAGAGAGATCACGACATGCTCTCTTATCTGAAATCTGTGAGAAATGTGATTCGTCATGAACTGAACCAGGTTAGGAAAGCCAGGAGAGAAGAGCGTTGGAGAGTTTGGTGGCCGGTCGTGGCACCTATGAGCCGACCGGTTAGACCGATGGGGCAAGGGCGGTTTGATTTCTCCGGGGTGGTACGGACTGGTCGGGAGTCGTTGAAACGGTTCAGCACGTTGGTGGCCTCGCAACATATGCATTTGCTTGTGGTGCTTATGTTGGGAAATCATGGCTCCATCAACATTGGTTGAAGAAATTAAAGGTAAATTTAAGGCGACATGATTCTTGAAGCATATCATATATATATGTAATAAATGGTGGATGATCAAGAATGAAATTCTTGATCAATAGAATGTATACATGTTACGAAGCTGCCTATCTGTGTACATGCCATGCTGTATGAACCATTGAAGCTCTGTGTATTGTGACGGCTTAAAATATGGGAAATTCATTGATGTTTCTTCTTATATGGAATAGAAGATAAAATATACTCCTATATTGCAATGAGTTATTGAGTTAAATGTATATCTAGTAAAATAGATGATATCTCAAAGTCAAATTCTGTACTGTGGATTTGAAATTTTTATGAATATGGTACCATATACTCTTTCCGTACCATTTTATTTGGCACATAATGATTTAGTTAAAATGCCTCAATTCTTAATACATATCCATCCAACAAGGCACTGTATAGCCTCATCTTTCGAACAAATCGGCCCTTTTTTTAATAATAATACAAATATCAATGAATATACTGCCATACCCTTAGATTAATATAAGAAACCATTACGAGAAACCACCTAAAGGGCCTAAACACTCTATTTTTTCAATATTTAATTAATTTATCTTTCATTCACACCAATTCAACCATACCTATTTTTGATAATTTACCAATGACCACCCAAACATTCAAACACCATATTATTATATATTTTTATTTAATTGCTTTTAATACTATAATATAACTAATTATAATAAAAATATAATTAAATAAATGTAAAATTTCTAAGGATATTATGTGCGTAGAAAGAAAGAAAGAAAATCTAAAGTGTGAAAATGTACCGTCTCTATTTATAGAGAATGAAAAATCATAAATTTTACTATAATTATCATTTTTTAATTATTTAAAATATAAAAGATGAAAATTTAAATTTGATGGACCAATAAGAAGGAGACAAGTGTTATCATCTCATTGGTCCATCCAAAAAAGTGTTGTTTGTTGGTGCCATGGTGTTCGTCCGCCAAAATGAGACCATGGTCGATAATCATAGTCTTGTAAAGCCCCCATTCAAATTGTAATTTTTTTTTTAATTTTTTTTTAATTTTTTTATTTGTTTTATCACTCCATAACTGTGGTTAAAGAATTGGATTCGCATCACCAACCTATGTTTATTCATCTAAACGTTAGATGGAGAAGACTGAACAGGAAGAAACATAAATCTCCCTCACAAACATGCAATTTTACCGACCGAATACAAATTGAAGAAATAGAAAGATCATTCGCACAACATTTTTTTTTTTTATTTCAATAAATAACTAGTGTAGCGCCCGTCGAAATTCGACGGGATCATTTTAAGTTTCATATTTTCAGTACAATATAAAAAATATATATCATTATTATTACAAAATGTAAAACTTCGACAATTTATTAGAAAGAAAAAGGATTTAATTATGTTTGAAAAAAGTAAGTTAATAAAAGATGATATTTCTCGTTTAGTTTTGCAAGTTTTGAATATCAAGTCACTCATTATTCACAATAACAAAAAAAAAATTGATTAATGAGGGTGGCATTTCTTGAGTAATCGAACACATTCAATTTTTTTTTTTTATGTAAATGTACCCGTGGTATGTGTAATATAGATTCATTTTTTTTTTAATGTTAAATGCACCCGTGGTATAGATTAATGAGAGTAGCATTTTTTTGAAAATAATGACTTTATGTCAGAATTTTAAGCTTCTTCATCCGCCCATCCCTATCAAAAATCTTATCAAAATCGATTTATCACCTTCATACACATAAACATCTTCATCTGCCCGTCCGTACTCAACTAACAAACTATAAGTCGTAATAGTATAAATTTTCCATTAACATGAAGTCTTTTAAGTATTTATCTAGAATCCGCACCACGTCCACCAACATGTCTACGTGACATCTCTTACATCTTATATTCGATCCTATTTTTCTGAAATACATGTAAAGGAATGTTCCAAGGGGCATGCTTAATGAGCCCAAGAATGACATGACAATAATACAAATAAAGAAACTCATAAAAATAATATAAAAAAAATAATCCTACTAAAAAAAAATAAACCATAACTAGCTACTTTAAAAAAACTAAACTCTAATTGAAAAAATTGCCAACGTGGCATAAAAATAATACAAAAAAATAATCCTAAACCGGCCATAGCTAGCTACTTTAAAAACTAAACCTTAATTGGAAACATTGCCAACGTGGCACAGCCACATTAACGGTGGGCATATCAAGCGTGACCACAGTGGACGGTGGAGCGTTTCTGAATGTATCTACATTCACTGATATATTCATTTCAATGTAAAAATTTTACATATTTCATTCCCATTCATTAAATATTGCAATAAATCAATTCATTGTTACAATTATTCATTACCGATTGATTTGGTTTAATTGTAATTTGAATAAACATGCAATCATATACTCATATGAATACTGATTTGTTTAGTTTATAAGATATCGTGTAGGCTACATTCTTCAATATAAATCAAATCAAATCAAATCAAATTAATTGCTTAATAGTATTATATATATGCATATATAGATATGTATAAATATGAAGATATATATTTGATGTGTTTTTGTGTGAATTTTGCAATGTGGTGTGAATGTGTTTTGTGTGTGTTTTGTGTTCTTTTATGTGTTTTTTATTTAAGTTATAGGAAAAGTGGAGTTGAACGATCATGAGGGTGAAGTGCTAAAAAAGAGGAAGAAGAATTGAGGAAGAGAAGAAGTTGGAAGAGGAAATCCGTAGCTTGAAGCTAGCGGCCACCCAGTCACTCCTGGCGGCCACCCAGTCACTCCTGGCAGCCACCCAGTCCGGCAAAGCAGAAATACCGCAGGCCGCTTCTGGCGGCCGCCGAAGGATGCTGGGCGACCGCCCAGTCTGGCGGATTTAAGGAATTCTTTCCTTCTTAGACTAAGGTTTTGAGGCTCTATATATGTAATCTTCAAGGAACGAAAATACACTTTTATGTCTTTAGTTTTTAGCTTCCAAAAACTCTAGTTCAAGTTTAGATTATTGCTTTTGAAGATCGAGGATCCAGAATCGAGTTTTCATTTATTTAATTCAAGCTTTCGTTTTCTTCAACTCTTTGTTTCTTGCTTATTTAATATTTCGTAATCTTGTTTAATTCCTTACATTTATTTTGCATGTCCTTTGCTTAGATTTATTTATTCTCTTTAATCTTTAGTTTTATTTTAGAAGCATATTTAGATTTCTTTTCCTATGTCTAGAATTAATTATTTTCTTCTTAATTTGTGCCTAGATAGATTCATAGCTTCTATTTAGATTTAAGTATTGTGTTTCTATTTGCATTCTTGTTTATTTATTTCGTTGTTTATTGCTACCTTTACATTCAAGCCTAAGTTAGATTTATTTACTTTCTGTTCTTTAAAGCCTAGGATTAATGAACTTAAAAATTCTTAAATATTTACTTGTTTTCATAGAGTGTTAGGGAGTGAGTACACATAGTTAATTACCCTGTTAAGCTTTCCTTGAGATTCGACATAGGGTTTTACTTGCTAGTACTACGATAGATCTAGTTCTATTGCTAGCACTATTTTAAGTGAAACAATATATTATAATATGGTATATATATATATATATATATATATATATATTGATTAAATTATTAACTAATAAAGCTATAGCCACGAGAATTTAGAAAAATAATCACAAAAATTCGAGATAATTCTACGTAAGATGGGAATCCATAATCGAATTATATATATATATATATATATATATATATATATATGGGACACACTCAGGTCAGCCAGAGACACCGTGCGGCCGGCTAAACACTGACACTTTTATTCATGTAGATTAACATTTTTTTGTATAAAGATTGACACTTTTAAAAATTGACATTTTATTCGTAAAATAATTATGTTAAAGATTGACACTTTTATTCGCATAGATTAACACTTTTCTGTATAAAGATTGACACTTTGACCCGGCCACACTATGTGGCCGACCTCACCCAAGTTTTTGTTTATATATATATATATTTATGATTGATGGGTTGGGTTGCATTTTGGCTTCTACATATATTATTTTAGAATTTTTTTTTTAAGGAGAGTATTTCTTTTTATTGAATATGGGCTAATAACTAATTGATGAATACCCTTCTTTTTAGTCCTGTGTTTCCCTAGGCCATAGGCGAAAATAAAAAATTTGGCCCTTACGAAAGGAGAAAAATATAAATATACAAAAATACTACTAATAAAACATATAATGAAAATTATTAGTATTTTTTCTTTTGAAAGGATAATGAAAAAATAATTAATTGAAGTAAAGAAGACAACGAAGCGCAACTTAAATGGTAAGACGTTTCCCTTCTAACTAAGAGGTCGGGGGTTCGAGTCTTTTTATCAAAACAAAAGCATTTAAATAGCCTACAATGTATACAATCCAAAGAAGCGGATTATTTAAAAAAAAAAAAAAAAAAAAGAAAAGAAAAAAGAAGCAAGTTAGCGGGCCTCTTGTGAGTACAAGCTTCTGAATTTGGGTTGGGCCACCTATGAGGGATTTAATATTCTGTAACAGTAAAAATTATTTTTATTTTTTATGGGCCTCTAGAGTTTTCAATGAAAAATACTATGACAAATTTGCATTCAAGAAACAATAACTACGATAAACAAGGATCAATTGGATACGACGAACACGAATTATTCTCTTTGAACTTTGAAACGCGATTGTTCTTGTTCTTTTCTTTTTTTTTGCGTAGTCTTCCATAATTTATTTATTTTTTAATTTGCTTTTCACTGTTTTTATATCTTGCTATTAATTTATTGCTACAATTTAGAATTGGGAAAATTTGGGGGCTATAAGCATATAATAGTATTTTTGTGTTATTTTTATTATTTATCTTAAAGGGTTTTGTAGAATAAAAATTGATATCTTAAAAATTACCCTATTTTTGTTATGAAAATTAAACAACTCACGACACAATTAGTTACAAGATATATATATATATATATATAGGGAAGAGTTCACATGCAAATAAATCTAGTGTGTGAAGTGCGAATTATGCTTAAAGCTATACAAAATCTGTTTACAGCTATACAAAATTATGCTTATGGTACATAATTGTGCTTATGGCTTATTTTGTGCTTATAAGCACAACATGCACCATAAGCATAATTTTGTATAGCTTTAAGCATAATTCGCACTTCGCAAACTAGGACTTAAATCTATATGAACCAAACTATATATATATATATATATATATAAGTACATGGGTAAAACCCTAAACTTATCCACAAGTATTGTCCATTAAACAAATAAAATATTTCTAATACCCCCTTGGACGTTACGGCGTGATCTTCATCTCTCCTTAAAAATCTCGCTGAAAAATCTTGTGCGATAAAAATAGTCAAGAAAAAGACTATATGACATACATATATATGTATTGTGTTAGGGATTAATATTAGCTCTGCTGAATCCTCCTATCATAGCGCGACACGTGGTAATCACCGTAATCTCCCAATACTTAGAAAAAGTAGAAAGACTTAACTCAGCAACTCCGACCTTCGAGCAGAACCCACCTTTTGCTAGAATCTCCCTGTGATTCTGGCATAAGAGACATAAGACAGAACCTCGTGTTACCTCTGCCTTCTGCCAAAATCTACGACGCTCACAGAAGACTCAAGGTCTGCTAAGGACCAGAACTCTAGAGCTTCGTCCTTAAATCTTAAGAAGGATCTGGGCACGTCATCGTCATATATGGATAATAGCCGAGCGGCTATGATATAACAAAACTTCGAGACCACCATACGTGGCACCTCCCCATTGGGTGACATCTTCACTTTTACTGTAGCACATGGATGACACTGTAATAGCATGATTACAGTGTCTCTCGGTAATAGACATTATGTCCTCAGAATTATAAGGAAAAGGCGGAAATGCCCTCGTCTATCTCACAACTATAAATAGATCACTTCCTTCACATCCAAGGTAAGAGGCAATCTCTCCCACTTTACTTGATAGCTCCAAGAATTCATCGAGGAATCTCTTCCGAGCTCTCTCCACACACTTCCCCACTGCAACTCTTTCTTTAGAGCTTTCTCTCGCCGGAGAAACCTCAAAACCTTCATAACCGCTTACTGACGTGAGCGTCAAAGTCCCTTCCCCGAGAAACCTCCCCCGGGTCCTGTTTTGTAGAGAACTGAGTTGCAACGACGGCGGACGATTTTCCAGAAGCTGGGTAGGTGTCCATCCTTCCCTCTTATTCCCGAAATCCATGTGTTATTTTGTAGATCTCTAACCCAGATCTAACAATTAGCGTTGCCTATAGGAAATCAAGTGCTTAAAGCGTTGATTTCCTCTTCTTTTTCTAAAAATATTGCCGGAAAGTGCTCGCCGGTGGCGGCGCATCCTTTGGCTGTGAGCACTTACCGGCAACAATGATGTGGCGGTTTGTACCCGAAATGCTTTCAAAAAAAAAATTATTTGTTTAATTCAATGTATATTTCAATTTGTGTTGATATATGATTGTTTTATATCTATTGGGTTAATTGGAGTATGTGTTTATGATAGCGCTTTTGATTATTTATATTTAATTTATGTTTTAATTAAAAAATAAAAAATAAAAATTGGGGCACAAAACCGCCGTACCTTTTGGCCAAAGAGTGCTCATGCCAACAACATTTTTCTCCGGCGGTGAGAACTTTTGGGCGAAAAAGTGCGGCGGTTTGTACCCCATATGCTTCCAAAAATTATCTTTGTTTTATTCGATGTATATTTCATTAATTTGTATTGATAAATGATTATTTCATGTTTTATTAGGTTAATTATAGTACGCGTTTATTGATGATATATTAGATTATTTACACTTATTAATATATGTTTTAGGTTATTTAATGTGTTAATTAATTGAAGGAAAAAAAATTGGGGCACAAAATCGCCGCACTTTTTTGGCCGAAAAGTGCTCACCACTGGCGATATGGTTACTTTTACCAAGGGGGGATTTGGTTCCACATTAAGAGGCAAGATATAGAGTACACCGTCACGGATCATGCATTGGTAACGGGACTGAGATTTGGGATGACATATTTTGACCTCGCTGTCTTTCGCAATCCGGTTAATTCAGCTTTGCGTAGGTAGTATATAATGGAAATCCACCGAGTGGGTCACGGTTGATCAAAGTGTTTAAGGACCTACGCCGCCATGTCGCTGATCCAAGCGGGGGTATTCACCTTCAACCGGCTCACTTGTTGATCATTGATATTTTCATCCTCGGCCATGACATGCAGAAAGCGCAATTCCCTTTCTTATTCCTTGGTCGATAATATTCAGACATGTTTTGATCTTCTTTGGGTTGCTTATTCGGATAAGACTTTACGATATTATGTCCGGACCGCAAAAGACAAGGACAAGTATCATTCCAAGGGAAACACAAAATGGTGAAAACAGAGTCGTTTAAGGGCACAACACCCTGATGTGCTTTGATGCCACAGCAGAGGATCCAATCCCGGATGCGTATCCGCTATATTAGACATCTAAAGTTCCCGGTCATTGGATTGATTAAGCATTAGCAAGTTCTTAATTTTTAAAAATTAACTACCGGGCTCCTTTTCACATCGAGTTACAACTTTATTGCTACAGTCAAATTATAAATCAAATATTGTTAAAAAAAATTCAACCTTTCCTCTCAATAAAAAATAGAAAAAAAAAGGTAAAAACCTTTCTCTTAATAGATGGTGATTGAGATTTAATTTTACCACCAAATAAAGAAGAAAATAAAAGAAACAAAAACACCAAGGAATGCTCTCCTACCTACTGTGATCATATATTTAATGTGCCCAAGGTTGAAATGATGATGATATATTTAAGAAAAATTATTTTTTTTATACACTATAAAAAAATATGCCTCTAGTGGCGACGGTTTTCATCACTATAAGTGCCAAAATTATCACTAAAAGTACTCAGTGACGACTTTTGTGGTTGTCGTCGAGTTGCAGCTATATGTGCCGACACTATGAGTTATAGTGACGTCGAGTAAATATCGTCACAACATATGAGATTATAGTGACGTGCGATCTTGTCACTACAGTCGTAGTTTTTGTGACATAATTGTGTTATCACTGTATTTTTTTATTTATTGTGACACATGACTATTATCACTGTAATTAATGGTTTTAGCCACATGTGATTTTTGTCACTGCATGTCCGTATTTTTAGTCACGTGATTTAATCATCACAAAATAAACCATTCTTTAGTCACATGTGTTTATCATCTGTAGAATATCATAAATTAGTCACATTACTTTGTTGTCACTAAATAGCAGTGATTTAGCCACTTTTTAAAATCGTCATAAAATATCCACAATATAGTAACACGTGATTGTTGTCACTTGTCACTAAAATAAGTTTTTGTGACAAATGTATATCATCGGTAAAGCTAACTAACTTGTCACTAAATAATTAAATTGTAGTGACATAAATATTGTCACGATAAATTTTATCACAATTAAATTATCATTTAGTAACAAAATATTATTTAAAAGTCATCACAATTCAAATGCAATAACGATGATCAATTTGTCACTAATATCACAATATTATTTTTAAAATATTAAATATTAAACGAAAATATTTCATCATTTGTCCAATATACGAAAATAATAATATAATGAGAATACAAATAACACTAAATTAAATATTTAACACAATTTCATTCAATAAATAAAATTTATACAAAATAATCTAAATTCATCAAAACATGTAATACGATATTAAGAGTCGAAAGGAAAACTTACATTTATAAATTAAAATAAATAACTAACAATACAAACGATAAAATAATAATTCGATAAAAAACTAGTTTTACTATTGAAATCTACTTTTGAACCGCACTTTTATCACCTCAATTTGGAGTCTCATTCCACTTGACTTTGTAGGTTAACTTCTTGGCTATTTTTTTCATAAGACAATTCTTGGATATTGACTTGAGCTTGTAATAATTCAAAGCAAGATGTCAACTCTTCATTTTGTTTCTTCAACTCTAAGTTTTTCTTTTCAAGATTTCTCATTTTCTCCTCTTTTAGACGGCGGCTTAAGCCCATCTCGACAACCACGTAGTCGCCTAGATTTTTCTTCTCCAAATTTTTTTACAAAAGCTTCAACTTCAGACATATGATCTAGACAATCCTCAATCGGTTGATCACTTTGAAGCTTAAGAAGTTAATCCTAAAAAATACAATTTGTATAAGTGTTTATGTTTTTAAACTTCAAAGAGTAACATGTGCACTTACATAAGCTTCTTTTAAAGCATCATCAATCCACTTCTTCTTTCCAGTTGCTAAATCGGCACGTCTTCAGGTGGTTGTACGAGTAGACTCCTCTCCGGTTTCAGGATCGCTCTAAGAATTTAAAAAATTAAAAAGATTAAAAATATTGTTATAACAGAATAGAGTAATTGTGAAATCGAAACAAACAGAAAGCGTAAAAGTGACACAGATTTATGTGGTTCACCAACGTTGTGTTGGCTACGTCCACGGGCAAGAACGGAGAACAGTTTTATTCAGATGACGGCTACAAATTACAGAGATTGTGCGCCCTACTTCTATATATATAGAGTACACCAGACGGGCTAGGCCCAATATGACAAATTGGGCCTAATACATGAACTTAGCATACCGTCGGGACCCCCGTTTGCGTGGCGGCAAACATTACGGATTCAAGGCATACTAACAAATATTTTATATTATTCAAACTAAAAATATATATAGAATCATCCATGTACCTCTTCGTAGCAAACTTGAGCAATAAAATTTGTTCCACATGAATTGGTTTCAACAGCCAATATTGTGATATATGTGATCACGTAAATTTCTAAATAAACAAGCCAAGTCAAATTTCATATTCATTACAGAAGATAATATAGAAAAAAGTATGATCACGTAAAATTGCAGAAGGTAGTATATATCAATTAGTTTCATCAATCGATAAAGCCATAAATGTGATCACAATCTGATCACGTAAATTTTTAAATAAGTAAACAAGAACATAATCAAATAAGGAGCATAAACATTCTTATTGATCTATTAGCTTTCATCAATCAATAACACCATAAAACTAACAATACGAATTTCTAAATCAGATTAGTCGATTAACAATACTCTGATCTATCGACTATCGAGCGGCGTTTTGATTTCTTCCCCAATGACTTCTTCTTCAATACATCTTTATGTCATTAAACTTGGAGAAAAACAATGTCATATTGATTTTTAATAAGTTATATAATTCTTAAATATGAATCAAGAATGAAATCAAACAAGTCTAACTCTATCATTATTTATTGAGCGTCGTTGAAGAAGAAGAGGAAGAACGAAGGATTGCCATGATACAGTGAATAAGTTGAGAAGATTGAAAAACGACTGCTAGGTTTTGCAATTCTAAATGTGTGCAAGGGTTAGGCACAATTTACGGGCTTTATTCATTGAGGAAATGTACGGCGCAGTAAGTTTTGATTTTTTCGTTTCCCTCTAAAATTTTGTTGTTTTTTTTTCCTTTGCCTCTATAAATGTGTGTGTGTTTGTTTAGGGTTGGATGAAATAATTTGTCAAAAATAATTATTATATTATATTATATTATCTTTTGTTTTATTATTAAAGAAATAGTGTACATAAATCCTCACCAAAATTAGCGCAAAACACAATATATCTTACCATAATAATTAGCAGATTTGGGATGTTGAAATTTTGGAAAATTATAACTCTAGATTTAACATTATTAAGTTTAATAGTCATTTTAATAAATAAGATTTAAATTTGATATGCTAAAAAATTATAAATTGTCATTTGCTTAATGAAAATTATAATTTGGAAATATATTATTATTGTTACTAACTATATTGCAATTTATATGTGATAGGATATGGCTCAGCACCTAGGCCCAAAGCATCAGGCCCAATATAATTGGGCCCCGACAGTTAAGCTCAGTCCAGGCAGCTCGGCCCAATTGAAGATAAGAGACTTTATCACCAAGGCAACCAAGACTCCTACATTGACTACAACTCAAGCTCTAAGAGAGATATAGAAGCTCGGTGTTTATCCATAAAAAATGAGATCAAGCCAAAGAGTCCAAATAGGAGAAGAATTCATGTTATAGTCGAACTCCATATAACTATCTATAAATAGGGGCTTAGAATAGATTGAGAAGGGGGAACAATCTTTGTAAGCAATACACGCATTCTAGCAATAACATCCATACTCTCTTTTGCTCCGTGGACGTAGATCTATTCCGGTAGATCGAACCACGTAAATCATTCGTGTCATTTTATTTTCGTGTTCATTAATTCCTCATCTACGTGTATTAATCACCCTTGGAAAACAAGATCGATCAGTGGCGCCGTCTGTGGGAACCAAAAATTTATGAATTCCGATCAAAGTTTTCTAGGTAAACAATAGCCATGATGAGACCAACACGATCAACCGTCGCTGCTGCCACCGCCAAGGAAAAAGAGATTCAGCAAACCGGACAAGATCTGGTAGCAAATCCACCGGTCAACGAGGCCGAGGCAAGCCAAGTGCAAGATCAGAATCTTGCAGCGAACAAATGACCCGGGAAGGAACATGTGAGAGACCAAACCCCAGAGGGCCATGTCGATCATGTCCCGTTGGACAAGTTCGGCAACCCGATCCACCGTGACAGAGAAGGTCACGACAGCAGCAAGGAAGATGACCGTTCCAACTTCCAGCAAGAATTTAACGACGCTGTAAAAGCGTATCTGGCGAACAATCAGCAAGATTTCCTAAAGTTCGTCGAGCAGCAGAAAGCTCATAGCCGAGGAGGAGAGCACGAAGCTGCGTCCGTATCGAGGCACCGGCAAAAGTCCCCAAGCGTCAGGATCCAAGACGCACGGGACGCCGGGATTCCTCCTAGGCGATTTGCTGATGATCGCCAAGGGAACTATAATCGCATCTCACCTCGGCGCGACGTAATCTCACCTCCTCGCTATGCTGACTCACCTCGGCGCAGTGAGGACAATTACCGAGGCGGGAGATTCGACATTTATGGGAGGATCTCTACTCCTTTCACTAACCGGATACTCTACACACCTCTCCCTTCTTCGTACAAGGTGCCACCGGTGAAGTCGTACAACGAATTGTGTGACCCGCAGAACTTTCTTTCCCAATTTCAATACAACATGCTCAATCAAGGGCTCAGTGACGACATCTAAATGTGCAAAGTGTTCCCGGAGTTGTTGGTTGATAATGATCGCATGTGATTCGATAGCCTACCACCTCGGAGTATCAACTCCTATGACGAGCTTATGCAGGCCTTCGAGCGGAGATTTGTCCAAAAGGCCGAGCCCAAAACCACTGTGGCACACCTACTCACCATAAGGCAAGGGCGAGGCGAGTCTATCAGCGACTTTATGACCAGATTCAATAAAGAAAGTCTAAAAGTCGATCGTCTGACTGATGAGGTCCTTATCTCGGCCTTCCAGAATGTTATCCAGTCGGGCACCCTATAAAAATAGCTCGTAAGGAATGAGCCTCGGACTGCGAGATAATTGTGGAATATCGCCGATCAGTTCGCAAAAGCTGACAAAGCCGACAGGCGTAAGCGCAAAGCTAATAAGGCCGAACCGTCAGACCGGAAGAAGGAAGATCATAATGACCGAGGTCAAGGCCGCCGAAGTGCCCTCGACAGACTCCAGCGGGCACCAATTGAATCCCGGCTTAGACCTCGGCAGAACCAAAAAAAGAGCCAGTTCACACCGTTGACGAGGCCGAGGACAGAAATCTATGAGCTGCATGCTAACATGTTCGAGAAGCCTCAGCCCATGTCACGAGGAGGGTCGAAACGCCGATCCAAGGACAAGTATTGCCAATTACTGTAGGAACCTGGCTACAGATATCGAGCACTTGGTGTGTGACGGTACCCTTAAAAAGTACTAAAGTCGCGGCCAATACGAAGCCCGACCTCAGGGCAAGGGAAAGCGCAAGAACAGATGGGGGAATAACTGTGGCCCCCATATGGACAAGAAGCCGAAGCACGAGGATGAAGACGAAGACGAGGACCAACCTCAGTTCGACGGAATCATCACAGCCATCACCGGGCTCCCTCAAGGAGCAATGAAGTCATCACTCAAGGCCGAGGCCCGAAGTCCCCAGACTGATGAACCCTCACAAAAAAGTTCAAGAAGAATGAGGCCATTACATTCTCTGAGAAAGATCCAGTGCCGTCAACCATACCTCACCAAGATGCCATTGTGATCGAAGCCGTGGTGGCCAACAAGCTCGTTCAACGAGTATTCATCGACAGTGAGCCTCGGTGAGCGTACTCTTCAAGGATTGCTTCGAGAAGCTAGAGGTCGAAGAGGCACGTCTCACGCCGGCGCCGATCTCCCTAAAAAGCTTCGTCTAACAAGAGACGCAAACAGAGGGGATCATTCAACTCTCCATTATGGTGGAGAAGCATCCATTGTCATCCACCAAAGTAATAAATTTCTTCATCGTGAAGGCCAACTCTCCCTACAACATCATTCTAGGAAGAGATTGGTTGGTGGCGGTGAAAACAATCTGTTCGGCATACCACTTGACGATCAAAATCCCGTCGAGAGGCAGAGTGATCGTAATTCAAGGGGATCGGAAGCGAGCTAAAGAATGCATGCAGATCGCCCTACGAGGTATTGGAACACCTCAGCATCCGCAAGCATAACAACCACAGAAACCTGAGGAGTTGGAGCTGGAAAAGGTATCTGTATTTGACAAGCCAGTAGAAGACGTCGCACTGTTCGAAGACGACCCGCCTAAGGTCGTTAAAGTAGGTTTTGCTAGCGGAGCCGAACTCCGAAAGCAGATCGTCCATCTTCTTCGGAATATAGAGATGTCTTTGCTTGGTCACCACTTGACATGACCGGGGTGACACCAAGTATCATCACACACCGGCTGAACATCGACCCAGGAGTAAAACCAGTTCGGCAAAAACAGCGAGTGTTCACAGCAGAGCCGAACCAAGTCATCTATGACGAAGTGCGTCAACTCTTGAAAGCATAAATACTCTTCGAGGTCAAATATCCGACGTGGATAGCAAATCCAGTGATGGTCAAAAAGCAAGGAGGAGGGTGGCGGATGTGTATCGACTACACAGATCTCAACAAACACTGCCCCAAGGACTGCTATCCCCTTCCCAACATCGACAAGAAAGTCGAAGCCCTCGTCGGCCATAAAGTCTTCAGCTTCCTAGATCTGTACAAAGGGTACCACCAAGTCCTCATGAGTGACGAGGATTCGCCAAAAACAGCTTTCATTACAGACTTCAGTGTTTATGCGTACAAGAAGATGCCTTTCGGACTCAAGAATGCTGGAGCGACCTATCAAAGAATGGTCGACAAAATATTCGAGCCTCACATCGGCAAGACCGTAGAGGTGTATGTGGACGACATCGTCGTCAAAAGTAAAGAGCCGACTACTTGTGTTGACGACCTCAAGGTCGTCTTCGACCTCCTTCGCAAGGTGAACCTTAAGCTAAACCCCGAGAAGTGTACCTTCATGGTCTGATCAGGAAAATTTCTGGGGTGCTGGGTTTCTCAAGAAGGGTTGAAAGCCAATCCATCCAAAGTCCGAGCCATCCAAGAGATCGAGGTGCCAAAAACCATCCATGATTTGCACAAATTGATGGGCTGCTTGGCCGCGCTAAGTCGTTTCTTGTCTAAAACCACATAAAAACAGCTCCTTTTCTTCAAGATTTTGAAAAAGGCGCCGGACTTCGAATGGAAAGACGAGCACAGGTCGGCATTCGAGGAGCTCAAGAAATACTTGGCGAATATCCCAACCTTGTCTGTTCCAAAGGAAGGAGAAATCCTCTCCCTATACCTCACAGCTTCGGACGAAGCCATAAGCGAGGTGCTAGTACGGGAGGACGGACGTCGTCAGTTACCTGTCTATTCCATTAGCCGGGCACTGAAAGGGCCGGATATGAGGTATCAATCACTCGAGAAAGTAGCACTAGCATTGGTGAATGCCGCAAGGAGGTTGCGACCCTACTTTCATGCACATACCATACAAGTCTTGACCGACCTGCCACTTCGGCAAGTGCTAACAAAGCCAGAAAGGTCAGGGAGAATCGCTAAGTGGGTAGTTGAGCTCGGTGAGCACACAATCACTTTTTGCCCTCGCCAAGCCATCAAAGGTCAAGCTCTGGCAGATTTCCTTGTAGAGGCCAAGTTCACAGAAGTGCTAAAGCCGACTGAACCCTCCCAGGCAAAGCCGAAGCTGAAGCACCAAAAGAACCGCCCAACGATTGCTGGAAAGTCTATGTGGATGGAGCTTCGGGGCATACGGGAAGCGGTGCCGGTGTCATACTGATCAGCCCAGACGGGATAGAGATGACCTACGCACTTCGGTTTACCTTCCCGACAACAAATAATAAAGTGGAATACGAAGCATTGATCACCCGACTTCGTCTAGCTCAGGCTCTTCAGATACGAGTTATGCAAGTTCACAGCGACTCTCAATTCATAGTGAGCCATATGCTAGGAAAGTACGAGGCTAAAGGCGAAAGGATGAAAAAGTACCTCCACAAAGCCAAGAATTTGCAACAAGGCTTCTCATATTTCGAGTTGGTTCGAATTCCAAGGGGGAAAACAACCGAGCCGATGCTTTAAGCAAATTACCGTCATCATCTACAAGCTCTCCCATGGAATAAGTCAAGTGCCGAAGCATAGATGAAGTCGAGGTCAACCTAGTAATTGAGGACGAGCCGAACTGGATGACCCCCTTTCGAGCATATTTGGAGAAGGGCGAACTACCCAGTGATAAGCTCGAAGCTAGGAAGATCTTAAGCAAGTCTCCGAAGTACACTCTAGAGCAAGGAATGCTGTACAGAAGATCATATCTTCAGCCTCTCCTAAGATGCGTTGGGCCGAACCAAGCGGACTACGCATTGCGAGAAGTGCATGAAGGATTGTACGGAAGTCACATAAGAGCGCGAGCATTGTCAAAGAAAGTAATGAGATGGGGATACTACTGGCCCACAATGTTCCAAGATGCAGTCGACCTCGTGAAGAAGTGCCCGAAATGCCAAGTTCATGGGACAGTGCCGAGGCTACCCCAGACCGACCTCACAAGCATGCAAAGCCCTTGGCCGTTCATGCAATGGGGGATAGACATCGTGGCCCATTAGAGAAAGCTCCCGGATAGCTCCGGTTCCTCATCGTAGCAATCGACTATTTCACTAAGTGGGTCGAAGCTTAACCCTTGGAAAAGATCATGAGCAAGAATGCCCTCAACTTCGTCTGGAAGAACGTGGTTTGCCATTTCAGTGTACCTCACATCATAGTCTCGGATAATGGGATGCAGTTCACAGATAGGACATTTAGGGAATGGTGTGAAGGACTTCATATTCAGCAGAAGTTCACTTCGGTAGCTCATCCTCAAGCAAATGGCCAAACCGAAGTCACCAACCGGACGATCATCAAGGGACTCAAAACTCGCCTAGATAAAGCCAAAGGAGATTGGGCAGCGAACTTACCCCAAGTCCTATGGTCATACCGAACAACTCCCCGGACCTCGAACGGTGAAACGCCCTACAATCTGGTGTACGGAACCAAAGCAGTGATCCCGGTACAGATAGGTCTACCGAGCCCCCGCATTATCAACTTTTCAGCCGAAGACAATGAAGAAGGTCTCCGAACCAATCTGGATTTGTTAGAGGAGAAGTGAGAGCTTGTCTACATAAGGGAAGCCAAGTACAAGCAGCAAGTAGCTCGGTACTACAACCAGAGAGTCAAGTACCAGCAATTCCAAGTAGGAGACCTCGTCCTTCGAAATAACAAAGTCAGCAAGGCTGCAAAGCTTGGCAAGCTAGAAGCCACATGGGAAGGACCGTACCGAGTTGAACAAGTCCTCGGCAAATGGTCATACAAGCTCGCCCACTTATCCGGTGAGCCAATACCCCATACATGGCACATTACTCATTTAAAGAGATACTTTGCATAAGTGGCAGAGAGTAATGTTTAAGTCCATTTAGTTTGTCTAGGTTGCGAGTCAGGTCATTTTATGATTTTTGTTCTCTTTCGAACTTCAGTTTTTCCATTAAATAAATTCTTTATTTCTCCTTTAATTTGTTTGGTCTTGCATATCTCATTTTGCATTTATGAATATTACTACTCTACTTATGCATATTATCTCACCATTTTACTCTAAAACCCTGACGATGGTAACTTAATATCCTTTCAAGGATAAATAAACTCCATAACCGGAGTAGCATCCAAACGCGCGTTAGGGACCCCTATCGATAAACTCGACAAATAAGGAACCTTAAAACCCTAACCTCGTCTTATGAAGAGGACGGGTTACTCAAAACCTACGGGTTATTAAAAGTCAAACTTCATCTTATGACGAAGTAAGCTATGCAAAGCCAAACTTCGTCTTATGATGAAGAGAGCTATCTAAAGCTGAACTTCGTCTCATGACGAAGAGAGCTATCTAAAGCGAAACTTCATCTTATGACGAAGTAAGCTATCTAAAGCCAAACTTCGTCTTATGACGAAGAGAGCTATCTAAAGCCGAACTTCGTCTCACGACGAAGAGAGCTACCTAAAGCCAAACTTCGTCTTACGACAAAGAGAGCTATCTAAAGCCAAACTTCATCTTGCAATGAAGAGAACTATCTAAAGCCAAACTTCGCTTCACGACGAAGAAGAGCCTCCAAATGCTTAACCTCGTCTTATGACGAGGACTAACCATATAAAGCCTGTCTTCGTTTAAAACAAGGGAAATTACCTAAGTTAAAAACGGGGATGAAAGATTAACACAAGAAGTATGTAAAATTCCATTTTATTTCATATAAAAAGGAAAAGTACAAGGATTACATTAAGGTGATGAAGGACCAGAGCCCGAAGGCCTACTACAATTAAGCCAATTATTGTAGAAATTCCCATCGGGATTGAAATTCAAAACAGCATCCAAGTTGAATCTACCCCGACCTCGGCTTTGGCCACTGGGAACTGATCTGCTCCGTCCTCCAAAAGCTCCTTGGCCACGGCCTCGGCTAGTAGAGGTCTTTTGACCTCGGCCACGGTTAGAAGCCTCCAGCCAATTTGAAGTTGAGCTAGAACTGAGATCGGTGGAACTTGAAAGATAGTCTTCCAAGAACTCCCGAGAAGCCTGATCGAGAAGCCTCAAGTTAGAAAAACGGCTCACTGGAGTCGAAGGCCGCTTTCTGACAAGATATGCTTCCTCAGCTTCGGATTACGAGCCAGAACTGTTTTATAAGAGCTCGCCACTTGAATGAGCTCGTCCAATTGACCTTGAACCTGCCAGGAGTTATCCCCGTATTCCTTTCTGTAGTCCCGGCACCGAACCCTGATCTCCCTGACTTTAGCACTAGTTTCAGAAATGGTAACTCCCCCATTTCAGCGAATAATGGCCTCATACTCAGCATGCTCTTCAGCTATTGCTTCGGCCTCTTTAACTTCGCCTTCAGCAATTTCAAGCTTCTCTTCAAGCTCCAGAAACCGAGCCTGTAGCTCGTCATACTTCTCCTGGGCCGCAACAAGCTTAACTTTGGCTTCGGTCTGAACATGTTTGGCCCGGCCTTTCCAATGTAAGACTTCGGCCTCCTTCACCTCAAGAGCCCGAGTCAGTTGGGATATCTGGGTAACCAATGGAGATGCATCAAAAAGTTGGGGAGAAGAAGACTACAAAGGCAAATGAAAGAAATTTCAATTAAACTTGGAATCTCATTAAAGCCACTTCGGCTAAAGGAAAATCGTCGTCCTAGTGACGACGTAATACAGGGATCTAAAAAAAAAAACACTTGAAAAGGATCAACTGACCCTTTCAAGGTTTTTTCCTTCTTGGCGGAGTCCCTCCTGACCAGCGCCGACCTCCTCCTCGGCCCCGGCATCTTCCTGCCAGCCATCGCCAGTTCCCACCTCTGGCTCGTTCACCGGTTGTTCAGCCTCGGCGATCAGACTGGCGATAACCCCCTCCAACGTCGTGTCTCTATCATAGGGGCAGTTCCGGATGGCCAGCGTCTCCGCATAAGAGCGGAGCACCGACCCTTCCGGTGCCACCTCGTACCCATACTTGACTTTGTCAAGGTCTGGGTAGTCCTCGACGATGGTATCGAGGATGCCCGACACAACGGAACCATTCACAAGGGCAGCCAGCTCGCCAACGAGCTTCGAGAACTGCCCAGAACGGAAGATTCGCTCCGCGAAAGCACGGAGCACGGCCCCCTGTGAGGCAGCCACTTCGGCGTGCACAGCCGACGCCTTCCCTTTTTCCGAGGCAACCTCGGTTTTCAACAGGGCCACTTCAGTCTTCGCCACTTCGGCCAGTGCTGAGGCCTCCTGGTCGGCTGCCTCCTTCGCCCTCAATTCGGCAGCGGCAACCTTGGCCACCAAATTTTCCTTGGCTAGCTCAGAGTCCCGAACCAGCTTCTGGTATTTAGCGACTCCGCTAGACACGAAGTTTGCCAAGCTCGTCAGCTCGGCAATAGCCAGTTCGGCCTCCTGTAATAACATTGGTCAGAATCAAAATGAAGGAGTACATCACTAGAACCGAAGTGGAACTAATTACCTCGGGGAAGCATTTTTCGTGAACTGATAACGGGCTAGAAGACTGGTCGATTGTAATGACACCAACCTCCTTCACGGCCGGTGCAATTGCACTCGTACCTCTTTCGGCTGGCGCATCATCGTACGAGGTAGCGAAGAGCTCACATGAGGAGAGCCTATCTGAGAGCTCACTGACCCGGAGCCCGTCAACTCCAAAGTCCTCTCAGAAGAGGCTCTGGACGTCGTCTTCTCCGCAACAGCAGCAGACCTCGACCTCTTCTTGGATTTAAGACCGGTCTCAAAATTCACTGCAAAGGAAATTAAAGAAGGTCATAATACATAGAAGGAAGACGAGGTCGTATTTGGCGAGCTTGGCTTCGCTATATCTTTCAGTAACGAGGCCAAGCTCGTTCAAAGTTGTTTTTAGATAAACCAAAACCTCACCCGGAACCTTCATAGAAATTGGATCATATGGACTCAGTTCGTATTTGGCGAGCTTGGCTTCGCTATATCTTTCAGTAACGAGGCCAAGCTCGTTCAAAGTTGTTTTTAGATCACCGAACCTCTCTTCGGTGCTCTGATCTCCTAATTTGTCCATTTTCCAAACGAACTTCGACACATCGTCAAAGCGGCAGAAGAAATATTTACTTTGCCAGTTCGGATTCTTAGACTTCGTCTGGATTCTAAATTTGAAGTTAGGGGAAAGGTAGAACCAACCTAAACTAGACTTGAAATGAAAAAAACCTAAGGATCAAACCTAAGGTTAAAGAGTGACCTCGGCATCCGGCCTCGATGCCCAGACCGACGAGCTGTTTAAACGAGTTTGGCATAACTTGCCCAAGGGCCATGCCAAACTTCCGTAATAGCTCGTCAAACACCGGAAGGAAGGGAAAATGAAGACCGCAACCTAAGCAGTCCTCGTACACAGTAACAAAACCTCCTGGAGGTGAACAAGCCTTATCCTCCGGGCCCGGCACTACGAGGAGAACGGAACGAGGAAACAGATATTTTCTTGCAATATCCCTAACCACGGAGGCATTCAAAGTTGAGGGATATTCAAGCACATTGCCGAACTCCCTATCTATGGGTGAATAAGAAGCCCTATGGACACTAGGGACGTCGGAATCAACCGTAAAACAATCAACATTTACAAAAGGCGACGGAAAATGCGCCGCCGCCGGCGAACCCAACGGAGAGACAGACACTTCTAGGCTTTCGCTATCACTATCATTCACTCTAGAAGAAGAGGCCATGGTAAAAAAAAATAAAAAATAATAACTTACTTGTGGCTGTAGATTGGGGATAAAACTTCTACGGAGACTTGGACGATATCAGCGAACGACGACAAAATATTCAAATTTGGGGAAAGTGATGGAAATGGCATATTGAAGAAGTTTTATAACTTCCGCCTTTTCACATTCGGCACGACGTTCAATGTGCCCTACTTTATCGGGATTCCAACCGACACCTTAATTACATAACTGACACTCCGTGTTCGACTTCGGCAAGACTATAGACCTTGACTTCGTCGAATTTATTTTTCAACGGGGCAAGTAACTCTTCTCCAACCTCATCTTAACAAGGCAGTTTGAACTCGACTTCGTCGAATTTATTTTTTGACGGGGCAAGTTACTCTTCTCCGACCCGTCTTAACGAGGCGGTCTGAACTCGACTTTGTCGAATTTATTTTTTGACGAGGCAAATTACTCTTCTCCGACCTCGTCTTAACGAGGCGGTTTGAACTCGACTTCGTCGAATTTATTTTTCGACGGGGCAAGTTACTTTTCTCCAATGTTCTAAAAGTCGCTAGGTGCTAGTAGGGCGGTGGGGGAGCGATTAGCGTCTAGGGCTAGGCGGCCTAGGCGGGAGTCTAGGCGGTGCCTAGACGGATTAGTATAAAATCAAAGTCTACGTCAATTTTTTCATATATTTAAACATGATATCCACAAGTTAAAGTATAAAATCCATGATTTTTCAACTATAATTTAATTTTACAGCCCTTCAAGCCCTGACTAGCCCGTCTAAACCATCCTAGGACTGTCTAGACATGCCTAGGACCACATAGGCACCTGCCTAGATGCCGATTAATTCGTCACCGTCTAGAGAAAACCGTCTTGCCATTAATCGGGACGGCCCATCACCTTCTAGCGCCTAGACGCCTTCTAGGCGGCCAAGTCGGTCTTCTTTTAGAACACTGCTTTTCTCTGACCTCGTCTTAACGAGGCGGTTCGAACTCGACTTCGTCGAATTTATTTCGACGAGGCTACTTTAATCTGACTTCATCTTAATGAGGCTGTACGTGATTAACTTCGTCAATTCTATTTTTTGACGGGGCAACGCACTTGACATCACTCCTACCTCAGCTATTTCCCCTAAATCACACCCTCGCTTCTACATCTTTTTTTTGGGGGGGGGGGGGATGTGATAGGATATGGCCTAGCACCTAGGCCCAAAGCATCAGGCCCAATATAATTGGGCCTCGACAGTTAAGCTCGGCCCAAGCAGCTCGACCTAATTGAAGATAAGAGATTTTATCACCAAGGCAACCAAGACTCCTACATCGACTACAACTCAAGCTCTAAGAGAGATATAGAAGCTCGGTGTTTATCCATAAATGAGGAGATCAAGCCAAAGAGTCCAAATATAAGAAGAATTCGTGTTATAGTCGAACTCCATATAACTATCTATAAATAGGGGCTTAGAATAGATTGAGAAGGGGGGACAATCTTTGTAAGCAATACACGCATACTAGCAATAACATGCATACTCTCTTTTGCTCCGTGGACGTAGATCTATTCCGGTAGATCGAACCACGTAAATCCTTCGTGTCCTTTATTTTCGTGTTCATTAATTCCTCGTCTACATGCATTAATCACCCTTGGAAAACAAGATCGATCAATATGAACATCTTGTTAATATAGGATAAACATCTTAAAAAACACGGATATTTAAGGACATATGATAGTATTAAATATTATCATAAATTATATAGTCTGAGTAGCAGCATGAGTATAAAATAGTACCGACATATAATTGTACTTCTAATAATTGACTAATTGTATATGTATCATATTTTACTAATTACTATTTCATGGGCTTTATGCAAAGTAAGTAAATATATGGATGTAGTAATAAGATGTTTATAGCACAATTCTAATGTTTACCTTTCATTGTGATTATTATAAACTAGTTTGTATCCCGTCGAAATTCGACGGGGTATTATTTTATTGTATAATTCGTATTTATTAAAATAGTAGTATTATGATAATTTGTTAAAAAAGTGTTACAAAGTCAGATTAAATTGTTATTAGAAAAAATATTTTAATATATTGTACTTGAATATTTATCGAGTAGTTGTACTCTACTTATACCTATCAAAATTGAAAATAGCATGAAGGGTCTGCTCAATCAACGGGAAATTTTGAAACGATTCTCATTTTATTTTTAATTTATTGTGAAGTGTCTTAAATTGAAAATATACATTTTTGTTATAAAAAATTAACAATTATAGCTATTGATACATACTAAAAGAATATCAAAAATTTATTGGAAACTCAAAATCAATTTTGCGTCTAATATATTCTCAGGTGTTTTAAATTCAAAATATATTTTTTTGTTAATTTTTTTTTACAATTATAGCTATCGATACATACTAAAAGAATTTCAAAAATATATTGGCCATCATGCCACCTCAAAATCGAATATGAGTCGCTCGTGGCTAGGCGCACCTGCTGCATCCGCCGATTTAGGCAAAAATATATTGGCCAACGGGCCACCTCAAAATTGAATGAGTAGTCTGTGGCTTGGCGCTACATCGCCGATTTAAGGGTATAACAAACCTCCCCCACCAAAGCTCGAAGACATCCTCGTCGTGTGGGATAAGCCTCTTGTCTTCGATCCATTTTCAGCAACAACTCGCTCACCACAAGTGAGTTCTCTTGGCGCACCACTGTCGTTGCTTAACGCAGCTCCCGCGGAGACTTTTGCATACGTGAGCACACCACGGCCCACACTTGGTTGTTTCATCACCATGTCTTTCCCTGGCTCCCCACGGCCACTTTCGGTACGTCCTGACCCTCATCCAACATTTGCATACTCGAAATGTACTACATCGTGTTGACCCAAGTCTTCTCCTCTACGGATTCAGCGACCACAGCATTCAACTTCTCCCCACGTTGGCCTTCCCGCTTCGGACAGTCACGTATCCGGTGGTCTCCATCACATATGAAGCACCCGCATAACTTGTTCCTGCCCCGAAGCGTGACTCGCCGCACCACTAGCGTTGGGTCGTTGAAAGCCTTCTATTCCAACTTTTCCCCTTGTCCTTAGCACGTCCCGCATCCACGATCGGGCTCGGAAGAGCCACCTGCCTTCAAGTCCACCAACTCCTCGGCAGCGGCTAGCGCGGACGGGCCACCTCAACTCATAAGCGTCTCAAACTCAGTTTTTGGGCCCAAGGCTGCAATGTATAAGAGCATTTTAAAACCTTTTTCGCTAACAGGCCACCTCAAAATCGAAATAGTATAGAGCCAAAAAAAATCAAAAACTTTTTAGCCAAAGGACCACCTCAATATCGAAATAGTGTTGGGGCAAAAATATTTTTACTAAAAATCAGTTTAGCCTGATCAACCCGAACTGAAAAATAGTATTATGATAATTTGTTTGAGAATATGTGTTACAAAGTCGGATTAAATTTTATTAGAAAAATGGTTTAATGTGGTGCAATATTTATCGAGTAGTTGTCATTTATACGTATTAATAAAAAAAATCAAATCAATAAAGGAGATCTCCATCATGAAATTTTTCATGGTCAATGGGCTGCCTCAAAATTAATATAGTAATTAGGGCCAAAATATTTTAACACAAAAAAAAGTTTAGCCAATCCGAATTGAAAATAGCACACGGTGCTCATTTTATGTCTAATTATTGTCAATTGTTTTAAATTAAAAATATACTTTTTGTTATAAAAATTCGACAATTATGGCTATCTATACATATTAAAAGATATTAGAAAATTTATTGGCCAATGGGTCATCTCAAAATCGATCTTGTGTTTAAAAATTAAAATATATTTTAGTTATAAAATTTTGTCAATTGTGATTATCGATACAAACTAAAAAAATATCAAAAACTTTTGGGCGGGCCACCTCAAAATCGAAATGGTGTCAGAGCCAAAATATTGTCAAAAACAGTTTAGCTTGATTAACTGAAATTAAAAATAGCCAAACTCAAAATATTTTACTTTCTTTTTCTTTTTTTTCTTTTTTGGAAAAAGTAGCAAAAATAACCTTGACATTGTCACTTCGGAGCAAAAAATATACGAAATATTTTTCGGGTCATGGTTCGATCGGTTGAATTGTTTAATAAATAAATTAATAAAAATATCTATTATATATATAAATATTAAAAAAATCATGATTTATATAGTATAGTTTCATAAAAATTTAAGAAACACATGTTAAAATCAATAAAAAATATATATATACATATTCATATTATATATAGTTATACTCAAAAATTATATTTATAATTTTATAAATGAACATAATGTAGTTGATAATGATTCAAAACTAATTGAATAATGGATATATATATTGTAAGCCTTAAATAAGTACTTCCTCTGTTTCAAGATTGTTGACACGTTTATTTTCCTTTCTTTTTGGCACACAGTTTTACGCTTCTCGATGATGGATTTTAAAATAAATTTTTGAAGTATCTTTTCTTTTACTAGATACTACGTGTGTCGTAGTATCCCGTAAATAAAAAAATACTTCAAAAAATTATTTTAAAATCCATCATTGAGAAGAGTGGAAATGTGTGCCAAAAAAAAAAAAAAAAGAAACGTGTCAACAATCTTGAAACAGAGGAAGTATTATTTAGTGATGTGGTGTAGTGGTATAAAATATAGTCTATTATGTGGGAGATCATGAGTTCAAATCTTCCAATCCTCATAATTAAATTTTTAAATTTTATGTATAATATAAATAGATTATAATAATCAATATATTAATATATATAAATAATAATTAATATGTATAAATATCAGTGTTCTAAAAGAATGCCGACTTGGCCGCCTAGAAGGCGTCTAGGCGCTAGAAGGTGCCGAGCCGTCCTGATTAATGGCAAGACGGTTTTCTTTAGGCGGCAGCGAATTAACCAGCATCTAGGCAGGTGCCTAGGTAGTCCTAGGCATGTCTAGACAATCATAGGAGAGTATAGATGGGCTAGTTAGGGCTCGAAAGGCTATAAAATTTAATTTTAGTTAAAAAATCATAGATTTTATACTTTAATTTATGGTTATCATGTTTAAATATATGAAAAATTTGACGTAGACTTTGATTTCATACTAATCCGTCTAGGCCGTCTAGGCACCGCCTAAACTCCCGCCTAGGCCGCCTAGACGCTAATCGCTCCCTCACCGCCCTACTAGCGTTTAGCGACATTTAGAATACTGATAAATATATAGATTTTAGATAAATAAGAATGGAGGCCATAGGAGACGCCACGTAGCCGTGTGGATCGTTGTGGTGCTTCGAATGCGCAACGGAACATATAATATATTGATTTTGATTCTTGTAGAAAATTAACACTATTCTAATGTAAATTATACTTAATTATAAATATAAAATTAAATAACATTATGCGGGATCATTAATAATCTTATAGATGCAAAAATTATTGAAATGTACTTATTAAATTAAAATATTGTTTTTAATAGAACAAAAACAATGTTGTTCATAAGTGTGAATAGATCTATAATATGACACAGAGAAAAAATTGAGTTTGTTTAATTTGACAACATACAAATTATAAAGTTAAATAATTTCAACTTCATGTACAGTTTCATCATTCTACCACATATAAATAATTGTTCATCATATGTTTCAATCTTATAAAAGTAACTTATATGAAAAAAAAAATCTTCAAATAATGGTGTTTAATTAAATATATATATATTTTTCCTTTTATATTACTCAAGCGGAAGATACTTCTGATTAATTAAATATATCATTTTTTCTTTTATATTAAGTTTTTTCCAATAACATCATATTTTTGTAGGAAATTGACAAGCTTCGTATTTGTTATTTTACAATAATATGTTGCTTGAAAAAATTTATGATTTTGATGTGATCATACCAAAACAAGAAGAAGCTATTTATTAAGGTCGTAGTTGTTTAGTGTTTTAGCGTGCTCACGCCAAAATTAAAATAAATATCTGCTCATATTATTTAACCGTTATCATGTGTATCGTTTTTTATAAATAATTTAAATTTAATTTTTAAAGTTAGAATTTTGATATCAAACTTAATAAAAAAAATTAATAATGAAAATAAGAATTCAAACATTAGTGACACCACTATGATTGTCACTGTCATATAGTGATAATGAATAGTGATATCAATAAATAGTGACATCAATAAATTTTGTCACCATAATATTTTTATATTGCGAAATAAAATATTATCATTTTAGCATACGTTTATGGTGACAAACATAAGATTGTCAATAACATGTAATGACAAAAGTATTGACAACAATAACATGCGTCACTATAATATTTTTTAGTAACGACATAAAATATTGTCACCACCTTTTATATTTACAGTGACACACATAGTATCATCACTAACATCTAGTGACAATAACTATTGACAACAACACAATTTGTCACTGTTTTATGTTACCGAGACGGTAAAAAATATTGTCATAATATCTTATGTATATAGTGACAATTATAGTGTTGTTCCAGATATATAGTGACAATAATTAGTGACAACTATTTAATTTATCAATTGTACAATTTTTTTGTGACAAAATAAAAATCAATCACTATTTACACAGTTGTAGTAACAAAAAATAGACTTGTCACTAACATACATTGACAATAAATTGTGACAATATCAAAATATGTCGCTGCTTTATTTATTTGTGACAAGCGAGATTATTGTCACTATACACGTATTTGTAGTGACAACCAAATTATCGTCACTGATATATAGTGACGAAAAATATCGACAACAATTAATTTTGTCACATTTGTACTATATTGTGACAATGAAAATTATTATCACAATATATGTGCTTCTTGTGACAATATTATGACTGTCACTAAGAAAGTTGTCACAACAGACCATTTTATTTTAGTGATAGAAATACTTCATAAAAATAAACCTTGAAAAAGTTAAATCTTACTTGAAACACTAAATCCTAAATATAAAAATTAATGTCACGTCAGTTATAGTACATTAAGTGTGACCAAGATGGATAGGGGAGCATTTCTCGAAAACATGATTGTGGACAATGATTCAATGAATAATGATGTATATTAATTATCACTTGTAATTACATAAATCAAAGAATGATTACGATAGGTAAATAATTATTCCAATCTTGAAATTAGAAAGATTACTATAGCTAATTATGAAATGCACGTAAATAATTACTACTAGTATTTACAATGAAATTATATATAATTTGTATTTATTTTGGTTATCGTATCCTGAATTGGGTGCTGATAAGAAGCCTTCCAGTAGCAGCAATATGATTGATCATCTTCTCGCTAAAAGGTATATAGGTCCTTACAATATCATTAATGAGAGCGATTATAAAAATTACTCTTTCTGTTTTTTTTACTTGTCCTGTTTTTCATTTTAAGGTATTTTTTTTACATGTCTTATTTCTTTTTTTGACCCAACAAATACCACCTTTATCCTTAACATAATATTTATCTCTAATTAATCCACACTCATTATAATATGCGGGCACAACATATTAAATTATTTATTATATTTCTTAATCTGTGTGCCAAAAGAATCAGGACAAGGACAAGTCGAGAAAAACGGAGGGAGTACTACGACTATCATAAATACATTTGTTTCTCCTCAATTAATTTTCAATAAAAAAAATGCGACAAAAAGTATAGTTTCATTCATCCTTAATGAAACTGTAAGGGTTTTTACTTTTTCGACAATGATTTGTAAAAAAAGTTTCAATCTTTAGGGTGCCTCCATGAACCCAGAATTCTAGCTTCTAAAATGTCATATCAGCTTTGGAACCTAATTACATTTTTCTCTTTCATATTCTCCAACAATAAACTCAGTTTCTAACTTTTTGCGGGTCTCATTATAATATTCAATCATTTTAAATATTCTCATAATTATATGTTTTCAATAAATTTTATTTACATTATTATTTAGATATTACTTACTTACAACACTTTAACAATAAAATTATATTATATTACTATCATTTAAAATAATTTTAATTAAATTAAAATTGCAATGCTATAATTCATATTACATTACTCAAATTCAAATTATATTACTCAAATTCAAATTATATTATGCGGAAATTGTTGTTGAGGGTATTGACAATAAGACATTTGATAAAGTTGTGAATTTTGAACATTTTGAAAGCAAGCTAGAATCGGAATTTTGAGAGCTTGAATTTGCCATTTTTTTTCTTGAAAATGAAAAGAGAAGAAAGGAAGAAGATGGAATGTGTATGAAATATAAAAATTGAAGTGGGTATATATAGAGAAAAATATTACAAGTTAAAATAAAATGAAAAAAAAAAAAACAAGAACAACAATAATTTACATGTCGGCAAAACAAAAGAAAAAAAATAACGAAAATAGAAAATAAAAAAAAAGTATAAACAATAAAATTAAACATGAACACATTTCAAAAAAGAAAAAAAAAATGAAACATGAACATAAAAACAAGAAAAGAAATTAAACGAAAAAAAATGTAACAAACAAAATTAAAACGTAAAAAGGAAGAAAATATCAAGACAAGTGAATAAAGAAAAAGAAAAATAAATAAAATAAATGTTGTTTTGCAGCTTTATTGGTGGTCCCTGCTTTGGAAGCTGGCTGCTTCTCCTATTTTTTTTTCCAAGAAATTAGCTTTCATTTCCTACAATGATAGTTTCTGTTTTGAAAGCTCAAGAATTTACACTGTTGGAGGCACCCTTAGTTTCTCTTAAAGTTGAAGTTTATCCTTTGCACTGGTGAGATGAATTCATGATAATTGTGATTTGGTATATAATTGCAGTACTTATTCTTTGTATCTTTTAAGCTAAGTAGGGTGATGACACTCCGTAATTAGCTTTGTTAAGGAAGGAGTACATTCAAAGGTTTGTATTTACTACTCCATTTTTCAGAAAAATAAGTTAAGCCCATATTTTTATTATACTTTAGGTAATAAATCCATAATATTAAAAAAAAAAATGAAACATAGTAGAAGAAGAAGAAGATGTTGAAGATAAATGGTATGATTAATTAGTTAATAATCAAATGAAGCTTTTCTTTGTCCTTGTTGACGATGACCAAAAAATTAATTAAAGTTAAAGAAACTCTAATATTGTGTACACAAATTAATGGTCGGTGGTTATTGGAATAAGAGGAAAAAGTGGATGCAATTTAATTTGGAGAAATGCATTTCTTATTAGTTTAAGATGTTTTACTTGTCCGTTTGGAAAGTAAAAAAAGGCTTTTTCATAAATCACAAAAGAAACCATCGGCCAATTTGTTTAGCTTACACTACAGAAGAAAGTCTGCTATGTAAAATCTGTAATGTATAATTTTCTTTTACTAGAATTGTAATTAATTAAGGGTACATGAGTATATTTCATCCACAAATCATCCTTGAAATACATTTAAACTGAATAGACCCATATAAATCTCACAACTTAATTGAGTAAGCATTTCTAAAAATTAAAAAAATTTAAAAAAAAAAAAGAAAAAAAAATTATGATATGGATGGATGTAAAGAAATTGAAGGTTGTCATGCAAAGTGAATGATGATAATAATGGCTCTCACCCATCTTCATTAATGCCCACCAGTCACAACCCATTCCCATAAACCCATACCCTTTATATATACCCCATTTTCATTATATTTTGAGGTGTATAATCACTAACTCAAAGTGAGAGATAACGACCCCCAACTCATTTTTGACCTAAACAAATCTATACCAATACCAAAATACTAGTAGAATATAATATTGTTTTGCCAAACACAAAATATGCCTTAATATAATAAAATCAAATCTAACAAAAGACGCAAAGTAGTAGAAGCAAAATTTGAGGCTAGGCCTAGGCGGGTTCATCAATTTTTGTACACATTTTATTTCTCCCGCCCATTTCCATTTCATCATCTGTCTTTTCTTTTTCTAAATAATACACCTTCAATCACATTGATAACGTCCTGTTTTTCCGATTAAATTGTCTCATAGATAATGTCATGTTTATGTTTCTTAACTTGTGAAAAAGCATGGATCTTGCCACTTTTTTGCATTATAGTATAATTTTTCATATCCTCGTGCTAAAAATAAACAAGACGTTATATATGGAACGAGACAAGAAGGCTGTACTAGGTTTACGTGGAAACGAGAGATTGTAGGGGTTCGTATTTAACAGGAATGGGGTGATTGAACCCGGTTTGGGATAGCAGATCGCGGCAGAACACTCCTTGAAACACTTCTACTGGAAGTGGAAGTGGCTCGACGGCGGCAGCGGCCTTCCTCCGCTGCGCCTCCTCATCCAAAACAGTCGACATTAAACTAGCGTAACCCCTCTGAATCATTCTGTACAACAACAGAGCCGACATTTTGGCCCGATCTCTGATCGAAACGACGTCCTTCTCATCCCCCAACTCGCATTTATCGATGAAGTTTGAAGATCTATCAGGCTTGTGTCTGAGCATTAGAAGCAAGTGAGCTCTTTCTACTTCCGATCTCGAGCAACCTCTTCTCAACCCGATCAGCGCGTAGTAATCCACGTTCCCGCTTTCTCCGCCGCCGACTCTCTGCTTCAGCTGCTGCATCTTCGCCGCCAACGAGCACAATCTGCCCGGAATTTCTCTGTACTCGACCTTCTGCCGCTTCCAAACAGGGCCTGCCAGTTTCCTGTCCCGCAAAATCGAATTGTACAGCAATTTCAAATGCTCGAGATCGTGGAGGCTGTCGGGCAAGCACCTGATCGATTCGAACAGCGCCGCTCTAATGGCGAGCGCGTCGATGCACGACGTGTCCAGCGCTAGAGCTCTGTTGCAGTCGGCGATGGCCTCCGCTATCCGGCCGGCCGATCGGAAGGCGGACGCGCGGTGGACGTAGCACTCCGACAGGAACCCCTGCGGGGCGCCGCGGCGGCCGTCGAGGATTTTGGAGAAGTGTCTGATGGCTTCGGAGTAGAGGCCGGCGTCGAGGGCGGCGATCGCGGCCGTCTTGCGGCGGATGAGGAGCTTGATGTGGCAGAGGAGGTGAGAGATGGTCTCGAATTCGGTCTTGGGCGGGTGGTCGCCGGAGAGTGGGAGGTTGTTGGATGAGAAGATGTCGTCGGAGAGAGAGATGCTCCGGCGGCGGAAGGCGGCGGTGGCGAGGCGTTTTCCGGTCTGGAGGAGGACCAAGGCGTCCTCCATGAGACCTAGGTGGCAACATGCTTGGCCTAACACTGAGTATCTGTTAATTGAGATTTGGTGAGATTTCATTAATGGCGATTGTTTCGCAATTAAAATTAAAATGATTATGCATACCTCCATTGCCCAGCTTCCTCCACGTTCTTAAATAAACCGGAGATTACTTTCTTCTTCAAATCCGAGACAGAGAAGCATTTACACGCCGCCTCCGCTGCCGCCTCGCTCCCGCTGGAAGAAAGGAGCGTGACTCGTTCCCTCGACAGCTGAGTCGACGAGTTATCGGACGACCCGGTGGTCAACGCGTCGTCGGAGATTGCCATCTTCAAACTAGGAATGTAGTCCTGAAGGATGTCGGCGACCTCCTTAAACCGCCGGAGGTAGAGCAGACTCCGGGCCTTGAGCTCCAGCGCCACCTCCATGCGCGGCGCCACCGCCAGCGCCAAATCGAGGAGGCGGAGCGCCGCCTCAATGTCGCTCTGGTCTTGCGTCGCGATCAGCATCCGAGCTTCCCTCACATATCTCTCCACCAACTGCAATTAATTCGCAAAATTAAATAGATGAAGATGAAAAATGAGAAGTGCTTGGTTGAGGGATCGGAATGCTTAATTACCTTTCTATTGGTGAGCCACCAGTGTTTCTTGTCGGCAGCGGTGGCGGGAGTGGCAACAGCCATAGGTGTGAAAAACAAGCTCTGCTCCGGCTGTGTTAAAGATGGGTGAAAATGTGTCACATTTTAATTAGTGGGATTTAATGGAGAGGAGAGGAGAGGAGAGGAGAGGGAGAAAAGGGAAATGCAAATCTGAGAGAAATGAATTGAAGGGGAGAATAGTAATTGTAGTAGTAGTAGTGTAATAGGGAGGGAGGGGCTTTAAAGTTTAAACAACAAGAAGTGCCAGCTTTGAGCTCATAGACAAAGCTTTGATCCTTCTATTTCATCGCTGGCAATGGATGGCATCACATTCTCTCTCTGCTTTCAATTCTAGAGAGAGAGAGAGAGAAGAAAGGTCATTAGCTACTCTACGGCCTAGCCTATGACCACTACAGCTACCTAGCCTCTAACTAATAACCTCTGCAAAATTATTTTCCTATTTTAAACAAATCATTTACTTCCATTTTTTTCATTAAATTATCATACAGTACCATTTTCTTAATTAATACTGTAGTATTATTATATGCGTATTAGAATAATGTTTTAATGTCCACCGTGAGCAAATTTAATGTGCCAATGGATGACATGACAACGTTATAAATAAGGAAATTAATTTAAATATATACTATAAAAACTAAACCCTACAAAAAAAAATTAAATCCTACTAAAAAAAACTCAACCCTAAATAGAAAAATTTAATGACATAGCGCTGCAACATCAGCGATAATGTGCCCACCGTGGATAGGGGGCATTTCTAATGATTACTAATCTAAAATTTGGTTCGGATTTTTATATAATTTGATGTTATTTTTTATATATTGTTATCTCTCTGTCCAACTTATAAATGACTATTTTTTATTTATCTGAATCTATTAAAATAATAAAATGACCCTTTATAAATGAGACGGAATGAATATAAGTAATTTTTTAATATTTTTTCATGCCTCATTTTACGTCAAAGTAAATGGAAACTTATTATCTTATTATATTTCATGTTGCATTTCTTCTATAAAATTTAAGAGTTTAGTGAAATATAATTACTGAAAAATACATTACATAATTTTCAAATCCATAATTGGTATCTCGATATGTACCTAATTTTAAGTTTTGAAAAAGTTTATGATGAAGAATACGTAGGTATTCTAAAATTGAAATTTGTATAGGTAGAGCTTATAGGAGTATATGATTTTGACTAGACAAGAAGAAGACATGTTAGGGTTGCAAGGGAAATCTAATTTGCAATTCAGAAATGGAATGGTGGAAATGTACTTTCAGTTAAGTATCCATTTTGATTGATATATATACCATCACCATGTAAAGCGTCCTTCTTATTTTCACATAATTTACCAGACTATATTTCATACTCTTCTTTTTCCCGTATAAATAGTTAAGATTAATATTGTTTCCTGTTTTCTTTAATCAAGAATTTCCAAATATGAAACTGGACAGTAAATTTAAACTCCTACTTTTAGCTAGCTATTATGACTTTGAAGATAATATGTAAATTAATATCAAATATTTACACGATCTCATAAGTTAAACGAATATTCGTACCTGATAAATATATATATATATATTGTCAAGAACTAGCTCCACCAATCTTGTGTTCTGATACAATTGTTTCCTTCAAAAAAAGGTTATTGTAGTGTATATATACAATTGATCAACAAATTTACTAGCATGCAAAATCTCACCACCACTTTGGTGAATTTTCAAGATTATCTTCAATAAATTAATGAAGATCATCCATAAATGCAATAGCATGCATTGCACAATAATGAATATAAATTCACTATTCGGTGACAAATTTCATTGAATTGCCAACAAATTTCCTCGCATTTCAGATGTCAATAATAAATATAAAATCTACTATATTCATGAATGATTCTTAAATCTTAATTTCCAACTTCAACTTCTAACCACATTAATAGATCCAAAAATCCACATCGAAATGTAGATAAAATTAAAGAAAGAAAGAATGTTGAATTATTGCCTTATTGGTTTGTGATCATAATACCACGCATTAATGGATTAGTTCATAGTTGCTCATTTTTATATTTATTCTGGTATTTTTAACAGGTGTAGTGATAAATATTGAATAGAATGAATTATTTAGATTCCATAGGTAAAAGAATAAATAGTATCCGTTGCAAGTTAATGTATTAAAAATTTGGACCCCGCCATTATTATGTATCTGCATATATGTGCGCATATTAAGTGCTTTTATTAATTATATATAATAGCATTATTTATATGATGTACTCAAATTATGTGGTTAATGATTACATTACCAGTATATAGTGTATATTCTTTTTAAAGAATATTTCAAGAGAATAAAGTATGAGCCGATGCAACATGTGTTAGCATAGTAATTCATATCGAGAAGATTATTTGGTTGGGGTTTGAAATTGATTACATTGACAGCGGTTTCATGATTATGATTCTTTTCGATTTTAAAATTGAAATAATTGATTAATTTTGTCCTTCAGAATATCCACACGATGAATAATTAATATTGGAGCAAAAATAAGTGGAAGTTGTCTAAAAGTTAGGTTGTTATTTTGTTATTATTTCTAACCGATAAACAAGATTGATCAAGTTTGGTTGTATGATGGAATATTCATAAATATCTAGTTAAAGAGTAATATATAAATATAGGGGGAGTTTACTACTTTCCATAGTCTATACCCTATAAATAGAGTTTAGCATACACCGTTTTCTTCAAGTTTGGGATTATAACTTTTCTCTTAGAAAATAATGAGTAAAGAAATAACTTTTCACAACCATATTTCAAGAAAGAAAAAAAAAAATAGTATTGCAAGATAAAAAGTGATAAGTATTTTAAGGAAAAATATGATTAGTTTCAATGATAATTGTTTTGAGTGGGAGTTATAGTAAAGAAAAATGATAATTATTACTCCCTCCGTCTCGCCGAATTCGTCCCATTTTTTTTGTCCTTTTTGGCACGCTTTTCCACGCTTCTCGATGATGGGTTTTAAAATTAATTTTTGAAGAATTCTTTCTTTTAAAAAAGAATGGGAAGTTGATTCGCAAAAGATATGTTAGTAACTTAGTATATATTATATATTGTTAAGGGGAATTTTTTTGAGACCGTTGTAATTTGTCAAGTTACATTTGTTTTGATTTGATTTCAAAATTTTAAAGTAGTTTCTTTGAAATGATGTTTATCGGTAGAGCTTATAAGTCCCAATTCATAAAAAAATTAAATAAAAAAGAAGTATATTTCGAAACCTTGAATTTAAGATTAGACTGGACACACGAACATGCTCATGGTGAGAATGAGCTATCTGTCACTTAATTTGAAGATAAACTTTAAATAAATAAAAAAAATAGTCAGGATGTGTTTTGAGATGTATATATACCTAAACCATTCTGCCAGTTTGGATGATGAGAAGAAATAAAATAATTTATGTAGAAAAGACAATTTCTTCTTAAGGTACGAAATGAAATTAAAACACATGCCATGCCCTACCCCTTGTCTCACCACGTTTATCAAGTGTGCTTTAATTCATTCTAATTCCATTTCCACCACTTTTACATCATAACCAATCTTCTTATCCAAATATATACTCTACTATATATTGTTTGAGCTTCACTACAACTACAAGAGCTATTTATTTCAAACCGAATTTTCTTTCACTAATTGGGAATATATATGCATTTTTGTTAATTTTATATATACCCTCTAAGCTACTTATAAGAAAATTATAGTATATGTTTCGATCGGTTGTTTTACTCCACCAATTAATTCATTTCGATAAAACGAATTGAATATAGTTGTGTAGATTATTGGACTACAATACATAGAATGTGGGTGTAGCTAGTTTGATTCCTAGTACATGCTTGAGTCCGTTATCAATATTCTATTCCATTATATTCTATTTTCTTGAATTGAATATTAATTAAATGATAGTAATGATGCATGCTCTTAGGCATGCATATGCATGTAAGTGCTATCGAATATTTTTGCATTTTTAATTGCAATAATAGCAAAAAGGAGTACTAAAGTTGAGCCAGTACCAATAACATGTACATATGGACAGATCAATTCAATTCTTCTTAATGTTGTAATGTCACATGACTCACCCAAATATTTAGATACGTGCAATTTTACATATAGATTTCTTTTTTAGGAAACATAGGAAACATATAGATTTTCTTTAACAAATTACAAATAAATTTTAAATAGTTTGTACGTTAAGAACATTCAATTATGTTATAAATATTTTATTTATTTATTTAACGGACATTATTACTTGTAAAATAGTTTAGGGTTTTATCCCATATGTACTATTCTTTTTTTTGCGTTTTTTTTTTCCTTCTTATATTCTTCGATCGATTCGTGTGGTGAATATACAATATCTTACAACAAAGTAGACATTTATTTCCCCTAAAAAGAGGTAAGCTTCATTTAGTTCATGGGCCGTTTTGATAAATCTTTTTATTGCTATTTTCTTCACTTCCAAAAATTACAACCTCCAAAAAATAATTTGTTTAAATCCACTTCTATATTTTATATGTTACATATGCATAATGATAGGATGTGGCTCAAAAGAAATATAAGTGAAGCCCAATATCAAGCCCAAGAGAAATTAGGGCTAGGGTTATATGTAGATCCTCTATAAATAGGGGGAAAGAAATCTTGTAAAAGGACGAAAAGTATTCGAATAAAATTCGTACTCTTGCTCCGTGGACGTAGATCTCATTAAAGATCGAACCACGTAATTTTTTGGTGTTCTTTTACATTCTCGTTATGCTTTTTAATTTCCCCAAGAAAATCGAGATCGAACACTGGCGCCGTCTGTGGGAACGATCAATTTGTGTTTCAGATCGAAAATTTTCTTTGAGGGATTTAGGCGCAGGGAATGATTCACACCAAAAAAAAGAAAAATTGAAAAAAAAGAAAAAAAAATGGCTGAACCATCATGCACGTTCGGGAGAGAGAGGAGTTATGGAGACAGAGGGGAGTGGGGGGCGAAAGAAAAAAAAAAAGGAGGGATGTTCAACCGCCATCCTCCGCGAAGCTCCATCCCCCCCACACGGCGAAGGCTACGCCGCCACAGCTCCACCACCGAGCAGCCCGCCATGATGGCCGCAAAGCTACCCAGAAGAGTCACCGCCGCCGCTCTATCCGTCCAGCAGAGGATTTGCAGTCTTTCCCTTCTCACCCCTAGCTCCGGGAACTGCTCCATCATGACGGAGTGCAGCTTCTCTGCATCGCCGAGTTGGGGGCTACGAACTGCCAGCGGTGGAGGATTCTGGTCGCGTTTTGTTCTCGAGTTTTCGATAGGTCGAAGATCGTGACGTTCGGCGGCACCGGCACGAGGTTGAGTTTGTAAGATAGCACCGCGACGAGCTGCCGCCGACGCCGCACCTCCATGCCGAGCTGCCGACATCGCACCTGCAGCAGCAGCAGGCCGAGCTACAGCAGCGCCATGCCGACATCGCCGCAGCACCTCTGAGCGTGCCCCGACGTCGAGCTCGTCCCCGCCGACGCTGCACCTCCATGCCGAGCTGCCAACTGTCGCACCTGCAGCAGCAGCAGGCTGAGCTTGCAGCAGCGCCATGCCGACGTCGCCGCAGCACCTCCGAGCGTGCCCCGACATCGAGCTCGTCCCTGCCGACTCCAATGAGGAGCAGCCGAGCTGCAGCTCTCCGCCAAGCTACCACCGCGACGAGCTGCCGCCGACGCCGCACCTCCATGCCGAGCTGCCGACGTCGCACCTGCAGCAGCAGCAGGCCGAGCTGCAACAGCGCCATGCCGACATCGCCGCAGCACCTCCGAGCGCGCCCCGACGTCGAGCTCATCCCTGTTGACTCCAACGAGGAGCAGCTGAGCTGCAGCTCTCCACTAAGCTACCACCGCGACGAGCTGCCGACGCCGCACCTCCATGCCGAGTTGCCGACGTCGCACCTGCAGCAGCAGCAGGCCGAGCTGCAGCAGCGCCATGCCGATGTCGCCGCAGCACCTCCGAGCGTGCCATGACATCGAGCTCGTCTCTGTCGACTCCAATGAGGAGCAGCCGAGCTGCAACTCTCCGCCAAGCTACCACCGCGACGAGCTGCCGCCGACGCCGCACCTCCATGCCGAGCTGCCGACGTCGCACCTGCAGCAGCAGCAGGCCGAGCTGCAGCAGCGCCATGCCGACATCGCCACAGCACCTCCGAGCGCTCCCCGACGTCGAGCTCGTCCCTGCCGACTCCAATGAGGAGCAGCCGAGCTGCAGCTCTCCACTAAGCTACCACCGCGACGAGTTGCCGACACCGCACCTCCATGCCGAGTTGCCGACGTCGCACCTGCAGCAGCAGCAGGCCGAGCTGCAGCAGCGCCATGCCGACGTCGCCGCAGCACCTCCGAGCATGCCCCGACATCGAGCTTATCCCTGCTGACTCCAACAAGGAGCAGCAGAGCTGCAGCTCTCCACCAAGCTACCACCGTGACAAGCTGCCGACGCCGTACCTCCACGTCGAGCTGCCAATGTCACACCTGTAGCAGCAGCAGGCCGAGCTACAGCTACGCCATGCTGACGTCGCCGTAGCACCTCCGAGCGTGCCCCGACATCGAGCTCGTCACTCCAACGAAGGCGGCAACCTCCCAACGCCCCTGAACCGAGTTGTCGCAACGAAGGGCAGCCGAGCTGCACCGATGCCGAGCTCACGCTTCGGCCGACTCTGTCAAAGAGTTGCCAAGTTGCACTCGATGAGCTGCAGCCACCTCTAGGCCGAGCTTCGAGCCGACGTCGCCGCAATACCTCCGAGCTGCACCCGACGAGCTGCAGCAGTTGCCAAGCTGCACTCGATGAGCTGCAGCCACTCTAGGCCGAGCTCGAGCCGACGTCGCCGCAATACCTCCGAGCTGCACCGACGAGTTGCAGCACTTCCACGAGCTGCCGCACCTCTACCCCGCCGAGCTGATGAGCTGCACCGCCGCAGCACCCCGTCAAGCTCGCCCCCGCCGAAGATCAGCCTAGCTGCAGCAGTGGGCCGATCTGCCGGGCTGCACCGCTGCAGCACCCCGTCAAGCTCGCCCCCGCCGAAGATCAGCCGAGCTCCAGCAGTAGGCCGATCTGACGAGGTGCACCGCCGCAGCACCCGACGAGCTGCAGAACTTCCCCGAGTTGCTGAGCTGCACCGCCGCAGCACCCCGTCAAGCTCGCCCCCACCGAAGAGCAGCCGAGCTCCAGCAGTGGGCCGATCTGACGAGCTGCACCGCCGCAGCACCCGACGAGCTGCAGCACTTCCCCGAGCTGCCGCACCTACCCTGCCGAGCTGCATTAGCAGCACCTCCACGCCGAGCTGCACTAGCAGCACCTCCACGCCGAGCTGCCTCACTGCACCACCTCCGAACTGAGCATCCAAGTTGACGTCGCCGAGGTACCACCGAGCCCCGAGCTGACATTGCCATGAAGCTTCTACGTCGAAGCATGGCGCCGACCTCTCAACGCCGACTCATCAAGAAAAGCCCCGAGAATGTCTTCTCGCTAAGGTCAATTCTTAATTCTAATTTCTTATATTAGTTCTAAAGCCAATCCTCGTCTTAGGACGAGGAAGTGCTTTCAAAAGCCAATCCTCGTCTTAGGACGAGGAAGAGCTACCAAAAGCCAATCCTCGTCTTAGGACGAGGGAGAGCTATCTAAAGCCAATCCTCGTTTCATACGAGGAAGTGCTCTTAAAAGCCAATCCTTGTCGCACGACGAGGAAGAACTACCTAAAATTTAAACGCGCGTAGGGAGACCACTCCTATCGATAAATTTGACAAACAAGGAACACGAAAGCCAAAATTTCATCTTTAGACGAAGTGGCTAATCGAAAGCCGAAACCTCGTCTTTAGATGAGGTGGCTACTCGAAAGCCAAAACTTATTCTTTAGATGAAGCGGCTACGAAAGCCAAAATTTCGTCTTTAGACGAAGTGGCTACGAAAGCCAAAACTTCGTCTTTAGACGAAGTGGCTACTCGAAAGCCGAAACCTCGCCTTTAGATGAGGTGGCTACTCGAAAGCCAAAACTTCTTCTTTAGACGAAGCGGCTACGAAAGCCAAAATTTCATCTTTAGATGAAGTGGCTACGAAAGCCAAAACTTCATCTTTAGACGAAGTGGCTACTCGAAAGCCGAAACCTCGCCTTTAGATGAAGTGGCTACTCGAAAGCCAAAACTTCATCTTTAGAAGAAGTGGCTATTTGAAAACCAAAACTTCGTCTTTGGACGAAGTAGTTAACTTAAAGCCAAAACTTCGTCCTACGACGGAGTAGAGCTATTTAAAAGCCTAAACTCGTCTAAGACAAGTGCGAGCTAGCATTTCGACTTCGAATTAATCCTAATTTCGACGGGGCAATGCGATTTTATTACGACATCATTCTAGCAAGGCGGTACGTATTCCGACTTCGTCGAAATTCTAATTTCGACGGGACAATGCAATTCAAGCACAACCTCAAATCACACCCTCACTTCTATGTCTTTTTTTTTGGGGGGGGGGGGTGTGATAGGATGTGGCCCAGAAGAAATATAAGTGAAGCCCAATATCAAGCCCAAGAGAAATTAGGGCTACGGTTATGTGTAGATCCTCTATAAATAGGGGGAAAGAAATCTTGTAAAAGGACGAAAAGTATTCGAATAAAATTCGTACTCTTGCTCCGTGGATGTAGATCTCATTAAAGATCGAACCACGTAATTTTTTGGTGTTCTTTTACATTTTCGTTACGCTTTTTAATTTCCCCAAGAAAATCGAGATCGAACACATACATTATATATGAGCATGCAACAAATATCATCCTATTAAGCATGAGCTAATAAAAATAAAAATTCAACTCCTAACATATTATTTCTGTCTACAAACATTAGATTCGGAGTTCATGAATATCCTATATGTATATGCACATATCCTTGCTAATTTAAAACCCTTTTAAATCGTGTATTTTGCAAAACTGCACATGTATTTGCCGATTCCCCGTCCGTTAAGAATATAAATTCTCTTCATTAATGTATTAAATTGTAGTTAGAAGAGATAAGAGATTATATTTATATGTGCCCAGCCCCAGCTCATGAATTTTAAAAGTAGTGTTATAATTAAGTGAGCATGTGAAATTTATCCACCAACTAATACTCATATGACAAGATCCTTGTTTAAGGGAAGAATAGAGATCATGCCATTTTAAAATTGCAATTTTATATGAAAATTCCTATGTATATAACAAGATAATTAAATATAACATAAAAATTTAATTATATAGTTGTGCATTATATTTATATATATAGGGCAGCCCCCATTCTCTAGACATGTTGGTGCACAAGGAGGCAATTGAGTATGTGAACTACTAAAGATTCTCATTTTTTTAAAAGATAAGATGAGCTTATCTCTATCTCTTATCTTTTGATGTACGATCCATTAATATATATATTATGCAATGGTATATCAGAGTTATTTAAATCCCAAGGAAAATAAATCGATCCGAGTATAAAGGACCACAAAAGAACTAAAAATATATACCTAAGCATCTTCACGAGTCCCAAATACATAGTTTACCAAATTAAATGCTAACTATTAATCAACGTATACGTACCATTTTTTATTTTCAATATAATACTTAGCTAAACTATGAGTAGCCATATTAAAATTACTCACTCAGAAAAGAAAAAAAAAATGGAGAGATATATTCAACGAACTTAAAAGTTAAAAGACATTAATTGGCAATATCTCTAACCATCTCAAGATCTCCAACAATTCTTAACGAATTCGCTTAAAAATAGAGTAGTTTATAATTACATTCAACTTTTACGATTACATTCTGTTAGGATGTGGTCCAAAGGCCCAGATCAGCTCGGCCCACCCAGATTGAAGCCCAATAACGAGTTAACAAAATCATCCAACTGCCCCACGATTTCTCAACCACCCGCGATGGTCAGATTACGGACGGACATACGAGAGCAGCATCCATGAATCACCCGTGACCTCAATTCTCTATAAGTAGAGCTATCTTGTAAGATAAATGGGGAGGGCATTGTACTTACTAGTAAAAAAGACTTCAATATAAAGATTCTCTTTTTCCTCCGTGGACGTAGATCTACCCATAGATCGAACCACGGAAATTCTTGTGTTTTTAGCTTTCTATAAATCTCACTATCACGAAAACACTCTAAAATCGACGATCGATCATTGGCGCCGTCTGTGGGAAACACTGGAATTTTGTGAAACCGATCAGAGCATTTTGAGTAAAGATACGATGGTGAGACCAACCCGCTCCGCCACCACTGCCGCCGCTGCCGCCAAAGCAAAACAGAAGCAAGCTGACCCCTTCACCAATCCGCCTTACACTCCAGTCAACGAGGAAGAGGGTGACGTTAGTCAAGCTCAGAAAACTGCTTCCCAAATCCGACGTGACCAACAGCCCATTCGCCGAACTCCTGAAGGCCACCTGGAAGATGTTCCGTCTGGAGATTCAGCTAGCAGCGATGGGCCCGATCAGGGTGGCAGCCGACGCGGCACCGCCGAACTCCCACCCGAGTTTGGAGACGCACTGAAGGCGTACCTGGACCTCCACGAGCAGGACTTTTGTAAGTTCGTCGGTCAACATCGACAACAAAGTCAAAACAGAGAAGACGGAGTCGAACCGTCACAAAGGCAATCCCCAAGTCTCCAGATCGTTGGAGACAGGGAGACCGAACTTCCCCAAAGGCGACAAAACAATCGCCGTGGGAACAACCGCGCTTCACCTCGGCGCGGATCAACGTCACCTCGTCAGAACGCCATTCCACCTCGGCGTGACGAAGGAAACACCTACCAGGGAAGATTCACCATGTACGGTCGAATCTTGACTCCCTTCACTCATCACCTCAACATCGATCCTGAGGTGAAACCAGTTCGGCAGAAGCAGCGAGCCTTCGCAGCTGAAAGGAATCAAGTGATCCATGACGAGGTTCGTCAACTGCAGAAGGCCGATATTTTATTCGAAGTAAAATATCCAACCTTTGGCCAACCCCGTGATGGTGAAGAAGCAAGGAGGCGGGTGGCAGATGTGTATTGATTACACTGACCTCAATAAACACTGCCCGAAAGACTGCTACCCCCCTCCCCAACATTGATAAGAAGGTCGAAGCTCTTGTTGGCCACAAGGCGTTCAGCTTCTTAGACCTGTATAAGGGGTACCACCAAGTCCTCATGAATGAAGAGGACGCTCCGAAGACCGCTTTCGTCACAGACTTCGGCGTCTACGCATACAAAAAGATGCCCTTCGGGCTGAAAAATGCTGGAGCTACATACCAAAGGATGGTCGACAAGATTTTTGAAGACCACATCGGTAGTATTGTCGAAGTGTATGTAGACGATATAGTCGTAAAAAGCAAGGAAATCGCCACTTGTGTAAATGACCTTAAAGTTGTTTTTAGCCTACTTCGTAAAGTGAACCTAAAATTAAACCCAGAAAAGTGTACTTTCATGGTCCGATCTGGAAAATTTCTAGGGTGTTGGGTTTCACGCGAAGGGTTAAAAGCTAACCCATCAAAAGTCCGAGCTATCCAAGAAATGCGAGCGCCGAAGTCAATTCATGACGTGCACAGACTGACGGGCTGCCTAGCCGCCCTAAGTCGTTTCCTATCCAAGGCCGCCGAAAAACAACTCCCATTCTTCAAAATACTAAAGAAGGCGCCGAACTTTGAATGGAACGACGAGCATAGGGGAGCTTTCGATCGCTTAAAGACGTACCTCGCAAATCTCCCCACATTATCTGTACCAAAAGAGGGCGAGGACCTCTCCCTATACCTCGCCGCTTCGGACGAGGCAATCAGTGCAGTCCTGGTACGAGAAGAAAAACGTCATCAGCTACCCGTCTATTTCATAAGCCGAGCCCTAAAAGGACCGGAGACGAGGTATCAACCTCTGGAAAAGGTCGCACTTGCATTGGTGAATGTGGCAAGGAGACTCCGACCGTACTTCCACGCACATCCGATACAAGTGCTAACCGACCTCCCACTTCGGCAAGTGCTTACAAAACCAGAAGCGTCCGGGCGAATCGCTAAATGGGATGTAGAACTCGGCGAGCACACGATTTCCTTTGTACCTCGCCAAGCCATTAAAGGGCAATCTTTGGTTGATTTCTTAGTGGAAGCCAAGTTCACGGACGCACAACAATCCGTTGAACCCACTAAGGATAAATTAAAGGCTGAGGCGCCGAAGCCACCACCACAAGACTGTTGGAAGGTCTACATTGATGGGGCATCAGGTCACAAAGGAAGCGGAGCCGGAGTCTTACTCATCAGCTCTGAAGGAAAGGAGATCACCCACGCACTCCGGTTCAATTTCCCGACCACAAATAACGAAGTGGAGTACGAAGCTCTAATCGCTGGACTTCGTCTAGCCCAAGCTCTCCAAGTAAGGGCCATTCAAATTCACAGCGACTCCCAAGTCATAGTGAACCATATACTAGGCAAATACGAAGCCAAAGGAGAACGAATGAAGAAATACCTCCATAAGGCCAAGATCCTACAACAAAGCTTCTCGTACTTTGAGTTGGTGCGAATCCCAAGAGGAGATAATGAGCGAGCTGACGCACTAAGCAAACTCGCATCATCATCAACGATCCCTCCGGTGGAAGAAGTACAGCTCCGAAGCATTGATGATGCCGAAGTCAATGTAGTAAATGAAGATGGACCGAACTGGATGACTCCGCTTCGTAATTACTTGTTGAATGGCGAACTCCCAACTAATAAGGCCGAGGCTAGGAAGCTCCTGGCCAAGTCCACGAAGTACGTCCTGGAGCAGGGAATACTGTATAGAAAATCCTACCTCCAACCTCTCCTAAGATGTGTGGGGCCCAACCAAGCGAACTACGCACTGCGCGAAGTCCATGAAGGTTCCTGTGACAGTCACATCGGAGCCGCGCCCTGTCCAAAAAGGTCATGAGGTGGGGGTACTACTGGCCCACTATGTTCCAAGACGCTACCGACCTCGTCAAACAATGCCCGAAGTGCCAAATCCATGCGACGGTTCCGAGATTGCCACAGACCGAACTGGCCAGCATGCAAAGCCCTTGGCCGTTCATGCAGTGGGGAATTGACATTGTCGGCCCATTCGAAAAAGCTCCCGGCCAACTACAGTTCCTCATTGTAGCAATCGACTACTTTATGAAGTAGGTCGAAGCCGAACCATTGGCACGAATCACAAGTAAAAATGCCCTAAACTTCATTTGGAAGAACATAGTTTGTCGCTTCGGCATACCTCACGTCCTCGTCTCAGCTAACGGAACCCAGTTCACAGACAGGACATTCAGAGAATGGTGTGACGAACTCCACATCCAACAGAAGTTCACCTCGGTAGCCCATCCTCAAGCAAATGGCCAAACCGAGGTTACGAACCAAACGATAGTCAAGGGGTTAAAAATCCGGCTGGATAAGGCCAAAGGAGACTGGGCAGCGAACTTACCCCAAGTCCTATGGTCGTACCGAACCACCCCGCGGACATCACACGGTGAAACACCATACAGCTTGGTGTATGGAACCGAAGCGATGATCCCGGTAGAGATCGGTTTGCCGAGCCCCCGAACACTTAACTTCGCGGCCCAAGACAACGAAGACGGACTTCGAACTAACTTGGATTTGCTAGAAGAAAAATGAGGACAAGCCTACATACAAGAAGCTCGATACAAACAGCAAGTAGCTCGGTATTATAACAGCCGGGTGAAGCATCAGCAGCTCCAAGTAGGCGACTTCGTACTTCGGAATAATGAGGTCAGCAGGGCGGAGAAGCTCGGCAAATTAGAAGCCACCTGGGAAGGACCATACCGAGTTCAAGAAGTCCTCGGAAAAGGGTCGCACAAGCTCGCCCACCTATCTGGTGAGCCCATACCCCGTACATGGCACATTACCCACTTGAAAAGGTATTTTGTATAAACAGAGAGTGATGTCCAAGTTCATTTAGGTCGTAGGAATCGAGTTGTCCTGGTAAATTTTGTCTTATTTTGACTTCGTTCAATTAAAATTTTTTAGCTCTCACTTACTTGTTTAAATAATTTGCATGCATTTTGCACATCTCTCTCTCTCGTTTATATTAAGTATCTCGATTTTAAAATCCTGACGAGGATACGCAAATAAACTCCGCTTCGGAGTAACACCTAAACACGCATAAAGGGACCACCCCTATCGATAAATTCGACAAATAAGGAACCGAAAGCCAAAACTTCATCTTCGGACGAAGTGGCTAACCGAAAGCCAAAACTTCATCTTCGGACGAAGTGGCTAACCGAAAGCCAAAACTTCGTCTTCGGACGAAGTGGCTAACCGAAAAAACAAGGGAATCTACCTCAGTTAAAGACAAGGATGGAAAGTTTAAACAAATGCAAAAGTTTCTGTTTTATTTGAATGGAAATAAATGTACAATTGTTATATTAAGAAGACGAGGAACCCGGAGGCTTTGGCTTACTAAAGCTAAGCCAATCTCTAGCAAAATCCCTGCCGGAATTAAAGTTCAAAACATCGTCTATACTAAACCTACCTCGACCTCTTCCAGAAGCCGAACTTCGGCCTCTACCTCGAACATTCTGGCTCGCCCGACCCCGGCCCCGTCCAGACGCCGATCGCCGCTCTTGACTATAAATTTCTCGAGAATGACGTGTCACAATCTTCGGGTCCGGGTCAGCAGACCTCGAAGATTCACCTTCCAAAAATTCTCTAGAAGTACGGTCGAGCAACCTCAGATCCAGATCGGAGGAAATTGAAGTCGCAGATCCAGCCTCTAAAGACAGACGTCGCTTCAACTTCGGAAAGCGATCAAGGAATGTCTCATAAATGCTCGCCACACGAATGAGCTCTTCAAACTCACCCCTAACCTGCCAGGATTCATTCCCATATTGCTCCCTGTAGCTTCGGCATCGGGCCTGGAGCTCATTGACCTTATCGTAAGTCTCGGAAATCGTGGATCCCCCAGCTCGGTGAATTATGGTCTCGTACTCCATATGCTCCTCGACGATCTCTTTGCAAGTCTTGATGTCGTCCCGAGCTCGTTGGTACTGGTCTTCAAGCTCCATATATCTGGCATGCATCTCATCAAGTTTTTCCTGAGCGGCCCGAAGTTTCACCTCAGCCTCGATTTTGATGTTATCAGCTCGCTTCTTCCAGCCCGAAGCATCGAGCTCGGCTACTTCTACAGCTCGGCGAAGCTCGGATATTTCTTTAACAAGGTGGGAAGCATCGTAAAACTCAGGGGCAGGCTACAGAATAAATACAAGCAAGGTTTAACAGAGAGCCTTTTTTATTTATAGCCGAACACGGCAAATGAAACGCCACCCTAATGGTGACGAAGTACAAGGCTACAAAAAAAAAAAAAACAGAGAGGGAAAGAAGCCAAAAATCGTGAAAAGTGTCAATTGACTCCATCACGATTTTCTCCTTCTAGGCCAACCTCTGGTTCGACCTCAGGCTCCTCGGGGTCATCGCGAGCAGGCTCCTCGGTGGTCTTTGTAACCGGCCTCTTCAGTAGGTCGGCAATGACCGTCTCCAGGAGTTCATACCTATCAACGGGACATCACCGAATAGCCCCTTCGCTGAGCGGGCTCCTCTGCGCGGCGAGCTGCTCGACCACCGGAATGGCGGAACTGTGCTCCAAAAGCACCCCGGCGAAGTCCTGCAGTGTCTCTTCCTCCGTCGCAATAGCATACCCGTACTTGGTTTTGTCCAAGTCTGGGATGTCGGCAGCGATGTCGTCGAGCACTGCGGAGACGATCGGGGTGCTCAGGGCACCTACCAACTGAACGGCCATCCGGGAAAAGTGCTGCGACCGGAAGACATGTTCTACCACAGCTCGGAACACGCCTCCCTGACCAGCCACCATCCCGGCAATTTCGGCCTTCAGGCGACCCACCTCAGCCTCCAGCTCGGCATTCTTTTTCTTAGCCTCTTCGGCGGCAGCCGAAGCCGCCGCCTCCCTCTCCGCTGCTGCCTGCGCCGTGACCTCGGTGACAGAGATCTTGGCCATTAGCCGATCCTCTACCGCTGCAACTTCGGCAGCCTTTGTCTAGAACTTGGCAACTCCACTCCTGATGAAGTTAGCCAAGCCCTGCAGCCCATCCAAAGCCGCCTCGGCTTCCTAAAACCCAAAAAACCAAAGGACAATTTTATTAGAGGTTACAATCCCCATATACAAGTACTTACAGTTTTACGCTTACCTCGGGAAACGACATCTCCCGTGCATGTCCTTGGCCCGAGGTTGGGCCACTCCCGACGATTGTCACTTCGTCATCCAACGAAAGCAAAGTTCGTCGAGATTGTTGGTCCACCAACTGCAGCGAAGAAGAGCTTCGGACAGGAGCTTCCAACTGCGAACTCACGGACACCGACCTACCAAGGTCGGCAGTCCGTTCCGACGACGTCGCCGACGTCACCTTCTCCGCCACCGAAACAGAGGACTTCTGCCTTTTCCTCTTGTTCCTATTCTGGAGAGCGGCCTGGATAGATTGTGCATCCACTACAAAAAAAAAAAAAAAAAAAAAGGGATATACATCAGTAAAAATGAAAGAGACCACAGGACAAATCAGTGAAGCAGAGCCTCACCCAAGTCCACATCGGACACGGAGTTATACAAGCTTAACCCGTGATTTGCGAGCTCGGCCTCGGCATAATCCCTTTCAATGAGGCCGAGGTCCACCAAGCTCATTTCAAGCTCACTGGTTGGTTTCCCAGTGTCTCGAAGTACGAACTTGGCCGTGGTCCAAGGATACAACGGCACGCCTTCACACCGGCAAAAGAAGAATTTCTTCTGCCAGTTCGTCACCTTAGTGGGAGTCCCTAACTTGAACCTACTAATAGGGGAAAGGTAGGCCCACCCCGTCGGACCAAGCTTAGGTCTAAAAAACCTAAGAAATGAATCCACAGTAGGCGTGCCACCACGACGGCTGACCTCAAAACAAAAACCAACGACCTGCTTGATGGAAAGAGGTTGCAACTGACCTAAAGTCAGATGGAGCTTTTCTAAGAGCTCGGCAAAAAAACGATTTAAAGGAAAACAAAAACTAAAATGAAGATAGTCTTCATATACAGTAAAAAAGCCTACGGGAGGCGAGCTACCCCTATCGACATCACGAGGTAGGAGCAACTCGACTGACTCGGGAAACAAAAAACGACGAGCCAAATCCTGCATATGAGACACAAACATGGTCGAGGCACACGCCAGTGAGGCACTAGACCCGACCACCGGTGGGAATTCGATTTCTCGAAACGCCGGCGGAACTAGCGTGCGTGTATGTACATTTAGCCAAACCCTCGCCGGAAAAACCCTAGACGGCGAGGGCGAAATCTGTGCGCTGGCCCTACCAGTATCTACTTGGGGAAAAGAGGAAGAATCCATTACAGGGAAAGTACTTACTTGTCAAAGTCTTTTTCCGACTACAAATCACCGGGAAATTGAACTGGACGGCGGCGGCGGTTGCAGAATTTTGGGTCTAGGGTTTTCTCTCTCGCTTGCAATTGGAAATCGATTGAGGGGGGAAAATATCTTTTTAGCGTACACTGGAAGCTTTTATAAGCAAAGGCACGCCTTTTCAAATCCCACCTCTCCGCCCGCTCCAACAAAAGTGCGACACGTATCCTACCTACCCTAACACCAACAGTCGTGCCTTCTCATATCACGACTATTCAAGCTCGACCTCGTCAAAACGAGGCGGTATGCAGTTCGACTTCGTCAAAATCTTAATTTCGACGGGGTAATGCAATTGAAGCTCGACCTCGTCAAAACGAGGCGGTATACAGTTCGACTCCAGCGAATTCTAAATTTCGATGGAACAATGCAATTCAAAGCTCGACCTCGTCAAAACGAGGCGGTGTGCAGTTTCAACTTCGTCGAAATCCCACGGGGCAATTTACACCTCTCTACAATGACCTCGCTTCTCCGACCTTTTGGGGGGGGATGTGATAGGATGTGGCCCAAAGGCCCAGATCAGCTCGGCCCACCCAGATTGAAGCCCAATAACGAGTCAACAAAATCATCCAACTTCCCCACGATTTCTCAACCACCCGCGATGGTCAGAGTACGGACGGACATGCGAGAGCAGCATCCATGAATCACCCGTGACCTCAATTCTCTATAAATAGAGCTATCTTGTAAGATAAATGGGGAGGGCACTGTACTTACTAGTAAAAAAGACTTCAATATAAAGATTCTCTTTTTCCTCCGTGGACGTAGATCTACTCATAGATCGAACCACGTAAATTCTTGTGTTTTTAGCTTTCTATAAATCTCACTATCACGAAAACACTCTAAAATCGACGATCGATCACATTCAAATCTAAACGGAACAATAATAAATGTCTAAACTGTTGCTATTTTCGAAATTGTGTTCTAAATCTCAATTTCCAATGACAGAAGACACCTGTGATGCAAATTGAATTTGGTGTGTCCAAAAAATTGTGACTATTTTTTTTTTTTTTAACATATGCTCCACAAACTATTAATACTTTTAATCTAATTATCCATCAATAATTACAAAAAATTAACCCACAAATATCACTCACATCATGCACTTATTTATTTATTTATTTATAAAACAATCATACATAATGAGCTGAGCCCCTTTCTCTATTACAAAAACACCCACAAACCTTTAGTTAAAAAACAAACCACTATCTTTTTGTTGTTGAATAAGGAAAGCGGGAGTTAATATGGATTGAATAGATGAATCGATGAAGATAGAGTTCCAATGTTCCATTTCAATGCATGGAAATGGGAAGTGGAAAGGTCTGAAGAAAGTCTGAGTATTGCAGAAAGGGGAGCACGTGACTTAGTGGCCTGGCTAAATGTTCACGTGCCCATGTGCTTAAATCGTGCGCTCCACATACTACTCTTCCCTCACTCACTATTATCAACACTCCCAAGTGCCTAGTGCCATTGCCAATTGCCAATTGCCAGCCTCATTTTGGTTGTGTTTGTTTAAACTATTTAATTAATCATATATTCATGAATTCAATTTACGCTAAGTAAACAACAATGTTATTTTCTTAGATTTTATAAGCTATATAGCTTTTGAGTTTTGTACACGCGCAATTGATGATACGATTAATTCGGAGAGATATGCCAATGCCGTTTAAGTTTAATTTGAAAATATACACAGTGTAATTCAACATTATTAGAATTAGAATTTCTTTATTAAATGTGAGATATCCCCAACTGAATGGCTCAGCAGCTTATCCTTTCTTTCCATCTTGTTTGTTTGTTTGTACCTTCATTTCCCGAATTAATTATAATTCTTTTTATATATGTTTTTTTTAATTAAAAAAAAGTTGAACTCAAATCTATATTCCCAAGATGTAAATAGGTAGGGTCAAGTCAAGCCCATACTCCAATTATAGTAGATCATCAAATTAAACCCCTCAATTCAACAAGGTAAATATACCCGCATATTAGGGTTTTTTTTTTTTTTTTGGACTTTGTTCACTCATCACTATTGTTTATTTGTTTCTTTTTTAGTAAAATTTAAATCCTCTCAACCACATTTAGGACCAATTAATTTCTTGTATAGCTCAATATAAGGGTGTCTATAAATGAAAATAAAAATAAAAATGGGCGAGTATAACAAAGAAATATAAGGATGGCTTTAGCCTCCACCAGACCCCCCAAATCCGCCATTGGCTTTAGCTATGTAATTCTTATGTATTTTGGATCCACTATAAGTGAGATTTGAACAATTAATGGGTAGAGAAAAACTATGATATACACTCAAATTAAAAGTCCTAACTCCACCTAAAAGCTAACTGTTAGGAACGAAACCCTAACTTGCAATGGAGAGATTGTTGGATCCGGGATCCCTCGGATGTAGATTTAATTAATTACAATAATTATTAACATATGAATTTAGATCTTGAAAGCGGAAACCGATCTAAATCATATATATATACCTGCTTGCGTATCACCGGTGGAATTCTGAGTCGAGGAAATGATCTTCCACGCACCAGATCTCTGCACACGAGATCTGGCTCTTTCACGTCGACCCCGAAGTCTTCTGGAGTATTCCCTAGCAACCAGAGAAATTCTGAGTGGGCAGAAATCTATTCTCTGTGCCTCCCAGAAGCTGCCGCCCCTCTCTCTCTTTTCTGTGAGAAAAATCCCCTTCTGAACCTTTCTACTTCTCTCTTATTTATAATAAGAGGTAGAGTGTTGGAGAGGTTAGGGCCAAGGCTAATGGGCCAGGCTATGCTCTATTGGGCTACTCCAGGGACCTTGAGGAGGATTTGGACTAGGCCTTCCAATATAATTAAATAATTCAAGTATTCTCTGGCCCCGAATACTCTATTTAATTATATTAATATTATAGCCTTTCCACTATAGTAAAATAATAATGCATCGCCGTCCAATCCCAAATTATGACATACCGGGCTCCTCTTTGAATTATATTATTTCCCGTGTTTAAGATATCGCATGTCCATTAATTAATTTAAGCTACTGACTGCTCTAATTAATTAATATCTTATTCGAGAGTGTACCCGTTCGACCTTATTATTATATCGGAACTTAATCCACCTGCAGGGTTTTGATATAATAATCCTTAGAACGCCTCAAGGGGACATCATCAACTCGGCGCACCGAGACACGATTTCTAGCTATAATATTAATTATCATATTTATAATATTATTACCCAAGATACGGAGATTCTTTGAGTTGCAATAACTCTCACTCATGGTAAATCAAAGCAATAATTATTATAAATACATAATTGAATATTATGACAAGTAGAATTAAGAAATAATAATCGTCCGAGATGTGATCCTTAATAAGTCAGTATAAAAGGATTTATCTCACCTCGATCCCGTTCAGCGCAACTCTGATCGTATGCACCAGTATAAGCTAATAGCCAAGACCAACTATTATCCAGCTTATACTACAACCTTAACAAGTAATTCGTCCAAGATTACTTTCAGTTGCGAACACCATTTAACTATATAAGAAACCGATAATATGATCTTCCGTGCGACCACCCACACCATATTATCTATAATATATAGTGCCGGACAGTTATTTGCATAACCATAACACGAATTAATATGCAAAACATATGACAAAATATTTATTTCCAAAACCAGGAAGAAATTGTTAATAATACAAGCATAAAGTATGCTTTTCAGTATATCAACCCCAACAGAGATGTCGTAGACGGAGGATAAACAGAGGTTCGGCGCCTTCAACGAGGAAGGTCGTCGGACGAAGAGGAGCTGAACGCGGGAGTTCTCCCGTCGGCAGCGGAGTTTAAGGTTTGTGATGAAGAAAAGGCTTTGAGCTCTCTTGATCACGTGTTTTCCGCTGCCGCTGCCGACGGAGTGCGACTCCGCGCCAGCCTTTCTTTATCCACCGACGACCTTCACGTCGAAGGCGCCGGGCTTTTATTTTCTCCGCCGACCTTGTGCGACAAGGTGCCGGATCGTTCGTGTTCGTCGATCGACTCGTCGTCGATCGTTGTTAGGGTTTTTGATCCTATCAACTGGTGCTTTCACTGAGAGTTCTCTCCCGGAGAACTTTCATAGCCGAACTCAACCCATCGTACGACACCAGCCGCCATCGCCGCGCGCAGTCACAGGCCGCCGCCGAAAGCAAACACACACCGACGTTCCCCTTTCCCGTGCTCACCAACGACAGCAGCTTCCCAACTTCGGCTGCCATCAGATTCGTTTCCGCGTCAGTGGCCTGCACAGGAGATCGTCTTCGGCAGATTGTGACGTATTCCACACTCACCACCACGGACGCGCTCGCCACCAACATGGAGCATAACCGGCACGCTATGCTGCGATCGAAACATATTGGGAGCGTTGTGATCGCCGCGGTACTCACCCCCGCCAACTACTCCAGTCCGATCTTGCCCCGCCTTATGAAAAAGAGACGGAGGACGAACTCATGTTCGACGATTTCTACTTGCGCAGCAGGCGGAAGCAACGAGCTGCCGTTTCAGAGTTCCAAATCGATAGCGGTGGGGATCCTCGTTTCCAGGGAATTGCGGAGATTGGCCCCCTGGATTTCTATCATTCTCGGGGAAGCGACACTGCCTCACGACGTGGTGTTTTTGTGGGATACCAACGCACCAGGTTTGGTCGCACGGCTCCTCACACTCACACGGAGGCAGAACATCTCGTGCAGCGCCGACAATGATATGTTACCTCCTGGATCACCCTCATTTTTGCACTCAGTCGAATGTCGAGGATACCAACAATCATAGGCCACGATCATGTTGGGAGGCACCGGTTCGCCGGGACCGTCGATCGCAATTGTATTCAGACCTGCAGAAAGGGATTCGCATGGAACCACCTCACTTTGATGGCTCCCACGCTTCGAGTTGGATTGCACGTGTGCAATATTATTTCGATCACTTGGGCTTATCGGATGCCGATCGACTACATTATGTTGCGAGGCTCTTCCAACCACCGGCATCGGATTGGATATGTCACTATCGCGCGAATAACCGGCTTGTAACTTGGCATGATTTCTTGGAGGACGTCCGCCACCGTTTCGACCTTCCGAGCTTCCGGAATGGCCGCAATCTCACGCAACAACAATTTCAGGCCCGGACCTTCCGTATCTACCAACCTCACAGCCCAATTTCTCTTCATGGGACAGCCCTCGTCCCACACACACTTCCATTCCGAGTCCGACGTCGTCCCCACCACCTCAGCCACACATCATCCGAGAGAGCGAACGTGCCGCACCGAAACCCATTCATGTATCCGCAGCTGAGAAAGCCGAGCGAGCCAAAAGGCGGTTATGTTTTTATTGTCCCGAGAATTAGGTACATGGCCATGTGTGCCAAGTGAAGTTGCTTGCTTACTATGGGGAGGATGACTTGGATGATCAGCCGCGGGACGATGACCGTGCTATCGACGAGGAGGCAGACGACGCACCACCCGAACCAAGAAAGGAAATGGAGGTTGGAGTTCTAAGTATGATGCCTGAAGGTGTTCGACAAAATGCATCCCTTGGGTTTTCCCATGCAGAAGGGTGCGATCAAGGACACAAAGAAGTGTTGTCTTCCCAAGTTGAAATTCTATTTGAAGAATCGAAACTTCCTTTGTCCGAGTCCGAGTTGCAAATTGAATTGGTGGTGGATGGAAAACCTTCCTTTGAGCTATTCACCATTTATGGAAGAATGCAATTTCTGAAGAATGTGGCCAAAGATCTTTCTAGCAGCAAGAGATCATATCAAATGTTTGAGGAAACGCATAGAGGAGGACTTGAGATTGCTGATGGGGCTCGAGAAGTGTTTGCTTTAAAATTCTATGCTTTCAAGGAAATTTTTTGGGAGTCCATTCTTGAATTTTGTAAGCTCCACCTTGAGGGCAAGGTGGTTTTAAAGGGGGTTGGAGTTGATACGATTATATTTCTAGAATTAATAGTTATATTAGTATTTAGATATGTTTAATTATTTAGTTTGATTTTATAGGATATTTACCTTGTTTAGGATTCTATTTCTTGTAGGGATCTAGTATTATATATTGAGAGGAGGGATGTAATCGAGGGGGATTATTCAAGAAGTAATAAGAAATATATCTTTACCCTAGTTTGGTTTTCTGCGTTCGTAACCATCGAACGTCTATCCACGGCTGCCGACGGACGAGTTCCGCGTTCAACTTTTCTTCCACCGACGACCTTCACGTCAAAGGCGCCGGCTGTTCTTCCTTCCGCCGACCTCGTGTTCGAGGCGCCGGACCTTTCTTTGTTTGTTGATCGACATTTCGATCGCTTGTTAGGGTTTTGATCCTATCACTAGCTTACGAAGGATAGTTTAGCCTCCAACTTAAATACAAATTCACAATTGTTTGGGGTGGGTTCGTATCAAAAACTTTGGTGGGAAGGAATGGATGAGTAGATGTCACCAAAGTCAACAACAACAATTTTGGATTCTTCTCTTCTTTTCTCAATAACGTACAGACACTGAGACACACACACTAGTGTTTTATTTTATGAGATGGATATTGATCAGTCCCTTTAATTTGACTGCAACTCACAAACACGTAACATATATGTATGTTGTTTCCTTTTTTTTGTTGTAGTGTCCACACTACGTACTTGTAAGTAGTAGGCCTCAAATAAAAAAAATAATAATTTAATGCTTTATATGTACGTCATCATATGTTCAAATACACATTTTGAGGTATTTAAAATACTAAATTCATTAATTATGATAATAAAATATTAAACAAGCTCGAACTTGTATAATTTTAAAGCTGAATAACTCATCTGCATCAAATATTAATCAATTGGACAATTTCCATATGTATACTAATACTGGTACTTAAGATTAATTGTTTATTTATGGAGCCCCAAACCTGAATAAAGCATTAAGTTTGGTGCATGCAGGAGCAGTGCAGTGGAGTTGAAAAGTAACATCTGGCCTCGCAACTCGTAAAAGTTGCCCTCTCTTACTAAATTTTCAACCCATCCACTTTTATATTCAATTTGATTATGTAAAACACTTTTTTTTAATCATTAACAATAAATTTAAAGATCGTGTCACGGAAAACTTGAACTCGGGACCTATGATCCCGAACATTAACATTCTATCACTAGACCAACACGTGCACACTAAAACACCTTTTTGGTTTTTGGAAATGTAATCTGTTATCTTATTTATTTATTATTATTATTATTGATTACTACCTTCATCCCATTATATTAGTCACATTTACTTTTTGCACGTATTTTCACCGAAACCTAGTACGGGTTTTAAAATATAATTTTGTAGTATCGTTTTTTTACGGGATACGATGAGTGTCATAGTATTCCGTAAAAAAAACGATACTACAAAATTATATTTTAAAACTTGTACTAGATTTCGGTGGAAAAGCGTGTCAAATAGTAAATGTGACTAATGTAATGAGATGGATGTAGTATTTATTATTTATTATTTATTTTATTTTATTTTATTTTATTTATTTTTATTTTTTTAATGCGAAGAGGAGATGCTAAATTATTAATAGGAAAGTAGGCCTATAATGATGGGCTTAATCTGTTTAGTCCAAAATCTCTGGACTATTAAATTTAAAGAGAGATAAATGATAAAAAAAAATTGTTGAATGTCTCAAATAAATATCATAATTTTTATCAAGACCACGCACGATGCATTTATAAATTTGAAAAATCAATAACAATATATAAAATTTTTAAACACCATTCAATAAAATATCTTTTTATTTTTTATTTCATTCCGTCGAACTTCGACGGGATCTTACGTGGAATTATCATAGCTTTGACATTAATTATACTTAATTTAACTGCCACATCGATTTTGTATGGATTTCATCAATAAGAGAACCCTTATAAAAGGAGATATGATATTCAATATTTATTATTCTCAAATTTTGATTAAAAGATGAAAATTAAAATTTTATTTTCTAATAGTTTATTTTTATAAAATCGTTTTCCAAAATATAATATAGTATTGGTATATGATATTAAGAATTTTGATTAAAAATAGTGTGTGCATGTATATTTGAAAATTTTAGACAATGCATATTCGCTATAGTAGACGTACAAATATATTTGGTAAAGTCTATTAAAGATATTTAAAATTGGTAATTAGTCTTATAAATATATTTCAATTATATTGTATAGATTTTTAAGAGTCTTTATTATAAATTAATTAGATTAAATTATTAATGAATGAAGTAAAATTACGAGAATTTTAGGAAAGTAATCACGAGTTTTCTTTAATTAAAAAATTTTAGGAAAATTTTTCTGTTGTTTTTCTATTGCAATGAACAACAGATAATTTCATACTAAAAACGAATACTAGTACTTAGGAAATGCTAAATCCCCTTGACCCTGTCAACTTTATTTGTCTCTTACAACAAACACCCAAACAACGGGTAAATTAACAATCAAAATGAGTAAAATTATTCAAAAATCTCATTGACCTATTTTCAATTACTTCGAACAACGGATAACTTAATATTTAAATTGAATTAAACTACTCGAGAAATGACATATTTACCAAATCTAATTTTTTGTTAATGTAAAAAATGGATGATTTCAGAAATACTATCATTCTTTATTTACTTTTGTATTTCAATGATTAACGTGCAGTTTAATATTTAAATCAAGTACAACTTTTCAAAAAAAAAAAAACCCTTTTTGACCTTTTTTTTTCTACTACAACTACCTTAGCAACAAGTTGTTTGACATACAAAATAAGTATAACTTTTTTTACGAATTTTACGTCTCATTCACCTATTTTTTCTAACTAGTAGAGATTACGTGCGTTGCACGCACATCCATATTTTCTGTTAGTTTTTTTTTAATGTGGTAAAAATAATATAATTCTTTTTATATTTCACTATTTGCATATCACACACACAAATATAAATATATATATATATATATATATATATATATTAGAAATTAAATAAAAAAATGAATTTATATAAGAGATGAATGATCTGGACCTTTGATCATTGTATGATTTATGGTCTATATTAATTGGAACATTATAATTGTATTGGTAATACATTATAATAACTGATGTATTATAATAGTACTAATAATGATGCATGATCATTATAAATGTCACAAGGCATCCTTCACGTAGAAAATTTTGCGACCTTGTGCCGGCGTCGACCCCCACACTCTTGTTTGCCTTATAATTTTACCACTCGTGTTTAAGGTTCTCTCACAGATTCAAGTTGTGTAACAAGCCAACAATGCACAGCGGAAATAAGCACACATACAAATTACAGGCACCACGCCCAACCTTCGTACTATAACTCGAAATACAAAGGAATCACCAAAGACTAGCACACAACACTTGTGCTGCTCAATGGAAGTACAATGAATATAATTCGTGATGGACATGTGTTTAGTGTGTTTTTGTGTGGTTTTTATAGTTTTGTGTGAGTTTGTTTATATGTGTTTTGTTCATTTTTATGTGTGTATTTTTGTGTGTCTTAGTCAAAATCGAGTTCATGAAAAGTTTTGGAAGAGAAGAGAGAAAATGAGCAAAAGAATGAAGAAATGAACGAAAAGTGGAGATGAAGTTCAGATGAAATAAAAGCATATTATTGAAGAGCAGTTCAATAGGAGCGCATAGGAAAGAACGGCGGTCGATTTTGAGTTCGGACGAGGGAGATATAGCCGAAACAAAAAAGTTGCGCGCATCGGACAACACGGTACCCCTCGCAACCGCGAGGGTCTACGCGGCCACGAGCCCTACCGATTTTGGTGATTTCTTTCTTTGTTTAATTAGGTTTTTGATGTCCTATAAATATGTAACCTTTGGGGAACGAAAAGATACTTTTCCTCTCTTATTTTCAGCCTTTAAAACTCTAGATTAGTTTAGATTAGCTTTTAAATATTGCTTTGAAGATTATAGCTTTTGCATTCAAGATTTAATTGAAGTTTAATTCAAGTTCTTCGTTCTTTCTTTCGTCTTTGATTCGTAAGTTTAATTTATGCTCTTAGATTAATTTTATTTGCTTTGGTTAATTGCTTTCATTAGTTTAGATTAATTTGCTAAGATTAGATTTAAGTGCTTTCTAGTTTCTTAGATTTATTTTCAAGCATGTTAGGATTAATTGGCTTTAGCTTAGATTTAATTGCTTTCTTTATTGCTTCCTTTTCAATTCATGCTTAGATAGATTTATTGCTTTCCTCTTAGTTTAATTCTTTATCCCGGGTGATAGACGGGAGTGCTTTCTCCTTGTTTTTAATTGTTTTCAAGTCTAGTTTAGTTTACTTGCTTTTTTAATAAGTCTAGGATTAATAATAAAAACTCAAAACCCCCAAATTCCTTACTTGCTTTCTTAGAGTAAATTTTACTTACTTTTTATTGCCACATTATTGATTACCCTGCTAAGTCTTCCTTGAGATTCGACATTGGGTTTTACTTGCTTGTTCTACGATAGATCTAGTCCTATTGCTAGTAATTTTAGGTGAAACAAATTTTGGCGCTGTTGCCGGGGAAGGCTTTAGGTGATTAATTGTGTGATTGTGTTTATATTTTTGTTTATTTTTCATTTTTCTTTAAAAAAATAAAAAGAAAAAAAAACTATTTTTAATTTTCTTTAGGTGTTTTCTTTTTGTGCTTTCCATCGGTGCTTTTTAACCCGTTTGTTGAGTGTTGTGCATGCATGGTCGTCGAAGTCTTTAAGGAGAGCTCTCGCCGTTCATAGACAACATCAACCAAAAGAAAGCGATTCTGGCAAGCAAAAAAGGAGGAGAGATTAGTGAAGGTTTGGACAGTGGATTAGGCTTCATTGTATCACCAATCTTTGAGAAGTCGCCTAGTCCAGATTTCCTAGTGCAAAGGTCCATTCAAGCGTTGGAGAGAGTAGACGAAGGTTAAAGTTCTAGCTCTGATGAGTCAGCCGATTCTGAGCAACCAAGGACCATGGTAGAGCAACCTCTGAATCAGTATGGCTTGCCCCAGTGTTACTGATTCCACGTCGGCAATTGTCCTAACCAAGGAGGTTAGGGATCATGAACTGAAACCACAACATCATCAATTGTTGCCTTCTTATCATGGCATGGCGAATGAGGATGCCCTTGACTTCATCCAAGAGTTCTGTTCGATAGTTCAAAATTTTCTATTGGGAAACATCTCAAAGGATCAATTGAGGATGAAATGCTTCCCTTTCTGCCTAAAGGATCGCGCAAGGATGTGGTACCGTTCTCTCTCAGCTAGGATCGCTGACTACATGGAAACAAGTCTGCGAGAAGTTCATGCTGAAATACTATCCCAATCGGAAAACTCAAGAGGTTCGATCGAAGATAATTCACTTTCTCCAAGATGCTGATGAGCCGTTTCATGAAGCATAGGAGAGATTTCAATACTTGTTGCAGCAGTGCCCGCATCACCAGTTCGCCAGTGAAATTTTATGGCAATTCTTCTATGATGGTCTTAATTTATCAAGTCAGACGCTAGTGGACAACACTGCGGGAGGAGATTTGGGATCGAAGACCGTAACTGAATCGAAGGTCATTTTCAAAACTGCTGCAGCGACTTCTCAATGCAAAACATCTCGACCCCAACTGAGAGAAGCTAGTGCAATTGGTGCTAGTTCGGAGATGAAAAAGCAGATGGCAGATGTGATGAAAAAACTACAAGAAATCGAGATGAAGGCAGAATCACCTACCCCTACTCCTCCGGTCAAGGTGCTCAAGCGACAACAAGTTCAAGTTCAAGCACAAGAGAATGATCTGGAGGCGTGTGAGATCTGTCAAGCACCTGACCATTTTGCTGATTGTTGTCCGAACATGGGCAATTTTACATATGAGGGAGGAGCTGAAGAAGTCTACGCCGCCCAAGGATATGTGCCTCAACAAGGCCGAGGATTAGGTACTCCTCAAAATTCTTCATATCCTCTACCATATTCTCCTCAATACCCTCCACATTACCCATCACAATCATGCTACCCTCCACAAAATCCATATTATCCACCTCCACCATCACCATATTATCCACATCCTCCATACTATCCACCTTACACCCCTCCACAACAACCCTATTACCCTACACCACCACTACTACCACCACCATAACAATATCCTCCCCAAAACACTCGTCCTCAAATTCCACCTCCAAACCCTCAAGTACTGCCACCTCATCCTCAAGAAACCCAAGAAGCAGTCAATAAGCGTTTTGAAATGCAAATTGGGCAAATGGCGGGCACAATGAATCAACTTCAACAGAATCTGCAGCCGAATAAGATTCCAGCACAAGAAATGCAGACATATCAGGTTCAGGCTGTGTCAGTATTGAGGAGTGGCAAGATCGTGGACAATAGAGTGGAGATGCTCCAATTTTTGTTAAATTTTCAAAATCCGCACCCATCCCAGGGTTCGCGATCGTGGAGCCCAACTGCATCGAACTCCTCGCAATTGCAAAGCCCATCGCGACCGCGAGACCTAGAGAGTTCCAAATTGGCCGATGTTGCAAAGCCTAATTCCGAGCTTTCTCTTCACAAGACTCCTACTCCTTATGTTCCACCTAGCAGATTGAAGAAGGAGAAGAAAGATCATAAAGTTGTTAGTCATCTTCAATCGTTGCCCAAATGAAGTGATCCAGGAAGTTTTGAAATGAATGTGATTTTGGATAGTGGAGAGACTGTGGTAGGGATGATGGATTTAGGAGCAGCAATAAATTTGACGCCACACTCTATTTTTTAGAAGATGAGTTATAAGAATCTGAAGGCAACTGATATTCGCATCGAGTTAGCAGATGACACCTTGAGTAGCCCGTTAGGAATCGCGGAAGACATTGCTATAATTGTGAGAGATATAAGAGTGCTAGCTGATTTTGTTATGCTTGATGTGGGGCGAGGAGCGAGGAGTGCGAATGGTCATCTTCTTCTATTGGGTCGACTATTCATGGCTACTACTCAGACTCGTATTGATGTTACTTCCGGCGCGTTGAGCATGGCCGGTGTAGGAGGTTCAGTAACATTTTTGGTATTTGAAAATAAGTATTCTATTTCTACTTCCAATTCCTTTATCCATAAATGTTCATATGTGCAAATTACTAACAATGTGTATGAGAATAGTGTTGAGCAAGAATTGAAGGGTGATGTCCAAGAGGAGGAGCTCAATGAAGAGGATTTCTTTAGTTACGTGGATGATGAGAAGTTCATTGAAGAGAAAGAGCTCTTCATCGAGCAGGATTTGAGCAACTTAAAGGAAGTTGAGAGAGTGAAGAAGGTTTGTGTGATGAGCTTTATAGAAGAAGACGTTATTGACACTTTTATTCCGAATATGCATGATGAAACTCACACTACGGAAGAGCCTTGGTTTGAATGGCAAGATTATGAGAAGTTTGATGTGGAGCCTCAAATAAGTGTGGGGGGGGAGGGGGGGGGAAGAGCATTGAAGATGAGCAAATCTTTGATTTTCAATCAAAGGTGGAGGAAAGGCCCAAAGTTCGATCGAGAGTGGTCAATAAATGTGTCGGGCCCGTGAATGTTATAAAGGAGATCCTTGGATTCAACACATTGCTAGTTGCGACGGGGTTTGGCTGATGGAAAATTTCATCGAGCTAATGACGTTAAACAAGCGCTTCGTGGGAGGCAACCCACGTTTCTTTACCTTTACATGTTTTTCTTTTATTTTGATTTTAATTTTCTATTTCTTTTTGCAGGTTTTAGTTATAAAATAAAAATAAAAAAGGAGAAAATTCATCGTGCGACTGCATCATGAGCCTTGCGATCGCGAGGTTTTCGGATTTGGAGTCTTCATGGATTTCGAGTTCATTGCCAGCTGTTTCATCATATAAGGCAGTTTCTTCATCCCTTTTATTTATTTTAAAGCCATAGGGACATTGCTTGGTTCAAGTGTGGGGGGTGTTTGATATTGTGTATGTTTTGTATTTTCATGATTTGTGTAATGTTATGTATTTGTGTGTTAACATGCTTAAATCCTTTTATGCGTTTCTCAACATATTGTGAAAAATGATGAGCATGGATGATAGTTGTGATGATGAGGCTAATGATGAGTATTTTTGGTTTATTTTAGAAAATAACTACTTATGAAGCATGTCATGATTTGATGAGTATGATTGGTGAATCTAGACTTTTAGCCTCTAAGAACTTGAATCACATTTGAGCCTATTTTTATGAGATTTGAGCCTTTGACTATTGCATTATCATAGTCATATTTCTTTCGTTGAGTGTGATTGTTCAAGCATGCATAATTGTCTCTAAAACTTGCTTTGGTTTCTTCCTTGAGGTTGCATTAGTGTGCTTAATGATGAAGAGATGATCTTAGGCCATTTTTTCTTAGCCTTTCTTTTCCCTTTTTACCTTGTCCAAATCACTTGATATAATCCTAGTTAGCCCCTTTGAGCCTATATAACCATTTTCTTGATTAAGCCTTGGGATGAGATAACAAATATGGAGATTTGTGAGTTTGGTTGAGAAGTGCTTACTTTGATAGATTCATAAGTGGAAAGAAAGGATATATTTAGAAAAAAAGAGAAAGGGATTCAAGAGTTGGTGTTTTCAACCCATATAAGCTCTAGATAAAAAAAATAAAAATAAATAGTAGAGAAAAATTCTCTAAGTTAAAAAAAAAAAAGATAGAGCATAAGTGGGTAGAAAGTGAAATATTCATAAAAGGGTTGATGGAATTGAAAGTTTTGATATGGTTTGAAGTTGTGTGGGGGGAATGAGATTCAAAGTTAAAAAGAGAGTGTGAGATGAGTGATTTGAAAGCAATATCCTTGGTTTTAAACCCACTTTAGCCAAATTTCCCTACTACCAAAGAGCCTACATTACAACAAAAAACAAAGACCTTTTTGATCTTCGTCACAAGCACACATCGTAGCAATGGAGAGGATAGACGGTCTGCAAGCTTATGGTAGACATTGTGTGTGTTTTGAATTGAGAGATATTCTTTTCTCATTCTATACACTTGAGAGTTGAGAGTTCACCCATATGTTTATCCATGTCGTGAGGATTCTTGTTCGATGAGGTTAAATGTTGAAATTTGCCATGAAATGCTTGTTGATGAGTGATGTGTTTTGCTTGTAGTATCTTTTATTTGGAAAAAATATTTCTGAAGCAAAAATTCATTGTCATTTCATAGTCCATGTTTGTTGTTGGTATTTGATAGTTTGCTTGAGGACAAGTAAATGATTAAGTGTGGGGGATTTGTTTAGTATTTTTTGGTGTGGTTTTTATAGTTTTGTGTGAGTTTGTTTATATGTGTTTTGTTCATTTTTATGTGTGTATTTTGTGTGTTTTAGTCAAAATCGAGTTCATGATGAGTTTTGGAAGAGAAGAGAGAAAATGAGCAAAAGAATGAAGAAATGAGCGAAAAGTGGAGATGAAGTTCGGATGAAATAAAAACATATTATTGAAGAGGAGTTCAATAGGAGCGTGTAGGAAAGAACGGCGGTCGATTTTGAGTTCGGACGAGGGAGATATGGCCGAAACAAAAAAGTTGCGCGCAGCGGACAACACGGTACCCCTCGCGACCGTGAGGGTCTACGCGGCCGCGAGCCCTACTGATTTTAGTGATTTCTTTCCTTGTTTAATTAGGTTTTTGATGTCCTATAAATATATAACCTTTGGGGAACAAAAAGATACTTCTCATCTTATTTTCAGCCTTTAAAACTCTAGATAGTTAGATAGCTTTTAAATATTGCTTTGAAGATTATAGCTTTTGCATTCAAGATTTAATTGAAGTTTAATTCAAGTTCTTCGTTCTTTCTTTCGCCTTCGATTCGTAAGTTTAATTTATGCTCTTAGATTAATTTTATTTGCTTTAGTTAATTGCTTTCATTAGTTTAGATTAATTTGCTAAGATTAGATTTAATTGCTTTCTAGTTTCTTAGATTTATTTTCAAGTATGTTAGGATTAATTAGCTTTAGCTTAGATTTAATTGCTTTCTTTATTGCTTCCTTTTCAATTCATGCTTAGATAGATTTATTGCTTTCTTCTTAGTTTAATTCTTTATCCCGGGTGACAGACGGGAGTGATTTCTACTTGTTTTTAATTGTTTTCAAGTCTAGTTTAGTTTACTTGCTTTCTTTTTATTAAGTCTAGGATTAATAATAAAAACTCAAAACCCCCAAATTCTTTACTTGCTTTCTTAGAGTAGATTTTACTTGCTTTTATTGCCACATAAGTGATTACCCTGCTAAGTCTTCCTTGAGATTCGACATTGGGTTTTACTTGCTTGTTCTACGATAGATCTAGTTCTATTGCTAGCACTTTTAGGTGAAACAAATTTGGCCCCCATCACTAGGCGAAACAATCTAGGCCATCAGGGTGCCAACCGCCGTCCCAAGTGTCAGCCATCCGCGCACACCCGCTGCAGCCCATTGGGTAGGGACGAGCACCCCAGCTGCGCCCATCGGACGCCATGTACCGCACACATCACCTAGGTTCGGGGCCGGGCATTACACACAGTACCCCTTGCACACCTACTCGGCCATCCGTCAGGGATGGGTACCCCAGCTGCGCCCATCGTGTGCCGAGTGCCGCACACAGCGTGCCCCGACACCTATACTCGCCCATCATCGGGGCACGTCATGGCCCTCTCATGTACACACTCCGCCAAGTGCCACACCTACACCCGATGCTCCGTGCCATTGGGGCCAAGTACTTTCATCTCCCACAATCTTTCCACACCATCACCAACCACGGACCCAATGCCTTGACACCATTTCCGCCCCATGCACGGCATACATAGGCATCAGCCGTCTTACCCCGGCAATAAACCTCCCCCACCGGAGCTCGATGATGTCCTCATCGTCGACGGTGAGGAGCCCTTCTCCTTCGAATCCCAATACATAATAATTTCTTTTTCAAACTGCCACAAATCCATAGCTTTCTCCCACGTAGCATCAGCTTCAGTCTAGCCTTTCCACAACACCAAATAATTTGTCTGCCGATTTTTCTTACTTTGGCCCGCGGTGCAATGATCTAACACCTTTTCTACGCCATTAGAATAATGCTTCCATATCACAAGAGGGGCATGTATCTTTTGCACCCTCATCAAGTCAGCCTGATCTTCATAAAACTTTTTCAAATAAGAAACGTGAAACGTCGGGTGTACCTTCAGTCTATCTGGTAACTTCAGCCTGCAAGCAACCCATCCCACTTTCTTCACAATTTCAAACGGCCCGTCGTATTTCTAAACCAAGCCACAATGAACAGCCTTGGAAGAAATCTTCTTCCAAATTTGAGGAGTAAGTTTCAGCAGTACCTTCTCTCTGACCTCATATTCCACATCTCATCTTCCTTGGTCAGCATACTTTTTTTATCCGTCGTTGGGCCTTAGCCAAGCTCTCTCGAGCATCATCAAGCATCTCTTGCTTGTCCCTTGCAAAGCGGTAGGTTGCTGGACACTTCCCTCCAGTCCGCTGCAATGCTACCTCATGCGAAGCCATAGGCTGCTGTCCATACACAATTTTGAACGGACTCTATGCCGTAACCGAAGACCGATGCAAAATGTAGCAAAATTGAGCCATATCAAGTAAACCAACCCAATTCTGCTGGCTGGCCATTACATAGTGTCTCATATATTTTTCCAATAATTGATTCATCATCTCCGTCTGTCCATCGGTCTAAGGGTGATTCGCTGTGGAGAACTTGAGTTCAGTGCCCATCATATTGAACAACGCTGTCCAAAAATGACCTGTGAATCAGGTGTCCCGATCAATGATGATGTCTTCTGACTCTCCAAAATATTTCACAACATACTTGATAAACAGCTCGGTAGCAACTTCCGCCAGGCAAGCCTTCTGACAGGCTATAAAAATGGCATACTTTGAAAAAACCGATCAACGACCACAAAAATTGAAGCCATACCATCGACCTTCAGAAACCCAAAGATGAAGTCCATGGACACCGACTGAAATGGCTTGTCAGGAATAGGCAACGGTTGCAACAACCCTGTCTCCTTCTTCTGCTCTAACTTGTCTTTTTGACAAACCATGCAAGTCCGAACATATGCTTCAATGTCCTCTTCCATCTTCGGCCAAGTATACCATCGAGACAATAGTGCATGCATACGCCCGACACCGGGGTGCCCCGCCCACAGCGGGTCATGTGTCTCCTTCATCAACTCCCGCAGCAGCGCCCCCATCGGCACATATGCACGATTGCCTCTAGCAAATAGTAACCCATCTTCTAGCCAATACCGTCTAGCCTACCCTTTCTCAACCTGCTCCACTAGCTTTACATAAGCAGCATCCGCCTTGGCCAAATCACGGATTCTGCCCATAAAATCTGTTTCAAGCAACATCAAGGCTGAAACGTACTCTTCTACATCTTTTGACTCAAGGCATCAGCAACATCATTATGCCTTCCCAGACAATGTACCCACTTAAAATCAAATTCGCTCAAGTATTCTTACCACCGTACCTGCTTTGGTGTGAGCTTCTTTTGAGTTTTGAAGTAGGTATTTGCCACATTATCCGTCACGACCGTGAACTTTGTTCCCAACAGCTAATGCTTCCACACTTCCAAACAATGTATCACAGCCGTCATTTCTTTCTCGTGCGTGCTATATCGGGTCTTGGTATCTTTCAGCTTCCGACTTTCGTAGGCAATGGGGTGGCCATCCTGAACCAGCACACCCCTAATCGCCTTGTCAAAGGCGTCCACTTGTACCTCAAACGGTTGGTCAAAAATGGGCAACTCCAGAACCGGCTCAGTTGACAAGATCTCCTTCAATCGTTTGAAGGTGGCATCACAAGCATCCGACCAGTCCCACTTCACACCCTTCTTTAGCAAATCCGTCAAAGGATTCACAATTTTTGAGTAACCTTTGATGAACCGCCTATAATAAGTAGCCATCCCGAGAAATGATAGCAATTCAGCCACCTTCGTAGGGGCCGTCCAATCCAACACAGCCTGCACTTTCTTTCGATCCATCATGATCTTGCCTTTCCCGATCACATGGCCAAGAAATGTGATTTCTTCTCGACAGAATTCACACTTCTCCTTCTTCACATATAGCTTGTTATCCCTCAATTTCAAGAACACAACCCTCAAGTGACCTACATGGTCATCCAACAATTCCAAATATACCACAATATCATCCAAATATACCACGAAAAACCGATCCAAAAACTCATATAACACATCATTCTTCAAGTTACAGAATGTTGCTGGTGCATTCGTCAGCCCAAACGGCATCACCAAGAATTCAAAAGAACCATACCTCATCACACAAGTCGTCTTGGCCTCGTCCCCCGGCATAATCCGCATTTGCCAGTAACTCGACCTTAGATCGATCTTCGTATAGTACCAAACCCTAATCAATTTGTCGAAGAGATCCAAGGCATTAGGAATATGGTACTTATTTTTAATCGTCACCTTATTCAACACCCTATAATCTACGGAGAACCTCAATGAGCCATCCGAATTCTTTTGAAAGAGGACCGGGAAGCCATAAGAGGCTTTCGATTGATGCACTAATCCGGCTTTCAAAAGCTCATCCAACTGTTTCCTCAACTCCACGAGTTCCGCAGGAGGTATCCGATATGGGGCCCAGGCAGGCGCCTGTGAACCCGGAACCAACTCAATTTTGTGGTCCGCGGCCCATCTCGGAGGTAACTCCCTTGGCAAGCTCGGGCGGCATCACATCTGCAAACTCTCCCAACTGTTAGTACAATCAGCAAGTCCCACCTCAAACAAATCCTCCCCTCAAACATCAAGGACCATAACTATCCTCCCCTCCAACTATAATCTGACTTAGTACTTGAATTACCCAGCGTATGCTGGTACAAGCATCCCCTGAACTCCTGAATCGTTGAGATCAAACTGAGGGGCTCGTCCACACATTACAGAAGCAATCCATTCCCGTGGGCTCCACACCTAGCCCAAGCCGAAACCTTCGGCTCTGATACCACTTGTTACGGACTGCCAGACGGGCCACCAAACCATACTAGTTGATATAGTCTGCTTTAGGCCAAGCCCGCATGGTTTTGTTCTTGGGTTCCTTCCCAAAAGACCTCGTACTAGTGTGGGTGGTGCTCTCGTTTATATACAAGGTATATCTACCTTATATTTTAGATGTGGGACTTGCTGATTGTACTAACACCAACAAATCTGACACGGCATCCGACACTTCATAGCACACACCGGGCTTGACTTCCACTAACGCATCAAGATATGTGGCCTCGCCACGCTTCACTCCCGACTTCAGCTGCATTGCAGAAATCATGCCCGACTTGCTCTTCTCCGCTACCAACTCATCCGAGTATATGCCCGACACGAAGGAGGGACAACTCTCATCATAGATCATCAGCCCGCCTAAGTGTGGCATCACAGCAATTCGAGCAGCAACAAGGAACTCATTCCCAAGTATAATATTGAAATTGTCAAGAGGGACCGCCATCAGCGAGCACGGCCCCTTCCAAGTGCCAACCTGCATCACCACATTGGACACACCCGCAATTGGCTTGGCCTCTGAATTCACTGCCTTGATACGACTTATGTGTGGAGACAAATCCAAGCCTAATTGTTTCACCTCACGGGCAACAATAAAGTTATGAGTGGCCACGGTGTCCACCATTGCCATAACCGACTTCCCGTTCATGAACGCTTTCATATACATCAAACCCTTCCGATTCTTTTCTTCCCCTTGAATTGCCATGAGCAATTGCAAAGGGTTCACATGAGGACCAATGTTTTCCTCATGTGGCTGTTCCGTTTGCAAAGCATTCAACTTCCCACGTTGAGGACATTCACGCATGCTGTGATAACCGTTGCAGATAAAATATCCACGCTTCTTATCGCCTCCGCCTTGATCTTTGTTATTACCCGTAGGGCGATCACCATCCTTCTTTTTCCAATTTTTGGCACCACCCTTCTTCTCCTTTTCCTTCCCCTTGCCAGCGTTCTTTTTTTTTTTACCCGGCCTCGACGCTCCGACGGCTTTGTAGTCAATTAAGGCCTCGGCTGTAGATAGGGCGGTTGCCAAATCTTGGACTCGCTGCCGTTTCAATTCCATCTGAGCCCACGGCTGCAGCCCAAAAATGAAGTTAAACAGCTTGTCTTCTTCCGACATGTACTCAATCTCCAACATCAAGGATGTGAAATCCTTTACGTAGTCCCGGACAAAGCCCGTATGCTGCAATTTCTGCAGGGCATCCCTCACAACCCATGAAGTGTTGAGGGGGAGGAATTGATCCTTCAATTCCTTGGTGAAAATTTTCCACGAAGATATCGGTGCCCAGTTGCACCTAGCGTCCTCAGTCCGACGAGAACGCCACCATAGCTTGGCATCCCCCTCTAAGTACATTCCAACAATCGATACCTTCTCGCGTTCTGAAACGTGCGTGGCCTTAAAGTACTCCTCGATATCCCATAAAAAATTCTCGAGCACTTTCGCACTTCGATCCCCTTCAAAATGCTTCAGTTCAGGCACCCAAAGCCTGGATCCGGAGGTGCTCTCCCCGGATCTAGCCACTGCACTCTTTAAAACACGCAATTCGTCTGTGAGTTCCTCAAACTTGAGATCGACAAACTCCTTCACATCTCCGACACGCCCTCTTCACAAACCATCATTCGATCTTCAATGAACAGACCAATTTGATCCACCGAGAGGCGGGATCTGCTCCAATGCTGCCTCCATCTCCCGTAGTCGTTGGTGCACTGAAACGTGTTGGGATGTCTCCGGCGCCTCACCCAGCAGCATCTCGATTTGAGCTACCCTCCCTTCAAGGGTCTGAAAATCCTTATGTTGAACCATCTCACGCAACAAAGGCAGTCAGAACCAGTGCAACATGGTTCTGATACCAAATGCCACAAGGCGTCCTTCATGTAGAAAATTTCACGCCATTGTGTTGGCGGGGATAGGATTCGGTGATGTGGGAATAAGCAGAGCACAATATGCTGTATAGTAAAACGTTGATGTTTAGTGTTTTAATAATTTTATTTTATTTTCTAACTTTATTTTTAATTTGATATTTTTTTTGTTATTGCATTTTAGTTTCTTTTTGTATATTTGATTTCGTTTATGGCCCATAATTATTAGTTGGTATTTTTACTTTATAGATAGATTAATCATGTGGTCATTATTTTTTATATTAATTTAATTTTTATTTTATGATTTTCGTAATTAGGCTTAATATAATTATAAACTACTTGACCCTAATTAATATGGTTGGTTAAAATTTAAAACTAAACAGTATAAATTCTAATTACAAAATAATTAAACCTACTTATAACCATTATTAACCTAAAAACAAAAAAAAACTTGAATTTATAAAACATAAAACTTAATTATAAGTATGATTAATATAAATTTAATGAGATATAAAAAGATAATGATGAAATAAGTAACTCTTATTCATGAAATAAAATATGAATTAACAATTATATACTCTAAATTAAGTTTAAAAATCGGATATAAACTAAAATGTATATTAAGTAAAAAAAGGGGAAAAAAGAAAGGAAAAAAACAGAAAGAAAAAAAAAAGAACGAGTTGAAACGGCAATATTTGGGGGGCACAGCACCATGCTATGCATCACCCCCCATAGCACCGGATCTTATCGCTGTGCCGGTGTCGACCCCCACAATTGCCCAGCCTTCGCTCCCTCACCAACACTCGTGTTTGCCTTATGATTTTACCACTCGTGTTTGAGGTTCTCTCACGGATTCAAGTTGTGTAACAAGCCAACAATGCACAACAAAAATAAGCATACAATTTACAGGCACCACGCCCAACCTCGTACTATAACTCGAAATACAAAGGAATCACCAAAGGCTAGCACACAACACTTGTGTTGCCCAATGGAAGTACAATGAATAAAATTCGTGATGGACATGCCCCCATTACTAGGAGAAACAATCTAGGCCGTCGGGTGCCAACCACCGTCCCAAGTGTCAGCCATCCGTGCACGCCAGCACAACGGGGCAGTTTACCCCACGCAACTGCCCCTCACCCGCACACAACTGCCGCAACTATTGAGGCATGCTCTGCACATGCCCACGCCAACTCGTGCGAAGGGTCGAATCTCGCGAGCAACACACAGTTCACCCAACGCACACAGTGTGCGTCGGGTAGGGATGAGGCGCCATGTTATGCCCGTCGGGGCCCAATGCCACATACAGCGCGCACCGGGTAGGGACGGGCGCCTCAGCTGCGCCCGTCAGGCGCCGTGTGCCATACACAGCACCTAGCTTTGGGGCCGGGCGTTACACAGTATACCCGGCACACCTACTCGGTCATCCGTCAGGGACGGGCACCCAGTTGTGCCCATCGGGTGCCGAGTGCCGCACACAGTGTGCTCCGGCACGTACACTCGCCCATCATCGGGGCATGTCATGTCCCTCTCGTGCACACACTCCGCCAAGTGCCGCACCTGCACCCGATGCTCCGCACCATTGGGGCCAAGTACTGCCATCTCCCATAATCTTGCCACACCGTCACAGGCCATGGCACGAACCCAATGCCTTGATACCATTTCCACCCCATGCACGCCCGTGGCATGGCATATATAAGCATAAGCCGACTTACCGCCGCATGTAAATAATGTGCATTATATATATATTTTAAAAAAATTTATGAAAATTTTATTTTTTAAAAACTCAACACAATGATGTTGATAGGTTGAATTAAAAACCATATCAAAATAACAAAGAAAAAAACAAAAATCTAACTCTAAATTACTATCAAAATCCACTAATTATTTTTATAATACTAATAAATTTTAAATGATTAGGGTAATCTATTTAAGCTATCGAATTAAGATTAAATTAATTAATTAAGGCAAGCAAACTCTAAATTTAAAGTAAGAAGCAACTAACAAACAAAGAAATCAAAGGAAAGAAGTAGTTATAAGGATTTGATATTAATGAAATGTAATGAAAATCATCATATGCTATTAGATTATAGTTTAAGATTTAATTATCTAAGGTGATCCCATGATCACTTTAGCTCCCAAATCGAACGACGTAGAACCATAGATTACAAGCTATGTTTTTAGTATTCCATCAAACTGCAGCATATAACTCCTAAATGCCCTAGGATCCAGGACCTGGCATGCATGGTGGTTGTTATAGGTGGTGAAGCACATCATTTTACTTAGTTCTCTAACTTCTTGTGTGACTTTATGCGTTGGCATGGCTTCGCTCATGTTCTTCGAATTTTCTTGCTAAATTAAAGTCTCTTTTCCAGCATCAATTTAGTTGAAATCTCTTGCCTATATGGAATTTTGATCTGAAATTCACAAAGAAGTTATATTTTATTGCACATTTCAGTCACTTTATGACTTATCCACTAAAACTCACACTAATACTCTGCCACAAAATCCATATGAACGATTCTTTCATGGTTTCACAATCCTTACTGTTGAGCCCGAGACTTTTAGACATGCAACTTAAAATTTGAGCTTTCAATCTTTTCCCGAATAGCTCTTAGTAATAATGGTTAATTTAGGACATTTGTAATCTCAGAAAGCTATTGTTGCAACAACATTTTCGTGTTTGCGACATGAAACTTCTCTTGACCTTGAATGTTAAAATGAACACCTTCCCATGACATATATTGATAAGGCCGGCTCAATTCCTTGTCACCAATCTCTTATTCCTTGTCCCACTATGATAAAAAAGACAATGAACTTAACACACGACCAATGCATGACACTGAAAATAAATGCATAATTTCTTACAATAATCTACTTTTGCCTAATTCCGCTTTGACTGCTCCCAAGAAGCCTGAATTAAATACACCATTTCCAAAATCATCTTTATTAATCTCTGAGTTTTGAAATTTTGTAAAAATTGGGGGAGAACATTATACTCTGTTTTAAGAGTCGACACAAAAACAAAATAACCTAGCTTGGATACTCAATTATGGTTAAACCTTACTTTACCCTTCGCTTATTTAATTTCCATTAGCAGCTCTATAATAGCAATTTGTTTTTCAGTGCAACACAACGTTCACCCACCATTGAATACTTCTTTTTTTAAAAAAGAAATGTTTTTCTCTATGGTATATAAAATCATCTCCATGTGGTAATAATTTTTTTGGTCCCGACGATATAAATGTATAGAGATTTGACAAACATAGATTTTACTTATCAATTTAGGATATAAGTTAATGGTTTTTGGGTGAATTTGTTGTTCGGGTATACCTCGTTACATGTAATTTTCTTTATTTGTCAAAAATGGTTGCTTCTTTATTTTTTCTTGCATTTTGTAGGAAAAAGGAGCAAAAGTGTGGCAATAAGGATGATCATATGTCGATGCTTGGAGTGAGAGGAGTCCGTAGAAAAAGACGGCAATCAAATCGGAGCTCGAATGAGGGAAAATGAAGCGGAGAAGCGAGAAAGTCCCAGCTCTGAAGTGAGCGCTCACCAGCCTGCGCGCCGGGATAGAAACTGGAAGCTTCAACGCGCGGGCTCATGAGCGAGCCAATGAGCGCTCACTTCAGAAAGTACCCTGGGTCGCGCATGCCTGTTCAAGCAACGGCCTGAGCCGCGCGACCTCCCGAGCGACCGCTCCGCCCCAACTTTCTTCCGGAATTTCATGTTTTTCTCCCCATTCTCTCAGGTTATTATACTCTTACCCCCATTCCTATCTTTCCTAAATTATAAAATTAACCCCATCTCACATGAACATATAAATACCATTTCTTGATCCAAATTCATTTCTTATCTTTCATCCTATGCTACCTACACACACTACGCGCATTTCACACACCAAAGCTCTACACCATTTTCCATCCATGTTTCTCCTAATTTTAGAGAGAAATTCATACCCATTGGAAGCACTTGGAAGGGAAGCATCAAGGAGCAAAGATCAAAACTTGGAAAAATGATTTGATTTCTCACTTTCTCTTTTCTCTAGTTTTTGTTATATGTTTTCTATTGATTTGGGATTTATGCTAGTTATGACTATGTGTAGCTAAATCTCTATATCTTGGGAATTGAGCTTGCGTGCTTGTAATGAATTGACCTTGTTGTTAGCAATTTATGATTTAGTGTTATTTCTTTCTCCTAGTGATCATGGCTTTCAATGCTTGCATATTTAATTAGCTACTAATTATGCTTGTTTATTTTATTGAACCAATAATCAGGAGATGAGATTCGATAATATAATTTGATCACTAGGCATAAAGGTTCAATAAATCGGGAGGTTGAGAGTCTTTGTAAGGGTATATGATCTTGGGAGCTTATGGAGTTATAGGTTAGATTCTTATTGGACACAATAGAACTAACTCTTAATCCACGGAATTAGTTGCCCGGGAGGGGGATAAGTCTAATTTGCGATCACCCTAGGTAAGATTAACTAAAACATCATTTGTGAGATCGTTGTCATTTCAATTGCAAACCCATTGATGCTTAATTCCTAAGATAGCTTTCTCCCTATTTGTTCCCACCTTTTTAATTGCATTTGCTTGTCTTGGTTCTTATTCTTGTTTATTTCTATTTTGTTTAAGAAGTTAATCAAAAACCAACAAAAAATTGTTAGCTTAGATAAATCTAATGAATTTAGTAACAGTACTTATGCTTTTCTATCGATTAGTCTCCGTGGAAATGACATTGCTTACTCTATAATATGATAGCCTCATACATTTGTGGGTAGCTTAATTAGTTAAGTGATCAAGTTTTTGGCGCCGTTGTCGGGGACTAGAAGTGTTAGGAAAGTGTGATATTGTGAAAAATTAGGAGGGTTTACTTTAAGCATTTTTATTTATGTATTTTACTTGTTTTAGTTAAGTTCTTGTATTGAATTGTTCTTGGTGGTTGTGTTGTAGGTAGTGTATGAGAACAAGGTCTAAGAGAGATTCTATCATTCCCTTATACCTTGAGATCGAAGTTTTTTGTCGACACAACAAATGAAGAAAGAGCTCAACACAAGTTAGTGAAGAGATAGAAGGAATTCCAAATGGAATTGTTCGTCAAATGCAACAACAATTGGAAGCTATGCAAGCTCAATTGTAAGCTCAAGAAAATGAAAGGAATAGGCCAAGAGTTCATCCTATTAGTGAGGTTTTTCAACCAAGAGCACACCAAGGCATGGTGAATGGCCCAAGAGTTGAGGCGAACAACTACGAGTTCAAGTCCGCTCTTATCTCAATGATATAACAAAATCAATATGGAGGGAGAGCACAAGAAAATCCTAATGCTCACTTATCTCACTTTCTTGAGATTTATAGCACCATCAAGATAAATGGGGTGCCCGAAGATGCGATCAAGCTTAGGCTCTTTTCCTTCTCTCTTCGAGATAATGCCAAGCTTTGGTAAAATTCATTAGAAGCTGGAAGTGTTGATAAATGGGAGGATATGGTGCAAAGATTCTTATTGAAGTTCTTTCCTCCGGGAATGACTATGAAGCTCAAGTCTCACATCACTCAATTTCAACAATTAGATGGTGAGTCGTTTTATGACTCTTGGGAAAGGTTCAAAGAGATGTTGAGGAAGTGCCCAAAACATGGGTTTGACTAAGAATCAAAAATATGTTTCTTCTACCATGGTTGTAGCGTTTAAATGAAAAGGCTAATGGATGCCGCGGCTAATGGAGGTCTAATGAGAAAGAGTCATGAAGAAGCTTTGGAAATCATAGAAAATATGGCCATGAATAATTACCAATGGCCAATGGAGAAGACTACTTTGAAGAGGGTTGCATCTACTACCAATCCAACGGATCCTATGGAGTTATTGGCGGCCCAATTGTCTACTATGAATAGCAAAATTGATGTTATGGCCAAGCAAATAATGAAGCATACACCTATTATAGAAGAGCAAGCTCAATATATATATGTCAACTATCTTCACAACAATAGGAGCTATGAGAATTATCGTCCTCAACAAAGAGGCTATCACGAAGGCAACCAAGGAGGTAACCATCATCATCAAGGTTACCAGGTATGCCTAGACAATCTAATCTTTCATATGGGAATCCCAGGTGTTGTTAATGAAGAAAAGAAGCCTAGTACCGAAGAGGCAATCTTGAAAGTGCTTACGGCGATGCAAGCCAAGCTTGATATTTGGGATGCTAGAATGGAGAAGGCCGAGTCGAATATAGAAGCTCAAGGCACCCATCTTATGATGATAGAGAGGCAATTGAGACAATTGACCAACGTGCTCACCAATCAACATCAACATGGTCAATTTCCAAACAACACTAATGCAAAACCCAAAGAGCACATTAAGCTTGCTAGTGCAAATCCATTTGAGAAAGTGTCACCTCAAGTTTGTAAGGAACACCCTCCATATCAAGCTCCTCCCGCTTATCCCCCCCCCCCCCCCCTTCCTTTCCTTCAACGTTTCTCAAAGGTGAAATATATGAAATATTGTGACACCATGAAGCTTAAGAATAGAGCATCATACAAGGAGCTAAAGGTGTCTAAGGAGAAGAGGACTAGAGGTGAAGAAATGAAGAAAGAGGTACTTAAAACTTCATCTCTTAGTTCTTCTATTTCATTTCCTCAAGTGGATCCAAAGAATGATGTTGAAGAAAAAATTTCCAAGTGTTTTGAGAATTTGAGAAAGATGGATATCAATATCCCTCTTGTGGAGGCTCTTCAACAAAGGCCAAGTTATGCAAATTTTCTCAAAGATGTTATCTCAAGAAAGAGGAAATTGAAAGAATTTGAAACGGTTAGCTTGACCGAAGAGTCTAGTGCCATTCTTCAAAGGAAATTGCCCACAAAGGTTAAGGATCCGGGGAGGTTCACAATTTCTTGTGCTATTGGTGGAATGCATTTTGAGAAAGCATTGTGTGATTTGGGAGCAAGCATTAATATGATGCCTTTGTCTATTTTCAACAAGTTAGGGATTGGAGTCATCAAATCAACAACCATTACACTTCAAATGGCGGATATATCATTCATTTACCCAAGAGGAATTGTTGAAGATGTGTTGATAAGAGTTGGTGAATTTATCTTTCCCATTGACTTCGTGGTGTTGGATATTGAAGAGGATAATGATGTACCCTTGATCATAAGGCGTCCATTTTTGGCGACAAGTAGAGCTTTGATTGATGTTGAGAAGGGAGAACTCACCCTTCGAGTGAATGATGAGAGTCACATTTTCTCCATCTATCAAAAGATAGATGTCTATAAAGATGAAGGTTCCAATAGTTATGGGCAAAGTGTGACTTTTGATGAAGGCTACATCATTGATATGGGAAACTACTACACTACCAAGGAAGAAGTTAGAGAATTGTAGCCTTATCAAAGGTCGTTCTGGATCATTTGTTATTGACCCATATGGAGGAATGCTTGCTAGTCTTGCTAGTGGGAAGCCGGTGCTTCACTACCCACCTTGATGATGCCATAAAATCATTGTGAGTTCGAGCTTACTAAACCATTTCTTCTTTGTCCGAACTTATTCCATCTAAGTATTGAATAAGTTTTGGGGGAGAGAGAATTGTTGTTTAGTTTGCTCGATTATTATTATTATTATTATTTTCTTATTTTGTGTTAGTATGTGAGTCTTAGATAAGTAAACCTCATTTTCTTATTCCAAACTTATTCCACACTTTGTGTGAAATAAGTTTGGGGGGTTGTGATTTGCTTATCTCCTTATGCTTTACTTGATTTAGTTGTTTATTTTGGTTCATTAAGTGTTTAGTTTTTGGATATTTAAGTAATTATTCTTTAGTTATTGGTTCTTGATGTCTTGATGTGATCCTTGACATGTATGGTATGAATTGTTAGTGAATTGTTGTTGGTAATCTAAATTTGAATCTTTAATTGTGTTTGAGTAGCAAGAGGGGAGAATTGAGATATTTATGAGCATGTGTTGCATGAATTTTGATATTTGACCGATGATGTCTAAAAGAAAATCATTTTTATTCATGTGGAAGTGGCACACATGTTTAAGATATGCATGAGAAGTTGATCAAGAATGAAAGGGGGATGTATTTTTGCTCTTTTTTGAAATCTTGAATCAAAATTTATACCTTGTGAAGATTTGAGCATTTGATTGTCATATTAATGCAATTCTAAATTTTCTTGATGTGTGATTAGTTGAACATGCTTGATATCCTCTAGAACTTGCCATGATCCTTCCTCGAAATGTGAGTAGATGTGTTTTGAGTTTAGAAATGATTTAAGGTCATCCTTGTTAGCCATTTTACCCAAAAAGAAATTGTCCAAATTTTCATTATAATCCTAGTCATCCCCTTTTGAGCCTTAGCCTTTCTTTGATTAGCCAAGCATAAAAAGGGGTAGAACTTGGATTTAGTGAGGATGTTTGATGAAAAATGGGTGAAGTTGATTATAAGAATGAAAAATCCCCCTTTCTCCATGTTTATGAATGTCTAAAAATATGCTAGTACCCTTATAAACTCTAGTATGCTTATTATTAAAAAATAAAATTTAAAAAAAAAGAGCATAAAAGGGTATGGTTAGCATGACATTTTGGAAAAGATTTCATAATAAGGGGTGTGAAGTTTATGATGAAAAGAGTTTTTGTTTTGGTTGTTGAAAGGGGGAATCAAGAGAAAACCAAATTTGTTTCACACAAAGTGTGGAATAAGTTGGTGGGTTTGAAGAGTTGCTTGGGTGGTGGTTCATTGGTTTTGTTAACTCTCATAATATTTAAGTCACTTAGCCAAAAACCTCATACCTTACCAAAGAGCCATCATTACAACCAAATATAAAGCCCTTTTTGATATTTTCTTGGAACACATTGAAGGAAATAGAGGTTAGAATAATGGCAAGCTTATGGTAGGGTTCTCGTATTGCTTCAAATTGAGTGAAACACATCCTATGATTATACACTTGAAGAGTGGAGTGCACACTTGATAAAATCCATTTGGGAGTATTTAAGCTTTCAAGAAGGTTCAAATGTTGAGACTTGTCATTCTTTGTGAAGTTTTGAGTGTGTGCTAAATCATGTGTTTGCATTTCCTTTCTTAAATTTTTCTGAGGCCTAATGATATCATTTGATTCATAAAACCCATGTTTTGTAACTCCTTCTTTCTCGTTTCTTTGTTGCTTGAGGACAATCAACAGTTTAAGTTTGGGGGTTGACAAACATGGATTTTTTACTTATCAATTTAGGATATAAGTTAATGGTTTTTGGCTAAATTTGTTGTTCGGGCATACCTCGTTGCATGTGATTTTCTTTATTTGTCGAAATGGTTGCTTCTTGGTGTTTTCTTGCATTTTGTAGGAAAAAGGAGCAAAAGTGTGGCAATAAGGATGATCATATGTCGATGCTCGGAGCGAGAGGAGTCCGTAGGAAAAGATGGCAATCAAATCGGAGCTCGAACGAGGGAAAATGAAGCGGAGAAGCGAGAAAGAGCCGGCTCTAAAGTGAGCGCTCACCCGCCCGCACGCCGGGATAGAAACTGGAAGCTTCAGCGCCCGGGCTCATGAGTGAGCCAATGAGCGCCCACTTCAGAAAGTACCCCGGGTCGCGCATGCCTGTTCAAGCAACGGCCTAAGCCGCGCGACCGCTCCGCCCTAACTTTCTTCCGGAATTTTGTGTTTTTCTCCCCATTCTCTCGGGTTATTACACTCTTACCCCATTCCTATCTTTCCTAAATTATGAAATTAACCCCATATCACATGAAACATATAAATATCATTTCTTGATCCAAATTCATTTCTTATCTTTCATCCCCAAGCTACCTACACACACTACACCCATTTCACACACCAAATCTCTACACCATTTTCCATCCATTTTCCACCTAATTTTAGAGAGAGAAATTCATACCAATTGGAAGCACTTGGAAGGGAAGCATCAAGGAGCAAGGATCAAAACTTGGAAATAGGATTTGATTTCTCACTTTCTCTTTTCTCTAGTTTTTGTTCTATGTTTTCTATTGATTTGGGATTTATGCTAGATATGACTATGTGTAGCTAAATCTCTATATCTTGGGAATTGAGCTTGTGGGCTTGTATGAATTGACCTTGTTGTTACCAATTTATGATTTAGTTATTTCTTTCTCCTAGTGATCATGTCTTTCACTGCTTGCATATTTAATTAGCTACTAATTATGCTTGTTTATTTTATTGAATCAATAATCGGGAGATGAGATTCGATGATAGAATTTGATCACTAGGCATAAAGGTTCAATAAACCGGGAGGTTGAGAGTCTTTGTGAGGGTATATGATCTTGGGAGCTTTGTGGAGTTATAGGTTAGATTCTTATTGGACACAATAGAACTAACTCTTAATCAACGGAATTAGTTGCCCGGGAGGGGGATAAGTCTAATTTGCGATCACCCTAGGTAAGATTAACTAAAACATAAGTTGTGAGATCGTTGTCATTTCAATTGCAAACCCATTGATGCTTAATTCCTAAGATAGCTTTCTCCCTATTTGTTCTCACCTTTTTAATTGCATTTGCTTGTCTTGGTTCTTATTCTTGTTTATTTCTATTTTGTTTAAGTAGTTAATCAAAAACCAACAAAAAATTGTTAGCTTAGATAAATTTAATGAATTTAGTAACGGTACTTATGCTTTTCTATCAATTTAGTTTCCATGGAAATGACCTTGCTTACTCTATACTATGATAGCCCTATACACTTGTGGGTAGCTTAATTAGTTAAGTGATCAAGGTTTTACAGTATTTAAATGTTTCATACGTGATGGTGAAGCCGTGATTCATTTTAGTTTTGGATTCATGTTTATATATAGTATAGATAATCATAAATATATGATTCTATAAAACTTTTTAATGGATAAGTCAACTAATGAATTTTGATACATAATTCAATGTTATCGATAAATACTCTTACACCAGTACATGTACATTATTATAGGCGTTATACTTTCACTATAAGGATGTAATTAGATTAGTTGAATCTTTTTAATTAATTCCATACATATAAATGAAATTTCCATGTATGATAAAAAAATAGAAGATAAAAATATGAAAACAAATTGTTTGTTTCGTGTGCATATGGTAAAGCATATTACTCACAATCAATCATCTATATATTAATATGGATAGAGTTATAGTATAGTTGTAAAACTACTTTAAGATAACTATGATAAAATTACATAATATACTTATATATCCCATGACCTTTAAAACTAATTATATATTAGGATTATAATAGGTAAACCAAATTTTGTAAACTAAACACTTTTATAATAGTATAGATTGATATAGTTTTAGTCCTAACAATTATTCCAATGAATTGTTACAATTACTATCATTTTAAATAAATGACAGTACTTTTTAACAAATATTTAACTCAAAATTTATGACATGAAGTGGTTCCCGTCAAATTTGAACGGGCACTACACTAATAAAATAAAATACTCCACTAGATTAAGTATGTGAGATGGATTGAGTTTTGGAAGATTTACTTAAAAGACGATTACAAACTCACAACCCCAACTGGGCCTCCAAAGCAGATGCCACTTCTTTCACATATATATTGTTCAATTAATTAATCAAACTACGCTACGCACCATTCAATCATAGTAGGAAATTGATATAAAGCTGTTAACAGCCAAACATTGAGTTCCCTAAAAAACTGAAAACATAGATCATGATTTGATAAGCCTTAGATCATGAGGTTTAAGCGAAACACCATGCCTAGCATCACCAATATAGAGTCCATGCTCTCCCATCGGAATCCGGCGGACCCCACCGCTATCCACCACGCTAAGGTACTTACAAACACGGACAGCCAGAGCAACTCGTTGTTTCCCTCCAGCTGGGATGCCCACTGTATGGAAAGCAACGAGTTGCTTCTGGGGGGCCCCTCCACCTGCACCTATGCCTGCAGGTGGAGACGCGAACATGAGCAGTGTGTGGGTCCCGTCTCTCGACCCCGTGTTCTCCACATCTACATGCACCCTCAGCGTGAGGTTCTTGCAACTAGCGTGAGCCACTCGGACCAACTTCTTGGTGGAGTTCCTTCCCATGGGGACCGAAAACACTTTAGGTGCCTTGGCAATGGTGTGGTTGAAGGTGGTGTAGCTTAAGCCGTGGCCAAAGGGATAGACGACGGGTCCTTGGTAGAAGCGATAAGTCCTCCCGGGGTAGTTTTTGGATGGGTTGGGCCTCATGTCCATGGTGGTCATAGGCAAGTTGTTAAGGTACTCTTGAGGGTACCATGTCATCGGGAGCTTCCCACCTGCACCAACAACCATCCATTCATTCATTCATATTAATATATACTCCACCTGTCTCATTTATAAATAAATAATTAATTGCCTTTTTTGTCAATTATCTCTTTATAAATAGGACAGAGGGAATAATTGTTACCATGCCGTAGCTAGCATACCAGGGTTATGGGCTCCAAAGAGAACATCAGCAATGGCGGCACCTCCGGCTTGTCCCGGATAGCCAGCCCATAGGATGGCTCCGATACGTGGGTTATTTTGGGCGAAAGAGACATCGATGGGGCCACCGCTCATCAAGACTAGAATAGTTGGGCCCTTGGAGGCGGCGGCAACCTTGGTGACCAGCTCCTGCTGACGCCCGGGCAGCAACAGCCCCACCCTGTCCACAAACTCTGCCTCGATGGATTGGTCAAGCCCCATTACTAGAACAGTGGCGTCAGCTTTGCTGGCAGCCTCAATCGCCCCACCAAACAAATCATCCTTAACACAACTCACACCACCGCAACCCTCATTGTGGATGGTCCTCGCATACTTTTTTATGCCTTGTAACGGGCTTGTATATCCACACGGAACACCTGCATAGTTCCCAATCATCGTGGCAGTGGCATCGGAGTTAGGTCCAATGACGGCTACCGAACCAAGGCTCTGCTGAGAGAGCGGGAGGACATGGTGTTCGTTTTTCAACAAAACCATGCCCTGCCTCGCTGCCTGCAGCGCCAGCTGTTGATGGCTGGCGCTGCAGACGTCCTTAGGGCCGAGTTTGCCGTATTTGGGATGGGAAGAAGGGGAGCCGTCGAACATCCCAAGCCTCATTTGAACAGAGATGGTGTTCGTGAGCGCAGCATCCACATCCGCCTCCCTCAACACCTGCTTCTGCACCGCATTTTCAGTGTGCTTTGCAAGAAAAGCACCGCAGTCCAAATCCAGGCCTGCTTTGATGGCGGCGGCGGCTGCTTCTTCCGGCGTGCGTGTGTAGTGCTGAGAGTCGAACAACACAGCCACAGAATCACAGTCGGAGACAATGTAGCCGTTAAGAGCCCAGGCGCCGCGAATAGTTTTGCGGAGGAGCTTAGGATCGGCGCAGGTGGGGACGCCGTTGACTTGGTTGTAAGAACACATAATGCTAGCAACTTTGCCTTCTCTTACACAACTTCGGAAGGGAATGCTGAACGTATCTTCCATATCCTGGGCACTCACCTGCACAACACCATATTTAATTTTATGAAGTATATATATATATATATATATATGAGAATTATTAATTAATTTACTTACATAATGAAGTAGAATTAATGAAGTACGTTACGTACCTTGGCGTTGAAATGGAACCTGTCGACGCCGTTCCAGTTATCAAGATCGTAGGCGGTGTAATGCTTGCAAGTGGCGGCAACCTTGAGGCGGTCACCGCCGCGGGCGTTGCCCTGTAAACCTCTAACATAGAAGGCGGCGTATTTAGCGGCGAGGACGGGATCCTCACCGGGAGTCTCCTGTCCCCGGCCCCACCGTGGGTCTCTTAGTATGTTGACGTTGGGGCTCCAATACGTCAGCCCCGCTTGCCCCCCATTGTACATTGCTCTCCCCTCATCGGATACGGCCTACATTAGAAAAGGAATATTTCCTTGTTTTTACAGATATTCAACTTAGAGAACATATTATAAAATTATGTTTTTTTTTTTTTTTTTTTTTTTTTTCAGCCCGGCCCGGCCCGGCCCGATAATCACGGTAATCGATTCCCTCTCACTTCTTGCAACTTCTATAGCAGATTGATTACAAGTTTCTTGCTTTCAACTTTAACTGACTGATCTAATCTCATGTTTCTTTCTTTTTATTATCCTCTTTTCCTTTTCTTCTCAATATATTATATTTCACCTAACTTAATTTCTTTTATGTCAAATTAATTTTTACTCCTGGCCTACTTGTTGGTGACAAACTAAATAATCTAGAAAATGGTTACAACAGAATTCAAACTAGTTTAATTTAATTTCAAACACAATTAGTTCCTTTGTCAGCCAGTTCTAGTACTACCATTAACTAAGCGACTGTAACAGATCGAGTTTTAATGTAATTTGTCAGCTGGTTAGGAGTAGGACCAAAGTTAATTAATTTCCAAATAAAGTGATATACATGAAAATACAGCAATAAGATTGATTATATGTCGCTTTTCAAAATTGAAATGGGAATGATGGAATATTTAATGGGTCCACGTACAGCACAAAAACTATATATGGCTAGGCGTAATAGTCACATACGTATATATGTGTATTGTAAACATGCATTAACGATACTATATGAATTGATTACCTTTCCAATCTGTTCCCACAAGGAAGTATTGAAAGAGGCGGCGGTGGTGATGACCTGCGGGAAGCTGGTGGCGGCGGGGAAGTCGCCACCGAATTTCGTTCCCGGCCCCACGTTGGAGACGCCGTGAAGCGCCTCCGACCACCAGTCGTAGCCGGCGATCCCCAGCCGCGGCACGGGGGCTGCATTGTTGACGAGGAGCCCAACTTTCTCGTGCAGCGTCAGACGTCCGATCAAATCCTTCACTCTCTCCGCCGTCGATATTTCCTTTTTACAAAACGCCAACTCTTTAGTGGCCGAGTTGGTGGGGTCACATGCGAACGCCTCTCGAGTTTTTGCAACTATAATCCTACTTGTTAATAAGAATATGACCAAAAATATTAATGCAACAATATTTGATGCCCTCCTCATGGCTTTTTTTTTTTTTTTGGAGGGAGCTGAGAATCAAGAAATGATGGATGTTTGTGTGATGTACAAGTTAAGAAATGAGGTGACGAGGGTTTATATAGAAAATACTTCACATATAATCAAATCATTATTTTCAACAACAATTGCACCTCGACTGTTTCAACTTTTTCTTTTGGGAGGGTTATAAAGTAAAAGAATTACAACTTGCAACCTTAATTCTTTTATTTTTATACTCGCATCTTTGTTCAAAAAAATTAAAAAATAAAGTAAGTAAATTTGAATTGCGTATTTTGTAGCAAGTAAATTTTTAAGTAATTAAGATATGAAAAATAAAGTACTAGCTGTTATAGTTAAATTATTAAGTTTTCATATATGTTTAATTTTTAGCGAGTTATTAGAAAGAAAACATACAGTATTAATTGACCAATTTTAGGGGAAAAAATTGACCAATTGTAGGGGATTTATTTTGAATGCTTTTTTTTGTAAAAGAAAACTATAAATGAATTAATTTTGCTTTCTTTTATTAGTTTCATATGTTTCCTTTTAATTTAAGTATATTTTTAGCTCTTCCTAAAAGTTAACGAGGTATGTACTTAACTGATTTATACTCCTTATTAATTAATGTCTCTTTAAGTATAATAAATTTCATTTACTATGGCATTAAGAAAAAAATTAAAAAAAATTGCTTTGATTTCCCTTCTTTTAACTCGCAACTAATGGAACTCTTGGTATTAATATTGGGGAAAAAAAGGATTGAATGTGGAAGCAGTAAATACCATGCATGTGAAGATGAAAGCATCAATAAAATTCCTTCATTTATTTCTTTTTTCCACAATAAAAAGATCAAGAGTGATAAAACATTTCCTACGTTATTCCTTTTTAAATGCAACAAATTAACGTCATCAGGGACAGGGTCCAACCAAATTGAGTTAAAGCTGCATGCAAATTGATATTCATATATAAATATATCATGATATTAATAGTGTATTAGTTTTCCTTCAACATCTATGGAGAGCCCAGATTATGCAAGAGTTAAATTGTTTTCGTTACAATGGTTTATGCTATGCTGTGACATTTTGATAATTGTCAAAAATTTAACTTGTAAAAATTGAATATACTACTCCAATCCTTCCGATCCATAATGGCACATTTTTATTCAAGATGTGTTTATTATAATAATAAAAGTGTCGTTATAGAGTGGACGAAGGGAGTATAAAGTAAGAGATATATATATATATATATATATATATGTTTTTTTTACTGAATAATTTTCTGCAGTATCTCATCCATATATACATATAATGCTATAGTATAAACATGTATGCAAACTTCCAGAAAAAATGCCATAAATCCTCAAGAAACATGCTTAAAAATTCCGGTAAATATAATTTCAGGATTAACTCCTTCAGGTATTTAGTTGATTTTAAATAAAATAAAGTAGGCGGTAGAAATTATGTTTATGGATAGAAATAGAAATGATATAGAGTATGACTTTGCTTGTAAGTGAGAGGACAGTGTATTATGTATAGGCCCATTTTAACAAGTGCGAGGGGCGGCCGGCCAACCTGGATCTGGATAATTCATAATTCCATCTTTTTTACATTTTCTTATTTCTTTATTTTTTTTATTTTCAGAAGGGAATAATATGAGACGGTGAATCGCAGTTCAGTTGGTAAAGATGCAAACTATGCAACTAAGAGATTGATGGGTCAAATCACCTCAAATGCATGTGTGGGTAAATGTATCGTGTTGTACTAAAATAAAGAGGAATGACAGGAAAATAAACGCTATATATATATATATGTAATATTATCTATAGAAAATGATGTATATGATATTATTAGTATTTTACGAATAATGAGCAACTAAAATATTTGAATCACATAGTCCCGCTTCATTTGGCATATACTTTAAATATATGTGAAATAGTATAAATTATACAAACATGTCAAATGGAATAAGACAGAGGTAGTAAATTATATCACATCTGGGCTCATTAGCAAGGCCTAATAATAATAATTATAAACTCAATATAATCCATCCAACAACCAATTCGTAATATATTTGCAAGGATAATTATCATCTAAGCCAATATGATTGGTGATTGAAATTAAGAGGGAAAAAAGATTTAATCAAGAACATGCCACTTTATCCCTTTCACCAAACGGCAATAATTAATTAGATGTCAAAATCAAAAATTAATAATGCGATGAACAAAACCGGACCTATGGAGTTGTTTGCAAATCATGAATTTCCAATTTTTACAGCGATGAATTTGATTCACGACTAAACTTGCATAGGAAATATATTGTATATAAGGTAGATAGATGGCGCAAAAGTTATGTGTAGTTTGAAAATAATTAGTACGTAGAAGTTAATTAAAGCAAAGAGAAAGGCAAAGCATTATTACCTCATATGGACTTGTAGCGGTAGCACGGCTCCATTGGAAAAACTTGAAAGCAATAAATAAAAATTAATTATTCTCGTACGATTTTTCCTGAAACAAGAAAAAGGAGAAATTGGAAATATTTATATATAGTGGGCTGGCTGGGCCAATCTTCAATTCTTGATATGTCAAATCCATGAAAGCATTTTATAGATGGAATATGACATCTCTTTAAATCTCTCATTTAATTAATATAATCAACTTGATTTTTTTTATGAGAGCATTCGCAGGGGTGGGGCGTGAGCCCTCCCGCCTGCTGCCCCGTCACCACCTGCGCCCGGGCGCGCCTGATGCGGCCCTCGGAGGGCGCTGCCCAACGGGCGCATTTCCACCCGTTTCACCTCTGACTCCGCCCGCCACGTGGCATGCTGTGGTTGGTCAACGGTCGTTGACCGTTGACTGCCGCAGTTTTTTTTTTTTTTCAAATTTTTTCCTATAAATACCACACCACATTTCTCACATTTTCACACCAATTTCTTCATCAAACTCTCTCTTCTTTCATCAATTTCCACTTTTATTTTCTCAAAATACTACATTCAACATTGAAAAAAAATGAATCGTGAGGAACGAGAGAGACTAGCAAGTAAAGCTGTCGAGCTTTATAGGCAAATAGAGGCGGAGGAAGATGCTGAAAATCGCCGACGTGAAGAACGCCGATCATCTAAAAAAAAAAGCAATACGTTAAGCGTGATCGTGAGTCGGGGTATGAGCAACTCTACAACGACTACTTTGCCGAAAATCCGACGTATACAGACACCATGTTCCGGCGCCGATTCCGCATGCAACGAGATCTCTTCTTGCGAATCGTCTCGAGCGTAACGATGCGTGATCCATATTTCCAACAACGCCCAGACGCAACGGGTCGAAATTCTCTTCATCCCCTTAAAAAATGCATGATGGCGCTGCGCCAACTTGCATATGGTGGTCCGTCCGATGAGTACGATGAGTATCTGCGCATCGCCGATTCAACTGGGCGAGAATGCCTAAAGCATTTTTGTCGCGCCGTCGTTGCCGCTTTTGGAGAGGAGTACCTAAGGAGACCTCATTCGCGTGACGTCCAACGTCTCGTCCAAATGCACGAAGCGAAGCACGGTTTCCCCGGCATGCTCGGGAGTATCGACTGCATGAATTGGCCATGGAAGAGTTGTCCATCAGTGTGGAAGGCTGCATACACCAATTTCAAGAAAGGAACTCCAACGGTAATTCTTGAAGCGGTGACCTCAACCGACCTGTGGATTTTGCATGCATTTTATAGCGCCGCCGGATCGAACAACAACATCAACGTGCTGAATCAATCTGACGTATTCAGCGATTATCTGAGGAGTGTTGCGCCGACCGTAAATTTCACAGTCAATAACAAGCAGTACAACATGGGCTATTATCTTGCCGACGGCATCTATCTAAGATGGCCAACTTTCGTGAAGACGGTGTCATGTCCGACCGATCCACAGAGAGCCCTATTCGCCATGAAATAAGAAGCTGCGAGGAAGGACATCTAGCGTGCATTCAGCGTTCTCCAAGGACGATGGGCGATTGTACGAGACCCGGGTTGCTTGCATTACATCGAAAATTTAACAAAAATCATGTATGCATGTGTTATCATGCACAACATGATAATTGAAGATGAATGAGAAGTAGCCGAAAATTGGGAGGACGACGAGGCATCGAGCTCTACAACTAATCCGTTGCAAGCGCGTCAAGGTGTTGATGTCTCTTTCGCACGTTATATGCAAAGGAATGCAACCCTCCGCGATGCAACTGCTCATGAGAATCTCGAAACAGAAATGATCGAAGAAATTTGGGCACGTTTCGGTCATCACTAGTTTTTTCCTACTTCATTTTATCGTTAGTGTATTTTTTTTTCTAATTTTCTTTCATGGTATTGTAATTTTACAAATGTGCAATATAATTGAATTAAAAAAAATCTCATTTTTATTTAGATAAAAAAATTAAATAAATAAATAAATAAAATAATATATAATAATGAGAGCCCTTGGAGGGCTCCAATGCAACAAAAATGGGAGCCCTCCATTTTGGAGAGCTCCATGCTAATGCTCTGATGGCACCCATCCTACGTACAACGGACTTCACTATATACAGTATATAAAATTATAGCTAAATAGAGTTTATACAGAAGAATACTGATATAGCATAATTATATTTTGAAATATAATTTAACGTGTAATATTAATATACTCAGTGTCCACTAGCTCTTGGAAATTACGTCCCCGTCTTTAACTTGAAAATAAAGATTGCAGATTTTGAGTTTGGTCATCGGTAATGTGCAGACACAGGTACTAACAATATCTTCAGCTCAAGTCTAACCAAACTAATATCTAATGCCTCACTACTATCAAACTCAATATTCTGAAAGCTGCATCAGGCAGGGATTCAAATGAAAAACACCATTTCTTATTTATCTACCACTAAGTCAACATAGACACAGCAGATGGAGAACAATTTCACCTTACAAATTTCAACAACACAGTGTAAGTTTTAACAAATGAATCCTCTATCCATTTTACGTTTAATCTTTTGGGGAGAGGAGCACTTCTTCTTCTTCTTCTTCTTACCCATCAGATATTTTTATGGCGGCAACCTTACTTAATATATTGAGAAACCCATTTGAAACCATCGCCATAGCCCATTTTGCGCACGATGCTACACATAAATACCTCCAAAGGGCGCAAATTAGAATCAGAAAGATTCACCTTCCTTTGCCAGTTGTCTCACCTGTCAAGCCAAGGTGATCGATCACGCAATTCATCTTCTGAGGCAAGGCAGCATATGGTATGTCGATCTTGTTTCTCGAAATGAGAAATGGGAGAGTGGCAAGGGACTCATCAGAAAGGAGTGCATCTACTTCTTTCTTAGATTCTGCAAAACGCTCCTTGTCATAGGCATCAACTAAGTACACTACAACATCAACCTGAAAGCCGACAACACATATTCGTAACTACGTAATGAATCTCATTAGGATGTTAAGGGCTTGGGAATAATAAAATCGTCAAATACTGATTAAAAACTTAAATGCCATCTTCATGAACTCCAGAACTTCCTTAGGTGATAATGTGGTTTAAATAGTTTGTTGCTTTCCTGTAGACTAAATAAGGTCTGGATTAGCTTAAATATTTGAAATCCGTATGTTGTCTATGGTCGAACTTAATGACTGGATATATTTCCAAGCAGTAAATAGAGTAGCAACCCCATCACAACTTCAGGCTTTTAGTAATTAGACTAAAATGAAGATGAATAATCCAATCCCATTAACTAGTCTTACACTCAGCAGTGTCTAAGCTTACTACACTTCACCAACTGCTTTTGACATGTGATCTCATAATGCTAACATAACCCTACCCTTGTAGGTATTGAGGTGCAAAAGAATGCAAGTTTACCAAAGAGTAGTAACTCAAAGCAAATCGGGACTTTGCCATTTATGGTGTCCTATTACTAGTATTAACTTGTATGTATATATTACATTAGCCCATTTTATTGTAAATTATCATGACAAGCCCAAATGCAAGAGTTAAATACAGCACAAAGAAAGAGCTTCTAACTGTTGCATTGGCATCAGTGTTTCCAAAAATTTAGCAGAAAATTGAGCAAGAGATAGTTTTCACCACAAGGTTTCAATATCAGAACTAAGTAACTTCAATCAAGCATAAACATAATCACCTCAATTAGAATTAGCAGGCACAGATTCAGGTAACAGAAAGTAGAATATTCAAATTTCAAGCAAAACTTTCTGCAAAACATATACTGCAAGAAAGTCGAAGCGATGAGAAGAAAATGAAATCTAAATCCCTAACTATCATAGCAACATATTCAAAGGCTGAATGTTAAAAACAAAGTGAATAAAATCTACCTTAGCATAATAGTCCTTCCACACTCTACGATCAAAGGCTTTGAACTTAATTTTGCCAATACTCAGCTCCTCCGGCGTTGGATATTATTGCGTCGGCTGATGCTGAACTACTCTCAGAATTATCAAACCACAATTAATTTCAATTTCATGATGAGGATCCAATAATAATCAAACAAAAAAACCTAAAGAAAGAAAATTCAAAAAAAAAAAAAAAAAAAACCCTCATCCTTGAGCATGTGAAGGCGGCGCGTAGTTTTGCGGCATTATCAAGGCCGAGGAACAAGATTTTAGCCTCCTTCTGCCATAATCCGAGAAGCCAAAATGCCGTGAAACCAGATTTTAGCCTCTCGTTTGTTTGTGACCGTAGGAGCGGAGCCGGAGGTGGTAGCAGCAGTGTTCTAAAAGTCCCGCCTAGGCGCTAACCGATTCGACTAATGCTAAATCCGACTAGGCACTTATCGACATCCTAATTGTTGGTCAGATTAAAATTAATTAGTCTCTAGGTGTGTTTAATCGATATTTACGTTAACGAGGTCGTTTCTATACGTGATTTGGATGTCTAGAAGAATTTAGTGCTAGATTAGATTACAAATATTGAATTCTATACATATTGATATTATGTTGAAAGTTAGAAAAATTATTGTATACTATGAAATTTATTGAATTTAACTATTAATTATCATATTTTATGTTTTTATTATGAATTTGAAAAGACAAAAACTTGTGTCAGCCGGAGGCACCGTGCGGCCGGGCCCAAAGTGTCAATCTTTATACAGAAAAGTGTCAATCTATATGAATAAAAGTGTCAATTTTTAACATAATTATTTTACGAATAAAATGACAATTTTTAAAGTGTCAATCTTTATACAGAAAAGTGTCAATCTATATGAATAAAAGTGTCATTGTTTTAGCCCGGCCGCACGATGCCTCCGGCTGACCCAAGTGTGTCCCATTTGAAAATAGAATTATGAATAATATATGTTAATATAGTTCCTAACTTATGATATAATGTAAAAATAATAAAAATAAGAATTATGTTTCTAATCCGCCTAGGCGCTAGTCCCCCCTCCACCCCCCGACTAACAACTAACGACTTTTAGAACATTGGGTAGCAGCCACCAGTACCATTAGTGGTGATTGAGGAAATTAATAAAGACAAAAACTTGTGTCAGCCGGAGGCATCGTGCGGCCGGACCCAAAGTGTCAATCTTTATACAGAAAAGTGTCAATCTATATGAATAAAAGTGTCAATCTTTAACATAATTATTTTACGAATAAAATGACAATTTTTAAAAGTGTCAATCTTTATACAGAAAAGTGTCAATCTATATGAATAAAAGTGTTATTGTTTTAGCTCGGCCGCACGATGCCTCCGGCTGACCCAAGTGTGTCCCATTAATAAATAATTAAATTAGTATAATTGCCTTGCTCACGTAGTCCGTTTTCATGTTGACGCCCATCATTATTTCAATTTATTTTATTTATATTTTAATGTCGCTCATGTTAACAATTTCATCATGTTAAATTTTACTATTAATTCTTTTCAATGAAAATATTCTAAAATTATGAACAACATATAAAGTTGTAACGCAAAACAAATTAAAACTCCTCCTTGTTTGAGGAAACAAAAACTTCATACTGTGGCTCCCCATAATTGAAAAATATCAAATAGTTGTGTCTTAAAGTTAAGACACCAACATTCCATGTAAAAACATTCAACATAACTTCAAAAATTACATTCTCAAATACGACTCTCTCTCTCTTGTTTTAAATTGATCGGCTGAGCTTGCAAGACATTATGTCATTTTGAGTGGTCTGTCCTGCCCAAAATCTCATCGGATCCAAATATATATGGTTCAACTTAACTCAAAATTGGGTCGATAAGTCCATTTGTGTCAATGTCGGTCCTATATCTCGCGAGGTTCTAGACAAAAATTATAAAAAAAAACGTCCTCAAGAAGCGGAAAAAAAATAATAATACACAAAAATGATAAAAAAAAAAATCTAATAATAAAAAATAGTTTTTTTTGAAAACATAATAAAACTTAATTAAAATAGGAAAAAAAAAGTTTTTTGCTTTGAGAAAAAATGATAGAATGTATAACAAAAATTAGTTAAGATAAAAGGTTTTTTTTTTTTTTTTTTTTTTTTTTTTTTTTTGACACCTTTACATTGGTATAATAAAATTTGTACTTGTGCTTTCAGTAGTGTGGGTCAAGAGTTTTCTTAGATTTATTTCTAGATGCTTGTTCTCTCTTTCCGGCGAGATTATTCCCGCACCTTGTGCTTTCTCCCCTCTTTTTCTTAGTTAGAGTGGGCGTCTTTGGTGGCTGTTCTCTGCCAGTAGGCATAGCCGTTGGTGGAGCTTTTTGGCTTCTGATTTTTCATGGCTTCTTTCTATGCTTCCAGGGGAGTTCGTTCTCTCTGGCCCTTGGCACCCCTGTTTGTGGGGGTGTTGTTTTGCTCTATTTGTGTGGTGTTATCGTTGGCAGAACCTTTGGCTGGCTTAGCCGCCGGAGTTGTCTGCTGCTCTCAAGAAAGCTCGCCTTCCTATCCTGGAGTTTCTTAGGTATTTGCGCAGTGTTACGTGTGCTCGTGCAGTCTCCATGCTTCTCTAGGCTACGCTCTCCCGTCGGGAGTTTTCCCTGCCCTCATCAAGGTTTCTATGTTTTCCAGCGGGCTTTTCCTTAAGTTACTTTTTTCGGCCTTACATGGGTCTGCACAGACGACCTTCATTGAGCTGTGCACCTCGTAGGGCTTCACTTTGCTTGTTGCTACCCCCCGTTGCTGCATCTGTGTTTCGCGACAGCTTTCCGGCCACCTCCGGCGACAGTCGTCTCCAACCAACCTTATAAGAGAGTTTTGGCTACTTCTGCTTATGCGTCTCCAACCAACTTTGGCGCCGTGTTGCAGGTTGCCTCTTTCGACCAAATTTTTCTTGGCATTGTTTAGCAGATTCCCTGCCTATTTCCTCTTTGGGGTATTTGTTCGCTATTTTATTTTATCACGCTGCAAGTGCACAAGTGTAATAGTATATAAACAAGGTTGAATCCACAGAGACTGAGTTTTCCAAGTGATTATCTAACCTATTACTCGATTCTATTTAGACTAATGAATATTTGATAAGAGTTTGCTAATTCTAATGAAAATAAATAAAATAAAAACTTAATGAAAATCAAGCAAATAGCACAATTCAAATTCCAAGAACAAATATTCCAGGGTTCGATTTCAATGAACAATTTAACACTCGACTCCTATTTATCTAATCACACTTTATTCTCTTCTAAAACAATCACTTAATTAGCCTAATCAATATTTTAGGTGCAATTAAATCTTAAGTTAACATGCGATTGAAATTATCACTAAGTAACAATTAAACATACAACTTGCAACAGATCCAAAGATTAAATACTCCCACGTTAAGTTCAAACCTTTTTGGGCGTTGATTCCTAACACGTCCTATGTTCTCTTGTTCTAATTCTAATTCTCCCCTCTCGGATCTCGAATTAAAACCAAAGAATAATAAAAAAGCGATCAATCAATTTATTATCAATAAGCACAAGAACATAAGAAGAAGAGGAATAAAGATGCAATTAAATAAATATGAGTCAAGATCACAAATTGTTCATCTACTTTCTACCCCAGAATAACCAAACTAGCCACACATAATCATGACATAAAAATCTTGAGAAGAAGTTATAAAATAATAAAAAATGTCGGAAGTTCATTGCTCTCTCTTCAAACCCTTGCTCTTGTTCTCCTCCAAAAAGTGATAATTTTCGTTCTCAAGGGTTTAGATATATATAAGGGAGGAAGTGTTGGTATTAGAATGGGCTTAGCAATTAAAAAGCCCGTAAAAATCCGAGAAAACACACGTTGGGGCGTGGGCGCGCCTTGGTGGCGCCCAGGTGGTGCCCAACTCGCCAAAATTCACCTTCTTCTGTCCCGGCCGCACTTGGGTAGCACCCTGGTCGCGCCCCAATGACATCCTGCGTGCGATGTTTTTGTTTTGGCTCGTTCTCTCTCATTTCAACTCCGATTATTGATCCATTTGTTTGCTATAAACTCCTATCGAACCGAACTTCATTCTTATGCTGACCAATATGCCAAATATTCTCACCATATTTTTGCAAATTCAATCAAACAGCGAGCAAGTATCACATTTCACAAGAAAATACAATTTAAGCATAAAAACCTTTATAGACATGATTTTCGCCTTCTAAATCAATGCCAAACAACGTTATATATCATAGAAAAACCATGTTTATCAGTATTTGACTTGCATACTTGTCCTAGTTGTTGCATACCCAAATAAGTAACCAGGACAAATATTCTCTCAAAAAAGATGCTGACTTGGATTGCTCTAGCAACTATCGGATAAGCTCCCACATTAGTTGCTCTATCTCTCCTTCCAAGGAGGCGGTTGCTACCACCTCGTCGCTATGGTAGCCGGAGAATTCAGCCACCGCCACTAGCGACTCCCCGTCATTTTTCTTCGGGCGTCTAGTCAACCAGAATGGAGAGCTTAAGCCTAGCTTTGACTCTCCTCTATCACATTTCCAAACCAAGAAACCAACGTTCTCCGAGGTGCTTGCTTTTGGACTGTCGGCCAAGGATGGAGGCTTTGCCCCCGATGGCACTAAATCGGGATTCTCGGACATTCTCAAGAAGTTCACCCCGACGGACTCCTACCTTTCACTCCACTACTGTGATGCAGCGGAAGTCTCCTTTGACAAGGATGAGCTTTACGTGCGATGTTTCTAAGGATTGAGGCCATTGCTTGCTCGGTCTCTTCGCCGGCCGGTTCCCCGGCATCAAGGTAGTTTTTGCTATTGTTTTTAAATTCTCCATAGCCAAAGATATGTTCTGGATCCTTGCTAGCAAGCCCGAAAATGCCTGTGATCGAACATTTCTACTCAAAAGTGTCTAACCATGCTTCACCTTCGAAGACATGGAGGTATCCCACATTCCTGTCTGGATTCGTCTAAGGTCTTGAGTAAAATTGTTACTAAAATTTGGAAACCAATCTATTGTGATGAAGCTACCCTTGATAGAAAGCAGATCTCATATGCTCATGTTCTTATCGAGATCGATGCTCGGGAGGCTCCTATCTCTTTGTTTCCACTGTCCTCCCCAACGGTGTTATCTATCATCAAAAACTCGAATTTGAGCATGTGCCTAAATTATGCTCATCGTGCAAGCGATTCGGGCATTACTCTATATTGTGCATGCCAACTCCCGAAGAGAAATGGACTGGGAATAACCCTCGGCCATACTGCCCCCGATCAAGATCAAGGGAAAAACTGCCCACAGGCTCTCATGTCTGTTTCCCTTCAACATAGTCGTTAGACACTAACTTAGAACATGGTAAAGTGGCCAAGGAGGCCACCAATCCCAAGGACCCGACCCCCAACTATGCCCAATCATACTTGGTGCCCATCATCAATGATAGCTAAAGGCGTCCTATTAAGCCCATGGATGGCCAACACCATTCCGAGCCAGTTGCCACCCATGCCACCGCCAGTCAAGCCATGACCCAAGGCAAGTATCTCGATTGATTCCCCCTCCCCCAAAACCCAAAAAGAAGTCTCGTTCTCACTCTCTGTTGATGGGTAGGACATACACTAACACTTTGGGTACTTTGGAGGAGAAAGGGCAAACCTCGCTTGTCGAGGAGCATGTTGTTCGTGATCACGTGAGTCCGGTGTGTACCCTGCTTTGGGGCTTTCCTTATTTGTTTTTAATGCAAAATATTTTAGTGAAATGCTGGAGAACTAGCTAAACGGCCATGCAAGGCCGTATTACAAAATATGGAATAGAAGCCAAAATACATAGTAAGGCAAAAATCCTAGCACCTAACGGTGTAGTGTTGCGGCAACCCGTGGGGCGGGCCTTCTACTAGCTATGGGCGCTGAGGTGTTCCCAGCTAGGTGGGCAAGACGGGATAAATGAGGGGCTTATCCCGGCTTACCCGTATAGCCAAGGATGTATTGGGGAGCGACCAGTGTCACACGGCCAGACTCCCGCTTTGGGGCTTTCCTTGTTTATTTTGAATGCAAATTATTTTTGTGAAATGCTGGAGAACCAGCTAAATGGCCATGCAAGGTCATACTACAAAATACGGAGTAGAAGCTAAAATACATAGTAAGGCAAAAATCCTAACACCTAATGGCGTGGTGCTACGGCAACCCATGGGGCATGCCTTCTACTAGCTACGGGCGTTGAGGCGTTCCCAACTAGGTGGGCAAGACGGATAAATGAGGGGCTTATCCCGGCTTACCTGTGTAGCCAATGATATATTAGGGAGCGACCAGTATCACACGGCCAGACTCCACCCGCAACTCCGTTGCGTGTACTATTGGGATTTTGTATACCTAAAGCAAAACCAGTGTTTTAGTGTATGCAAAGATTATTCCACTGTTTACAATCACCTATCTGACATTATATAGCTGAGATTGAATAAGTCCATTATCTCATATTTTAGTTAACGTGCCAGCTGCGTTTGGAGGGGATCACGTATTTCGGTGACTCATGAGATATAAATGATTATCACAGTCGAGATAACTTGAGCAAAGTTATCAGTTTAGACTGCAGCATTAACAGTGGTGGTGGGTCTCAATCACTAGTTATGCTGATACTGTGGAACGTATTGATAGGACCGCAGAGAGATAATGTTCTTCTAGACTGACCTTATAATGAGGTGAAGAACTAAAGATCTCAGGTCTTAGTAGTTTGATCTTAATCCCGATAAGCTATTAGACATATGCGAGTTCTTCACTGTTGCTTTGACTTATTCGGTACGGGCCTTGTGAGGTTCCTCAATTCCTTATATCTTGGGTAACATGGAGGCACGTATGATGTCTAGTTAGTTGTATTGAGATACCGTGTCCATTTTAGGTTGAGATATCCCCTTAGGGAGTTCACAATGTTTATTATACTAAGTCTTGCAAGCTTGATTAATATCAAGGTATAATAATAAGGTTGAACGGGTACTACCTAAGGAAGTATAAGAGGTTAATTAATTAAGAGCAGTCAGACGAGCTCTAATTAATTAACTGATATCAAGATTCTTAAACACGGGGATCGTACTAAGCAAAATACTAGCCCCGATCAACGTAATTGGGACAGAGCAGTGATTCAGTTGTAACTCTTTAGTGGAATGAGTTATAGCTCTAATTATGATAAATGCTCTAGTGGAGAGCATAGTAATTATCTAATTAGGTAAGGCCTAACTCTGTTTGGTATCTAGGTCCCTAGAGTGGCCCAAATACCTCAGGATGGATCAGAAGTTAAATATTGAGCCCAATAGCTGGTTTGGACCAAGAGAGCTGGCTTGTGGGCCATGGTCCTACAAGTGGCGCCACATTGGGAGTGAAACCCTAGGTAGGGTGCCTCCTCCTCTCAGTTGGGCCAATTTGGGCCAAGGCTTGCACTTAAGCCCAATGTGTGTTAATTATTATTTAATTAAAGCACACACACGCAATCTCTTTCGGGTATATTTATAAGTAATTATAAATAGAGATTAGGTTTAATCTAATCATCAATCTGTGAATTCATTCATAGAATCTGTGAGAGAGAAAGAGCGGCGGCGTCTTCTTCTTGGAGAAGAAAGTGAGTTGAATTCATTCAACTCAAGTGCAAGGCGTGATCCAAGATCCGATCTCGATTTCAACGCCCACTCTGTTATTCGAGCACGAGGAACGGGATATCACTCCAGTAATCTAGACCTGTAGATTACCATCTCTGAACTCGAAGGTACATCTCAATTTATATGTGAATTAATTGCATTAATTACAACAACCAATTCAGATCCAAGGCAAAATTGGTTCGCTTTTGATATAGCGATCCCTTTATGTACACTACGCCCGGCTGCCCCCGAGCGCCCATTCACCCACTTCGAAGAAGCGTGTAACTTGCACCCCGGTGCCTAGCACCTGACACAGCCAAACTCCACCTCCAACCTCGATGCTTGTGCATTGTGCCTCCGAGTGCCCGTCTACCTACTTCGAAGAAGCCTATGCCTTGCACCCGGTGCCCAGCGCCTAACACGGCCAGACTCCACCAGCAACTTTGTTGCGTGTGCCTTGATTGCACGGGGTCAACCTTGAGGATTCGCTTGTACATCTCTTGCCTAGGGCTAGGGATTGATGTGGTTACGGGCAACTGAAACCGAAAAACCACAAAAGTAGTTACCAATTACCGCACCGCAGTTCATTGCGGTTAACCACTAACCGAAGTTGATTGTGCGGTTTGGTTATGTGCTTAACCAAAAAGCCAAAAAAAATCATAAGCATAATTGTATAAACATCCTACACCATTTTATACTCATAAATCACCATTTTATACTCATAACTCATAAGCTAATGGTTATTAAGTTGATCCAATATTTCTATTTTCCAACATATTACAACACAACAATTCAATTCAAACACTCATCCATAAAGCAACTAAGCAAGAAAGAAGCAATCTGTCACATTAAATTGACAAAGTAGCAACTAGCATTCTAACAAGTACTCCCTTTGTCTCACTCTAATTGTCCATGTTTCCTTATTAGGACGTCCCATATATTGCCTACTTACCTAAAATGGTAAAAACTATATCTCACAACTAATAACATTTTAAAATCATTCAACTCTACTTGCGTTGGTCTCTATACCAAACCCCTTGTGGACAATTTAAGCGGGACGGAGGAAGTAGCAAACAAACATAAACTATTAAACTAACATCCAATTGAGATTCAATAAGCACAAATAAGTTTCAATCTATGAACTATTGAACTTTCAATCTCAAATCTCAATTCTGAAAGCTCAACAACACCTTGACACGCCATCCAAATGAATATCATTACCAACACCACTCTCGGCTGTCCTCGTTGTTTCGCTCTAACAATAGAGTTCACCATTATAAACAAAAAAATTAAATTAAGAAAAAATATCAAATTAAATATCGATAAAACAATATAATATTAATAATAATAATAATAACATAGTAAAAAATACTAACCATCTTCATATTCTTTTTTTAGTTCTTCTTCAGAAAGATCTTATGTATCTCTATTATGAATTACATTAGATCTCAACCAAATCTTTAGCACATACCAAAGCCTCGGCCATGTCGGGATTCAAGAACTTATAAATTCATCTAGAAACCTCGCGTGCTAAATGCAAACTCGAAAGCAACAGTGGATATGAGAATAACCAAATATCCCTTGCCATCTCAGATAAAATAAAGAAGTGCATGCCCTGCGTCGACCACCACTGCAGGACATCAAATCTATCAACCACTTATGTTCATTCTTTGTTCTTGGCTCCCGAGACTGTTTTTCTGTGAAATATATTGCCATCTCAGATGTATCAATGTTGTTAATTTCTTCATCACTACTATCTTGTAATAGAGTACTACAAGAACCTCGACGACGATCTAACCATCGCTCAGTATGAATTGAAAAAGAAATCTCAGATGCATTGGCTCTTGGAGCCAGAGTCGGAGTCAACTGCTTCTTATAAAACTCAAATAGTTCAGTCATCGAGTTTCTAATATCTTGTACCTAAATCTTCTTCAAGCATCTCTCAACATGCTTCATCTGCTGACCTGGATCCAATATTGTAGCCACATACAAAATCCTATTCATCTTAGGATTTAACTCCTCTCTCTCTCTCTGACCAATATTTCTCAACTTTCATCATCATCTTATTCGCCATGTAGTTGATTTCAACATCTATATTACTCTCTAACTGAATAATGATCTCAAAGACATCACATATCTCTTTAGAAAGTAGATATGATGTCACGTAGGATGTGCCAGAGATGATAAGGGTCAAGTCATAGAATCTCTTCAAATACTCGATCATTTTCCTAACATTGACCCAATCAACTTCTTTAGGAGGCCCAAGTTCTTCATCTTTGTGCTTCTTCTGTTTCAAATCAGCCACCAAAAGAAGGATTCATATTTCCATAGAACTTCAGTGCTGCCTCATATGGCTCGGCTGACTCTAACATCAAATCTATCGAGTTCCACCTTGTAGATGCATCTAAGCAAAGTGATCTCCTACAACTGATCTGCAATACTTACACACAATTGTTGAATTACTCGACTCTTGCGGGCAATGCCTTGATATATTTGACTGTTTCTCTTACATGTCTCACCGACAAGCCTATTTCTTCTAGACCATATGTCACAATCAAATTAATAACGTGTGCAATGCATCGCATGTGGAGGTACCTTCCATCTAGAATATTAGATCTCGATGCCTCAAGTGAAGAACTCATATGCCGAACTGCTACATCATTTAAAGTTGCATTGTCCGTTGTGCAACACATGATACTCTTCATAGGCCAGTCATTCAATGAAGTGATTATGGAAGCACAAATGTCCTCTCCTTTATGACCAACAATCTTTCGGAAGTTAATGATCTTCTTATGCAAAATCCAATCATTGCTAATGCAATGTGCAGTAACACAAATAAATTTTGTGTTATTGATTCTAGTCCAACTGTCTGTGGTGATGGAAACTCTTCCAATACCTCTTCTTGTAAAAAAAGACTTTATCTTTTCTTTATGGTCGAGAAACAATCTTAGACAATCTTCCTTATTGTTCTTCTGGTTGGAATTGTGAACTGAGGACAAGCACGAGCCATAAACCTCTTGAAACCTTCACGCTCTACAAATCTAAAGGGAAGCTCATCCATAATGATCATCTTACACAAAGCTGCTCTAATTGCCTTCTGGTCAAAATTCCAAGATGTCAATGAACCAGTTCCATCACCGCTAGCACTTGGTTGGAAGCTCAATGTTTTTTTATTAGAATTTGATGCACGCTTTTTCAGACATGACTCAAGGTGATGATGCGTACTTGTTGTGCCATTCCTTCTCGCGTGTGTTGCAATTAACTTCCTATAGTGATTTCATTTTCCCTTACGAACTTTAACTAGAGGATCCCCTCCATCAACTTCTACCGGAGTGAAGTCTTTCCAGATTGGCAATCTGAAACATTGTGCTTTTCGCTTCTTTGAGTTCACATTCCCGGTGCGTTTATGTTCAGTTTCATTCTGAGCTACACCCTCTTCTATAATCTCGATATCCTCCTCGTCCTCGACCTCATAGATTAGCTCTAGAAGTCTTTACTAGCTTATTATGCTGGGATGGTATTTCCATCTACAAAATTTACTCAAAAGTCAAAACCAATATCTTAATGAAAGAAAGGAAACAATTCGCATGAAGTTTGTTCATAAATTTGAAAAGGACCAAAACTAATAATGCGAATAATTAGCTTAATAGGTCTAATAATCATTTAATCAATCTCAACATTTAAAAACTTCACATATCACAATCTCTTGAACTATACTATCAATCATCTTAACGCACATATTAAGATATTGCAATCCCAATTCAAACCCTTTTTCCACATATCTAGAGGTGGCAAAATGGACCCGGGCCGCCCAGCCCGGCGGCCGGCCCGCTTTTGGGCCAGGTTGGGCCATATATACTTAGGCCCGATCAGATTCTGGGCCGGGTCGGGCTACCCAAAAATGGCAAAAGCCCGACAGGCTTGGGCCAGCCCGACCTGGCCGGACAATTTTACACTAAATATGCATTTTTAGGCCGGGTTGGGCTTTGAATTTTCAGGCCCGATTGATTTGTGGGCCAGGCCAACCATATTTTAACCCAAAGCCCGATGGGCTTGGGCCGGGTTGGCCCGGCCCGCCAATTTGACAGCTCTACACATATCTAATGCAATGAATACACATAGCGGCTAACAGCCTAACACCTCTAAGCTTGGAATATGGAATAACTGAATAGATAATATAAATAAAAATACATACCTTTGAATGAAAAAAAAAAAAAACTAATCTAAAGTAGTAGAGACGACGGAGTGCGAGCGACGAGATGACGTGCTACAGGATTAAAGTGGTGGAATAGCGGTGCCCGGTAGACGATGACAGTTTGAGGTGCAGAAGAACTGAAGAAGTGGTGATTGAAGTATGAAGACTGAAGAGAGTGAATTACATAATTAAAGATTTGTAGTGAATTCGTCTCGGCCGCAGCAGAATGAAAAATGAAAATTTGGGAATGAGAGAATGACGTCTGAATGATAATTAGGGATTTAGTCATTTAGGGCTGGAGAGAGAGTATTTAGTTTTTATTTTTATTAAATCATAAAATATAAAAATAATAATTTGCGGTTGTTATGTAATAACCACGCAGTTATTGGTATACCCGATATCCGCAAATTCTCAAAAAATGATACCGAAAACTAACCCACTAACCGTATCTATGGTTATCCATTACCCGAAAATAATCGTGGTTATCGGTGCAGTTCGGTAATAACCGAAAAAAACACAACTGATTTCCAGTCCTACTCTTGCCTCCTCGGGTTTTTAGCATGACGATGGCACACTTTGACTCCTTTAGGCCTAAGCCCATTGTTGCTTCTTCAACACACCATTCATGGGGTCTCTTGGCCGAGGCCATAGTTGTGTGTGTATGCCTTCTGGCCCACACCTTCGCATTTGCCCACAATCTGCCTTCGCAACATCTGCGGCGGTGGTCCCACCAACATCGGTGGTCGTCACCTCTGTTTTTTAGCTTCGCTAATTTATTATTTTCTTAGGACGTCACGGATGGTGGCCTGGGCCATGACGGTGTGCCATATGGAGCACACACACAGCTAGTGCCATTGGGATTCACCGTGCACCGACAACTGCGCCGGCGCCGGCCGCCGGCAACACCACACCATCAAACCCTTCCTATCGGGGAACCTTGTTGGGGGTGGCACGAGTACATGCCCATCATGGTCTTAGACTTCCAACACCATTGGCCTGCCCCCCTTGAGAACACCATCATCTCTTATAATAGCTCTTGCAATAAAACCCCATGTTTCAATAGTGGACATTAAAATGCTGAAGGACCTCAAAATTTTCAGAGCCCAAGTATGGAGATATTTAATTGTTATTTTTTCCTATCAGCACCCTCCTATGGTGCCCTTCCTTTGCCCGACTTGCTTACTCCCAGCGGGATCTTCAAGCAGCACCCGTGACATGACTTGACTCCTGCCGGGCGACCGTCGCCTTAATAGGCCATAGATGCGTTGTTGTTAGCCTCTACAAGCATGTTCCCCGCCATTTAGGATTGATGGTAAAGGTATCTGATAGCCTCTAGATCCCAATACTATAAATCAATAGTCTAGTGTTTTTTCTTTTTTGATTTGGCTGGCCACTGTTAAGCCGTTTTATGCTTTGAGTTTAGTTTTTTGTTGACTTTTGTTGTCCGTTTTCCTGATGATATAAAATTTATTTACTTATCAAAAAAAAAATGCACTTGTACTGATAAAAGCACATATAAAGTATAATGTATTAATTATTGATTTTTTAATAATCAAATTTAAAAATCATGCTATGAATGACTTGAATTTGAGACATTTACCATAGAAGTCTCAAGTATTAACTCTAGTATAACTAGACTAATGCACACACATAAATGCGCACACACAAGCTAATATGTTATTAATAACTCTACTACTGCTAGACTAAATGCATACACACAAGCTAATATGTTATTGATATCGATATCGTTAGGCCTACACTCAGATTCATTAAATTTTATTATTTTATTGATTTTTTTTAAAATAATTAAACATAAAATTTAAAGCTTGTATTATGAATAACTTGAACTCGGGACCTTTGATCTGAAGCGCTAACCTCTTATTGCTAAATCAACACACACTAGTGTATTTCATTATATTCAATGTCTCTCAGGAATAAATTTAATTTATTTATTTGTATGCATACTAGCAGAAACGCTCCAATGCCCACCGTGGGCACACTTAATGTGTCCACCGATGATGTGGCAATGTCACATCGACAATCTTTCTCATTAGGGTTTAGTTATTTTAGGTTGGATTTAGTTTTTTATAGTAAAATTTAATTAATTTTGGTATGTCTTTTATTAATTTCTTTATTTATGCTAATATCACATCATCCGTAAGCATATTAAGCGTGCACACGGTGGGCATTGGAGCATTACTCTGCATACTAGTGTATTTATTATTATGATCAATGTCTCTCAGGGATACGTAATCCTTATACTAATTGATAGTGACTAAATTTCCGAAACCAACCAATCAATTTATACTTTGGACAGATTAAACTTTTATATGAAAATAAAATAGCTTCAAAGTGACAACTTTACCCTTATCAACAAGCTAATACCTAACCCAATATTTAATTGCTTTAACAATTAGGACCATTGCCATCTCTTTTAAAGGACATCCTTGCTTTTTGCAGGGCATGGCAATATTTAGAAATAACATTCCCTTAAATTTGTTGGAGGCATGGGCCACAATTTCTCAACAAACATCTTCACCTATTTGACACTTATAAGAAAGATTCATACGTAAGAGTTGTCCAACCATCAACATAGATTGGAAACCAAAAAAAAAAAAATCAAAGATTCTACGATAATTAACTATTTCCAATCTAGTGTATAATATGTACACAGTACCTGCATGTATAGGAGTCGTGGTTTCATGAACTACAATCCAACACAAAAAACTGCACACATAATTTTTTAAACAACCGTATAAATTAAATTAATTGCAATATTTTTTTAGAAAGCATTATCCAGGATTGGAGGGTAATAAAATTGATGTATGAGTCCTTGAAGTGCAATCAAATCAATTAATGAGCTCTGAAGTCAAGAATGGTACTATAAAAATGGACATCAACTATAATGAAGCTCTTAAAATAACGAAGTTATAAAAATGCACATGAGAAGATGGAGATTTTATTTATTAATAAATTAGTTGAGCTAATTATTTATTAATTGATTAATTAGTAAAGGGTAGATATGGAATTTCATAGTCCCATACGGCTTGCATATTTAAGTTCCGAAGTCTCCCCCTAAAAACATCAGAACTGTGAGGATGAGTAATGGCGATGAAGAGAGGAAATGGTGTAGAATATGCCATGAAGAAGATTTGGAAAGTTGTAAAGTGTTGGAATCACCTTGTCAGTGTTCGGGAACGCTCAAGGTTTTCTTTCTTGCAACATTCATATATGATGTATAGTGTCTTCTCTGTGTGGTGTGTGTGTGTGTGTGTGTGTGTTTTCTTATAAAATTAATTTGTTTTTGATGACTGATGAGTTTCTGTAAATTTGCAGTTTGCGCACCGACATTGCATACAGAGATGGTGTGATGAAAAGGGCAATACTAGTTGTGAAATTTGCTTACAGGTATGATGATGGGCCATTCTTTTCTGGTAATTTGGTTTTCCAGTTTTAAAATAAAGGAGAAAGTTATTTGCACTCTGTTTTTCACCTCTTCAATTACTTTTGTTGGATTCTGCAAGTGTGTGTGTGTGTGTGAATGTGAATGTGTGTTCGTTTTCAATTAAGTTTCTAGGCAGGAAAAAGGTAAAAGGACTTGCATGCTTTTATCTAAATTTCATGTTTGGTTGCTTTTGTCGTCCACTATTTCAAAATTCAAATTTGGTATCCATTTTTCATCACTTTTATTTATTGTTATTACAGAAATTTAAACCTGGATATACATATACCGCGCCAGCTAAGAAGCCTCGGCTGATTAGCGCAACATCATCATCCATAAGGTAGCAATGTTAATTAAATTCTAGTTATTTTTCTTTTATAGTAGTAACAGTTGACATTTAAAATTTGGTTTCATGTTGCAAGAAACGAAGCTCAACCTCAAGTGGAAGAAATTGTTGAAGGTGAGTGGAACTGGAACTGGAGCAGAATCAGATGTGTTGAATATCGTTGGCATCGCAGGTGGTTCGCCCTCCTCGTAAGTCTCACCTATTATATTACTATCATTGTGTATATTTTTGGAAGGGAAGGGTTATTACTTGCTGTATTACTTAACTCATCAACCTCAATTTTGCAGTTCACCCTTGTGCTTCTCATCAAAAATCTGTTTGATCTACCAACACAACCATACCCATTTTCTGTCATCACTGTGAGAACCCAAGCTGCATCCATTTCTTGAATTGTTACATTTTCATGCTACCAACGATCTATTGTATTGTATTGTATTGTATTGTATTGTATTGTATTGTGGGTTAGTGTTAATACGTATGTATGTATGCATGTACAGGTGGTTATGGTTAAGGCTACCGGCATAATTGTACCCATGTACATACTATTCCGGATTACAGCAATGATTATCATCTGCATCAACCATCAATCAACCCCCTGCCCCCGGTAATCAACTCAACCCGACTTATATGTCCTTACTGTTTTAATTTTGACTTAACATTCACCTTTCTGCATTCCCCTTCCAGTTATGAAGATGAAGGGCATGATTATGTATGAAACACATCAGTACAATGCTGCAATACAAAATCCAACACTATTTATTCAAGATAGTATCAGTTTGTTAGCAGTAGATATAATAGAAAAGGATAGGCTACCAAAGATATTTAAAGGGTACTTACAATGCAAGTTATGTACATCCATTACCATTCTCATCTTTCTTTATAACCACCAGACACACACAAGGTCAACAATCTTTCAGCTGTGATTTCACTTTTAAGGGTAATGCAAAATGCACATCACAGAGATCCTGCCATGTCCTATGTTACATCAATAGTTGTCGAAATTTCCAAGTATATGATAACCACCGCTATTTCAGTTAGAAAAGAAAGCAGCAGAATTAGTGATAAAACTGGAGGTTCATATATGAGCAAATAATTGAAGCATCTACAGCACATGAACCTACAAAAGTTACGCAGCTAAGCTTGGCGTCTACAATAATAGCAATACTATTGCAGTCTATAAACTCTCCACCTGAAAAGTCAGGCATGGTGTTTATCTGCAGCAGCAACACACAACAAGTATGCACATCACTTAAGCATCAATGAAACGAATGTCAAAGGTGTTTGGATGGATCTGCCACACATTTAAGGCTGCGTATTCCTCTAAGCATTCTTTAAGCTGTGCTTCGCTGTATCCCTGGTGAAACCAAGTTTCAGATGATAAGAACCAACCAGCATATAATAATAACACAAGTGATGGGAGTTCCAGGAAGTTAAGGGCATAGTTTTTGTTTTTATAATCAATTCAACATGAATCATATTTTACACTAGCTGGACCTCATATTCACCAGAAGTCAAGTTAATACTCATTCAATTTGGAAAGTCCATAAGCTGGATTTCTAAAAAGATAAAAACTAACCTTTCTTGAGATCCAGTTAAGGGCATGGGCATAGCTTACGTCCGTGCTGTTAGCTCTGGCAGCCTCATCACGTAAGATTGAATAAATATCAGATATTGCATCAAGACCAGACCGTTGGCGGTCATCTGAATACAAGGAGAACTTCGACATTTGCATTAACCTCAGAGCCTCATCCACATCACTCTGAGCTACATTGTTGGAGAATCTGAGTCTTGCCAGAGCCTGAAAAAAAGAAATCAATGTTTCCTCTGACGTGTTAAAGAAAATAGAAAGGTTAACACAAATAAACTTTCCATCTGTGTTTGAACTTTCAAGTGTGTTAACCAGTGGTCTATATTGAGAAAATAATGAAATAGGTTGGAAAATTCATATATAAAGCCTTGAACAAGATCAGCAAACTATAATCTTACCAATCAATACATAATTTAATTTACTGATTATAAAATCTAAATGTCGTTTAAAATAGTCTGGTTTCATATTGTGATATATATATATATTATTGGGAAACCAAAATTGTTTAGGTTCAAAACTTCATTTTATTAAGCCACAAAACTAGCAGCATATACTGTCTTACTGATAGTAACCTGTAATTGGAATCGACTCTTAGGTAAAACTATTATAATAATTCCCCTTGTCACAATATTTCAGTAGCCAATATAGAAACTTACAGCTGATATCCTAAGGATGCTGAGAAGAGTTCTGATAGTTGTATACGAATGTGGAGAGCTTGATTTGGCTTCTTCCTGCCTGATACTCGAATAGGCACTAGCTATATATTCCTCTAACTCCCTTGGTACAGTAGGAGACAGTTTCCTTGCAGCTGAAATATAGGCCCTGATAAACACAACATATTTATGTTAACATAAGATAATTTTCACTTTAACAGATACGAGTCAGAATCAATAATGGCCCTGCATTCTAATGTCTACACAATATGGGTTTTGGTAAAGTATATAAATAAAGGATTAACTTAGCAAGCCTAAGCTTCAGGTGAGTAAATTGCATATTTGCATTTCACGAAAAACTTGACTGGAGAAATTAGAAACCAAGTCCAATAGTAAAGTCACTGGCATTTTAACAATACGTATAGCATACTTACCTAAGTAGAGGTGGCTCAAGAGGAGTGAACCCCAGATCTGGAGATTCTTTTGCTTGGTGTACATGGAGAACATGCCGAGCCATTTCAAGATCAGTATCCATATCTGCTCGGTCTAGAATCAACCACAGAAGATCAAACCTCGACAGAAGAGCTGGAGGTAGATTAATATTCTCAGCAGGTGATCTTCTTAGATCATATCTACCCCTGCAACACAAGAAAGTTAGTTGTGAAATATCAGCTAACATCTTGAAAACTCACATTTAAGTAATTAAAAACAACTTGATGACTATAGTTCCATATTATTCATAACACAAACATAAATTAGATTCAAAACTGTATACAATGCATTGAGTTTACAAATCTTGTACCAAGCAGGATTAGCAGCAGCAAGAACAGCAGTCCGTGCATTCAAGGATGTAGTGATTCCAGCTTTTGCAATGCTAACTGTTTGTTGTTCCATTACTTCATGTATTGCTGTACGGTCAGATTCGTCCATTTTGTCAAACTCATCAATGGCACAAATACCCATATCCGCTAATACCTGGTAAAACCATAAAAGTGGCGGTTAGCCACAATTTTTCAACGAAAGAGAGGCACAACCCCAATGCATTCAATCAAAGCATCCTCACCAGAGCTCCACCTTCTAAAACCATTTCATTCGTCACTGGATCCTTCTGAACAGCTGCAGTCAGACCAACTCCACTACTTCCCTTTCCGGTCGTGTACACGCCTCTTGGTGCAACATTGATGATATGTTTAAGAAGCTGACTCTTTGCAACACCAGGATCACCCATCAAACATATGTGCAGATCTCCTCTAATCTGCATATGTACAGGAGGGAACCTCATTATATAAAAACATGATGAAGTAAACAATTTAAAACTATGCAGAAGTAATCAACAATTTCAACACACACACACACACACACACACACACATACTAGAAGGCTTGTAAGTTGACTTAAATTGTGGTGTGAATCGTAGAAAATTAGGAGCAAAGAGAAGATCGGCTATAAGACAATTAAAGATTCAAATCTTCTAGTCAAGTATGAAAGTATTCTACACAAGTAGCTCCACACCATTACCTTCATCCCATCTTTTAATTTTCGATGAGGAGCACCAACTAGGAGAAGAAGAAGTGCCTTCTTAATATCTTCATGCCCGAATATTTCAGGGGCTAATGATCGTGCTAGTTTGTTGTAAATATCACCATCCTCAGCTAAACGAGCAATTTGCTCCTCCTCTTCCCCTAAAAGTTCATAGCTGCATTTAAATGTAAATAAGCATTAAGGTTTCATAGAACACATTCTAGTTAGCTAGATATATAACTGAGAATATTAAACAAATGGAACCTCAGAAAATTCCCCTGAACAAACTAGCACGAGAGATTAGTAGAATATCAGATAAAGCAGTTACATGTAAGATATGATTAGTAGAATATCAGATAAAGCAGTTCCAATTGCTACCCAGAATCAGGAGAGCATCCAATAATGAAGAAATTCAGTACAAAGAATTATCAAATTGATCTATTACTCATTTTCATTAACAATGAATGTAGGTGGCATGACAAGCATCTCTATTCAATCATGCCATTTCTTCTTTTCCAATGTCCATTTGGAATTACCAGCAATATTTTTATGCAAATCTCAGTTTTATAAAATCTATTATTGGAACTGCATAAGCATACAGTAACAAAAATACAATTGATTATTGCTGAATTCTAAAATCTTAAGCTATTAAAAAGGAATGGTATTATAATACTTTCAAGCCGCAATATATGAGCCAATAACTCTGTACTTGCCTTTGATGGCAATTGGAAACTTTTTGTAATAGTTACCGTTAAATGGGGGTGTCATCAAACTTGACATTTTATCCCATTTCTTCGAGCAAGACCAAGTGGTACATGAAAAAATAGGAATCTTACTCTTCATATTTTTTCTTGAATTGGTTGACAGACATTGCTTCCAAGTAGGTATCAGCAATTAAGCCAGCTCGCATTGCCCTAAATCCAGTGTACGGAATCGGGAGAAATATCCCCGACAACTCTACAACATCGCCAGGAGCAACCTAAAGTATTATAAAAAGAGAATATAATGGTCAACAAGCCTGAAAAACAAAAGTGTATCTGAATCAAAAGTGAAGCTTCAGAGAAGAAATCCATAAAAAGAACAAAGAGGAAAAATACGCCTAATTCGAGAGCAAGATCTAATGCAGATTGGTGTTATAACTTACACTCTGAGAGAAATCTGAAGTAAATAGCATAGTTTATGTTATGCTTGAATTACATGCTTGGAGTGGTCATCTTGTCTAATATCTGGCATTTTAGTAAAATTTCAAACATTGAAACAAGACCATGGATTTAATATACAACAATCCCGACAAAATGAATAATCACTCTGAAACACTTTAATAGACATCAACCAGAATTAGTTAATGATATTTTCCAAAGTTTATGTGTGAACGGTGGACTTTAGGTAATCGAGGTACTGATATTAGTGTCAGCTATCACAAAAGATCCAAGAAACATATGGGATGAATAGACAAATCTTGTACACGATGTATGTGAAATGAAACCAGTCTTACTACTTTTGCAATGCATGTTTGGTACTAAGTAGCTTGTAATTCCTCATCTAACCTTTCTAGTAAGCTCTCCTCTGAAATGTACAGTCATAGTTCGGGGAATGTGACCTTTAGGAACATGTTCTGATAGTTCTTGAAGTTTGGCCTGAAACATATGTTAGAAAGTTTAGGGAAAGAAATGCCATCAAGGAGTCATGAGCATAAGCCGCAATGAAATACAAACCTCCTGAAACTTCAAAAACTTTGATGCTCGAAGTTGGGGGATGAGCTTCCCTTTTGCGTAATTTGTTTTGCATTGTTCAGACACGCAATCAAATAGAGGCATATATACTCGAGCAGTTACTTCCTGTCATGCGAATGACAATTAGGTTATCAACTAAAGGAAGTGATAAGGACACCAGAACTTAGAATCAATAAGGAACCAAAGATAAAACCTGATAGATTTCAAATCCACACTCCTCACATGTGTAGACAGCAACCTGCATAAGCGGTTTGACATCCGAGCATCGTGTCACAATACCAGATATCCTCACGAGCTGGCCAATAGATGAAGCTTTAACCTCCCTGATCGTGGAAGGCTTCCCTTTTGGAGATGCCTTAACATATACTTCACTGATAAATCAAAGAAAAATGTTACAGCCAACATCCTAAAAAGTAGCAGAAACTATATAATTCAGGTTTCAATCTCTGTTTTTTTTTTTTTTTCGGACTCCATAACCAGACACAATGTTATGATAAACAGGTGACACGCAGAGGATACTGCAAAACTTACTAAAATCTTTTAATATCCGGAGGCATCTTCTTCTGGGGATCAGAAACTCCAGCACTGTCATTTCCTTCCACAACCCTCTGTGTCATAAAAACATCGTCGTCGTCATCCGGAAGCACCTCAGTTGGTTCTGGCAGCAGTTCATCAATTGCATCGGAAAATATCCCAATGTAACGCCGCGTGTTTTCAGTTACACGGCTCAAAAATTCCTCATCCAAATCCTTGTACTAAAGTTTACCACATATGAAAACAAAACCCTAAAGTCAGAGCTATTCCGCCAAAATAACGAGACAAACATACTAAAAGCAGAGATGAGATGTTATACATTGAGTAGGTCTTCGACTTCAATCTGGATAACTTTGATTTTCCGATTCGCTACATCTTGCTGGGTAATTACAAAAAGGGAGAGTTAAACGAAATTATCATTTAAAAAGGGATATAAACACCGATTCATTAAGGAAGTGAAGAAGCAGGGAAATCTCACAAGGATGCCAATATATTTGGCTTCGCCGCTCGCATCTGTAAAGTTGGTAAGGAAATCCTTGGCGATTTCTGCAGTTAACAGTAATAAATAAGTAAAAGATGCAGGAAATGCTAAGAAAGAAGGAGCGCGGTTAGCTTGCCTCTATCTTGCTTGATGTCAAAGTCGTTCATGGTGGTGGCGGCGTCTGCGTCTGAGTCTGCGTTTGCGAGTTAGTGGGTATCTCTGTGCGAGAGAGAGGTAGCAGCAGCAGTTGGAATATTGGCGGCAAAATGAAGGGAATGGCAGCGGGGAGACTAATAAAGTGGAGGTTTTGGCGGGAAAATAGAGAGAGAGAGAGAGAGAGAGAGAGAGAGAGAGGGGTCTTATTTACTGTATATAAAAAATTGCACCGTCGAGTCCGTGGATTGTCGATAATTACAGTTGAGTTGAGTGCTATTATTTGTAATCTATTTTTGGAAAACATTCTTGTTGTTTTTTTCCCCCTAATCAAAGTTACTTGCGTTTGGTTATAAGAATTCTCTCTATTATGGTTCAAATATTACCCTCTCTGTCCCGCTTCATTTGATTCATATATATTTATTATGTGAAGATTAAAATATACAAACGAGTCAGATATGAAATGCGACAGTGGGATTATATGGTAGATGACATTACCGTTTTCGTCATTCAAACTCATTATATTCTTCTGCTATATAACAATTTTGTTGGCTAATCTATCATGAACTAATATCTTGACCATTAAAATTAAGAGATCGACACAGAATTTGAAGAAACATCCGACCCTTGGGTGGAAACCAAACCAGGCCAGATATTATTCTTTGGCCCATTGTGTTTAAGGCAAATTTTAATGTTGTCGAAAGCAACAATCAATTCAATTGTTGTTTCCAATAATGAGGACGACAATACAATTTTTACCCAAGAGAGCAAACTTCATTACAAACAAAAATGGGTTTTCTCATCATTACTACCAGTCTCATTACAACAAAATATGGAAAAAGAAATTTAAAGCACCATAGCAATGCAGCATGGATGGATTGGATATATGTATAGAAAGAAAGAAATAAAGAAAGAAAGAGAGAGAGAATATAATCATAATGAGTGGTGGTATTTGGGTAGTTTAGTTAGATTTATCATCCCCAGTCTTTGCCAGTTTAGCTTGAACTAGTCTGTCCATCACAGGAGGCTCCAGAGGATTCGGATCCAGACAACGCTCTGCACTGCTTACTATAACCTGTTCATATTCCACTATTTAGTTAAATATTTCACCAACAATGCTTTATTCTAGGAGTACTATACAAAGCAACCTCTTACCTCATCTAGCAAGAAATCCACAGCAGCTTCATCTTCAGCAATGTCCTTTAAACTACTCCTCAAAAAGTGAATGTCCAATTGAATCTGCTGGAATCCGCTTCGGTTAAATGTCTGCAGCCTCACAAACTCTTGTAAGCTCTTCAGTGAAAGTTTCACTATTGTTGTTACCACAGAACCCTGCAAATTTTTATATCATACATAGAAATCAGCTCTTCACTCAAGGACTACTACTAGTAGCCACGACCACCAGGTATCATGCCTATATATACTATCCCAACCTGCGTGTTCTCAACTTTTGTGAAGATCTCCATCTTCTGCTTAAACAATTTTGCTAGATGGCTCTCCAGAAGCTGGCTTCTCGCCTTCTGAGTATTTGACCTCGTCAGTTTATCATCCCTCAAAGGATTACTGCGCGACGAAGTAGTGCTTCCGTTGCTATTGTTACGACGATGCTTATGATTCAGGCCTTCCGGTAGAATTTGCTTTACTTCAAACCTTATTTCTTCCAGCTAATAGATAATGAAATCAAGAAAAATACATTAGAAACTCTTTTACATGAAATTCAGCATGGATAGATAATTGAAGTAAAACAAATAGGGCTTTGAGATGTATCAACAACTCAAATGGCAATGGTATCACTTAACATAGTATTTCTAGAAACAAATAAATTAATAAAAGAATGAAATACCGGTTGGACAAATTACCTCTTGAAGAAGTAAATCCACAAACATATGCACTTCTCTGGGTTCTTTGTGCTGCCGAAACATGTGACAGATAAGATACTCAGCTAGATCATCAGCTATTAAAGTTACGACGAAAAAAAAAAAACTCAGCCACATTTCCACGCACCTTCACCCAATTTGGGGCTGTAAACCTCTTCTTCAAGAGAACTGATATTTTCTGAGTTCTCATCTTTATGTACTGAAAAGTACAGTCAGGGTGCATTAAGAACTAGTACAGTTAATATGCTACTAATTCTGGCAAGAACTAAAAAATGCAACCACCAACACTATCAATACAATATGGAAAAGCATAATTCATCAAAGTACGTCAAGCACCACATGCCACCACAAACAGGACTACAGTCACTCATGTCCTGGGTGCTCTACATATAAAACTGTTGCTGTGCATTACTAGTATGATAAAATCAAAAGCCTTGCTTGATATAATACTTTAGATGGCAAACATAAAAGATCAAGGCAAAAGCCAAAATATCATCATGGCTCAAGTAAGCTTATATCCATAAATACTCACAAGGTGCAAGAAACTTTCCCCAGATGACCGAAATATGCGACAAATGTCAGCAGGAACAATTGCCGGTCCAAGTTCAAGGCCACGAACCCCACCAGCAGCAGAAAAGGAAGCTAGTTCCTGCAATTTTGACTAGGATGTCAGACACAATTCCAAATCTATAAACACATATTGGTTTATAAATAGCCTTCAGGATTGTCAGGGATTTTCGGAGGTTAGGAGAGGGAAAGCTGGCTCCTTGCCTCAGTGATTCTCGGGATGGCGCTTTGTTCGATAAAAAGAGTTAACTGTGCCAGCACAAGAATAAGTCCAGCAGAAATTCTTTCTCCTGGCATCTCCTCTATCAAATTAACATCTTGAAATGCTGCATTTTTCCTTCCAGAAAGTGAGAGGAAATAGCCATCAAGCTTCCTGAAGAAATCTTGGAACCCTTCTTGGACCCAGCCGACTGTTAAGTCTCTCAACTTGAGCAATAAGTCTGGCTTTTCATCAAGCAGAAGTCGGAAATCCTGGGATCCAAAAGTAGATAATCACCATGAAACAGCACCATAATGACAAAAATCACTTATATCTATATTAGTGTAATCATCTTCTTTTGTTATAGTAGACAATAGATCAACATATTCATCTCGGAGATTATAATTGATCAACCAATGCCTTTAGATCAACAGATGGCAAGTTGAGCCTGATATGGGTCCCAAAAAAAGTCTTGTATTACGCCTTACTACGCTAACTTCCCTTTACAATTCCCTATTTCATTCATCTTGGAGATGTTGCTTATACCATCTATTCAACATAAGATGTTTATTATAGGATTTTGGTAAACCTCTACGCCTGGATATCATTAGCATTATTACTCAAACGAATTCAAGGGTAGAACATTCTATATACCAAGAGCACAAGAGATGTATTCAAATTGAAAACTTCTCGACACTATTCCAAGCTTCTAAAAAAAGGGTTTACATACTATTGATCTATTGTTTTTTTTTTTAATTCATCAAACCAGGTTTCTAAAATAAATGTGAAAAGTCCAAGAGTAGAGTTGGGTAAGAATTGAATGCTTCATCAAGGGATGTGGACATAAACCGTAACATCACAAAATGATGAGACTGGCGTTAAAGATGGAACTGAGGAAGAAACAACTACCAGTTTAAATACTAACGTAGGAGTTAGTCAGCAATTTTTGTTTTCGCCATTACAGTAACTTTCACTATTTTAATTCAAAAAAAAAGGAGGCCCAAATCCAGAAGACCATTTGATATTTAAATGGGATGAACAAGTTAATGTATGTAAGAGAAATTTCACAGGACACAGCTCACCCTGCTCCGAGAGGACATAGAGACCGAAAGGTAGTAAACATATATAACAGAAACATTACAACGGAACATTGATATAATATGACAATCTATCAAAAATATTATCTTTACCATCAAAGCATCCATACTGCCTTGGATCACTGCTTTTTTGCTGGCTTCAAGGGCCGCATGCAACAAACGTTCTTCCAATGCCTCTTCTTTTGGTGTAAACTGGATTTCTTAAGGGAGTCTGGTAGATAAAAAGAACTCTAAGCACGCGTGTAAAATTTGACAAGTGCGTCATCTCAAAAACTAACATTGTCACCAGTGTAGCATAATAAGTAATTTTCATATTTTATTTGAAAATTTATATTGAACCATGTGGAATGACTATCAGATACAAATATAGTTTATCTTAGATTTACATGCGTGTGTATAGATACATATATATATACTTTATGATGCATAAAAGTTCAAGTTCCTCAGAAACTGAACAAGATATGATATAGAACAGAACATGGTACAAACCTGAGATACTTATCAAAAGTCGACTAAATCTGCTGGAGGTATAATCTCTGAGGGCAACACGGGCATGCTGAATAAACATAGTTACTAGCCTATCAGCCATAGTATAATACAACTGAAAATGAAATGGAGATATATAGCTGCATTGAGATTACACAATATGAATTAAGCAAAACTGTTGCTACCTGCAAAGCAAATTCTGGTAGGGAGGCTTCAGGTAGCACTTCATCCATAAGAAGGACGTCAGTCCAGATGACTCCTGGAAAATATTCAAAACAAATACAGAATTTAATGGAAATGGCATCCCACTACTCTAACCATTGGTTAGATTACTGAATTATAATGACAGAGACTGTATAAAACTTATCCATCCATGCCTATGGTAAATGATCAATCAAAAAAATTAGACAAAAAGCACGCAAGAAGGAAAAAAATGTTCATTTCTTCAATATTTTTCCTTTGTATTGTGTTACTCAATGCTTCTCCAAATCAAAAAATGATGAGAAATAGCATGAAACACAGCCGTATGCATATACAACAATAATAATCACCCAGAAACTTTAAATGGCTGCATAATACATCTGAGAGTGGTTGCAAGGACAAGCTAAAGCTAACTATCAGATCTGGGTTAAAATCGGTGAGAATTTTACATTTCACTAACATAAAGCCCTTAGTAAGTTATGCCTTTTCTCATCATTAAATGGAGATGCATCTGTTTGTTTATTATTTTTCCATGCGCCCAGGGAGGGGGATCTGTTTGAGGCTACTCATCCTATATTGCAGAGCCAAATTAGTCCAGATCTTATAAAATCCCATCAAGAATAATTTAAGAGTATGAAAAGGAAATCAGTAATTTGCGTATGCTCATTTCGTCTATCATCTTAGCCTTCTGAGAGTAGGTGGCCAACTAATACACATACTAAACAAACAGAAATATAGAGGCCAACAAATGATTCTCACAAGAAGCTTAGAGTTGTAACGCACACAATATGGTTGCTTCCTTCAAACATAACAAGTTTACATTTTCAACAGGTCACCATAAATGAGAACTTTATACACAAGTATATTCACATACATTAAGCCTCTCAGAAGAAATCATGATCACGTATGACTTCATATAATCATGAAAGATTGCATAAGCAGCGACATCCAGGGTACTATTAGTGCTACACTATCTTCCACCCCATGTAATGCTATCCATGGTGGACTGTGAGAACTAGAACCAGATAAATCTTGCAGCATACGCACACAAACAACGTTACTTACGGAGCATTGCAAGAAGATCTGCAGAGCGGACTTGCTTCATGATTTGTTGATGAATAGCTTCAAAGTGCCTGGTATTTAGGTGCAAAGTATAACCACAGCAAATATGAGAATTTGGAGACATTCTTAAATCACAAAAAGATGTACTGTAACAAAATTATCATAAGCAACCATACTTCTTAACGAGGTCTTGTCCAAGATTAGACAGCTGTGGTTCTGAATGCAAGAATATAACTTTATAAGCCCGAACAGCTTCCGCAAATTCGTGAATAGAAGCCTGAAAAGTAAGCAATTCTTCGTAATTTAAATGGTCATACTGAAGCCTAACATATCTAAGAACAATACGTTAGTACAACTCTTCAGTATCTAGTCTTCTGAGAGCAGTTAAAAACAATTCAAGTGTTGTTGGAGAAGAAAAAAATTTCCAGAACAGTGATAACTCAATTTCTGTGATTTCTTTAAGTGCATCGCTGTTTACAGGTGCTGATAAAGATCTAAACGAATACAATCAAATGTTCAATGCATTTATCCACCCAACTGCTGCAGAATCATCAATGTTCAGAACTTGGCAAACTCAGTAGCTAATTCTTCTCACCTCGTGTGTAGTTGTCGAAGCCAAATCTGGAGTAGATCCCTGATTAGTAGACTCATCAACATTAACAGGAACGTTTGCTAACTCCTTATATTCTAAATCCAGATCCACAAGGAACTGCTCCAACTTTTCAAACAATTTAACCTTCAGATTTTCAACCTATTCAACAGAAGGGGGAAAACAATCAGCATAAGATTATTGAAATGATGAGAAGTAGGGTTAAACATTTGGTTCTTTGGTTTGGTTTTGCCTTAAAATATAACCAAACCAAATAAAGGAAAATTTAAAATTACATCCAAACCAAACCAAAATCATTTTGGAAACCAAACCGAACTAACCAAAATAAATAAATCATTTTGGTTATTTTGGTTAGTTCGATTTGTCCAATTTTTTTTTCCATTTCTTTTGAATACTAAATATGATATCATTTCAGTACCAATAATTCATAAAATCAAAACAATACAAATATAATATTTTGAGTTAAACATTAACCAAGAAATAAATATTATATCAAACAAACTAACAATAAGTAAATTCAACATTAAACAAAACAATCAACAAGTACATATGTTGCAATCGTTGCTAAAAAATTAAAAATAACCAAATCATCCAAAATCAACAATATAAGAAGTTTTCAACATTCAAAAAGTCACAAGACAACAATACTAAATATGAAAATAAAAAGATTAAGAGTGACTAATTTTAGGAAATATAGATTCAATAAAATTAAAATTTAGTATATAAATATTTTTAATTTAAATATTATAATTTGGTTTTTCGGTATTGTTTGGTTTTAAGAAAATGAAACCGATCCAAACTGAAAAACCAAAAAAATAATTAATTGCAAACCGAATTAACCAAATTAACCAACTAACCAAACCAAATTAAATATTTCGGTTTGGTTCGGTTTGGTTTTCGGTATTAGGATTAATTAGCTCACCCCTAATGAGAAGTCTAACGTAGAACATTCAATACTTTATCCACATCCATGAACCTATTGATGCGAAACATTCCAATCTTACTTGCAAAGTTTGTAATACATAGCACATAGAGAGCATCACTTTTCATTATTTATCAACAAAACAAAAACTTCAGTTACAAACACGAAAAATAATTAACAACGGATTATTGACATCGTAAGCAAAATAGCATATAATTTCTCCACGTGACAACAAACCAAAGACTACAACAGTAAATTCCAAGAAAAGGCTTATTTGCTAAGTTCGTAGTGCACACAGCAAATAGTGCATCAGAAACTAGAACATGCTATCAGGAAATAAAAGCTTTAGCCACAAACCGGAAAATCCAACTGCTTAAGAAGCATGACAGCTTCAGCTCTCGCTTGTATTGACTCAGAATCTGAGAAAACTTTCCCCTGAAAGAAAACACTCAGATTTACAATGTAGAAATATATAGGAAGAAAGAATAACTTGAGAAACCCTTGAGCACAAAACAAGTATCGTCTTGCATCTTTTATTTTACCAATTTTAAGAAGCAGTCTACAATTTGTCTCCAACAAATCAATTCCCGGTCAATATGTCAGGCAACTCAAACTGCAAGGCTTTCATGAAACAATCAATCTTCTATACCCCAAAATTAGTGACAATTTCATTTCTACAATAAATCAAACTACATGTAGGTTTCCCAGTATGTATTAGGGTCAATGTCACACCACTAGTGAAAGAGGTCAAAATCTAGTAAACCAGAGAAACTTTTTTCCTAACTCTTCCAAACTTAACTCTTTCACCATGTAAAACGTTCAACACCTAACTCTTTTGAAATGTGAAATCTTTGGAACCTTACCCTATCACCATAGAAGGGATAAGTCCTGGTGAAATATCTCATGTTTCACTGAGAAATAAAAGTGTGTGTCTGGGTGTGCATGTGACATTGGAATATATATTCTTTTCTTTCAGGATTATTCCACTGGCAGTAAATGACATCTAGACTGCTGTGTTGGTGAATCACAAAGAATAAGGCACAAATATTTAGATTCTGAGGTGCAAACAATTCATACTCTAATATATTTACAAGTGAGGAACTCGTAAACGGTAAAAACGATTGAGTAAAAGAAGAGAGGCCATGCCTGCAAGTTTTTTATTATTACTAATACTGCTTCTTCTGACGAACGTTTACAGTCCAGAAAAGAAGAATCCCCATATGCCTGATGTAAGGAGGAGGTCAGAGGTAGGTCAGAGTTTAGTATTATTAACTATACAAAAGAATGCAAATGTAAGTAGTATTAGATAGTTCCAGAAAAGCCCATTAGACAATGCAAGGAAAAAAGACCTTGAAGATTGGTGTGGCTCCTGTGTAAAACTTTACTGCTTCAGCGTAGGCCTCTGACTTGATACACTTCTGAAGTCTGGTAGGCAGATCGTAGATAAACTGCTCTAACAGTAAAAGATAACATCTTCATAATTTAATGCATGACCAATTATACAGGGTATATGAGAAGCACAATATATATGGATGTGATATTCATAACATTTGAACCACATACTAAATTAGTAATTTTCTTGACTATTAAATGTGAATTCTTTTCAATTTTGATAGACTATATTGCATGACAATATGGCAGCCTAACATTATGCTTTATGGGAAAAACACACTAACATTATTTTGTAAAGATAATAAGCCGGACACTTTGAAGCAGTACAAGGTCTGTCAATGAAGGCAAGAAATGATCCTCTGACAGTCTAATACCTGAACTTTTCGAAGGAGATTGCGAGTGCGGTGCAACTTTTCTATATGTTCTCTCTTATCGAAAAGAGAAGTATTGACCCCATCACTCCTAGACTGCACTGATGTTATCTGGAAGATGAACACAGATTCAAATTTCAATTTTGGGTTAATTGCAAAAGAATTCACAATCCTTAGATATTTTTTGCAATTTAATGATATTTTTTTTATATTGGCAATACCAATAACAAACTTCCAATTAGTTGCAATTCCTTGAACCTCTAAATTATGCAAAATTAAAGTGATATTAATCCGGAACTGGATAGGTAGCAATTCGATATGCACCAGTTCAAATGTCATATTGTCATCAAAGAGAGACAGCTGGAGAGGTACTCCCTCCGTATTCTTCGAAGTGGCCACTTTCTTTTGGGCATGGTTTTTAAGAAAATGTAATTTTATGTGTATTATTGTGGTGCCCACCACTTTAATGAATGTAGGATAAAGGTTATTTTAGGCTATTTTTGGACAGTAGCCACTTCAGAGTAAACGTCTCAAAAAGGAAACGTGGTCACTTTGAAGAATACGGAGGGAGTATAATTTTAGCCTAATTTAGCTGACATCAAGAATAGTTAATTGACTTGCAACAGTTTTCATTTTATTTTTTGAGAATGAAGACTTACAATGAATTAAAAGTTCATTTTTGGCATTGCTTGTGTGTGTGTGTGTGTGTGTGTGTGTGTGTGAGAGAGAGAGAGAGAGAGAGAGAGTGTAAATATATGACTGCAAAAACTGACTCATGGCATGAATTTTGTTGCTTTTTTAATACCCTTTATTTGAAATTTTAAGTATCATTTGACAGTAACCAAAATGAATCTATACCAAACACCTTTTCCAGAAGCTGTTCCATGTTTGTCTCCATGCCAACAATATTATTTTTCATCCTAGAAACATGAAAACAATTAGGCTGACCTGACAGAGATTATGAATTTCAAAAAAGTTATCATTTAAACTAACATAACTGAAGAAAGTCATGTGGACTGTGTGGTTGTGCATGATTGACATTCTCAAGTAAAGGAGATAATTGAGAGCCAGCCCTTTTTAAAAAAAATAATAATAAAAAAAAAAAAAAGGATCAATAATGGTTCTCCATTTCCCCCCTTAAGGTGACTCGAACCCCCAACCTCTTGGTTGGAGGGGAACCGTCTTACCAAGTGAGCCAGCCCTTTTAATAATATATAAGAGGACAAATATGACACTGAATTCAGACAGCAGATTTCTGCAGCCAAAACACACATATAACTGCATAGTACTTGACTGAAGTTGAAAAAATAAAATTTACTTCTTTATTGTATCGGTAGCGCTGATGAATTTGTTGTAGTTTTCATACACCAACATTTGAAGGTCAGTGTCTAGATTTTTGATCTCAGCAGCCATTTCCACATGCTTTTGAAGAAGACCCTCCAGACTTGACTTTTGTACCTACATAATCAATCACGAAACTTATGAGCTAAGGGAAACAAAACAAAACTCAAGAAAGTAGGTTCCTTATTATCAATAGCGAGCAAAGAACACAAACCATACACTAAACATGAAATACTACATTGACAAAATGGTTCAAGCAGTCCTGTTGGCAGATTCTAAAGGCATTTTAAATCAACCCATAGCTAAGTACCAACACTTGTTTATCATTAACTGACATCCAACTAGCAATCTAAATGTCATGAAATCTTTCCAAATTACTATGCCGAAGATGCCCTGCTAATGAAATGGAATGCACGATCTATTTCTAGCAGCCAGAGCACCACTCAAATCCTAAGGTCGCCATTCAAATTCAAACCACACAAAATCATCTGTTCCTTCCACTGGAGACAGCTTATGATTTACAACAACACTTGATACGCAGAATTTTGAGATTACCATTCATGTCTTTCCTCAATCAAGCGTCATTCATAAAATTTTACAAATAAACAGACTGCACAAACCCCGGTAGAAACATAAAAGCACACAAATCAACATAAAGAAGCTCATCCCATGAGAGTAAAGGAGGATCCTGCTACTCGATATAATGCAAGTATCTGAAAAATCTTCAGTCGCAAACAATTACACTTAGATAAAGGCTGATGACCAAACCCACCACTCAATTACTGATGAAGAAGCCAAAATTAGGAAACAACAGCCAATCATGGAGAAGAACCCGACGCTTAATACAATTAAGAGCGTTGGATAATTAAAATCAAGGGGAAGAAACGTACAAGAAGATTCATGTACTGATCTGCGTCGAATGAAGTGGTATTGATGGTGTCTAGCGTGGCGAATCTGGAAGCAGTGTTGGGCGGCGGCGATGCGGAAGAGGATTGATCGGGAGAATAGAAACTTGAAAGCAGATCTCTCATGCGCTTCGCCTTGTCGTCCAACGGCATTGCTCCTTCAACCTCCATTCTTCCTCACAGTTGAACTAATGATTTCTGCAATTGCTCTTCTCCTGTAACAGAGGTTGAATTGGAGGAAGGACGTGTAATTCCAGCTTACAAGCAAGTAATATGCGAATTCTTTTTTCTTTTCTTTTTTTTTTCAATCGGATCATATGATACGATAACACATTTAATTTAATTTAATTTAATTTATTTTATTTTATTTTATTTATTTGAGGAAATGCACATTTTTATCCATTTTAACTTTACAAAATCAATTTTAGATTTGAAAGATAGATTACACAAAAAATACTTAATTTTTATTTCGGTTGACAAAATTGTCCTTACTTTTCTAGGTTTGAAGTAATTTTCTTTTATTTTTTTATCTACCGTCATTAACACATATCTGCGTTTCAATTTCTGAACTATTTCTTCTCTTTCTCTCTCTTTCATCTCTCTTCTCTCTCCTCTCCTAGTCCCTCTTTCACTACGGTAGCAGCACCTCCACTGCCTCCCATGCTACCGCCGATTCCTGCAATAGCTTCCGGATCTCGTTGAATCGGGAGGTCGTTCGGAGCAGAATCCCCAAATTCGTGCATATTGAGAAGAACCATAAACCCTAAGAATCGTCATCCGCAACTACTGGATTTTCACGGCCGCCGCCGACACCGCCTCCGTCCAGCGCGTCTACGAGAAAACCTTTTCCGAAACGGATGATGCGATTCTCGTACTCTCTCTCCGGTCGAAAATACTTGTAAGCTTGAAAATCAACTCATGTGTTCATTTTTTAGTAAAATATACTCGGTTGTGTAGATCGTTTATGTTCACTATTTTTTTTATCACACTACAAGTGCACAAGTGTAATAGTATAGAAACAAGGTCGAATCCAAAGAGATTGAGTTTTCCAAGTGATTATCAAACATATTACTCGATTTTATTTAGACTAATGAAACTTTGATTTGTTGATTAATTCTAAAGAAAACAAACTAAATAAAAACGCAATTAAAATCACAACCGAAGCTCGCAAATTCAAACTCCAATAAACACAAATATTACAAGTTTGATTTCAATGAACAATTTAACACTCAACTCCTATTTATCTAATTACTCTTTATTCTCTTCTGAAGCAATCACTTAATTAGCCTAATCAACCTTTTGGGTGCAATTAAACCTTAAGTTACACATACAATTGAAATTATCTCTAAGTAACAATTAAACATGCAACTTGCAACAGAACCAAAGATTAAACACTCCAACAATAAGTTCAAACCTTTTGGTCGTTGATTCTTAACATGTCCTATGTTCCCTTGTTCTAATTCTAATTCTCCCCTCTCAGAATTCAATTAAAACCAAAAAATAATAAACAGGTGATCAATCAATTTATTATCAATAAGCACAAGAACATAAGAATAAGAGGAATAAAGATGCAATTAAATAAATATGAGTCAAGATCACAAATTGTTCATCTACTTTCTACCCTAGAATTAGAAAAACTAGCCACACATAATCGTGGCATCAAAATCTAGAGAAAAAATTATAAAACAATAAAACCGTCGGAAGTTCGTTGCTCTATCTTCAAAACCCTTGCTCTTGTTCTTCTCCAAAAAGTGATAATTTTCGTTCTCAAGGGTTTAGAAATATAGGGGAGAAAGTGTTGGTGTTAGAATGGGCTTAGGAATTAAAAAGCCCGTAAAAATCCGAAAAAACGCGCGTTGGGGTGCGGCCGCGCCTGGGTGGCGCCCAACTCGCCGAAATTCACCTTCTTCTGTGATGCCCGTGTTCAGGTGGCACCCGGGTAGCACCCCGGTCGCGCCCCGCTGGCATTCTGCGCGCAACGTTTTTTGTTTTGGCTTGTTCTCCCTCGTTTCAATTCCGATTTTCGATCCGTTTTTTACTATGAACTCTTATCGAACCGAACTCCATTCTTATGCTAACCAATATGCCAAATATTATCACCATATTTCTGCAAATTCAATAAAATAATGAGTAAGTATCACATTTCATAAGAAAATGCAATTTAAGCTAAATCAACGCCAAATAACGTTATAAATCATAGAAAAACCATGTTTATCAGTTTATCTTCTATTGTTGTTTGTTGGTGGTGTGATGATGTTGTTGATCCTGCTCGCGATGTTGTTGGAATTTTTAGGGATGATTTTTGTGCATTCATTATTGAAGAAATTGATATGTGCTGATTTTTTTTACCAAATTTTCATTTAGCACTCGTAATAGATCTCAATCGGTGTGAGTATTTATTTGTTCGATTTTTTTTTTAATTCAGCTCCTTTTTTTTGCATCAGGTGTGATAGTAATTTGCCGAGGGATCCATCAGCCAAAATGATGATGGAAGTATCCTTTTCTCCGCCTTAATATCTGGTTACATTGGACGTGATTGAAAGTGCGTGCGTGTGTGTGAGAATTTACGAAGGCGATACAAATTTTATTTGTATTTGCATTGTTTGGCTGGCGAAGTTCGGGATCATGGGCGGACCCAAGTGGAGACAATGGGGTGCATGGGCTCCCTCCATTTTTTTTTTTGTTTTTTTATAACTATAATTTTGATAAAATTTTGAAAAATTACACTACAGCTCCCCCGCCTTTATCGCGGCTCCCCTCGACATTTTCTTCTGGGTCCGCCCCTGTTCGGGATTGTAAGTGCCAATGAGTTCATAACTTTCTCAAAGTGTTGTTTTGGTAGAAACTATAATGGATTCTCAAAGCTTTTTCGCTCTTGATATTGGTTGAGTGGCCTCAGTAGTCAACAATACCATTAGACGAAATTTGACTCCTCTTCCTTTTCTTGTCTCTATTGTTTCCCTATTTTATTTGTTTCCTCTTCCTATATTTCATTTTTACTTTCCAATGAAAGTCTTTTTCCAATATAACTCCGAATGTGTTGGACGAAATGTTTGAATGAGTATCGTATTTTGAGCTGCATTTTGGTACCAGGTATTGGAGCTTGGTTTTTGGAATTGTAGGGCGGATTTGTAGGGCGTATGCAAGTCTGTTTACTTCGTAGATCTGTACGAATTAATATTTTTAATTATTTTTACTAGTATACATAATGAATTGACTTATTTTTCGTACCAATAACCATAATACTATTTTTGTATAATTCATAGTATACTGCTATTGGAGTGATGAGTTCTACGTGTTTGTTGAAATGACTATGTGAGTTTGAGAAGAAGTATTGAAAGAACAACGTAGTATAGTTACAATTTGATATTATTCGTTTACCACTTACCGGTAAACAGTACTAAAAGAACATAAACGTACTGCGTGATGCAGTTACAATTTGATATTATTCGTTTACCACTTACCACTTACCGGTAAATAATATTAAAAGAACATTAACATACTTTGTAATGCAGTTACAATTTGACATTATTCATTTATCACTTACCGGTAAACAATACTAAAAGAATATAAACGTACTGCGTAATTGCACATTTCGAAAGATAAAAAAAGAAAAAATCGAAAACAATTTAAAAAACGAAAAGGCTGAAATAAAAAAAGAAAAAAAACAAAAAACTGGATTAAACTATAAAAAACAAGTAAAGAAAAAAGAAAAAAAAACAAAAAAAAAAAAAAGAAAAAAATGAAAAGAAAACAGAAAAAAAAAGGGACACACTTGGGTCAGCCGGAGGCACCGTGCGGCCAGGCTAAAACAATGATACTTTTATTCATATAGATTGACACTTTTCTGTATAAAGATTGACACTTTTAAAAATTGTCATTTTATTCGTAAAATAATTATGTTAAAGATTGACACTTTTATTCATATAGATTGACACTTTTCTGTTAAAGATTGATACTTTGGGCCCGGCCGCACGGTGCCTCCGGCTGACACAAGTTTTTGTCAAAAAAAAAAAAGGAAAAACACTTAATGGAAAAACGTAAAAAGAAAAAGAAAAGAGGGAGGAGAGATGGAAGGGAGACACTTGTAGGAGGGAGAAGAAAGGGGAGAGAGTGACACATGTACTAAAAAGTGCATTATTGTCCACCCATACCAAAATATGGATATTTTTATATTTTTTATCTTCTCTACCTAAAATTGATTTTTTTATGTGTAAGGGTATTTTATTTGTTGTCTCTTTTATTTTTATTTTTATTTTTATTCACTAACCCAAATTTGACATAACCATATATTTAGGTTCGATTATGGTAAAATACAGAAAAAAACAAAATTTATAAATGTTCAAGCTTTACGGTTTTTTTCATATAATACCAAAAATATCTTCCAGAATTCGATAATTAAATAAATCTATAACCAAAGAATTTATTAAAAAAAAGACATGAAAATTGTTCAAAAACTAGATATATATACTGTAAAACGTCTGTACAGACCGGAAAAAATTATTATTATTATGGGAAGGTCTTTTTTTTATTTTTTATTTTATCAAACACCCCGAAAGGGTGAAGGGTTAGGCAGACTCCCAACCTATATATAACTTGAAGAAAATCATACAGCGTCTGGTGGAGATAACACTAAAAATGAATGTTATCCCCAACATAAACCGAAAAAATCAAAACCAATCGGAATTAGATCAACAACCGATCTAATTCTCGACACATAGCAGGAAAGACAAAATAAGAACAAATACAATGATCATGGCCCAAAAGTTACCATATCAGAGAACTAATAACAGGGCCTATCGAAATAAGGGGAGACCAAAAGTAGCTGATCATACTCCTAGCTATATCGAAACCTGAAGTTCGGATATCCCAATTGATCCATCCGAACAAGCGCCAAAAATTAGCGAGGGGCGCTAACAACATCAAAGAAAGACATGGCGTCGGTTTGAGAACCCCGACACGCCATGAAATCAGCAGGGCGATTCCCTTCCCTATGAATGTGGAAAAAACGAACTTGAATCCCCTACAACCGTAGACGAATGCATGTCATGAGATGACGGATGTCTGCAGAACCATGCTTCCCAGAAGCAAGTAAGGTGACAATCGCATCAGTATCCATCTCGATCCAAACCTATGAAGAGAAGGTGGTAGCCGTATCTAACCTATGAAGAAGAGCACTGAGCTCCACTTCAAAGCTAGATCTAGCCTCAACTGGAGAGCAGAAAGCATGGAGCAGGGCGTCATGGTGGTCACGAACCAAACCACCACCCGCCGCACTTTCAGAAGTAGCATCAAACGAATCATCAGTATTAAGCTTTACCTAAGGTGCCTCAGGTGGGATCCAACGAACGATCCTGGACCTAAGGTACCTGCTGACGGGCTCAGCTATAGGCATGAATGGGACCTGAGGCCGGCATCCCTGCCAGTGAACTGGCAGGAGCTTCCTCGCAGCAACTAGGGCATGCAGGTGATGTTTAACCTGCCAAATGATGTTAGAAGAATGAAAAGGAGTGCCCGGTGCTTGTGACTATTCCTCTCCATCCAAATAAACCAAGTGATGAGGCAAGGAATCAAAAAAGAAATGTGTGTGCAGGTGGCTCGTGGGAACGAGTATCTCCACCGTCCTAGACTACATGCAATGTCAGTGCTCGTGTGTGCATGTGTTAGTGCAGGCAGTCCGAAAAATAAGCCCATACAGTTCTAGTAGATTCACTCCAAGAGAATACATGCATGATAGTTTCGATGTGGGGAGAGGTGCAGCACTGGCACCTCGAAGCAAGAGAGATACCAAGAGAATGAAGTTTGACATCAACAAGTAATCGATCAAGAAGGAGGCGCCATAGAAAGACAGAAATGGTGGGGTAAGGCAAGAGTTCCAAATATCACCAAAAAGAGATACCTGAGGGCGCTTGTACCTGACGTGATGCCAGGCAGAAGTCACAGTCTCACCCCAAACGTGATTTAATAAGCCGTCTAGATCCTGACTACTTCAAATAGAAGATGTCAAAATCAGTGCCCAAAGAAACTGCACATATCTGGTATGTTGTATCTCAAGTTATACAGACTGATAGCATCTCTCGATAAGACAATATCCATCTATCACCCTCGTACACACAATGAACGACATTTGCATGATTTTAATTCTGAAAAATTAGATGTACAGTATATTAATGAAAAATACATTAATTTAAATTTAAGATTTAATAAATAAAAAACGCTGTAAAATTGTTAAAAACGACCAAAAAATTATAAATAAATGGCTGACAAATTCTTAAAAATGGCCGAGAATTTTTTAAAAATGCCCTAAAATTGTAAAATATCCTGATTAATTTTTTTGTGTTTATTCGGCTGTTTTTAATATATTTTCGGCCGTTAGACTACAAAATATCGGCTGATTTTATTTTAAATTCATTAATCAGTATAATTTCACATTTATCCAAATATATTACACCTAAAATCATACTATTACGCCTAAGAATGAACATAAAATTGAGCATGTAAATCAAAAAAATTAAATGTATATTAAATAAAAAAATACATGAATTTAGACAACTAATCAGTATGATGAGTAATAATTAAATTCAAATTATGTATATTAAATAAAAAATATATTAATTTATTATCAAATTAAATAAAACACCAGAAAAATTGTTTAAAAACAGCTAAAAATTGTTAAATACGGCTGAAAAAAGTTTAAAACGGCCGAAATTATAATAAATATTTTTGGCCGTTTTTAACTTTTTCTCGGGGAATATATTTTTAATTTTTTAACACTATAATTTCACATTTATCCAAATATATTACACCTAAAATTATATTATTACACCTAAGAATGAACATGGCATTGAGCATGTAAATCCCAAAAAAAAATTGAAGCTAATATTAAACATGTAAATTAAAAATAAATAAATAAATGATTACCTTAAATTTTTATTTGTATCGTAATCAAATAAGTATCCTACTATTTAGTGGCTTGCTTCTTCTTTCTCCTCCTCATAAGTATTTTTTAAATTTCCTTAAATTTTTTACTCCGGCTAACCCACTCAAAAATTTATAATATTTTTAAGGGGTTTGGATATTCTACAATGCTCTATGGAGATTTTATAGGATAATGAATAGAGGAGTTTTGAATTATTTGATGTGAATGCATGTTATCCACACGTATACGATATTTTTCATTTATTCGTATTATTTGGTCCGTGAGTAACAAAATAAATAATTCAACCAATATCACGCCTCAAATTTCACAAAATCGGCCAAAAAAATTGTATTAATTTTTTTTCAACATTTTATTTTAACATGTAGTATATATTTGCCGACAAAAAAATTGATTCATTTATTACACTGTTTAGTCCTGTGAATTTTTCACAGGTGAATGACCAAAAAACAATAGAATTCTCGCTCCACTTTCTCTTTTGTCATCTTCTAAGAAGAAAATTCACAAAAAAAATCTTGTTGTCTCTTAAAAAAAGTTGACAACCTCGAAATTGTTAATTGACATAAAGTAATAATACTATATTATAATGAGTATTTTTTTCATATGCGTTTTCACTTAGGGTATTTAGTTGATATGAATTTTTAAATGGGTGAAAATTTTAAATACCCTTTTCTTAAATATATAGATATAAAATATACCCCGTTCTAAATTTCAATGTACAAAATGCTCATTTTTAAAAAAATAATAAGTGTGGGGGTTTTATCATCAAGGTGTTGCATTGAAATTTGGAGTGGGCTGACAAAGATTCTTGCTCCTCTTTTTGCCCGAAGCCTTAGCAAAACGACAAAAGAAAATAAAACCCTAGCACCTTTAAACTCTCATTCCACCTTCCACCGCTGCACCGGACCTCATGCCTTCCTCCTCACTTCATTGTCGTGCCATCGACCACTCCCACCGGCGACATTCTTTCCACCGGACTCCGCACCGATGATCAACACCCCACCCTATTTCCTTCTCCATTCACAGCTCCACCCGGGCCCGACTTCGGACGTTCTCCTCTCCGGCAAGCTACTCCCAGTCACGGCCAGAACCCCACCCCACCCTAGAGGCGACAACGTTCTCTCACTGCCCCCCTCATCTCCACGACTCCACGTTGTTACCGCCTTCGCCACCCACCCACCCCCACCTTCACCTCAATTCGACATCGACCTAGCCTCCTCCGCTAACCACATCGAACGTCGTCAGTGTTGCCTCTACCGCCGACGAGTCCACCAAAAGTGCTCACCCTCACCACTGCTCCCACCAGAATAGAGTAGTCCATTTGCCGGAGAATTTTTGATCGGAAACACAATGGTTGCCAGCGATGGGACTAATCCGGCAGCCCTAGTGGGGCGGTGGAAAGTGCATGTTCATTTACAATTTTTTTCTTCTCAATACATGAATTTATTTATACTAAACAATAAAATTTCATAAATCAAGAGAATTGTCAAGCAACTTAAACTTAAAATGTTAATTCATCAAATCAAATACTAAATATAAATTTAATCACTTAAATACATAGATTGTGGAATTTAAGCATATAATTAAACATAAAATAATTTTCTAAACAACATATATTTTCCACCGCCCCACTAGGGCTGCCGGATTAGTCCCACCGCCGGCGACCTTGTGTTGCCGGCGGTGGGACTAAACCGGCAGCCCTAGTGGGACGGTGGAGATTGTATGTTGATTGCCTAATTTTTGCTTCTCAATACATGTATTTATTTAAATTAAACAACAAGATTTCATTGATCAAGAGAATAATTAAACAACTTAAATTTAAAATAATAATTCATCAAGTTCTAAACATAAATTTAATCACCTAAATACATAGATTGTGGAATTTAAGCATATAATTAAACATAAAATAATTTTCTAAACAACATATATTTTCCACCGCCCCACTAGGGCTGCCGGATTAGTCCCACCGCCGGCGACCTTGTGTTGCTGGCGGTGGGACTAAACCGGCAGCCCTAGTGGGGCGGTGGAGATTGTATGTTGATTGCCTAATTTTTGCTTCTCAATACATGTATTTATTTAAATTAAACAACAAGATTTCATTGATCAAGAGAATAATTAAACAACTTAAATTTAAAATAATAATTCATCAAGTTCTAAACATAAATTTAATCACCTAAATACATAGATTGTGGAATTTAAGCATATAATTAAACATAAAATAATTTTCTAAACACCATATATTTGTCACCGTCCCAGTGGGGCTGCCGAATTAGTCCCACTGCCGGCGACCTTGTATTGCTGGCAGTGGGAACTAAACCGGCAGCCCTAGTGGGGCGGTGGAGATTGTATGTTGATTGCCTAATTTTTGCTTCTCAATACATGTATTTATTCAAATTAAACAACAAAATTTCATAAATCATGAGCATAATTAAACAACTTAAATTTAAAATAAAAATTTATCAAGTACTAAACACAAATATAATCAATTAAATACAAAGATTATAAAATTTAAGCATATAATTAAATATAACATAATTTTCTAAACAACATACAATTTTCACCGGTCCTCTAGCGCTGCCGGAACAGTCCCACCGCCGACGAACCTTTTCTCCCTTCACTTATCTTCCAAACTTTTGCACTCGTTTAGAGCTCAAAATTTCTCACAATCGCTACTGCTACTTTGTGATATAAGAAACAATTTAAGTTAATTTAAACAAAATGAGATTAAATAGCTAAGATTTTTCAGAATGAAAATTTAGAGCGAAAGAGTTTTTTTTTTCGGTGGATTGAATTTCATGTTCTCTATATGGTGAAGATTATTCGCACAACATAGAATACCCTTCTTCAAATAATTCAAATACATTGTCCTACTTTAATCAGATTGTCATGCATGTCAATTTTTAATGCATGAGGCAAGTTGAGTAGCTAACTTCTTTTAATTGAACCAACACAGCAAGTGGTGTTCATCCACGTTAAAAGCAAACTAATCAACTCAACAATCAAATCTCGAACACCGTGTAATAAAATATTAAGTTATATATATTAAAATAATAAAAGGGTATAAATCACATATATTTTACAAAGAGGGTAGAAATGTCATGTAAGTTTTAGAAAATGATATTTAAACCTATTAAGACTTTTTAAATTGGGTAAAAATGCATATTGACAATTATTCAAATTCAGCCTGATTGGAATCGCCTTGCAGATTTTCGATTTTTACCGAGTGTTGTTTGTCATCAGCTATGTTGGCCTACGTACATACGACGCCACACTCCACGCACATTTTATTTTTCACGGCCCACGCCACTTTCTCATTCAAATCTACTCTTTTTATATTTTCCTTCTTAATTTTCAAATCCCGAAAATCAGTTCTTTATGAATGCCGCCTTCCTCAACCCTCACAAACCTTCCCTCGCCAACTTTTGCGAAGCACCTATAAGGTAAGCTCCCTTTTTCTTTCCTCCTTTCCGGTTTTGTTTTATCTTAATTATTTCAGTTCCGATTCAATTGCGTTTTCAGCTTCCATGATTGGTTGTGTGATTCGTTTTGGTTGCAGATTGCCTTCTGATCGGAGTGGTGTCGTTTACAGATTTTTGTAGCTTTTTATTGCGTTTTTTGTTTTTTCACATAGGCGATGCTGATGCGTAGGATTAGAACTCTTCACTCAATCTCGGTGGTTTTCCTCTATTGGTTCTATGAATTTGCGCGATAAACCCTAATTTTCTTCAGTTGCATTAGTTTCTTCTCCTTTTTTTTTTTTTTTCCTTCAACGATTCTATCCCCAATCACAGCCGATCGATATCGAGTAAAAACTGCTATAGGATTTTGAAAACATCAATTAAATTGTAAATATCCAATCGCTCAATCAGTAGAGTGACAACATTTGAGGAATGGGTTCCAAACAATTGGCAACAAGTCCTGGCTTTGATAGTGATGAGAGGCAGAGGAAGAGGAAGTTGTCTAATCGCGAATCAGCACGTCGGTCTCGGATGAAGAAGCAGCAACGCATGGATGAACTGATAGGAGAAGTGGGCCAGATAAAGGAGGACAACAAGAAGCTGGGTGAGATGATTGATTCTACCAGCCATCTCTACTTAAACGTTGCATCCAACAATAATGTTCTGAGGGCTCAGGTTGCGGAACTTACTGAACGCCTAAGGTCGCTTAATTCTGTACTTGAGGTTGCATCCGACGTCAGTGGCCTAGCGCTTGATATTCCGGAAATCCCAGATACATTGCATGAGCCATGGCAGCTGCCTTGCCCAATTCAGCCTGTCCCTGCTTCTCTTGATATGTTCAAATGCTGAAACGGTAGTGGAGAGTCTCTTATGGTGATATTATTATTGATGGTTGTCCTCTTACTAATTACTATTAGGGGTAGCCTCATGCTAGCTAGTTTGTTTATGTGGTCCTACTATTGTTGTCGCAACAAATTAAAGATTAGGTTGTGGTTGGATTTGCTCGTTTGCACGACTTAATGGAATCTCTTGAATTAAAGTTCCTCTTCACTATGCTTTTTAAATTTGAAAGATTTGATAGCTGCAGTTTTGTCTTATAGATGCATTTTCCCTTTCGTACTTTTGATGCAGAAATGTTACTAACCAGCTAAAGAGCAGAATATTTGATTTTGTTTTTATATGATTGTGCTTATATATGATGCTGATCAACTCATTGTCAGAAGGGTTTTATAGATATTGATATGGATGGATGTTGAATTCCTTGATGCTATTATAGAACACACGACGGTTGTGGATTTTTTTATGCTAGTAGTAGTGGCAGTGCTATTGAACAGAGTATTTGCATTTAATTAATACAATGCGATTGTGCTATCTAGGAAGTGTGCCGTAGTCGAAACTCTTATTTTAGTGTTGGTAGATTGCTTCCTGAGAACACATAACATGCTAGGATGATGATTGATATATTTACAGACTTCAGCAATTGACCCCATTGCTACAGCTTATTTCACATGTGTTTGCCCTACATTTATTGACCTGCTAGGCTAAACAATGTAATCTGCAGAGTGAGTATTTGCTGCAGCACTCATACATCCCGAATTCTTGATCTCTGTTTCATACTTGCATAAGTTGAAGGGCCCAAACTAAATAGTAGTTGAATATTGAAGAAACACAGAGATTGAGAGGTAGTTAGTTATCATAAGTTCTGCACTCATCTGTCTCAGGATTATCATTGCAGTAGTTCTCCAATGGATCGGCTTCCTTCTGTTTGTCCCTAGCATGGCTGGCGGCTGCGCTCAACTCCTCCACCTCGTCCCAGGCGGCCTTGCATTCGCCGCTGATGGGGTCCTCGGAGCAGGTCTCCTGGGCATTCTTGATGCTCTCTTCCACCTTTTCAGACAGCTTATCGGGGACTGCTGCAACGTACATACGGCCCATCCTCCTCGTCCTCCATGGCGATGGAAGTCTGATGAGGTGAGATTTTGATGATGACTCTGTTGCTGTATTGGCAAAGTTTTTAGGGGTTGTGATGCTTACCCTGGAGACTGCTGCCATATGTGTGTGTTGCTCTTGGACAATGGGAACAATTGGCTATGATCTTGGGGAAGAAAAAGAAAAAAAATTTACATGAATAATGATGATTTTTCAGTAAGATGATAGGAGTATGTATATAAATGAGGTGTGGGAGGAATTGTGGACACTCATTTCTTATCATTTGTGCGCCAATCATAGATTTCCACGTCAGTCTCATTATATAAAGGTCAGTTTTCATTACCTAACTTGGTCTTGGCTGGCTATGCACGATCACGATCACGGGTGCCTTCTTCTAGTGCTCACGATACCCATTTTGCCTTTTTTTTCATTGGGGGTGTATTCTATTTGATGAAAAAGTAAGATAATAGATAAGAAAATATATCTCATAATATAATCCTCTCTTGTTTTATTCTATGATCTCTTAGGTAGAAAAGAGGTTTAATATGAGTGAAAATATTATCACCGAAAAGATGAGAAAATGGTTGTTTAGGGCAAATTTTTCATCATATTCGAGAAAAATTATCCATGAAAGAGAATAAGGAAAAACATATAGAACACACTTAAAAAAAAACACTAGAGAATTGTGGTAACTGGATTCGCATTTGAAATGTTGAAATGTGGAATACTGCAGATCACAATAAGTCAAGTATTAGCTAGGGATAATTTTTTATTTAAGAAGTACAATAAAATCTCTATACAGTCATATCGTCGAGATCAGAAGAAATTATTGCTACAGGGAAATTATTTTTATGTAGAGTTTTACATAGAAAATTAATTATTTTTTTTATTTTTAAAATGCTCAATTAAACTATACATTCAATTAATATAAATTTGACTAAACTATACATCCACCTTATTAAGTTGGAATCTTTTTTGCTTCAACAATAGGGTATATATGTAGATTAGTTATTAAGTACATGCAAATTGAAAGATATAATGACAACCATAAAATTAAAATATTTTCACAATCAACCATAGATAAGTATTTTATATTATCTTAAATTTTGTGTAATGATATTATATATATTTATATATATTTGTAATTTATTTTTATATGCTTTATTACAATTAGAAATGCTCCACTACTCACAGTGGGCACACTTAATGTGCCCACCGGTGATGTGGCAGTGCCACGTCTGCAATTTTTCCTTTTAGGGTTTAATTTTTTATGTTAGGGTTTAGTTTTTTATAGTAAGGTTTAATTATTTTTGGTAGCTAGAGTTTTTATTAATTTCCTTATATATTCTAATGTCAAGTCATCCGTGGGCACATTAAGTATGTCCATAGTGGGTATTGGAGCATTACTATTTATAATATAGAAGTTATTCCTAAATATAACTGATCCCGAGTCGAAACTATGATTTTTTATTACTATAGAGAGATTATTCCTATAAAATATTAATGTAGGGTTTTTTTTTACTGTACTAGCTTTTTTATAATTGCAAAATGATTGAAACGAGTACAAAGGCATCTATTTTATTTGAAGGACACAAGTTGAAGATTCTGACTATTTCAATTTCTTTTTTGTCTTGGAATGTCGATTTATTCTACAATCGATCGGCAGTAATATTCTACGTATTTGATTAAGAAATTAATCAATAAAAGACAGAATATATAATTAGAGAATTTAAATTAGGTAACCTGCTAGTTAGTTAAAAACTGAAAGGGAGGGCAAGGGTAAGGTATACGTACGCTAGTTGAATTAAAACTATTTTTGTGGACTTCTTTGCATGAGCATGAAGAAGAAAGGACTTGTGATTCTTATCTTGTCTAATAAACATCAACAGCACCTATAATAATAGTTCTTAAGTGCAACAATTAATTTCATTTCAATCAATACCACATTCCTGCAGAATGCAGCTGCTCTCCTCCGTCGCAGGAATTCTTCTCCTCACCTACGTCGGTAATAATATTAAAATATATATTTTATAATAAATATATAGTAACATATTATTTGTTATTTGTAAAATATGATATGATATGATGAGGATGCAAATGCAATGCAGCTGAGATATGCCGGGAGGTGGGTGAAGGCGAGCATCCATGGCGGAACCGAGGAAGAGAGAGATTCACATTCACAAACTGCTTCGACATGCGCGTGGGCACCGCCGCCTGCCTACTCAAGGAAATAATTAAGCTCTATCTCTACTACGTCAGAGCAATCTACGTTCAGAAACTCCGATCCGAGGCTACGCACAAAGCCCTGGCAGCCAACTTGCCTGCCGAGGCGGCGCGTGAGGCAGGAGAGGACGGCAGCCACACGAGCCAAGCTGCATGTGAGGCACGTGATGGGGCCGGTGCTCTCCGCCTGCTGGGATTTGTTCGAGACCATGTACGTTGGTGGGAGCGCGGCGGAGGGGATGGTTCGTTCCTTGGGGACGTTGGTGGGGGCGTACGGCGGAGGGATCGCCGGAGAAGGGAAGATGGGGTGGGTGGGGTTCGTGGGGGGTAGCCAGGTGGGGGGCTGGGCGGGAGGGAGGGTTGGGCTCATGGTGTATGACGTGTGGAACGGTGTTGGATTGTTGCTTCACCCTATGCGCCACCTCCTATCTACTACTCCAGCTACTTAATTAAATTCTCTTCTTTTTTATCATCCATTTCATGTATTCTATTGTATGCCCTCTGGTATTACCTGTATTTTACATTTAAATTGTTGTTTGTATTCGGTTTAATATTGTTGTAATTTGATTAAGCATTTATTTTTAGGGATAATTGTCAAAAAAAAATACATAACCTTTCGTAATATTCTAGTTTTGCACACGAACTTTAAAAGCTGCCTATAAATATATAACCTTTTAATTGTTTTTAATTTTGCACACGAGATAGATTTTTTCCGATTTTATTAGATTTCGTGCTGATATGGAAGTCAAATTCATCGATCGATTAGTGAGATTCTAATTTCCTCACATATATGAATGACATAATTTCTAATAGATCCAACTTCCGACTTTCATATCAGCACACAATTTGACGAAATTAGAGAAAAAAATGATCCCGTATGCAAAACTAGAATTTGACGAAAGGTTGTGTATTTTAAGGCAATTTTCCCTTATTTTTATCACAAGTAGTGTGTATTTATCATGAATTCTTTCAGAATTCTGGAAAAAAAAAAATCGGGTATTCTCTAAATATTTGATTATTTTTGGAGAGAAGTGATTAATAAGAGAAGTTCCAAGCTGAAAGAGACTGAATAGGTGTTCCTTTCCAGGAAGCAATCAATGCCTTACCATCAAACTCAAGATTGCAGAAGCAATGAATCCCTTTCCTAAACTGCTCCAACACCAGCCTTGCTTGATACTTTGAAGACTCACTGAGCTCCATCTCCTTCATTCCGAACCTCTCGAAATACTTCCTCCACACACTCACCTTCACATTCCTAGTCACCCTCTCTTCGTCTTCTGCTGCCACTATGTTTACGATCCCTTCTCCGAAGAACTGCCCTTCCAGAATCCCTCTGTACTCGTTCCCTCTCTCCATGCACTCCTCCAGGCAGTCGAAGTAGGCGCTGTAGTACAACAGCGCCTCCGTGAAACGGTCTATGAACGAAGGGGAGTTGTGATTCGCCTCTACCTCGCTCACCACCATCACCGCCGGCCTTATCCTCCCCACTGCTTTCATCACCCTCTCTAACGTCTCCGGCTCCATATCATGGACCTAAGCATCATGGAGGAGTAGACAGCAACTGTTTCCTCCGATTCGATGCTCAACAGATCTTCATGAAACGCATCCATGTCTTCCAAGTACACAGCCTTAAACAGAAAGGGCAAGTTCATGGAGTGTGCAAAGCTCTGCAGCCTCTTCCCAGTTTCCTCCATGTATGTTTGATCGGTCGTACCTACTGCAGTTATTCTGAGACGTTGCAAGGGGCGGTCTGAGTCAGCGTCAGCGAGCCCTTGCATCAGAGCCGTCCAATGAATCCCACTTCTGATCTGCAGATCGATGAGATGGACCTTTCGACAGCCTCCCACTTGCTCTATGATGGCTTGCATTCCTGCAAACTGCGCGATTTGGCCAAAGGGGAGCTGCTGGTGTGAGGCCAAGAAGGCGTTGTCGGTGCCTAATGCAAGCCCTTTATGATCATTGATCATCATCACACCACCACCGGTGGCTGTGGCTGTGCCACCGCATTCTTTCCTAATCTTCTGCTCGAGAGCTGCAGCGAAATAGAAGCCAAGGCGCTGGACGGGGGTTCCGGATTGAGACAGCATCAAGTGGGAACGAGAAAGGAGCCTAGCTGCTGCATCAAAGTGCTTCAACCCCAGCTTCTCGGCTGCAGAGAGGAGAGAGTGCATGATCTCCACGTCTCTTTCGTCTTCGAAGCAGAGGCCTGAAATGGAAGAGCCATAAGGGTGGAAGAGCATAGAGATACCATCAATCCTGTTGGTGGAGAACTGGATGAATTTTTCTCCAGCAACCATCAAGATTTCCTCCATTGATAGCCTCTGTTGATGATCATCTTCTTCTTGTCTAGGCCTCCTCCTCCTCCTCCTCCTCACATCCACATCCACATCCAATGATGATTGTACAAGTAGAAGAGATGAGCTTTGCTTGGGTGGCTCCATCACAGCTCCAAGATCCACCCCATATTCTTCTTGTTCAAACAACGCAGTTTCATCGAATTGGAATGGGAATGGGAATGGGGGGAACACAGCGTTCGCCATTACCCCTCCACGAACACAATTCACAATATATTTTCTTCAAAACAGAGAAAGAGACGCACAAACTAAGCCAAGCCAGCTTAAATATAAATAAAAAAACAACATTATTTTAATAATATAGGAAGCTAAGCCGGATATGATGATAAAGAAAATGATGTAAGAGAAGGACAAACAAAAGCTTACAATGAAATGAAGACAATATTTATACTATATGAAATTGATTATGTAGAAATTCTCTGCACTGCAGGTTTTATTTTGGCTAAGCTAGCTAATACACATCATATCTATATTTATATTTATCCATCCGTCTAGAGCCTGCAAAATTAATTTCTCTACAAGAATTCATATCTCTTTCACTATCAAACTCAACAGTAAAATTACAGATATCGAAACACGCGCGCGTATACCATGAGAAAGACAAGGTTGTAGAATTGAGAATAACGCTCTGAGGACAGAAAGAAATTGGATAAACAAAAGCACACTTGTTTAATTTGTACTCATTCCCAACCCAAAAAAAAAAAAAAAGACTTGTGTAAAAATAGTTCAATGCTAGTTGGTAGTTGATTTCTGTAAGTTGATATGTGACTGCCTTCAAATCTATGCTACTCACAAATCACATTCACAACAACAACTACAATAACATAAGTATTCGTTCGAGCTGTTATGTTTCTGTATTTATTACTGTTGGCTGTTGCTTAGTGTAAAAACATCAATTCATTCTTACTACATTATTTTTATCGATAGGAATATTGTTGGTAGTGATCATCATAGTATTTGGAAGTATGTGATGTGTGATTATAAAATGGAATATAGGATTATTATACTCAAACTCTCAGATGTTCGGACTCTAGTTTTTGTTCTCACCTTGAGGAAGAATGTAAAATATTAAATTAGAATATAAAAGAATTAATGACTTCATTGATTTTCATAAAATATACTGTACTATATAATGTCTTACTGTCACAATCTGTGGAATGGTCGACTTCATGATTGGGATCTTGCATGAAATACTACTAGTATTAATTATCATTTCTAATAATGCATATACTAGATATGAAACATTGTCCTTGAGGCAGGAAAATAAATTGTGCGGGAATAAACTGCTCATGTTCAAGAAAATGAATATTCCTAAGAGAAAACGTGCAATATATCATCAATTCAGTTTATCTCCCACAAAAGTCAAGGTACTATACGTGTATGGACTCTAGTTTTTGTTGGCAACTTGTAGAAGAATCTAAACTATTATAGCGTAAAAGAAGAGAATTTCATGTATGTATAGGCATAGGATATTTGATTCGAGGATTGAAGATTTTGCTTCGAATACATCACGAATCTCTAGATCAAAAATCCAGAAACAAGACAAAAAGAAAAATTAAAAACCAGTATATATAACATTTAATGCTATCACCATTTGTCAAAAATAGTCGAGAAATAGTTTTGTCGATAGAATTGAATTGGTCAACACGGCGATCGCGAGATTTTTCAACAAAAGCTAAGATAAATAATGCCTTGAATTTAATTAATGTTTGTGAAAATCAAACATTAGTCCTCTTAAGAAATGAAAGTCAACCATAACTTTTCAAATTTCCCACGCATAAATAAATAAAATGCATAATATTATTAACAAGTACGGTACAAATATATACTCCCTCTATTTCGCTTAACTTGGCTCATTTGAATAGTGGCTTTTCTGGCACGGTTTTCCACGCTTCTTGATGATAGGTTTTAAAATGGATTTTTGAAGAATTATTTTTTTTACGGGATACTACGACTGTCGTAGTATCCCGTAAAAAAAATAATTCTTCAAAAATCCATTTTAAAACCCATCATCAAGAAGCGTGGAAAACCGTGCCAGCACAAGCCAAAAATTTTGAGTCAAGTTAAGCGAAATGGAGGGAGTATTATATTTGCTCAGTATCATTGTGTTTGTCTCATTTCTTAAAATAGAAATCTTTATTTACTCATCATTTACATCTAACTCTACACTTATTTTAATACTATAATTTAAACTGCAAAACTTTAAATTATCATAATTTTCTCGTTTGTTCTTCAACTTTTACGATTTTTATACCAAAACTAAAAGTCTCAAATACGTATTTTATTTATGATCAATCATTAATATATTTTCATAAATCTATGATGTTTTACTTTGAGAAAAATAAAATCTGCATTAAAATGTTCAACAATACACTATCGTTAAATAAGCTCTCCTATGAATACGATGCCGAAAACATTTGAGATTAATATAATGGGACGGATGTAATATTATTTACTGTAAGTTTTTTGCTCGCGTAGCAGGAAAAACAAAACAATCTCTCTTTTTTTTAGTCCAAGAAAGAAAAATAATCCAAAGAATATTAATATTCTCTTTATAAATTGAGAGTTGGTCGAGCACATCATCAACTTCCGAAATTTCGTAGTAACTCCCACATGTATCTTCTTTAAATTAATAGCAAATGACGGCAGAAAATTTCAACAAGAAAAATAATAAAATAATAAAAGTAATAATTGAGGCGGTCCAACTCAAACCTTCTCATCATTAGGCCGGCATTCCCCTACCTCTCTCCTACGTGTCAAAATCGCAACCGTAAAAATCAAGCCTTTGATCATCCTAACCATCCCAACCGTGACTGTGACGTAATACAGCCACCAGCCTAGGAAATCCACCACCCCAATTCCCATCATCATCTCCCTCTTCACATCCGGCACCACCACCAGCGCCTCCACCTCCTCCCTCAGCCGCCACCACCAGAGGCCCCCATAGCTCAGCCCCACCACCACCTTCTCCAGCCGCCCTTCCGCCCTCAAACCACCAAATATGGTGTCGTCCACCACCGGCTTCACCACCATCCGCCACCAGAACAGCATGGTCTCATGCAGCCCGAGAAAGAAAACCAATCTGCGTAGAAAACTACTCTCCTGCCCAAAACTCGACCCTTCAACTCCGGCAGCAATGCTGCCCTCGATCCCGACTCCGTCGCAGAGTTGCAGAACAACAAGAAACAGCCATGCAACGTACAAACGCCGGCGCGTCAAGGGACCCGGCGACCGGGTGAGGTTCCCAGTCAACGCATTAGAGAGGGACGAAACGCTAATGATGGAAACTATCAAGTGAAGGATCGTAGGGTTGTTGGCATAAAGAAAATAGGAGGTGAGGTAAGAAGTGGGCGGTGATGCATCGGAGACGGAGATGAGGTAGTGGGCGGTGGCGAGGCGGGAGAGGAGGAGAAAGGAGAGGGGGAGGAGGAGACTGAGGAGGGTGGTGGTTAGAATTTGAAAAGGTTGCCTCACCGCGTCAACGGCAACGGCAATGGGAGTGGCCCACCGGAATCTGGTATTTTCTTCAAGTGCTTGTGATGGAGTTTGAGTATTGAGCTCCATTGGATTAGAACAATTTGGGTTTCACATACAGAAAGATAACTGCATACATATTTATATGTTGTAAGTTAACTTGTACGTGGTCTAAGTCTAATATAAAGTGGAGGGCACGACCTGGTTGACCAAGGGTGAGATAGCTAGGACATGGTCGCATTACCCACCACCCTATAATAGAATTTTCAGAATATTCAAATGCTTCACCTAAATACGGAGTACTTAATAATCTTAGCTGAGCCTGAGCCTGAGCCTGAGCTTGGGTTGGTGGAAATGGAGGATCAATCAATAATCTGAGATTCAAGTATTCTCTCTATTCATAATTCCAATGGAAGCCAACTATCACATAAGATCAGAATATTTACCTAAAATTAGTAAAGGCTCATCATTTACTCTTTTTTCTCCTTTGCTGATACTAAAATATAGTAATAATGATCAACAACGTGGAGGGAAATTTATATTGTCCTCTCACATGACAATAATTCATGGATTATTTTAGCAATATATTATAATGTAAGAGGGGTGTATAGTACATCTACATGTAGCATGGAAATTCCCTGACATGGAGATTGCAAGTTCTTGATATATCAGACTTTCATCATACAACAAGTCAACGCTTTCTCATTCAGATGGAAAACGCCTAAAATTTATCCCCGTACATATTCAGGCTCTTCTATAGCCCCTCCAATATAACCAAGTTTGAACTGCTAATGAAGGAACATTTAGGGGACAGAATACGAAAACTAAGGTTAGGTGAGACACCAATAAATTCATCAAGTGTAACTAAATGATAAGCGTACATGGATGGGAACAACTCATAATATCCTGTTCATTGATTCTAAATTTTCTAGCTGTATGGATGAAATCAACAAAACCCATGCTTTTTAGGTTATGAAATGATCGACCGGAAAGTGCTGGGAGTATATAATGAACCTTAATGTTGTCATTCTGCTGCTGCAGCTGCTGCAAGTGGCTGGAGGGCTTTAAGTGGGTTCAAGATGACACCGTCTATAAGACCGTACTCTTTGGCTTCTTTGGCACTCATGAAAAAGTCACGATCAGTGTCCTGGTTGATCTTCTCTAGGCTCTGACCAGTGTGGTATGCCAAGTATCCATTTAAGTTTGCTTTGTGATGCAACATTTCATTTGCCTGTGAAAAACAACCGTCAAGACAATAGAGTGATTTTCTTCTAAAAGATAGAGATTAAGAGTTTTTACTGAGATTCTATAGCTTTATCACTCAACCACATATGCGATTATAAAATAGAACAAGGATCCAGGGAAAACAGAATCACTTTTATCCCAATCAAAACATCAGACAATCATCAAAACTTTCCTCGATTCAAGCGCCAACCCACTGTAACACAAAACATTCCTAATCATAAAAGTCAGAGCTACTGTTTTATTTCAGCTTCACAAATTCTAGAGTTTCTTCACAAACCAAAAGCTGTAACCTGACAGGCAGTAAAGAATGCTAGAGATCAAACACAGCTGTAAATCAAGTAAAGTATCACTTCAACCCCATTTTTCACAGATCTCAATAGATAAATAGTTCTCAGTCTAATATTAATAAAACCAAAGAAATCTGAAAGTATCTTTCACTTATACTATGCATACTCCACCAGTTTCTTTCACTTCCTGCACATTTCAACCCTAACCACCAGGATTCAAAAAAACCATAAAGCAAACATCATCTAGTTGAAAGCCTGAAAATTGTGATAATTGATCAAGGCAATCAAGCCTTCACTTAAGAAGTTGGACAACAATAGGTATTTCTTTGTGATACCAACAATATCACTGGAGAATAATAGGCATACTTAAATTAAGATAGTTTGGCATGGCTTAGGTTTGGGAGCATTAAATTGTGTACGCTCAGTCATTAAGAAACCAACCAAAAGTAATTTATATCCTAATGCTTGAAAGAAACCAACGCATTCTTATGACCTTAAAATGATTCACAAATTCATTAAAACAGCAATGGAAGCCAATTTATATCTCATCATGAAGTTATTTTCTACCCAAGAACAAAGATTGCAGCAACATGCCATCTACAAAAGATGAAATCACCTGAATATCAATATCAGTCTGGCCACCCTGTGCTCCACCGAGGGGTTGATGGATCATTATCCTTGAGTTGGGAAGGCTATATCTTTTTCCTTCAGTTATTAACAACACGAGAAGAATATGATACCGTTTGAGAAAATGAGAAAAATTGTAACAGAATCCTTAATATCTGAAAAATGAAGTGAAATCATTACCTTTAGTACCAGCACTGAGTAGAAAAGCTCCCATACTGTGCAAGATTAAGAACACAAAATAACTTCATTAGAAAGACATCTAACAGAAATATGAAAATGCAGGAGTCAAAGATGAAAGAACTCATAACCAATTACTTAAAAGTTAAAAGTCAAGCGCTAAGAACACATCTATGGACTATGGCCACATGATAATAGAGATCAGATGTGTCATGTGTGTGAAGAAATCCTTAGCAAACAGCTATTTATTCTCTAAAAATTGGTGAGGCATGCAGGACACAGCCCACCCTTTCTCTCTCCCCCATTGGTAATCCAACGAAAAGAGAAAGAATACAGCGAACCAACATGTAATCAAAGAAAACATCAGTCATCATAAACTAAAAATATTCAATTGCCATGTAATGTTACAGAAACTATATGCTTGTCGAAGCTATTTCTTTCATTCATTTGTTCAAGAAATACATCGTTGCCTTTTTTCTTTTGAAAAGAAAAAATGCAATCCAACTTTTTCTTGAAATAAGAACATAATTTACAGTAATTTTTGTAAGGCTATAGTAAGTGTGTCCTCACCTAGCTGCGAGCCCAACACATACAGTTGAGACATCGGGCCTTATGTGCCTCATTGTATCAAAAATAGCCATTCCTAGAAAGTCAAAAGGAAGCAGATAAGATATATGTAAACTATGCTACCAGATAAACAGATATATTAAACAAGGCTCCATACCAGCCGTAACAGATCCACCTGGAGAGTTCACGTACATGACTATATCCTGTTCAGTAAACGGCAAATTGCCATAAGCGAATAGAACTGGGAAAACCAAAAATACAAATGGCACAACACATTGTTATTTGATTTCCTATTGAGTGTGATTAAGCAATCATCACCATAAAACCATCAGGTTCCTTGTTTATTTTCCAAATATAATACCAGATGGGAATTAGTAAGGGAGCCAACACCTAGAAGACCTTTGATATGTTCGATGGTTGGGCAACAAATACTACACTGATAAACTATCTGCGGAAAGGAAAACAGACCTTATTAGGATCAACAGCATCGAGATACAGCAACTGTGCAACAATGATGTTTGCCATGTCATCATCAACTGCTCCGCCACATCGTATAATCCGCTGAAAGATCAACAGGTAGTTAAAACTAAAGTAGAGAATCTAGTAATCAACAATCTTTGCGAATTTCAGCAAAGCCACGCCTCACATATTGGAAAAGCTGGCTGATAACACTCATAAAACGCTCTTGGACCATTGGAGGTGGACCCTGCCCCCCTTGAGCATAAGCAGGGAAGTATGGCGATGATGGAATATGCAAATCATCCCTAAAACACAAGAGGAACTCGGTTACCACCAACTAGTTAAACACTCACTCTAACAATTAAATAGACTAAACTATCCGTTCATGCTATGTACTCAACAGATTTTAGATTTGCAAGTATATTGACGCGGCAAATTAAGCTCAAGACCATGGCAAGATCCCATAGTAAAACGAAGAGATAAAAAACAGATAAAAGATAAAATTGAAGAGATAAAACTTTACCTAATCGACCAAATACCAGGGCGCGAGCTCCTCTCCGGGGCGTAAAACTCCGGGGTGTACACAGCCTTCGCCGACGAACTCCGGAGATTAGAATTCTTCAGCTTCCTGAAAAATTTGTAATTAACGGGGTCTAAAAAGGGAAATTAAATTGAGAATTAATCAAAAATACCTGGAACGCAGAGGTCGGAAGGGAAGACATATGACTTTGCCGGAAGAGGAAGAAAATGGGTTTGGTGAAGAGGGGGAAAGTGAGGACGAGCTGAATATGAGAGAAGAAGAGGAGACGCATGAATGTGCCATTGCAGAAGATAGGCGGCGGCGGAGAAGAGGTGGGTGGAGGCTTATCCAATTAACGGCGGCGACTGTGAGTGGAAGAGAGACTGTGGCGTGTTGAGAGATCCCTCCCTCTTTCCCTTTTCTGTCTGATTTTTTTTTTTTTTTTTTTTAAATTTCTTTTTCAGATGAGAGCGAAGTAATTTCTAAAACCTTCGCTTTAAATTTATCATTTCGATATTCCTAAAACTAAAACTCACATTTTCCATTTTTTTTAAAAGAATCAAAAATTCGTTCGAGACACCCATCAATATGTTCCATTAGAAATGCTTAATATGTCCACCGGTGATGTGGCAATACCATGTTTGTAATTTTTTCTTTTAGGGTTTAGTTTTTTATGTTAGAGTTTAGTTTTTTTTATAGTAGGGTTTAATTATTTTTTTGTAGGGTTTTTATTAACTTCCTTATGTATTCCAATGTCACATCATCTGTGGGTACATTAAACATACCCACGGTGGACATTGGAGCATTACGCTGTTTCATTACGTCTTGTTTTACTACTTTCTCCCAACCACTTCATTAATTTCATATATTATATATACGTGAATTATAAAAGAGTTGATACCCAAAAATAGTCATTTTGATAAAGTAAACGTAAATTTTAGCCATTAATAAAAGAATATGTAAATTTAACAATTTTTATGAATTTGTCCCTTATGATTCTATAATTACTATTATATTCAAAAAAATTAAATAAAAAAATACACACAAAAAAATTGAGATTGAAAGGGGAAAAATAAAAAACTAACTGAACCTTCAGGGCCGCCGCTACCCATCCTCTTCTACAGCGTCTGAAACTCTTCAACCCACACTGCCGTCATTTGTCGTAGGCGTTCCACCACCCATCCCCACACCTGCACCACCTCCTCAAAAAATCTGTCCAGCCGACGCGAAACCCCTATTATAGCCTCGTAGCTTACCACGGGTGCTCATCGACGCACGACCGAGGCTTGAACCATCACTACATAACCTGACTCCGGCGGCGTTCTGATTAACACGTATTTTATGTGCATGTTGAGTGTATTGTGGATGTGTTTGAAGCTTGATTTGTGTGTTTAAAGGTTAGATTGCTAGGGTTTTCCAACTTATAGCATATTTTCTATTCTTCTCGTTTTCTTTCGGTTTTCGATCTATTTTTGTAGGAATCGAAGAGCATGGAAGTGTTTAAAGAATGAAAGCCGGAAACGAGGATGAATCGAGCTTCAAGAGGTGGAATTAGAAGGTCAAAAGCCGGTTGGAAGAAAGAAAATCGAGAATCGAAGAAAGAACCGAAGAAGGAATCGAACGGAGGAAAAACCGCACGTGACAAGGGGCGCCGGCGACCCAGGCGGCGGCCGGCTGGACCGCCGGCCAGGGCGCCGGCTGGCTGGCCAAACTTCAGAGTTGGCGGTGACCGAGGCGGCGACCCAGGCGGCGGCCGGCCAGGGCGCCGCCATCCCTCCTCCCCTTAGTGTTTTGACCGAGTTGGCTCGTCCAACTCGGTCCAACTCGACCCAATACTCACCAATTATGTATTTAAGTCCAAAATATTCCTCATTGGTATATCTAGAACATATTTTATTCTCCCAAGAACCCTAGAACATTTTCCTTATTTCCTTTTTAGTATTTTTAAGATTGTTGAAGCTACATTGGTTGGATTTGCAATTAGAGACCATCTTCTTCTTCCTTATTGAATTCTCTTTCTTTTAAGCATGATTTCAATTACTTTTTATGGTTTATTTTCCTTAATTATGTCTAGCTAGTTCTCTTTGTGATTTCAATTATATGTAGATAGGATTAAGTGATTGGGTTTAGGCTTTAATTATGAATTTACCTTCTAATTTCATGTTCATTTCTCTTGGGGCTATGTTTTATTATGTAATTGTGATTGATCACCATAGTTGCATACCAAGTGTTTGATCTAATGCTTAGGAGGCTTAGATTAGATGCTAGGATCAAGAGATTTGCATGCTAGAGTATAGTAGGGTTAAGGAACTCCATGAGCTATTGGGAGTTAATGAATTGCTTGATGTCTTAGTCGGAATTAGGCCTTTCATTAATCTACTTGTCTTCATTGCAATGAGAATTGAGTGAACCATAGTTAGGAGGTTTCCCACATGAAATTGGATTAAATTGGTTAATTCTAGTTAGAGTTTTAATCACCCATCACTTGAGCCTAATCGAAGTATAATTGGAATCACGTTTATTTCTTATTGATTTTATATCCTTTGCTTATTTGTTGCTTGTCTAGTTAAGTTTTAAGTTGATAATTACTTTTTGGTGTCATTAGTTAATCAAAAACACAAAAACATGCTTGTTCGTAGCTTGAATAGTAGGTTTAGTAGCTAGGTTACTACTTGAGACTTGAGCGTCCTTGCATTCCTTGTGGTTCGACTCGATTACTCAATCGATTATTATTGCTCTCTACCCTCACCCTAAAGTGAGGGCGGACCAATTTTTGGCGCCGTTGCCGGGGAATGCATAGTTTACGTTTCAATAGTTGATTTAGTTATTGAATTACTAATTCAAGCATTTTTCTCTTTTGATTTTTATTTTGTAGGTGTATGCACACAAGGTCTAAAGGAAGACTCGTTCAACCTTTAATCTTGAACTTTGAAAGAAGACATAGAAGACGAAATTCTATTGAAGAACAAGACATGGCCAACAATCAAGATTATGAGGCTCTTAGGAAGGAACTTGAAGATATGAGAGCTTGGAGAGATGAGCAAGAAAGAAGGGCAAATGAGGCTCCACCACCTCCTCTCAACCATATGTTCCAACCTCCAACGGAACAATTCCAAGGAGGAGAGTGGGGGACGATCAATGCCAACAATTTTGAACTCAAATCCGGACTTATTCAAATGGTGAAGAGTGAACAATTTGGTGGAAGTCCCATGGAGGATCCAAATGCCCATCTTAGCATGTTTCTTGATATGTGCGATACGGTCAAGCTAAATGGAGTGCCAAGTGATGTTATTCGTATGCGGATGTTTGGGTTTTCTCTACGGGATCGGGCCAAGGATTGGTACAAGGGATTGAACAAGGCCAGCATTCATACATGGGATGACTTGTGCAAGACCTTTCTCTCCAAATACTTTCCACCATCTAAAGCTCAAAAGCTCATCTCCGACATCTCACACTTCTCTCAACAAGGTGACGAGACCTTGTTTGAGGCATGGGAAAGATATAGAGAGTTTTTAAGGAAGTGCCCTCAACATGGTTTCAACGAGGGACAACAAATCACCACATTCTATAGTGGTCTCACACCTCACACGAGAAGCATAGTGGATGCTACTTCCGGAGGATGCCTTGTGAATAAAAATGCAAAGGAAGCTCTAAGGATTCTTGAGGAAATGGCTTCTAACAGTTATCAATGGCCCATGGAGAGGGCTCCATCAAGAAGAGTTGCTTCTATTGATGATGAGAAGTATGATGCTCTAGCAATGGAAGTTGTTAATATGAAGAAGCAATATGAAGAAGAGAGGAAAGCTCAATCTCAAGCTCAAGTTCAAAGTGTTCATCAATATCAAGAGAACTTGGAGCTTAGTGGAAGTGAAGACTTGAATTTTGTTAACCAAAGGCAATATGAAAATTTCAACAAAGGAGGTTTCCAAGGTCAACAAGGAGGATTTCAAGGAAGGCCCCAAGGAGGAAATTCTTTTGGGTATCAAGGAGGTTATCAATCATACAATCTCAACAATCGACCTCATCCTAATCTCTCTTATGGTAATCCTAACAATGCTCAATTGCCACCTCCCGGATTTTCGGTATCTCAAGGAGCTATTGAGGAACCAAAGAAGAATTCTCCATCAATGGAGCAAATGATGCAACAAATGTTGGCAAATCAAGCTCAAATGTCTTCTCAACAAGGAAATTTCATCACACAAACCAGGCAAAAGGTGAGTGCCTTGGAGAATTCACTTACCTCTTTAACAAAGCAAGTGAAGATGATGGAGAGCCAAATAAGTCAAATGGCTAACCAAGCCACCACTCAACACACACCGGGAAAGTTTCCAAGCAACACGGAGATGAATCCTAAAGGGTGTAATGATATCACCTTGAGGAGTGGAAGGGCTTATGAGAATGAAGCTACATCCAAGAGTAAAGAAGAGGAAGTTCTTGTTGAAGACATACCCTATGAAGAGTCTCCAACTATTGATGAAGAATCAAGGAAAGAAGTTCAAGGAGAAGCTCCTAAGGCGGTGCTAGTAGAGGCTCATCTTCCTACCAAGGATGTTATTACGAAGGCTCCATTCCCTCATCGTTTAGCCAAGCATAAGGTTGATGAGAAGTTGATGACATTCTTGGATATATTCAATAAGGTACGAATTAACATTCCTTTGCTTGATGCACTTCGTGATATGCCCGGCTATGTGAAGTTTTTGAAGGATGCCGTGGCTAAAAAGAGGAAGTTTGGTTCATTGAAACAATTAGCCTCACGGAGGAAGTTAATACGGTGATTCAAAGAAAATTGCCTTTGAAGAAGAAGGATCCCGGAAGCTTCAAATAGCATGTGTGATTGGAGGAAAAAAGTTTGGAAATGTCTTATGTGATCTAGGAGCTAGTATCAATTTGATGCCATTGTCTATCTTTAAGAGGTTGGATATTGGAGAGATCAAACCTACATCTATTTGTCTTCAAATGGCCGATCGTTCTATATCATATGCTCAAGGAATTGTTGAAGATGTTTTGGTAAAAGTGGAGGGATTCATATTTCCCGCGGATTTCGTAATCTTAGACATGCCGGAGGACAAGGATATGCCTCTCATTCTTGGGCGTCCTTTCCTAGCAACCGGAAGAGCTCTTATTGATGTACAAGACGGAAATCTCACTTTTAGAGTGAATGGAGAGACCCTCACTCTTTCAATCTTCGATGCAATGAAGCGAGGAGATGACTCAACTTATGAGGAGTGCAATGCAATTACCACTTTGCCTACATCTATGGCAAAGGACCTCATTGAGGAAATTATCTCCAATTCTTTCTATTCCTATTCTGATTTAGATGATGCTGGTGATGACTTATTGGAGTCCATTGCTTATTTGGAAGCAAATCAAGGATCATTGAAGGATGAGGTTCATTACCTTGACATCAACCAACCGGGGGAGAGTGGGAGTTCAACTAAGGCGGAATCTTCTTCAAGTGCCTCTCAAGAATTGAAACCTCTTCCCGATCATCTAAGGGTATGCCTTTCTTGGTGATAATGACTCTTTACCTGTTATAATGTCACAACACTTGTCAGAGTCAGAATTGGACAAGTTGTTGAGAGTCCTTAGGGAGTTTAAAGATGTTATTGGTTGGTCTATTGATGATATCAATGGTATTTGTCCATCTATATGCATGCATTGTATATTGTTAGAGGATGATTGTCGACCTAAGGTTCAACCTCAAAGGAGGTTGAATCCGGTTTTGCAAGAAGTAGTGAGAAAAGAGGTGTTGAAGCTATTAGATGCGGGAATAATCTACGCTATTTCAGATAGTGAATGGGTGAGTCCTACCCAAGTGGTTCCGAAGAAAGGAGGGATGACTGTGGTCAAGAATGAGAAGGAATAAGTTATTGCTACAAGAGTTGCCACCAGATATAGAGTTTGCATTGATTATAGGGCTCTAAATGCGGCAACAAGGAAAGATCACTTCCCTTTGCCCTTTATTGATCAGATGTTGGACCGTTTGGCGGGTTATGAGTACTATTATTTTCTTGACGGGTATTTTGGATACAATCAAATTGCCATAGCCCTGGAGGATCAACACAAGACGGCCTTTACATGCCCCTATGGGGTATTTGCTTATAGGAGGATGCCTTTTGGGTTGTGTAATGCTCCAGCCACTTTCCAAAGGTGCATGATGTCTATTTTCGGAAGTTTGATTGAAAATATTATGGAGGTATTCATGGATGACTTCTCAGTCTTCGGGGAAAGTTTTGATTCTTGTTTGGATAATCTCACCAAAGTGTTGCAAAGATGTAAGGACACTTCTCTTGTCTTAAATTGGGAGAAGTGCCATTTTATGGTTCGAGATGGAATTATGCTTGGACATAAGGTCTCTAAAGATGGTTTGGAAGTTGATAGAGCCAAAATTGTCGCCATAGAGAAGCTTCCGCCTCCAACAAATGTGAAATCAATCCGAAGCTTCCTTGGTCACGTGGGGTTCTATAGAAGATTCGAAGGTTTTTTAAAAATTACCAAGCCACTTTGCAATCTCTTGCAAAAAGATGTGAAGTTTGTCTTTCATGAAGAATGTTTGAAAGCCTTTGAGACATTGAAGAAAGCACTCATCTCTACTTCTATTCTCATCAAGCCTAATTGGAGTGGATCTTTCATTCTAAAGTGTGATGCAAGTGATTATGCTTTAGGAGTGGTCTTGGGGCAAATGAAAGATAAGGTGTTTCGAGTCATTCATTATGCTAGTAGAACATTGGATGGTGCTCAAAAGAACTACACAACAACCGAGGGGGAATTTTTAGCCATTGTCTTTGCATTTGACAAATTCCCGTCATATCTTGTCGGGAATCACACTATTGTCTATTCGGATCATATAGTTATACGACATCTCATGGCGAAGACGGATGTAAAGCCTCGTTTGATTCGTTGGATCCTCCTTCTACAAGAATTCGACATGGAGATTCGTGATAGAAGAGGGGTAGATAATGTGCTAGCCGATCATTTGTCAAGGCTTGAAAAGCCGGTTGAAGGTGAAGATTTGAGATTGAGTATCAATGAATGTTTCCCGGATGAGAAGATTATGGTCTTGAAGTGTAAAGATTCTTGGTTTGCCGACTTTGCCAATTACCTTGTGCTTCGAGAATTGCCACCAAATCTCTCGTATTATCAAAAGGCCAAGTTCCTTAGAGATGTGAGGTTCTATTATTGGCAAGATCCGTATCTATGGAGGAGGTGTGCTGATGGAATTATTCATAGATGTGCTATGGACAATGAATGGCTCAAGATTATTGGAGATTGTCATGAGGGACCAAATGAGGGTCATTTTGGGGCTAATCGTACTGCTTGGAAGGTTTTTCAAAGCGGATTCTATTGGCCTTCGATTTTTAAGGATTGCCAAACTTTTGTGAAGAGTTGTGATAGATGTCAAAGAATGGGGAATATCACAAGGAAAGATGAGATGCCTCAAAACATTATGATTGAGGTTGAGTTGTTTGATGTTTGGGGGATAGACTTTATGGGACCATTCCCTAATTCTTGTGGTTTTTCCTACATTCTTCTTGCTATTGAGTATGTTTCAAGATGGGTTGAAGCAATTCCTACTTCGACTAGTGATTCCAAAGTTGTGATCAAGTTTTTAAAGAAGAATATTTTGACTCAGTTTGGAACTCCGAGGGCTTTGCTTAGTGATGGGGGGTCCCACTTCAATAACAAATGGTTGGGAAATGTTCTCGCTAAGTATGGAGTGAAGCACAAGATTACATCTCCATATCATCCTCAAGCCAATGGTCAAGCCGAGCTTGCAAACCGGGAAATCAAGCAAATTTTGGAGAAGACAATCACTACTCGAAAGGATTGGGCGAAGAAACTCGATGATGCTTTGTAGGCCTATCGAACCGCCTACAAAACCCCCATTGGTATGTCTCCATATCAACTTATCTTTGGAAAGTCTTGTCACTTGCCTTTGGAGATTGAGCATAAGGCATTTTGGGCTATGAAGAGAATTAATCTTGAGTTTAAGGAGGCCGGAGTGAATAGGAAGAATCATCTTGTGAAATTGGATGAATGGAGAAACGAGGCTTATGAAAATTCTCGGATTTATAAGGAAAGAGCCAAGAAGTTTCATGATTAGGAAGTTTCATGACTTTGTGTATCTTTGGATTAATTTTGTATGCTTGGTGGATTGATTGCTTGAGAAGTTGTTGATTTGAGAATGTGGAAATATGATTGGTTTTAGAGTGAAAAGTGTTGCTTGGAGAATAAATGTGAAAGTTTGGTTTGCTTTAGTATGTTTAGTATGTTTTCATGTTATATTTGTGTGTTCTTGTTAATTGGAAGGAAGATTAGGGTTAAGAAAAGAATGTTGAATGCTTAATGTTTGATTTTGTGAGTTTGGGTAAAAGAGCATAGTTGATGAAAGTTTTTCTTTGTTTTGATTGGTTTTTGGAATGTGAGCTTGAATGTGAAAATCTTTGAAAATTAAAGAGTTTTTTAATTGAAAAAAAAGTTGAATGAATGCATGCATGCTTGAGTATGAAAGCACGTGTTTTATTGCTCATGTGCATTAGGGTGAGATGCCAATGATCGATGCTTAAATGGTGACATTTTTATGGAATTTCTCAAGTTCGAGTCAAGCATGATTAGAGTTATATCACTTGAATGATTTGGAAGGATTGATCTTAGGCATTTAGGCTCTAGACAAAAAGCTTGAGAGAATTTTGAGCCTTGAAACTATGCATTTTTCATAGTTAATATCCTTTCTTGAGAGCTTGATCTTGCATTGCATATTCTTTACTAGAACTTGCCTTGAGACTCTTGTTAGAAATACTACATGTTTGCATGATTAGGAGATGATCTTAGGCCATCATTGCATAGCCCATTTTCCCTAAACACTAACCTATCTTTCATTACCGTTGTCGTCCCATTTTGAGCTTTAAATAGAACCTTTTCTTCATGAACCGGATGATAGGGGGTGAAGGATGGTTAAAGGAACCTTGGTGAGAGTTAAAAATTCATAAAGAATGATGGGTGATGGTGAAGGGTCTAAAGATTGATCTTGAAATGAAAAGACACTCCTATAAGCTCTAAGTGAGAAAAGAAAGAATAAGAACAAAGTTCTTATTGAAAAAATAAAAAATAAAAAAAAATAAAAAAAATGTAAGAACAAAGTTCTTACTAGAAAAAGAGAAGAATAAGAGCATAAGGGAGTGTTTCTTTAAATGTTGGTAGAAGCTTGAGTTCATTTGATGAAAAGGGGTTGGATAAGGTGGACGATGAAGAAATTCATACTTAAAAAGGTGAAGAAAAGAGGTGAATGAGCTTAGATGAAGATTTGAGCTACTTAGCCTAAAATTCCCTACCTTAACCAATGTCCCTACATTACAAGCTTACTAAAGACCTTTTTGATCCTAAATTGTGCATGCATTGTAGTATAGGAAACTTGAGTCGATAGGCAAACTTATGGCTAAAGTTATGTTTTGCATGATTTCGATGAGTGCTTACCTTTCCATATATAGAGGGATTGAGTGATACACCTATTCCGTGGGAGGTCTAGAGTCGAATGTGTTTAAGGGATTGAATTCTAAGTTACGATGGGGATTAATTTTATGAATGTTTGGCTTGACTTGAGAAATTTCTTGAAATAAATTGGTTTTTGGAAATAATGTGAGGCATCGAGGAACTCAAAATGCACACCTCATACGTGTTAAGTGTTTTGATTGTTCATTTCATTGTTCGGGGCGAACAATGGCTTAAGTTTGGGGGAGTGATTAACACGTATTTTATGTGCATGTTGAGTGTATTGTGGATGTGTTTGAAGCTTGATTTGTGTGTTTAAAGGTTAGATTGCTAGGGTTTTCCAACTTATAGCATATTCTATTCTTCTTGTTTTCTTTCGGTTTTCGATCTATTTTGTAGGAATCGAAGAGCATGGAAGTGTTTAAAGAATGAAAGCCGGAAACGAGGATGAATCGAGCTTCAAGAGGTGAAATTAGAAGGTCAAAAGCTGGTTGGAAGAAAGAAAATCGAGAATCGAAGAAAGAACCGAAGAAGGGATCGAACGGAGGAAAAACCGCACGTGACAAGGGGCGCTGGCGACCCAGGCGGCGGCCGGCTGGACCGCCGGCTGGCTGGCCAAACTTCAGAGTTGGCGGTGACCCAGGCGGCGGCCGGCCAGGGCGCCGCCATCCCTCCTCCCCTTAGTGTTTTGACCGAGTTGACTCGTCCAACTCGACCCAATACTCACCAATTATGTATTTAAGTCCAAAATATTCCTCATTGGTATATCTAGAACATATTTTATTCTCCCAAGAACCCTAGAACATTTTCCTTATTTCCTTTTTAGTATTTTTAAGATTGTTGAAGCTACATTGGTTGGATTTGCAATTGGAGACCATCTTCTTCTTCCTTATTGAATTCTCTTTCTTTTAAGCATGATTTCAATTACTTTTTATGGTTTATTTTCCTTAATTATGTCTAGCTAGTTCTCTTTGTGATTTCAATTATATGTAGATTAGGATTAAGTGATTGAGTTTAGGCTTTAATTATGAATTTACCTTCTAATTTCATGTTCATTTCTCTTGGGGCTATGTTTTATTATGTAATTGTGATTGATCACCATAGTTGCATACCAAGTGTTTGATCTAATGCTTAGGAGGCTTAGATTAGATGCTAGGATCAAGAGATTTGCATGCTAGAGTATAGTAGGGTTAAGGAACTCCATGAGCTATTGGGAGTTAATGAATTGCTTGATGTCTTAGTCGGAATTAGGCCTTTCATTAATCTATTTGTCTTCATTGCAATGAGAATTGAGTGAACCATAGTTAGGAGGTTTCCCACATGAAATTGGATTAAATTGGTTAATTCTAGTTAGAGTTTTAATCACCCATCACTTGAGCCTAATCGAAGTATAATTGGAATCACGTTTATTTCTTATTGATTTTATATCCTTTGCTTATTTGTTGTTTGTCTAGTTAAGTTTTAAGTTGATAATTACTTTTTGGTGTCATTAGTTAATCAAAAACACAAAAACATGCTTGTTCGTAGCTTGAATAGTAGGTTTAGTAGCTAGGTTACTACTTGAGACTTGAGCGTCCTTGCATTCCTTGTGGTTCGACTCGATTACTCAATCGATTATTATTGCTCTCTACCCTCACCCTAAAGTGAGGGCGGACTAATTTTTGCCGCAAAAGTCCTCACCGCTGTCGAGCTCCACCTAGGCTCACCTTCCGTCGCGAAGAAAAGTCCACCACCACCGATCTATATCCGATTACGAGAATGAGGAAGATGAAACTAACAATGATAATGACGAAGAGGTACGAGTTGTGGTTGAAAATGTTGGGTTATTGTGGCATGAAGAACTCGTCGGAGCACCTCCGACGGCAGGCTAGAGGGGTGATGCCTTATCAAATGCATAATACATGACCATGACCACCCCAAGTCATGGTCGTGCAATGCCTCGTTGAGCCTGCCGCTCGCCCGTGCGAGTGCACTGTTGGGATTTGTATACCTAAAACAAAACCAGTATTTTAGTGTATGCAAACATTATTCCACTGTTTACAATCATATATCTAAAAGTATATAGTTGAAATTGAATAAGTCCATTATCTAATGTTTTAGTTAACATGCCAGCTGCGTCTGGAGGGGATCACGTATTTCAGTGACTCATGAGATATAAATGATTATCACAGTCGAGATAACTTAGGCAAAGCTATCAGTTTAGACTGCAGCATCAACAATAGTGGTGGGTCTTAATCACTAGTTATGCTGATACCGTGGAACGTATTGATAGAATCGCAAAGAGATAACGTTCTTCTAGACTGACCCTTATAATAAGGTGAAGAGCTAGAGATCTCAGGTCTTAGTAGCTTGATCTTAATCTTGATAAGCTATTAGGTATATACGCATTCTTTATTGTTGCTTTGACTTACTCGGTATGGGCCTTGTGTACGGTTCCTTAATTCCTTGTATCTTGGGTAACATGGAGGCACGTATGATGTTTAGTTAGTTGTATTGAGACACCGTATCCGTAAAGGTTGAGATATCCCCTTAGGGAGTTCACAATGTTTATTATATCAAGTCTTGCAAGCTTGATTAAGTTCATGGTATAATAATAAGGTTTAGCGGGTACTACCAAAGAAAGTAAAAGAGGTAATTAATTAGGAACAGTCAGACGAGCTTTAATTAATTAACGGATATCAGGATTCTTAAACACGGGGATCGCACTAAGCAAAATATCAGCCCCGCTCTATGTAATCGGGACGAGCGGTAAATCGGTTATAACTCTTTAGTGGAGTACGTTATAGCTCTAATTAAGATAAATGATCTAAAGAGAGCACAATAATTATCTTATTAGGTAAGACCCAACTCTGTCTGGTAACTAGGTCCCTGAAGTGGCTCAATCACCTCAGGATGGATCACAAGTTAAGTATTAAGCTCAATAGCTTGTTTGGACCAAGAGAGCAGACTTGTGGGTCATGGCCCCACAAATGGTGCCAAATAGGGATAGAAACCCTAGGTGGTGCCTCCTCCTCTTAGTTGGCCCAAGTTGGGCCCAAGACTTGCACTCAGGCTTAATGTGTGTTAATTAATTAATTAATCAATTAAGCACACATATACAATCTCTCTCCGGGTATAATTATAACTAATTATATAAAGAGATTAGGTTTGACCTAATCACAACAACACACGTAAATTCACACTTACGAGATTTTGAGAGAGAAAGAGAGCATAGGGGCGGTGGCGATTTCTTCTCCAAGAAGAAATCAAGTTGAACTCTTTCAACTCAAGTGCAAGGCGTGATCCAAGATCCGATCTCGAATCAACGCCCACCCTGTTGTTTGAGCACGAGAAATGGGATAACACTTTAGTAATCTAGACTTGTAGATTACTGTCTCCAAGCTCGAAGGTATATTTCGATCTATATGTGAATTAATTGCATTAATTACAACAACCAATTCAGATCCGAGGGCAGAATCGGATCGCCTTCAATGTGGCATTTCCATCATGCACGACCACGACCACCCCCGAGTCGTGATCATGTAATGCCATGCCGGGCACGTCCCTCACCCATTGCTTGGCCGCGAGCCCCCGTCGGGGCGCCGTATGCCCAACGCCGTGCATGCGTACGGCCACACTCGCCTCCCCTGGGCCGTGGACATGCGTTGTGCATTGGCATGCTGGGGCACCCCGTCTGCCGTGGCACGGGCGCTAGACCCATCGGAGTGCCATGTATCCGATGCCGTGCAAGCGCACGGCCACGACCGCCTCTCCGGGCCGTGGCGTAGGTTGTGCGTTGGCACACCGGGGCTCCCCGTTGGCCGTGGCATGGGCGCAAGCCCCCGTCGTGTCAAGTGCACGACCATGACCACCTCTAGTCGTGGTCGTGCAATGCCACGCCGGGTGCCGTGTTCGTCATGCCGTGCGAAATACACGACCATCATTACATGACTCTGTAGTCGTGTAATTAATTTTAAAGAACAAACATGTCATTTTACAAGAAAAAATGGCTAAAATTCACTAGAGGAGATAAAGGGTCTATGCAGCAACTGATGATCTGCTCTTATTCACTAGAGGAGATAAATGGTCTATGCAGCAACTGATGATGGTGTTGGATACCTTTGCAACTGCTTCAGGATTGAAAGCAAATCAACTAAAGAGTTGCATCTATTTTGGGGGTGTGGCTGAGGACTTGAGGAAGGACATTCTGAGTATGACTGGGATGACTGAAGGTAGCCTGCCTTTTAAGTATTTAGGTGTGCCTCTCTCCTCCCAGAAACTGAATATCATGTAGTGTCAACCTTTAGTCCAGGAAATCTTGAGTAGAATTACATGTTGGTCAGCAAGATTATTATCATATGCGGGGAGAATTCAACTGATTAAGTCTGTGCTTTTTGGAGTTCAAATATACTAGAGCCAAGTTTTCCTACTACCCCTCAAAAAATCTTAAGTTGATCCAAGCAGCATGTAGAACCTTCTTGTGGACTGGGAAGACTGAGCTCTCTAAAAGGGCACTAGTTGTATGGGAAACAGTGATGTTGCCTCGGCAGGTTGGGGGTTTGAGTATCATGAATATGAAGATATGGAATAGGGCTGCAATCTATAAATTACTGTGGTGTTTGAATCAGAAGAAGGACAAGACTTGGGTACGTTGGGTGCATGGCTACTATATCAAACACCAAGAGGTTTATGAGATGGATATTCCTCGGCAATGTTCATGGGTGGTGATGAAAATATTTGGGGTTCGAGACCATTTGAAAAGTTTACAGCATGGAAAAGACTGGCTGCAGAAGTCCTCTTTTTCCATACAGAAATTATATAATGAGTTGATGGCAAAGATGTTGTGTCAAAATATAGCTCCATCCAAGTGCATCTTTGTTACATGGCTACTGATGCATGGTAAGTTGGCCACTTATCAATATCTTCAACGTATTGGAATCACAGTAGCAAGAGAATGTAGTTTGTGTGGAGTAGCAGATGAAACACTTGATCATCTTTTCTTTGACTGTGGCTATTCTAGAGCTGTGTGGAGTGATGTGATGAACTGGTGTGGTATTGCGAGGATGCCGGTGTAGTGGAGGATCTAGCAGGAATTTCTGATTTCTCAATGCACAAACAATAACAAGAGGCAACGTTTATACATGTGTGCTGTGGCGGTGCTTGTTTATAGTTTATGGATGGAAAGAAATCATCGCCGGTTGCAGGGGAGAGGGAGTACAGAAGATAGTGTTGGGAAGTAATGTAAAAATCTGCTAGGGTGGTGTAGCATGAAGGATAGGAAACTCCATACTCGACTTACTTAAATATGTTCTGTTCTTAGAGTAGTTGCGATAGAAGTAGTGAGGAGAAAGGATGATGTACAACACTTTTGAACTTATATGAAAATGCATTTTATACCAAAAAAAAAAAAGAGGCTAAAATTCACATATTCTTTTATGTGTTGTTAAAATTAACCCTTAAATTATCAAAATAACTATTTTTGGGATTGCCTCTATATAAAATATTACTGAAACTAATAAAGCGAGACAAAACGAGTATTTATTGAGATTAAAAGGCCACACTTTATGCTTAATAAAAATGTCAGAAATAGTTGAACATTTGATAAAACTTGTAAAATTGAAATTTGCAATCGTGACACCACAATTTAACTCTTTTCAATTACAACAACGCAGCAATATTTATTCCATGTGTGAGCACGTACTATAGAGGAGTCCAAGATGAGTCTTCATTAGAAAATACTAGCACATAGACTAGACAACCACGCTCTTGGCATTTCATGTGCTCTAGGCAAACTAAAAAAATAAGGGCCCTCCAGATAAAAAAAAAATACAGTCTACATATTTGTAGTTACATAAAATTCAAACGATCTAAGTAGTAATAAACAAAAATCTTCAATTACATGTACAATTAATCTTTAAAAGAAAAAAAAAAGTTGATAGTTTCTCAAAGATTTTCATGTCTCTAAGCTACAACAAAACTATTCATCCTACTAGATACAAAATCATTAATAATCATTTAAATATTTTCTGTGTGCATTCGTAGATGGAAAATTATTAATAATCACAAATATCAATATTTTCTAACATATCTTTCTCAATCGATAAAATTGTCAATTCATTCAACATTTCTTGTGACATTGTTGATCTTAAGTAACACTACAAAAAAAAAAAAAAGCATTATTTGCAACAATTTTTTTTGTCACATAAAGCTAAATATTCGTCGCAATAGGTCATATGTGAGGAAAAAAATTCGTCACACCTTCGTCATATTAGGGTCCTCACATATGACATTATGTGAGGAAATTAAGATTTCCCCACATAAAGTCATATCCTTATGTGAGGAAAAAAATACTCTCTTAAAGTCTTTTTTGTCACATAAACTCTTCTTCTATCAAAAGCTTGTGCTGCCTCTCTTTACCATAACTTATATCTATTTCCAATCTTGCATAACAACAAATATTCATTCCAAATCATATTTTCATAATAAAACAATAATAATATTTTATTTTCATCTCACAAGATTCCATCACAGTACAATAACAGTCGCTAAAAAAGAAAGGGAAATTACTGCAAACCTCTTTTCTTTAAAAACTATCTGCTGCCATAAAAAAAAAAAAAAACTTACTATTGTCACAACTTTGATGACAAAAACAAATGTTAAATCTGACATTATATATGGGATGAAATAAAACAAAAGGAACAATGACACAATTATTCATGAAACAATATGAATTTCATAGCAGTTCCAACTTTTTTGCAGTTGCTCTCTAACATCCTCAGCGCCTACACAAGTCTCAATTCTGCACTTTTCATATTATTTGCACGAAGAGCCTACACATGAAAGAGATCATTTAGAAAAACAACCGATATCAACTACTCATGACAAATGAACCTAAGAGATTACCCTCATCCGCTGCTACATCAGAAATTCACCTCTTTCAAGTGAGAAGTCTTCGTATATCATACCATCCTCTCTCCTCTTTCCTCAATTTCTCAATGTTAGCACCACAAAGAGGACAATCCTCAAACCATGATATGCATACTCTGTTTGCATATAAAAGAATCCATCAGCTTTTTTTCTTATGAGCTCTTGTTTAATCTCAAATATCTCAAGCCAAATTCAAATTCAAATTTAATCTAACAGTTAACAGCCTTTTGTCACTAAAACTCTAGCGAAAGCAGCTCTTTGCTTTTCTCTAACCTCTATCCTAGTCAAAACATATCATTCTTAAATATTAAATCTTTGCAAGATAGATCCTCAGCTAAAGAATGGCATTTTCAAAATAATCAAATACATTAATAATTAAAGTAGTGTATATCTCTCACTCACACTCTCTTATTTCGGCCGTTTCACTTTTGGCACCAACAAAATAACTCCAATTAAAATATCAAAAAACAGAGCGTAGCATAATAACAATTCCATGAGAGATCTCCGTCCATGGTTATAGTTGTCCCAATAACACCGTATTTAAGGACAAATGATTTTTAGGCAGAGTATAATAGCCAAAGCATGTTGTATATGCATATTGATGAAAGTCTAAACATCTCCGCCATTTCTGTACATTCAATGTACTCTACGGATAGAGGAATACATAATTTGAATAGCTATTAGAACATTTTTAGAAAAATTTTATTTTTTCTAATGTCCTAATAAATCTTTATTGTCTTTTGTCCTTTATACGAGTTTACCAATTAAAAAATAAGTAGTAACCGCATCTAATTTCCAAAAAAATCCCAATTGTGTCGAACTTTCCATTTTTAGAATGACAAACACTGCAATTTAAAATGAGCAAGAAAATACCAAGCAGGTTCATAATTCTTCGAATATAAAGAGAGAACAAATTACTCACATATATGCGTATAGTGATCTTAAACAGTAAGTTTGCTGAATTCCTTCGGAAGATCCCCAAACAAGGCATTCATTCAAATGCTCCTACAAAATTGAATTCAAGAAACTCAAACATTTTGATCAAAATCATCAAGAAATGGAGACTAAATTTCAGCATAGGCAGACAACATATAGGTACTGCATCCAAGTTAGATTGTCACCGGAAAGGGGTAGAGTACCTGTAAGATAATTATGCGACAGCCATCCAAGCTTTAGTAGTTCCATCTTGTGTATTATGTCCAAATTTGATACTGGCCAGCCATTGCAATGTATATCATTTCGTTTACAATATAGAAAGCAAATATCCTAGGGTGAATTAAGAAGCTGAAATTAGAAGAAATTCAAGGTGAACTATGAAGGATAAGGAGAGTTCTAAAAGCGAGGCTGGACAACCAACCCCTATAACACAAAATCACAAGCTATGAGACCAGATAAAGAAATCTAATATTTAAAGGAAGTAGCAAGAGAAATTGTTATATACTTTTGAGTCCGTGAGCCAAATCTTGCTTATAGCAAGAGATATCAATACACACAGACACACAAGGACTCTTTCATTATCTATCTTGACCTATGGTACTTTCTAATGTGTTTCTAGTCACCACAACACCACATATCACATATAGTTGGTCTGGTTGTAGCACATCTGCTAATGCAAGAGGAGAATATAGTTACACAACGACAAAAACTTAAAACATAACATGAAGAGGCAGTTTCCATTCCATATCACACACATAATTTCCCCTTTTTCAAATGATTTACATCCTGTAAGAGACTACAAGTTCCAATCAGGACAAACACTCAAAAAATGGCATGTTCTACAAATAAAACTCACCATGATTATAAATCAATTCAAGAAACAACATTTAAATATATATAATCAAATATGGTTACACAAGCACACAAACTCAAGGAATAAAATCAAGAGGCGCATACAAATAAAATGGCTCAACAATAAAACTCTCCTTTAGAACAGATCAATTTAAGAACATTCAGATAAATATAGAATATCGATCAATCAAAACCAGAAAAACAAATATTCAACAGTTTCTCAGGAAAGGCTAGGCGAGGTAATACACGACAGTCTCCTTCTCATTTTTCCTAATTTTAACTAACATAGTTTTGCGATTGGATTAAGAGATTTGATTTGAAATAAACAGATCCACTCAAATTTAAACGAATTCCTCAAACATGAGTTTATAGTGAGGACGATTTATTGCAATCCATCATCAAATCATTTAATCGAAACATAACCTAAGATACAACAATCGAGAACACACAGAGAACTAGGGGTGATTTAGGGGAATCACCTCGTGGCCGCAACCGCGACATTTAAAGCGGCAAGGACATAGCGGAAGAGGTGGCCAATGCCGGCGTCGGAGAGAAGCAGATTTGGTGTGAGTTTGGGCCACACTCTATTTGGCGGCTTCTCCTTCGGCTAATGTGCTGGGAGGGGCGGCCCCGATCTTGTGTTCAAATCGAGGTTGAAATCGTGGCCTCCATTGTGGTTGGTTTCGAGGTGTTGGGGACAGAACGATAGTCGCAGAACTGGAGAATCGCTATCGTTAGCTCTCACGGCATGGCGGAGCCACCACTGCCACGCTCGGTGATGAAGACGAGATGATCAAGATTGGGTTTGGGGAAATAGTTTTGCAGCTTAAAATTTACTACCTCCATCCCACCTAATGTCCCAGTTTATTTTTTAACTTTTTTCACCGAAACCTAATACGAGTTTTAAATATAATTTGAAGTATCGCGTAAAAAAAAAATACTTCAAATTATATTTTAAAACTCGTACTAGATTTCGGATTCGATGGGATGGAGGTAGTATGTGTGTTGATAGTTTTCGCTTAGAAAACAATTAAATATACTTTTATCACAGTATTTTTAATTAATTATTAAAATGCCACCGAGGTTCATTTTATGTGAGGAGATTGAATTTTGTCACATAAAATCTCCAAATGTTCAAAATTTATTTTTGTTGCAAATATTTGTTACAAATAGTTACTTTTTTGTAGTGTAAGGTTTTATTAATTTCAGTTTTAAAAAACAAGATGTTATAGTCACATACAGAGTGAACAAAATTTGATATGCAATTGAAACATTACGATGACAATTTGCAGATTTGATAAAGTCGATAAAATGAGAAGGTCACTAGCTAGCTCCACTCAATTCTTCAAACGAGAAATAATTAATTTCAAAATAAATAACATTATATTTGACGATTTAGGAAATCAAAACAATATACAAAACTTAATTTGTGACAAGATTCGACCACATCAACTTAAAAACTGCAACCATATGCATTAATGAATCATTGTATAAAACATTAGTATATAATTGCAAAGTTGATCAGAAGCTAGGTGCTAAATCCGTAATTAAGATAATCGATCACAAATTAATTAGAGATGAAGCAGCACGAGAATGAAGATGATAAAATTAAGTGAATTATCAACGACCCTGAGGATTGACAATTTGCGAGAAGATTTGATCATCAGAATCTTTCTTCTCTTTCATGGCTTCTTCGTCGTCGTCGTCGTCATCGTCATCTTCAAGGTTGAGAATGCTTCTGTGCATGGCCATGATGCTATTCTGATCGACTTTTCCTTGGAGATTTTCAAAGTCGACGCTGCCTGTCACGCTGGAACCGCCGCCATGCTTGTTTTCTGGATTTTCATGCAGCTGCAGAGCAAACTCCAGATTCCACAGCACATCCCCCATGGAGGGGCGGTCAACTCCGTGATCGGCCAAGCACTTCTCTGCAGTTTCCATGAATTTCTTCAAGCTCTCCGCGCTCATCTTCTCCTTCAGCTGTGGGTCGATGATCTCCTCTAGCGTCCCGTTTCTCGCACATCGCAACGCCCAGTCGGCCAGGCTCACTTGCTCCTTGGGCAGGCTAGGGTTGAGCGGTGGCCGAGCGCACAAGACCTCGAACAGCACCACCCCGAAGGAGTACACGTCGGATTTCTCCGTCAGCTGTTGGCGCCGGAAGTACTCCGGGTCCAAGTAGCCGAAGCTGCCTTTCACCACCGTGCTGACGTGGCCCTTGTTCATGTCCGGTCCGGTTTTGGAGAGGCCGAAGTCGGACATCTTGGCCACCCATTTGTCGTCGAGGAGGATGTTGGTGGTCTTGACGTCCCTGTGGATGATGGTGTATTTGGCTCCGGTGTGGAGGTAGTGGAGCCCACGAGCTGCTCCGATGCATATCTCCAGCCGCTGCTTCCACGATAGAATCACTTTGTTGCCCTTGTACAGATGCTCCCTTAGTGTTCCTTGCCCCATGTAGTCGTACACCAGGATCATCTCCCCGTTGTCCTCGCAGAAGCCGATCAGCGACACCAGGTGCCGGTGCCGGAGCCTCGACAGCATCTCGATCTCGGTCTGGAACTCGTTTATGCCTTGGTCGGAGGAGGGGTTGGACCGCTTGATGGCGACCTTGGTGTTGCCGTCGATCACCCCTTTGTACACTTTCCCGAACCCTCCCACGCCTATCACGTTGGACTCGTCGAAGTTCTTGGTGGCGTTCCTGATCTCCGTCAGGCTGAAGTATCGGCAGTTGCAAGCGGCGTCTGAGGAAATGGCCGTGCCGCCTTGGCTTCTGCCGGAGACCGAGGATTTCGACATGGTGGTGGACGATGTGGAGGAAGTCCAGGAAATGGGGAGCCAGGTGGTGGCGCCTTCTGCGGCGGCATTGGGATCTCTCGACTTCCTCCTGTAAGCGAAGAGGCACACGACGAAGGCGAGGCCGACCGCGCAAGCTCCGCCTGCTGCCCCGGTGACCATGACGGTGGCGATGCCGGAGTCGGTGGAGGCAAAAGAGGCGGGAGCCATTTGAGCTTCTTGGTACTTCCTCATCATGTCGGAGATGGTAGGGTTAGGGCCGGCAAGGTTGGCCTTGGCGGTGTCGCTGAGCTTGAAGATCTCGAGGCCGTTGAGGAGGACGTCGATGAACTCTGGTTTGGTAGTGCCGGTGGGGCTCAGCGCCACCCACAGCTGACCGTCACCGGCGACTCGAGCAACAAAGTCCATCTTTAGGGGAGTGGCAATGGCATTGGTGAGGCCGAAGATGTCGACCTCACGCGCCGCGGTCTTGTTATTGATGAAGACGTCGAAGACTCTCTGGTTCACCCGGCTCATCTCGGAGTCGCACCAGTGGAACCTCAAGAGGTACATGAAGTTGGGGTCCACTTGGAAAACCCAGGTGAGGTTGGAGTTCTTGTTGACATCCTTGTAGGCACCCATGGACCTATAGGAGGAGTAGACGTCGAGTGGGGCCACGTATGAAGGCATGCCCTTGTAGGTGACGGTAGCATTAACAGCTTTGTTTGCAACTCCTAGTGCCGCTCCGAACATGTAAACGCTGTCATCGTACCAACTCCTCATCAGCCCATCGGAATCGTTCACCGGCGATATGTAGTTCCCCCCAACATTCAGCCTGAACATCGTCTCCATGCTGTTCCCGCCGATCGGCATCGTCGTCGCCGACGCCAAGTCTCCGCCAGCTCCCACCGTGCCGGCCACCGCCGGATCGGAATCGAAGATCGGAGGCGTGGAGATCACCTCTATCCCGTTCACGAACGCGAAGGACTGCTTCTCATCGGACGGCTTGAACGTCACCTCCAGCGTCGGGGACTGCGACGGCGTCAGGTAGAATTCCTTGATGAAATATGCTTGGGAGAGCGCCTGCGCCGATATGGAGGCGCTGAAATTGCTGAGGAGCGTGACGCCGCCGGCCACCACGCCGAAGTAGGAGGCGGAGATGTTGAAATTGGGGTAGGATGAGGGGTAGAAATGGAGGCGGAGGAGCGTTCGGGAGGAGGAATTCTGGAGAGGGAATTGGTACTTCGCTTCGGATTGGAAGATCCTCGCTGTCATGTAAGGAACCTCCGATGGCAACGAAGGGTCCTGAAAATCGGCTTTCGCCACCACGAATTTGGCTCCGGCGGCGAGGAATTTGTCGTCGGGATCCCAGGAACGGCCCTCTCCATCTTTGACCGGGTTTGGAGATCCGCAGCTCAGAACCAAAGGCTTATTATTATTATTATTTTGGGCGTCGATGGTGTGAGAGAGAATCAACAAGATTAATGATGTACGGAGAATAATGTTAATGACGCTTTTATTTTTAACCATGGCTGCATTGAAAACACGAGCAAGAAAATTTGGCATACAGGAAAGACAAGTTTGGATTTCTGAATTTCCTGTACGCCTTTGTTTTCTACTTCTTGTTTTGGTTTTTGTTTTCTTTTTCTTGTTGAAATTCACATTACTTTTCTCAAATTTGCTGTTATGAATTTGAGGTCGACCATTTCTTGGTAGATTCTAATGATTTCGGGTTTTCTTTTGTTTTTTTTTTTTGTTTCGGTGGTTTTCTGTTTTTTTAGGATTGTACATAGATTGATGGAGGTGAGTGAATGTCTCACTCTTTAAATGTATGTCACTCTTTATATTAATCACGTAATTTTATCAATTTATCTTTGTTTCATGTACTATTTGTTTTTCATATTTAAACTTGAGTCAAAAAATAAAATTAGGTATGGAATATTAAAAACACAAAAACTACCCAATTTTTTGAAAATGATACTAAAATGCCTTTACTTTGAGTACATAGCCACTCTCTTCCCCTTCCCTCTCTCCTAGGGTTGGTAAAATAGCAGTCTGACCCGACCCCGGTCGGCCCGGCCCTACCCGCCTGACCCGGCCCGGCCCGGCCCGAAAAATTTAATCTATTTTTTTTTTAATCTTTCAAAATGTGCAATTACTCAGCACGTTTATGTTCATTTAGTACTGTTTACCCGGTAAGTGGTAAACGAATAATGTCAATTTGTAACTGCATTACGTAGTACATTTATGTTCTTTTAATACTGTTTATCGGTAAGTGGTAAGTGGTAAATGGATAATATCAAATTGTAACTGTATTACGCAGTACGTTTATGTTCTTTTAGTACTGTTTACCAGGCGCGTCGGGCCGGGCCAGGGTAGGTCGGGCCGGGCCGGCTGGGTTGGGCTGCTACTTTACCAACCCTAGGGGAGATGGAAGGATATTTTTGTCCTCCAAACCAAAAGATGTGTATTTTTTGTGTAATTTATATTCCATACCTAAAATTGATTTTATAAAGAAAAAGTGGGTAAAAAGGTGTATTTTCTCAAAAATTACTAGTTTGTATTATGTCGAAAATTTATAAATAAAAATATAAAAGTAATATTATATGTATATTTTTAAATGATAGTATTATGATAATTTATTAGAAAAAAGGCTTTACAAAATCGGATTAAATTTTATTGAAAAAATAGTTTAATACGGTGTAATATTTATCAATTGTTATACTCTATTTATATCTATTAATATAAAAAAAGTTAGATCAATAAACAAACTATTTCTCATATAGATAATACTTATTTTTGAGTGCCAAGTGGCCTGTTAAAAAAATAGCTTAGCTCGAACTGGGTGAATCAACCCGAATAGTCCAACAAAAATATGTTGGTATGAGCTAAAAGTTTGTAGCAAAAAAGAATAGTCCAAGCCTTGTGGATTGACTAGTTTAATAGAATGCCTTGTTTATAACATATGGGGTTAAAATGATGCTCATTTTCTATATAATATATTGTTAAGTGGTCTTAAATTAAAAAAAATGACATATTTTTTGTTTTAAAAAACTAACAATCATAGAAATCAATACATACTAAAAAAAATTAAAAACTTATTAGCCAACAGACCACCTGAAAATCGAAGTAGGATTCTAGCCTCAATACTCTATACTTTATTTTCAATAATATTTGGACAATATTAAACTATGAAAACAATAATTTAACTAAATTTCTTTAATGTATTTTGATTTATAATTTATTCTATTATATATTTTATTTATTATTGAATTTTGGAATTTTAATTTAATTTTACATAGGCTGACGTTGGCCTCAAATCCTACCAAAGTGCGGGTTATAGTCTCATTTATATGAATTTGTTAGAGCATTCACCTCCACTTAAAAATAGTATTATTTTATTGAATTTTGGAGATCTCCACATTTGGTTGAAGTGGAGACCTCCAAATCATGGTAGTCTCTACTATATTTTATTGTTTAATTTATTTTTTTATTTTGAATTAATTTTTAAATGATTTAAATTAATACGAGACTTTTTAAAAAATCGATTGTATTGCACATTTAAAAATTTACAATATAATAAAATTCAACAAAATAATAAATAAAAAAATACATAGGATTTTTTTTTTAATCTTCCGGTGGCGGAAGCATGCCGATCTTTGTGCGGAGCCACTTCATGTAGTCTAGACGAGCAACTTTGACCTCAAGAGTCATTCCAGACGTATCTTTGGTGATTATCTCGTACGTGCTCATATAATCCATCGAATTGGCGAATGTTTTCAGAGCCTCGTATGCAGTCTGGAATCGCGCTTCGTCGGAGTTGGATAATTTTGTCTTACCTCTCGCCTTCACAACTTTTGAACCCTCAGGCCGGGGTCTGTAACCGCTTCCACTGGTGTAGGAACCCGCCATTTCCGTCGACGGAGTTGTCTCTCTACTACTTTCAGTAGAGTAAGAGCCGTCAATGCTAGTTTTGCATCATTTCACAGCATCGATGCTCCCGGTGGCCGCCAAAAATTTAGGCGTTCCGCGCACCTTCTCCCAAGTAGTGTAATGCTTGAATGATTTTTCCTTCAGTCCCTGATACTGAGTAAAAGTGTCGGTCACTATATCCGCTTAACTTTTGCCACTACCCAAAGTGCTCGAGCACGAAAGGAAGACGATTCGAAGACCTTTATATCCGCCATCACGCGCTTCCAACGCATGCATAATTTTTCAGAGGTGCGAGGGAACGTCTGATCAGGGTGAATCTCGTTGTAGCGGTTTTGAATTCGAACCCACAGAGCTAGACCCTTTTGGTGGTTGATCGTGGCTGCGTCGTGAGATATATCGACCCAAACACGACTAAGAACCTCCGTCTCTGCTTCGCTATATGGGAAAGAGCCATCTACATCCTCCACTTGCATCACCGGCTCTCCGCATCCTATTCCTCGAGCTGCGCGCCCTCTGCCTCTTCTGCGTCCTCTTCCTCGAGCTCTAGATCCGCGCGCCGGTACCTCCACCACCTCTTTCTCCTCCGCCGGTGGATTAGACTCATCGGCCAAACTCACTGCTGTCTGTGAGCCCTCAACTTGTTCATCGCCTCGGAAGGGAGACAAGCGGTGAAACGCTCGTCCCAACAGCATTTGTGGAGGACCCGTTGGCGAGGACAAATTCGGGAACAACGGCATTGGTGAGTACGCCACTTGAAATCCTTGTTGCGGCAAAAATTCGTAGTTCCCGGAAGCGTAAGGATGAAAACTTTGAGGTCGGGTAGGTGTTGGTGTGTGAATGAGAAGGCTTGAAGATGGGCAATTTGGATTATTTTGGAACGAATCTTGGTAATTCGATTCGAGCCAAGTAGACAAATCGGAGGGATCCACGTCACAATAGTGTGATAATAGAGAGAAATTTAGTTGAATTGTGAAAGAAGTTGAGGATGAAAGTGGCGTGGGAAATGAATTTGAGAGAGAGGGTATATATAAGGTGAAAATATGAAAAAAAATAAAATAAAATTGATTTTCGGGTCAAACGGTCAACGACCGTTTACCAATGGGAGGGCGCCACATGGCGGGAAACGGGCTCGATCGGGACCGCGGGTTCGCGACCGGCACGGGCTCCAGCGCCGTTTGGGGCAGCGGGACCGCGGTCGCAGTGGCAGAGACCATGCGCCGAGGTCGTCGCTGCCAATGCTTTTATAGATGGTTAATAGTGATTTGATATTTTTTGTAATTGTGAAATTGTGATATGAGTATATAGTTGAATTGTAATATCTTCGATATGATATGATTGATTGTAAAATATAATTCTAAAAAAAATATAAGATATAATTTTTTATTAATTATTCAATATTTATGATACAACAATAAATATTAATTATGTTGCATTTTAAAGTATATTACAGTAATATACGGTAAAATTAAGGGGGGTGTATTCAATTGGGATTCAGTTGGATTTTTTTGGATTTTAAAAAGTCTGTGGATTTAGAAAATCCATAGACTCTATGCAGAGTTTAACTGACATTTTTTATTGATTTACATGGATTTTAATAGATTTGATAGGATTGTGAAATACAACTTTTTAGTTTAAAGTTTAACATACAATACATTTGGATTGAGTTTATAATAGAAAGAAAACAAACTCTTCATGACTTCATCCAATCAAGTAAACATTAGATAGAATATCTCAACACACTATCATAATTCATCAAAACCAGTCTTATTTATCTACTACACATACATACATAACAACACTACACCTACAACCTGCAAGCATACATAAGCATTTAATGGCGATGTCAATCCCATTAGGCATCGATGACTCCAGCTCCTCCTTTTCCGATTATGTTCTTCTCCTTCAAGCATTCGAGCACATCCTCGGCTCTCAGTCTAGTCCCTGAAACGCAGTGGGCTTCTGCTTCTCCGATCGCCGCCAGCCCGCCACCTGAACATGAAGAAAGCAGTAGAGAGTAATAGCAGAGCAGTGACTTGTGCAACAAAAATGTACAAAGTCTATAAAGAAAATATATTACCAAAAAAAAAAAAGGAAAAACAGCACGAACAGCAAAGGCGAGTGATGTTGTTGGTGCTAAACCCATGGATTCTATCAATGAATTGGAAATGGCGGAAAACATGCATTAGTGCTGCGACTTCTGTCACTCCATTGCCTATGCATTGCTCATCGTTTTCTTCTTATGTTTCCTCACGACCCCTCAGGTGCTCTCTCTCTCTCTCTCTCGCGATAGTTGTGTATGCAATATGTGGTGGTGAGTTTCGAGTTTGGTGTTTTTTTTGGTCAATTTGCAGATATGCAGTTCTTGGCGCTAGCTTATCAGTGGCTTGGAGTTTGCTTCGGGTACTATGATCACCAACTCACTTATGAGTAATTTGAGATGGTGACGAAGCTGAAGCGTAGAAGCTGGTTTGAGGAGGGCAGAGTTGGCGCTCATGTTCAACTGCGAGAGCTTCTTCAGATCGAAAATCTCCGGCGAAATCTCACCGGAGAATTTGTTGATGTCGAAAGATAACATCACGAGATTCGGTAGATTCGCAATCGCCGGAGGAATCTCCCCTGTGATCCAATTGTTGGACGGTATCAGGCTTGCTAATTTGACGGCATGTATTATCGTTGAGCTCCAGCATGTCCAGCAACGGTAGCCGGAAAAATCCCGCCGGAATCCAAGCTTTCTATCATCAGTTCAAAGCTATCAACAACTACCAGATTACTGAAAACACCAGCACAACTAGAAAGCAAAAATTTGAATTGTTACCCGTGATTCGGCAATTCAGAATTTGGAATTTCATGATTCTGCTCGGCAGCGGCATCTACGACGGAAGAAGTATCCAGATTCTCGTTTAGCGTTGTCGCCATGCATAGATTTGGTTGGGAAATTTGGGTACAGAAGTTAAGGTTCTCAAATAGATTAGGTATGGTAGGATGGAGAGAGAGAAATTGATGGAAGAACACGGAAGGTTTGTTTATACTTTAGAAAATAACCGAAAGTTTAAAATCCATAGAAATCTCTAGTTGTGATGAGAGATTTTAAAGAGTGAAATTTGTATATATTTTTTGAATAGAATCAAAGAAAATCCATAGACTATTAAAATCCATAGATTGTTGAATACCTAAAGATTTTTTAAGACTTTTTAAAATTCGTACTGAATACCTCAAGATTTTTAAAGACTTTTAAAAATCCGGATTGAATACACCTGGATTTTGAAAATCTAAAAAAATCTTATAGACTCCACAACCAATACACCCCGTAAGTTTATGGCAGAAGAGGCTTTAGTTTGCCACTAATATTTATTAGTGAATGCTAAAAATATAAAATAATAAACCATAAACATTAGGAAAACCATAAACCCTGTCATTTCTACAGCCCAGAAGGTCAGAACCCGTCGATATAACCAAAATCCAAAATCATGCGCCATTGAGATCTGAGAGTCTTTGATTCGAGATCTCTCCGATCAAAAATTGAGATGACTTACGCCTATTATTTTCTGCTACTCGTAACTGTAACTCTTAGCTGCTATAGATTCAGCGTTGCTGATTCCATCCAAGGATGCGGCGGATTCGTTGAGGTTTTCAATTGCTTTTTCTACTGTTATAGTTTTCTTCGAACTTAAACGTGAGATATACTAACCTGGAAATGGGGATTCTGCTCTGTTTATGTTTGTTTGACAGGCAAGTTCGGAGTTGATAAAGTCGAGGAAGCCATCTGATGGCAAATTGGATTATTCTCATGTTACGGTAGGAGAGTAGTGCTGATCTTAGTTGAAACTCAAGTCTTGTTTTCACTTAACATAGCCACATAACTTTACTCGGGATCGGGTCATGTGTAAAACTGCAGGTTGAGTTACGGACATTGGATGGCCTGGTTAAGGACTGGACACAGTGTGCTCCCAACGGTTACTACTTCATTCCTGTTTATGATAAGGTTGCCAATTAGCTTACTTTATTATTCTTGATTCATATCACTTGCCCTGTTGCTTTGAATTCTTTTAATTTAAAGTCTCCAAAATCGCTGTTTAGAAACTGTACTTTGATGAAAGTTTTTCCCTGATAGTTCAAATGGATACCGCCCATTGTTTTATATTCTATCAGTAACCTAAATCTATTAAAAGATTAAATGGTTTGTGAATGAGCCCAACGTCGGCCTATGGTAATATATTTAGGATAATATATATGCTCGAGCATGAGAAGTGCCATGATTTTGAGTATTGCCCATTTAGGTAAAATTTAAGACTCCCAAGCCTCATTTGGACCACCAATGCTTAGTTACCTCTTCTAATTATCGTGTAATCTCATTGTGAATTTGGTTTATCTGGTTTCAGGGTTCTTATTTGATCAAAATCAAAGGCCCTGAGGGATGGACATATGCCCCAGAACAAGTTGAGTTTCTTGGTCACTCCTCAGTATTAAGTGTCCGTTAAAAGATGTCTTATCTCTATTGTAAGATATCAGGCATTTTGATTTGACATGTGAGCTGCAACTTATTTCTAGGTTCCTGTTGTTGTTGATCACGCTGGTTGTAATGCCAATGAAGATATTAATTTTCGATTTACTGGGTATGTGAGTTGATCATTGTTTATGGACAATGTTAAACTGGTCTATCACCATATTCACGGCTGAGCTTTTGCTTTATTATCTTACTGCTGCAGCCTCACCTTATCTGGAAGAGTTGTGGGAGCAGTTTCAGGGGATAGCTGTTCGCATAAAGATGGTGGTCCATCAAATGTGAACGTTGAGCTTATAACTCCCAGTGGAGATGTTGTCTCTTCAGTTTCAACTTCATCAATGGGAAGTTACTCATTCAACAACATTATTCCAGGTCTGATCACTACTATTTTCTTACTGTGCACTTTAGCATGTAAGCTCTCTCGAATTAAAGATGAGTTAAGTAGAACCTGACCTGCATACATGGTTAGTCAGCTGATTCCTTTTCATGAGCTGAAATATGTTGAACCCTTTCCCGTTCTGTCTTGCTTCTTCCTGAAACATTTTTTATCTTTCACCATGCAATGCACATTCCCTTTTTTATTGAATTTTTAAATTGCTACATAATCATATGAATAAGGATAGAAGCAGCGACAGTGCCAAGTTTATTCTAAACAAATAATTCTAAGCCCAATCTACTTTGAGATATGGTTTGCAGAATCTACAGGGTTAGATGTGATATTAAATGCTTTCCATGTTTTCAGTTGAATCCATCATGTGTTTCATTAGTCATGAATCATGATTCTTGATCAATAATGTTATCTTTGCGGATTTGTTAACACTGTCTACTTGGATGCAGGAAAATATAAGATAGTTGCTTCACGCCACGATTTGAGTATTGAGATAAAGGGTTCCCAAGAGGTTATTGCTTTGATCACATTATATGTTCATCGTCTTTTTTAATTCCTATGTTTGGCAATTTCTTCTGGACCCATACGTATGGTAATATAATTCGAATTCACATATGATTATGCAGGTTGAATTAGGCTTTGGTAATGGTGTGGTAGATGATATTTTCTGTGCATCTGGCTATGATATTCGTGGATATGTTGTTGCACAGGTAATAAATGGCAACCTCTCAATTCTGTTTTCAAAAAGCTTCATTTTTTGGCAGCCAAAGGGTGGAATTATGATACTACGATCTTATTGCTTATCTAACTTGGACTAGATCTTTTGAATTTCTATTCTCAGTGATTTATCTGCATTTATAGGTGCTTGAGATTCTAGAAAAGATTTTTTTTTTAGATTTTATCATTTTATCTGATCTATAATAATGAAAATTTAATACTCTCTTGATGCTATGTTGTAGGGAAATCCCATACTGGGAGTTCACTTTTATCTATACTCAGATGATGTTTTGGAGGTTAGTTGTCCTCATGACTCTGGTAATGCTCCTGGGCTGGGGAAAGCTCTTTGTCATGCTGTATCGAATGCTGATGGGATGTTCAGATTCACATCAATACCATGTGGTATATTCTCTATTGTTTGGTTCTTGCTACTTCTTTCAATTATTTGAAGTTTAATATTGAGCCTCTGTTCTCTGTGTGGAAGGTTGATCTTTTTATGTTACGTATTAAAATTAAGTGCTAGTTTTTCCATGAAGCCATGCCTTTGTTTGTTCATGATTGAGTATTCTACTGTAAAGTGTAAACTCTTTGTTCTGGGTTCTCCTGCTCTGCTTCTCAGCCTATCTTACGCTATTAGAATTCTGGAGTTTCAGTGTTACTAGATCTCACAGATTGCAATTGCCGACTTTAGATGGAACTTGAGTCATTTCTATATCAAACAACTTGAGGCTTGTCTGCTTTTACGTAGGTGCTGGATTAAGTCCCCTCGCATTACTATGTGAAATACTTGTTTGAGAAGTTCACTTATTTGATTTGATGCAAAAAATCTCACTATGTTCTCGAAGATTTTTTTTGTTGACACTTTGCCAATGATGTGGTGAAATATCTCAGGAATCTACAAGCTCATACCTTTTTACAAGGGTGAGAATACAGTATTTGATGTATCACCGCCTTCATTGCTGGTGTCTGTCCAGCATGACCATGCTCTAGTTCCTCAAAAGTTTCAGGTAAGACATTCAGTGCTTTGCTGTTTGTCAACATTGTCTTAGTTGAATCTAAAATGCATCCGGAGAATATATTAGAAAAACAAATTAAGGCATGCCACTACTTGGAGATTCCTAAATGATACTCCCTCCGTCCTCTATTCGTTCAACTTTTTTTGGGCACGGTGTTTAATGTAGTGTGATGATGTGTTAATAAATTTAAGTGCAAGTGTTTTAAATGTGGGCCCACCTAATATTTTTAATTGTGTTAAAGTGTAGTGTTAAAATTGTGGGCCCATCTTATATATTTAATTGTGTTAAAGTGATGAAATGTTAAAGTGATAAAGTGTTTTTATTGTGGGGTCTAATTCCAAAAAAGGAAAGGTTCAACAGATGGGGGACGTCCATTTATAGTATTAGTGTCAACAGATGGAGGACGTAGGGAGTACTACACAAGTATTGGTGATTTGTATTTTTGACATGTAACCTAGGTGCACCTAAAGATGGTTGTGGTATTTCATTTCTAAACAAGAATTTTAACCAGAAGCAGTGTTTAGCTAACTTCTATTAATTATTAGCTTTGGCCATTCTTTTATTAGTGGCTCTGAGTAAGTAGCTGTTAAGTAGATGTTTCTTTGTTATCCACAAAACAAAAGTGATGCTATACTTACATAATATCATTGTATGTATCGCCTGACAGGATTTGTGTCATTTGGTATTGCTAGCTATTAGTTATCTCTTTCTTGTCCTGTAATCTCTGTCTTTGATGATGTCGTTAACTTTGGGAAGATCACATTATAATCTGGTTAGGCTTCCCTCTCTGCTTGCCATGAACACTCTGTTCGATAAGCTTATGAAATCGCATTGCTGAGTATGAATAGAGTATGATATGTCTTGATTAGGATATTTTTCTTTCTTGTAAGAGTAATTTGAATTCTATTTCTTAATGTTTTGCCCACTAAAGGCTTTAAATAGAATAATATGTCATGCTTATATGATTTAGGTTACTGGGTTTTCTGTTGGGGGCCGTGTGGTGGATGGGAATGGCCTTGGAGTGCATCATGCAAGAATTCTAGTTGATGGCCATGAAAGATCAATAACTGATAGAGAAGGTTATTACAAGCTTGATCAGGTATAATGATGCTATTCCTTATAGTTATGCTGTGAAATTTCTTAATTCTGACTTACATGAGGTGTTTGCTAGTTTGTGTTAGAGTCTCGAATTTTGCGTACTATAGATTTGTCCTAGGAATTGTGGTGTCTGAAACTGATTCTGCAAGATTATAGCACGTATATTTGAATCATATATATCAAGATCTAATCCCAGCAATAGACATATGCAGCTAGAACTCACTGCCAATTAATGTCCCTTATGGGGATTCAAATAAAAAAATTCAGAGTCTTCTGGCATAAGACTTTTTTTTTCGTCGGCCTTATGGAAGATTATTCATTTGGTTGTTGCATGAAACAATCAATTTCGGTTACTCAAGTATAACTGTTCAAGAGTTTGAATTCAACTATGATGTTGAGCAATGCCCTGTACGTCACTCAGTCCATCCTCAATCCTCATCATGTCCAATGCGCTTAACATACATCTTGTAGTAGTACCTGTAACATTTTTCCAAACACACTATAAACTATCATTCATTTTCCTTTTCATATCAGAACTTGAAGATAGTATGCCCTATGGTGAGACATTAACATAATCTTATACAGTTCGACTTCTACTGTATCATCACATTTGAATTGTTGCATCTAATTAGGCTTTCTCTCTTGAAGCTTTACTGAAGAAACTTTGTTTGTTTGTCTCCTTATGAATTCTGATCGACGAATGCTTAATTTTATAAGGTAACATCAAAAAGATACAGTATTGAAGCCAAGAAAGAGCACTATAAGTTTGAAAAGCTGAGTGACTTTTGGTGAGTCAATCTCTTGAATTTCTTTTTGCTGTTAACATTCTTGTGCATTGAAGAAATAAATTAACAGGAGGAGGAGCTTAGCACCAAAAGATCATCTCTTTTGGATGTTACTGGGCACACATCCTGACTTCCATCTGTATCTTTCCTCTGCTGATCTTTTCCTTTTAGGTCTTACCAAACATGGCTTCAGTCACTGATATCAAAGCAGTTGCATATGATGTATGTGGCATGGCTATGACAGTTAATTCTGCTTACAAGGCAAAGGTATTGTCCGTCACCTCATGTCATTTTCAGGAAAAAGAAATTTGCTTATAGCAATTATGGCGACATCAGAGATTTGTGGTTTGTGGCTCAATAAATATATATCTTTCTGAATTTATATTGAAATTTGATGGCTTGAGGTGTCTCTAAATGATAATAGTGAATTGGATAAAAATCTTTTTGATAGAGATTTAACAAATTTAATTTGCCTGGAGGATTGTAGTAAAGTTTAGGGCATTAGCCTCAATTGTGTCTTTCATCATTTGGTTTAAGTAAACAAATAATCTGAAATCCCAGGTTGCTTTGACTCATGGGCCAGAGAATGTGAAACCCCAACTGAAACTAACTGATGAAGGTGGCAAATTTTGCTTTCAGGTAAGATCTTGAATGTGGGATTTTCACTGTTTATGGGATTTATCTTTCAGCATAACAATCTTTTTTATGTGCCTATGTTATTCATTTATTAATCTCCTGCCAATGGATAAATAAAGCTATATCGTGGTCAAAAGTGCAGGTGTCATGTCTGAAATATAATTTGGGCCTTTAATGTTCTTCAGGTTTCACCTGGTGGTTACCGCTTATCTGCTATAGCAGCTACACCTGAGAGTGCCCCAGAACTGCAGTTTTCTCCGGATCACATTGATGTCGTTATTGATAAGCCTTTGCTAGATATCAAGTTTTATCAGGTACGTGCTTACATGAATAAGATTTTTGGGAGGCTGTTATTTTTTTTTGTACATATTACATGCCATTTTAACTAAGCTAGTGTGCTTTCTGATAGTTGACAATTGTCCCGTTGGGTCTATCACATTTAGAAGGGGAATTTTTAGTTTATATTTATTTTGAGGAAGACCCACCTTGTAGTTGTTCAAGTTTACCTCGGACCGTGGCTGCATTATTTAAGATTTTCTGAATCTTTTTCTATCATTATGTTCTTGGAAAAACTCAGGCACAAGTCAATGTTCGCGGATATGTGGTATGCAAGGATATATGTGGGCCTTCTATTTCTGTTAAGCTTGTGAGACTGGATGGTAAAAGTAAAGAAGTGAAGACAATTAATCTAACTGATCGGGGCAACGAGTTTTCATTTTCCAAGGTCCTCCCTGGTAAATATAGAGTTGAGGTAATGGATAAGGGCTTAGATTCCTTTCTCCTCTCGACTAAGAAGCTTTTTTTTTTTTTTTTTTTTTTTTTTTTTTTTTTTTCTGGTTTATGTCTCTATTTCACTATTTCATTTTTTCTTCCATGATTATGTTATTGGTGTGTGCTTACTTCCATGTATTTCTCACGATTAAACTGCTGGTATTGGTTGTGAAAGTTTGGCATGCTGGGCCTTTTTGTCCTTATTTTTCCTTTTGTTGTTAATCTTGTAACCGCTACTTACACAAATGAGTCTTTACCTGTGATTCCTTGAAAAACTAGTCACACATCTGAAGGAGTTGTTAACAGCAATAACTACTGGATACATTCTCTGTCAATTATTCATTTCATTCATGATACAGAATGTAGCTATTATAACACTTACTGCAGAATATAGGTGGTCCTTTTCTTCTTAGAGATTCTCCTTTATCATAATATTTTGTTCCATACCAGGTCAATAACTATTCCCCTGGAATCCCATCTGGAGAAGATAAGTGGTGCTGGGAACAGAACTCAATAAACGTGAATGTTGGCGTTGAGGATGTCGAAGGGGTTACTTTCATTCAAAAAGGTTATTGGGTTAGGATTATCTCCAGCCATGATGCGGATGCTTACTTGGTACAAGAAGACAGTTCTCGGGTGAACTTGAAAATTAAGGTCAAAAGCATCATCTAATAGTTGAATCTCCCACCTATAATTTTTTTGAAACCATCGTTATAATTGTTTTCGAAATTGCAGAGAGGTTCCCAAAAGATATGTGTAACGTCTCCTGGTGTCCATGAACTCCATTTTGTCAACTCGTGTATTTCTTTTGGGAGCTCCAGTCTAAGAGTCGATACGTCAAACCTATCAGTATGATACTTAACTAGGCTACCTGCCTCTTTTTATATTTCTTTATCTTCTGTATTTCCATTTCTATCTTTTCTTCGTGGGCTTGGTGCTTCGAGAATGGGAAGAGATGGAATGAGGGTTGACATGATTCTCTCTTTTTCTCTCCTTACGGTTTATATATTTTCTGATTGTGCAGCCTATTAATTTAAAGGGAGAAACATACCTGCTTAAAGGAAATATAAATGTTGATTTCAAAAAGAACTTGCCTGATGACATACCTGTTAATATCTTTGACGATCAAGAAACATTGGTTGGTAGTACTACCGCTAGATTGGTCTCATCTGAAGGTGATGCAACAGGAGCCTCCATCTATGAGTATTCTGTTTGGGCTAAGTTTGGAGAAAAACTCAACTTTGTCCCTCAGGATTCACGGTATGATTATTTTGTTAATGATGGTTTGATTATTTTGTTAATGATGCTTATAGTTCATCTTCATTCTGTGTATCTCAAAAGGTTTTCTATCTGGAAGAGTATGCCTTGCTTTTTATTACTATATTATAGCATATGTTTATTGTGAAATTTGATTTTTCATGATTTGCCTTCTGTCTATATGATCTTTTGACCAGGTATCTATGTATTATCTCTTTATCATTGTTCTCTATGTTTCTTCTGCGAATTGCCTATCCCTGCTTGTTTCTGTTATTAAAATGAGTTTTTATTTTGAACACAATTAACGTGAAATTTAAAGACTGAGCTACGGAGGACTCGAACCCGGGACCTGCGCATTAACCCCCTACCGCTAGGCCAACACACGCACACAAAAAGAAAAAGAAAACGCAATTTTGATAATATGCTTATTATCATAGATTTTTTATTTTTATTTCATGTTGATTGCATTTAAAAAATATATTAATTTCTATATCTAGTTTTCTCATTTCTGCATATATTAAAAGCTATTTGACCACATAAATTTCTCTGTATAAAGAAAAGCAATTATAAGGAAGAAATGAAGTGTGCTTTTCTACCCTTCGAGTTTTCTAACCTAGTTATGTTTAAAATGATTGATTTTTACATCAACAGTTGTAAGTTGATTCAGTCCTTCTATTTTACTAGACATGTGATCACTGCTGATGAAAATTAAGGCCACTAGAGATTTGACTTTCTTTCAACACAAGTGCTGAATAAGAATATAACTTCCTTCTCTTTCTATTTCTTCATGTTTGCTCTGAGGACTAAAGTGCATTGGTGATATTTAGAGATAAAACAGACTATTATCTTTCAGGATGCTAAATTTTTGTGTTACATCTTTTGTTTTACCTGCCTTTCTTCCTCCTGCTACTGCACTAAAAAGATATCCGACGCCATAATTTTTTCTGTTCATTGTAATCATGAGTTACTGAAGGTTTGTCTCTGTAGCTGTACTCTTTCGTATATATAGAAAATAAAGCCTATTATATAAATACTTATTAAACTGTTATGGATCCCCCCCTCTCATTTTTAGTTTATATCTGCTGCAGGAGTGGTATCAAAAAGAAATTACTGTTTTACCCAAGAAAGCAGCGTGTAAGAGCTTAAGCAGTTCCTGTTATTTTAATTCTTGTACAGAAAGATATCAGTATGTTTAAGGTATCCATTATATTGATTTAGGTCTCTGTAGAACAAGATGGCTGCCAAGTGCCAATTGCACCGTTTTCTGGTCGATTGGGGTTGTATATTGAAGGATCAGTCTCACCCCCTCTTTCAGATGTTAACATACGAGTTGTTGCTGAGGGCGACAGCCATGTTTCTCCTCTCAAGCAAGGGGATACATCACTTGAAACTACCACGGGAGCTGATGGTTCATTCGGTGCAGGACCTCTCTATGATGATATAAGTTACAGTGTGGAGGCATCAAAGGTTTGAAATTTTGGTACATTCAGTTTAGATTATGCTTACTAAACATGGTTATGTTCAGTCATAATGGTTCAGACGAGCTCCTTGTTCAAGAATTTATATTGCTTATGGTCAGTACCTTGGATAAAATATGTAATCTGTTTCGTTTTAATATTGGTGTGGGTTGTTAAAGTGTTATCTGGTTTTTGCCTGCATCTAGAAAAAGTTAGCATGTAGATTGTGGAAAATATTGGAGTTAGCAATTGTTGAATAGTTTGTATATCTAGGTTGGCTGCTGGCCATAAGAAGCTAGTATTTCTTGGGTTTTGGATCCTAAACCAATTCCTCTTCATGTGTCCATTCAGATAAGAAGATGTGACCAACCTTTTATTTTTTTACTTTTTTTTGTGAACGGCTACAATAGATATGGTTCTCATCTGAGCAGATAAAAACAACACTTGTCTTTTGATTATATGTCAGCTGAATATGCGAATGTAAAAAGTTGCTACCTTCACTTCTGGATTCCTTTTTCTGCAATCATGTTCTCTCATCAAATATATACAAAAGAAAAACCAAGTCTTTATTAGTTTGAGGAGCAAAAATTGTATTTTGAAAAAGTATTTATGAAATGCGTGGGGGAAGCATGTTCAGAGGATTCCAGCATAGGGTGTTCTCTTGCAATCAACATTCATGATAACTCTGTTTTTCTCTTCCTTGCAGCCTGGTTATCATGTAAAACAAGTCGGACAGTATTCCTTTTCGTGCCAGAAGCTGGGTCAAATTTCTGTACGGTTATATTCTAGAGAAGACAGCAATGAACCTTTTCCATCTGTTCTCTTGTCATTGAGTGGTGAAGATGGGTATAGGAACAATTCTGTTTCTGGAGTCGGCGGAGCTTTCATATTTGATAACTTATTTCCAGGAAGTTTCTACCTCCGACCTTTATTAAAGGTACTTGACCTAGATGCTATTGGTTACCCAACCTGGGTGAATCACTTTTGATAGTATTTATATTTGGTCGTCTGCTTTGTTACTCGTTTGATCCTTCTATGTCAGTTGTGGATCCAATTATTTCGATCAGAAGAAAGAAACGTTTGAAATATTTGAATATATATTGAGATCTTGTATGTCTGTTTCTTGTTTCACAAAGACTCGTTGGTGCTCATTCTTTGTCTAGAATAACGTTCTTCTACTCATGCTACACTGCGACTAGCATACCTTCGAACTTGTGACAACTTCCTCCACATGTATTACTGGATATGCTTTCAGATTATCGCAATCTGTGTGTCACAATTAATAATTATTCTGCAAGTAGTTCTGTTCCGTTAATAAAACTCGTACACTTTTTTTGTATATCCAGGAATATGCTTTCTCCCCTCCTGCACAGGCAATTGACATTGGCTCTGGGGAATCAAAGGAAGTTGTCTTTCATGCTACTCGTGTTGCTTTTAGGTATTATTTCCCAGAAATTTTTCTATGTATTTCTAATAGTCATAGTTCACTTTTCTCCAGCAATATTAAGGTTTCTCTATCTTGATAGCTTTTGTATGTAGTGAAGGTTATCTTTGTATGGTCCAAAGGTTCTCATGTCAGGTGCATGCAAGAATATTTCTATCGTTATGTTATGACTGAATAAACTCATATTCATTTTTTTCTGCGAGTGCTAGGCATAATTTAGGTACTCTTTGGTTAGTATATGGTATCTAGCCTGACATCATGTCTTGCAAGTTTGCAATATATATGTCCTTATTCTGATCTAAAGTCATGAATCTTCTGCAAGAGGTACAACCAAAAAGATCCTCATGTAACCTATTTTTCTCCAATCCAGGGTGCTTGAATCTCTGCTCTAGTTTAGGTGATCAGTAAGGAGTTTTCTTATCCGAGTGGCCTACAAAATATCATAAAGACCTCATCTTTTATGTTAACAAAAAGTTTGTAATTCAATGGTGTCGAAAGAAGCAGCACTTCTGTGAAGTTTTTTTTTTCTTTCTAATATATAATTTTGATCTATTGGATCTAAATATATCCCTGTTTCTCAAGTTTCTAAACCACTAATAGCTTTAAGAGAGGCATGGAACTCATTTACTCTCTGTGCAGTGCATTAGGCAAGGTAACTCTATTGTCGGGTCAACCAAAGGAAGGCGTCTCAATTGAAGCGAGGGCTGAGTCAAAAGGATTTTATGAAGAAACAATAACTGACTCCTTGGGAAGTTACCGGCTGAGGGGACTCCAACCTGACACTACATATGTAGTCAAAGTGGCAAGGAAGAGTGAGCTTGATGCTGTACTTATTGAGCGAGCATCTCCCATGTCCTTGACGGTTAAGGTTAGCTTAACTTGTGGATTGAAACCTTAACATCAGACCGCTATTTTCCTTTATCAGGCTAGGACGTTTTCTGCTTCATATTTATACTTTTCATATGATTTTAGCAAGTATGCTGAAACATTAGCTATTCTTCATGTGACCTGCAGATGGATTGTTTATGTATCTCAAGCATCTGTTAAGATCGTATATCTATTGTTTGCACATCTTTGATCTAAGCATATAATTGTGCTATCAGTCTTAAGACTATGTGCATGTTATGTTGTGTATGCATTTTGCCTGACCAAACACAGTGAATCGTAGAATAAACAGACTCAGAGAAGAAGAAAAAGATGGAGATAATAATTATAATAATTACAATAACAATTAATTGTGACAGTTATGTCTGCATTTACCCTAAAAGTATGACCAAAGTCTCAGTCATGTATACTCTTTAAACCCTTATTCTTTCCTTATCAGTGCACTTAGTGTTTTACTATCTTTATTTTCTTACTTCTCTTCAATCTGAAGACTGTACTTTTCTGATGTATGTCATCCTAGGTTGGCAGTGAAGACATCAAGGATCTCGATTTTGTGGTATTTGAACAGCCAGATTTAACTATTCTAAGTGGCCATGTTGATGGAAAGGACATCAAGGATCTCCGTTCTCACATCAGGGTGGAAATTATATCACTACCATCCAAGGTTGAGACCATCTTTCCCTTGCCAATTTCAAACTTTTTTCAGGTGAAGGACTTACCCAAGGGTAAGCACCTCGTCCAGCTTCGGTCTACTATGCCATCTAGTACCTATAAATTTGAGTCTGAAGTTGTTGAGGTTGACTTGGAGAGCCAACCGCAGATCCATGTTGGTCCATTAAGCTATAGGATTATAGAGGATATCAACAAGCAGGTAATCTCGCCTTGTTTGTCAAATTTGAAATTATATTGCATGTGGAATTGGCAAATTACTTATCTGCATTTGTTCTTAATGATTATGAAGTTCAGAGATTGTATATAAATCTACATTTTAATATTGTTTGTCATGATGTGCATCATTGCATGTTATCTGGAGCCATTACTACTTCATTTAAGCAATGTTCCACGTGTAATGTTGTGTAAATGCTGATGTTATTGCTTCTGCTTCTACACTTCAGGAACTAACTACTGCACCCGTGTATCCTCTGGTTGTCGGGCTTTCAGCTGTTGCCCTGTTCATAACCATGCCAAGGTAGCTGAGACAGTCTGACATTTTGGGTTATTTTTGTAATTATGTTGTTTGTTGAACAATACATCTAATTTGATGATTTGCCCTTTTGAGTTGTAGATGGATGGATCTATATCAAAGCATTGCAGGAGTATCCACTTCGGGGACTGCAAAGAAGGATGTTAAGAAGCTCTCTGTCAGAAAAAAGACCTATTGAAGCATTAACATTCTTTCTCTTTCTACTTCATTCAAAGCCGCATGATTGTGACATCAGCTACCTCATAATAGACAGACAGCTTTTGGCTGGATCAAAGTTCGGAGCATCAATACAATTAGCGTGTTACGAGTTGATATGGACGTCCTAATTCTACAGGAACAAATAGTTAGAGCTGCTACTAGTCATGGTAATGCTCCCAAGGGTATTTTTGTACTTGTAACGGTGAGCTTGTTACTCAGGTCTAGTAGGATTTTGCAACCGGTGATATTAGTGAAGGCCCCTTTTGTGACATTTTCCCTAGTTTTTCATCTGCTTTTGCCTTGTGTTAAAGTAGAATTACATAGAATGAAACTTGCAGATACTGACCAGAGTAAATTTAACTTCCATTTCTGTATCTTCTTAAACCAGCTTACTCAGAATGGGTCTGACATTGTTTCTTAATTCAATACAGTAGAATATAAACGCTCTGGGTATACTATCTTGTTCTTTTTTCTCGTCTTAATTGATTTGCAGCAATTTAACGTTCAAAATATTTGTACGAAATTATCAACTCTAAATATAATAGGAACAATCCTTTGAATTTTGATAGCCTCAGCGTCGATTTATCATTTACGTTTCAATGGTTGACATGATTTTGTGCTGCTTATAGGTTGCTCCAACTGTAATAATGTCCAGTTCTTGAAAGGACGTTGTGTTGGAATTCTATAGTTTTTGTACAGTATCTGAGCGCATCAAACATATAGCGCTTTTCCTCGTCATGAAATAAAAAGGAGCTTTTGCAATTTGAATTAATCAAAACTTATTGAAATTTGAATATCTTACTAATTACTAATATTTTGCGTAATGTACATCTCGAAACGTCACAAGAGCTTATTTCATTAAAATCCTCAAGTGTATCGATATTATTATGAAAACCCTTGAGCTTGAACCAAACCGTCAAAATTAAAGATGCATCTTCCCTAGTACGTACAGTTAATTAGGCTTCACTTGCATTGCTTGGTAATTCCAAGAGGCATCCCAAAGTTGAACCTAGAAAAGCTCAACAGACGGAGATGAATTTTATCTTTAAGATAAAGATAAAGGCAAGAAATTCAATTCAATTCAGAGAGAAGAGAGAGAGAGAGAGAGAGAAAGAGAAGGGAAAAAGATGATTAGTCATTCAGTTGAGTTCGAGGGCAAAATCATTGAAACAACTGTGACAGATAAGGGTAATGTGGCAGATGAGTGGGTGCAAAGTATGAACAAGTTGTTGAAGCAGCATCATCAAGGGCAATGGCCTAGAGTAGTCATTGGAATGGCTGCAAATTTATTCAGCATCCCATTCTGTGTATGAGCAACAAAACTGCACTTCTTCAGCTATGCTTCCAAACTAAATGTCTTATTCTTCAACTCCTCCACATGGATTCCATTCCCCACTCCGTCTTGGATCTCCTAACTGATTCTAGCACTACATTCATTGGCGTTGATATCCAGCACATCTCACAGAAGCTACTAGAGGAGTACGCAGTCCGCGTGTATCGGACAGTCGACATACATTTTCTGGCTAAGCGATGGTTTCCTGTAAGCTATAAAGGTCAACCTAGCCTGAGAGGTCTAGCTTATGGGATTGTTGGATTTTCTATGAGGAAACGCAGAAAGAGTGGTGAGTTGCAAGGAGACTGGGAATCAAGAATTCTTGATACTGAGCTAGTTGAGCAAGCCTGTGTTGATGCTTACACATGTTACACCATTGCTCGCACCTTGCTCACACCATCATCATCATCATCATCATCATCATCATCATCACCATCATCATCTATGTACTAGTAGTATTTCAATTTTCTTATATCATGCATCTATTAAAGACAGTTTGATGGCTACAAATAGAATTGCTGCAAACACATAAAAAACTAATAAAAAAAGTTGAAGCAACTTTAAATGCCAATCCAACATTGTTGTGTTTTCAACAAGCTTGTTGTTCTGTGTTCTGGGAGAATAAGCTGAATGCATGCATATTAGTAATAAATATCAAATACCTTTCTCAAGCATAGCACGGACGCGCATAGGCAGTCCGTAGAGGCGGATAAAACCAGCAGCATCTGCTTGATTGTAGATACTCCCATTCTCGAAGGAGGAGATGTCTTGCCTGTACAGACTGTTGGGGCTTTCTCTGCCTGTCACTGTAACCGATCCTTTGTACAGTTTGAGACTCACTGATCCAGTAGTGGTCTTGGTGACTTCCTTCATGAATGCATCTATGGAGTCACGAAGCGGATCGAACCACCTCCCAGCATACACTAACTCAGCATACTTCAAGGCAAGGAAATCTTTCGTTTGGATGGTTTCACGGTCAAGTGTTAGAGATTCGAGCTCTTGTGCTGCAGTGAAGAGGATGGTCCCGCCTGGAGTTTCGTAGACGCCACGGCTCTTCATCCCAACGAGTCGATTTTCAACCATATCCACACGCCCAATCCCATGCTTCCCACCAATCTCATTAAGCAGTGTGAGTAGAGAAGCAGGAGAGAGTTCCTTTCCATTTACAGAGACAGGGAGACCCTCAACTATACCAATTTTCACATACCTGCCCAGAATTGCAAAAACTAAGTCAAAGAATCGAAAAAGAAGAGTGAGCTGGGACTGTGCAGCTTACTCTGGCTCATCAGGTGCATCTTTGGGGTCAACAGACATCATGTACATGTCCTCCTTGGGCTCATTAGCAGGGTCCTCCAAAATGTCACCCTTTTTTTTCATATTAAGTAGTACTTATTATTAGATTTGGAAAGTAATGATTATGATGTTAAGGTTAATAAGTAGGCAAAGAAAGTATAGTAGTACCTCATGACTGAGATGCCACAGATTCCTATCTCTACTATAGATAGATTTCTTAGTGACAGGAACGGGCACGCTATGCTTGATAGCATATTCAATTGCATCTTCTCTTCCACTAATCTCCCATTCTCTCCAAGGAACAACTACACTCAGTTGGGGATTCAGGGCAAAGAAGCTCAGCTCAAACCGGACCTGATCGTTTCCTTTACCCGTACATCCATGAGCAACAGCATCAGCTCCTACCTCTTTTGCAACATCAACCATTGCCTGGATGGATGGATTCATATTAACTATTAAGCAAGTATTATTAAACCAAACAAGCAAGGAAGTACCTTTGCGATTACGGGACGAGCCATTGAAGTCCCAAGCAAGTACTTCCTCTCATAGACAGCACCAGCTCGCAAGCATGGAAATATATAATCTTTCACAAATTCTTCCTTGAGATCCTTCACCACTAGTTCACACGCTCCACTAGCCTTGGCCTTTTCTTCCAATCCTTCCAATTCTTGTACCCCCTACATTGATTAATGATTATTATCATACACAACAAACAAAGATTTACTATTTCACAACTGATGCATACGTATATATATACATATGTATATAGTAAAGTGATTGGTTGCTTAGACATACTTGGCCAACATCTGCAGTGAAGCAGACAACCTCACACCCATAGTTCTCCCTGCATAAAACACACTCAACAACTTCCGACCATAACCATAACCATAACCATAACCATAACCATAGTAACTAGTATTGATTAAGAGTAAGAGAGAAGAGAAAAGAGATACACCTAACCTAAGCCAAGGAACAATAACAGAGGTGTCCAGACCTCCACTATAGGCCAACACTACTTTGTTAAATTTCTTTCTCACCAGCCCACTGTTGGAAGCCATTGTCGTTCTTTCGAAGTTGCCCAAAATACCTGCATCAAATAAGTTTACATAATCAATGTGCAAAGTCTCTCAAGAAAGAATCGCCCAAATCTTCATCTTCAACCAAAAACATCAAGGTTTGCAAAGCAACACGTTTTGAATTAGCAGCGCAAAAGAATAAATTAAAAATACTCCATGTAGAAATATAGAACAGAGAACAACCATACAAGCAGCTCAAGGAAACCAGACAGACAACTCATTAATTCCAAACACACATCGACTTACATACACACATACATACATACATGGTAAAAATTAAAGAAGAAAATATATGGAAGAAATGTATATGAAATTACCGGTGAAGTGAAGGAGTGAGAGAGAGAGGGTGACGGCGGAGAGTCAAGTAGGAGTGGCAAAAGAATTGATATTATGACTATATGAATACCAATGATACACGACACGTGCGTGGGCTTTTCCTATTTTATGCGCTTCTTTTCCAGACTCATCCTTACCTAGCTTCCCTTAGAGCAACTCTATTCTCTCCAGCATCACTAAGGCAACCCACGATGTCGATCTCAATAAAGTGGGATTTCTCCCACTTTCCGGTGGAGAGATCCCAATATAGGATCTCTCCTATTTTTTTATTATTATTATTTTTTAATTTTTTTATATTTCAATTAATAATTCATTTTAATAAATTAAATTCTAAACCATATTATTAAAACTAATTTTATTTATTAAATTGAAATAGTAAACATTACATGAAAAATAATTAAACATCAAAATAAATAAATTAAAAAAAAAACGCACAACTTAATCAACACGACCACTACGAGTCAACAATTCCTTCAATTTTAATTATTATTTTTTTTCGCCGAATTCAAATTAAAAAAAAGAGAAAAGATTGGCTTGCTGACATCATTATGACGTCAGCAGGCAAGAGCACTCCCCATGCGCTGCTCCGCACTGAAGGCCGGCGATCTCGCCTTCCCCAACACGCACGCGGGATCGATCCCGGGATCGGCTGGGGCGGCGCACCCAGCGATCCGGCGCATTGGGGGCCGCCTAAGACTTGATATTGTAACTCATCTCCAGCAGTTTAGCAGAAATGAATATTTCAGAATATTCCCTTTTATTTATTTATTTATTTTTAATAATATACATAAATAATAAGATAAATTTATATGAATAATAGAAATTTAGACTCATTAAATTAATATATGAAATAAGTAGATATTATAAATAAATAAAACTACAATCCTAATATTTTTAGAAAATTACAAAAAACGGGAAAATGATGATCGAGCCTCATCAAAACCTCTCAAATGAGTAGGAAAAAGAGTACTCATCCCAAATTATTTATGAATTACAAATTACAATGGTAAAATATTCTAATTTTCAGAATTAGAATATTCTTCCCACAAATGCTCGATTAATGCATCTTGAAGTAGATTATGAGTAGTTCGATCTCTGATTTTTTTAATCGGGCAAGAAACTTTTGATGCATAGTAGGTTCAGTTTCCTCGATTATGATATCATTCAGTGGCGGTGGCACTTCCATTGCTTCCCCGATTGGAGCACTAATATCTCGTTCATCTTCGATTACCATATTATGCATTATTATGCATGCATAAATAATATTACGTACATCCCATTTATTTAGTCCCCTTTTGACTTTTGACTTTTTCGGCACGCTTTTCTACCAAAACCTAGTACGGGTTTTAAAATATAATTTTGAATTATTTTTCCTTTTACGGGATACTATGAGTGTCATAGTATCCCGTAAAAGAAAAATACTTTAAAATTATATTTTAAAACCCGTACTAGGTTTTAGTAGAAAAGCATGCCGAAAAAGTCAAAAGTCAAAAGGGGACTAAATAAATGGGATGGAGGTAGATGTAGTATCCTATAAATCAGATTTGTTCCATAAACGTGTTGGATTCGACTCAATTCCAAATTTACTGTGAAGAACTCCAAAGGCACGTTCGACATCCTTTCTACACGCTTCTTGTTTTTGTGCAAAATGTTATTTTTTGTATCCTTTAGGCTGACTGATAGTTTGCATGAGGGTTGCCCATGCGAGGTATATACCATTAGCTAGATAATATCCCATATTGAATTCCTTTCATAGATCACATATTGCGCAGGAGGAGCGATACCTCCGGCAAGGTCAGCAAAATCCTCTCCCAATATAGTGCTTGAGTACTAAAATGCAGCACCATTGGAGTTGCTCTTACATTACTCTACAAAAAACTCTAAGTTTCCCAACATAATCTTCGACGAAATGAAAATTGAATGATGACTATTTGACGACCAAATAGCTTCGATCTGTTACTTGTAGATTGCCGACGAAAATTATTTGGCCGTTAATTATTTTATTCAAACAATAATTGAATTTTCAAATTAAAAAAAAGGAAAAAGTAGTTAAAAGAACTCTAATGTAGCCATCAAAAAGCACAAACAACTTTAATGAAACATTAAGTGCTGCCATCACCCTAACGTTTCAAAAATGGGTGTAACTAACCCTTTAACTAACGTCTAAACTAACACCGTTTGAAATTTATTTTGTTCATTTTCTTTTCTATTGTGGGGCCCACTTCATCTTCTTCCCCACTCAAACTCCACTACCTGCCATGGCCTCCAGCTTGAAACTCCAAATGTAGATCACCAATATTAACCCACAAAGTTATATTAAAGAAAAGGGAAGATAATCTAAACTCGGTTCTTCAAATATAGGTTTGTTAAATAAAATAAAATGTAACACCGATAAGTTGTTACCTGGTTCTCGTAATTTCTTTTTCTCTCTGCATATGTCACGAAGGAAGGTTTCAACGAAAAAAAAATATAAAAAAATAATGCACACATTAAGAAACTCTAGAGAGAGAGAGAGAGAGAGATGGAGCAAATAATCACAGTCATAGTTGTGGGTGTTGGGCTTGTAGGGTTAGCAACTTCTGCGTGCCTGAACCCAACACTATTCTTGAGAGAGAGAAGATTTTGCATCTTCTATAAGGAGGAAGATAGTCCACGATCAGTGGCGAAGCCAGAAATATAAGTCAGAGGATGCTAAAACTACTTTTTTTAATGAATAAAGGTGGTAGAATTAAATAAAATTTAAAAATATTTTTTTTACATGTAAATATCTTTGGTGGAGGGTGCTAGTGCTCCCTCTAGAATCCCCTCCCTCCACCACTGTCCACAATAAGCTGAAACTATATCTCGCCAACTCCCTCGAATGGCGTTCCCTCTCCAAATTCACCCACCTTTATCCCTAATAATGCTTATTATTTAGATGACAATTCCTCCCATTTCCACGTCATCCGTTTCTTCCACCACAGCATTGTCTCAACCTCATTCGACGATGAGAATTAGTTAGTTGTCGCCTAGAACAGCCGCTCGGGGCAAGAGGAGAATTACTCACGAAGTAACTAATGGTGGCCACGAGGGAGAACATCGAGGGCATCATCCCTCCAATTAGAGGGATGAACTTGTTCAAGGGGGAGCAGATGCATTCGAGCTAGTACGAGAATGGAATGAGGTTTGAGGAGAGAGAAGGGTCGGTCTTCAGATGTGTTGGGAGAGTTTAGAGTGAGTAAAAATATGAAGTAGGTCCCACAATAGAAAAAAATGAATAAAAATAGAACGATGTTAGTTTGGGCGTTAGTGAAAGGGGTTAATTGCTCCTATTCTCGAGACGTTAGGGTGCTGGCAACACTTAACATTTCGTTAAGGTTGTTTTTTGCATTTTGATGGCTACATTAGGTTCTTTTTGCTACTTTTCCATTTAAAAATTAGTTTTCATGTTGCCAACAAAGTATTAACTAGGAATTCCCTCAGGATACATAAAATCAAAATTATTCCCTTTCCTCTTGAGTATCAGTCACGTGTCCTAATCAATTTTTTTGTTATGATCGAAACAAGACATAACTCTTCAAGTGAGTTTTAGCTCCAGAATAAGAAGAAAAAAGAGAAAAAGGAGAACAAGATAACTATTCAATCCATATGCATCAAGAATTGAGGATTACAATACTTATGGCCTACTAGCTACTTTCTGATATAACTGTAGAACAATTCAGAAAATAACTGGAGTACTTTTTTTAACAAACTTTTGGGGTATTGAGATCATCTATTGCATTTCGGTGTTGCATCTCCTATTGCACCGTTAGAAGTTCGCCACGTGTTAAAAAATATTTCCTAAATCAATATTTTTGTTTATGGAATTCTTTAATTATTGCTGATTTAGAAAATGTTTTAAACACTTGGCGAACATCCGATGGTGCAATAGGATGTGTAATACCGAAATGCAATAGAGGATCCTAATCCACTTTTGGGACCACATTTGACATTACTGCTAACTTCAGTCTAACAAAAATCTGTCCAGTCCAGTGGGCTTCTTAATCTTGCGCTTGGGCCTGGGAAGATCCTCACTTATCTCTTGGGATGAGCATCCATCCTTGTTTGGTTTTTCCATACCACTTGGCCCATGGAGAAGCTTTCCATCTTTTGGGCTAACCGTACTACTCCTCTCTACTTCAACATTAACCTTGTCCTCAAGTCTTCCCAAGTAGCACTCTTGGGTGGTTCTCCCCTGATACGATCCTTGTCGAACCGTATATCGACCACGCATGCGGAAGATCCAAAAAACTGATACAAACAAACCGATGGATATTCTAAAACTTTTGAGATCGAATCCACTGAGTAATATAGCCAGATAAACTCCGCACACCCAAAAAGAGGTATTGCCTCGTCCACTCGGGGACTATGAATGACATATGAACGAGGGATGGTTGACCTGTGCACATTATTATGCGCATTGGTGTTGCTATTCTCATTGGAATCAACAACTGAATCTCTTAAGGCATCGCCATCCCAGGGCTTGGTAGGAGCAACAGATGCTATGTAATATAGGTAGGTCAGAATGTGGTGTTGCTTGGTTTGGTATTGCTGTAGTGCTGTGTAGGGGCTGGATTGATCACGTTTCCCCTTGGTAGCAGTAGTCGGTGTTGGATCGTGGCAGCATCCTCCAATTGTTCCAACTTATCAAAGAGCTAGAACTTGTTGCATAATTTGACCATATTTTGACCATTAGTCACTACATCAGTTGAGGAAGTTGGTGATTCAAAGTGGATATGGGCGTTGATGATTTTATTTGGTAAAGTGTCCGCGTTACGGGTGGTGGCAGTGGCTAGATTGGCTTGATTTTTAGGTTGCCATTATTGCTTAGGTGGCCAAGATCTGCTCCTAGTTGGAGCTTTGCTCGGAGCTCTTGGTAGGGATCGGTTACGGGCTTAACAGGAGTGGGATCGGCCCAATCGTTTTTTCCTATTTGGCATAATCTATCATCCCTCATTATCTGCATTGATATCAGTTTGTTTAAGAGGTGTAGGCCTCGTTCCGGGATTAGTATGTTCCGGTGCCCGACATGTGGAAGCAATGTACCCCGCACGCCGGCACCAGGTATAAAAGAAGGGATAATAATCTAATAAGATGGGCTGGTCGAAGGTGTTACCATTATGTAGCTTTAGCGTAATGGAGTTTGGTGGTTCCTTCTCAACACCCGCCAGAATTAGGACTCTTGGACTAACGATGTAGTTTTTGGAGATGGTCTAATGATCTACCTCCAATAGTGTGCCCATAATTGCTGCAATTTTAGAGATTACAGATGCATTCCATAGTTCCAGAGGTAGGTTCAGGAGCATAGCCTAGACTTTGAATTTTAAAGCCGGGGATGAGTCAAACCTAAATTCAGATGGCATCTCGCAAAGAATAAAAGGGATGCCAAAAACCGAATAAGGTCCACTAGTGCATATAGCTTGTGAGTGCTCTTCATTTTCAAATCTAAAAACGATCCAGCCCTTTGGGTGGAATGAGGCTCTGGTGGGAGATTTCTACCGATTTATCAAGTTATTGTTGGGGTTGTTGTATAACTAAAGCAGAACTATTATTTTAGTATATACGACATTTATTCCACTATTTACAATCAGCTATCTGAAAGAATATATTTGAGTAAAAATAAGTCAATTATCTCATAATTTAGATCACGTGGACGGCTTGGGTGTCAGGGGATCACGTAGATTGATGTAATATACATTAATGTCACAGTCGAGATAACTCATGCAAAGCTATTGGTTTAGACTGCAACAGTAATAGTAATGGTGGGTCTCAATCACTAGTTATGCTGGTACGATGGAACGTATTGATAGGATCGTTGTGAGATAATGCTCTTCTGTACTTATCCTAGAAATAGGTGAAGAGCTAGAGATGTCGGGCTTTAGTAATGTGATCTTAATCTTGATAAGCTATTAGACGTGTAAGTGTTCTTCACTGTTACTTTGATTTACAAGGAACGGGCCTACCGTAGGTTCCTTAATCGAGACACCATGTCCGTTATATGTTGTGATATCCCCTCAGGGAGTTCACAAAGTTTATTATACCAAGTCATGCATGCTGATTAAGTTCAGAATCATAGCTCTAATGGAGATAAATGCTCTGGGATAATTATCTCATTAGGTAAGACCAAACTCTGTTGGTATCTAGATCCCTAGGATGACCCAATTTTCTTAGGAATGAATCACAATGTATTATTGAGCAAAATATCAGTTTTGGACCCAAGATGAAGAATAATAGGCTTGAGCCCATTACTGGCGCCAACTTAAGTGTTATGGCCGTCTGTTTCTTCTTGTCGGGCACATCTGAGCTCATTAATTGCACTCAGGCCCAATTTGTAATATGAATTAGATTTATATCCTTTTGGATAAGATTAAATCTAATTAATTAAGATTTAATTAAATTAAATCTTAATTATGGTTTAAATATTTAAATATATCTAAAATATAATTATATATATTTTTCTTTCCTATTTGAATCAGGAATAATTCTATTAATTAGAATTTGTTCCGGTAATTTAATTAATTAGCTGAACAAATTTTCTCAACAGAGGGATAAAACCGTGTTTTAGTGGGATAGGGAGTGGGCGTTGTTTTCTCCTTTTATAAATAGAGAAGATAGAAATCTTTCTGACCTAGAAGTTCAGTCAGAAGAGTTCCAGAATTATGTCTGACACCCGTGAAGTCATTGAACTCAGAGGAAGGGACACATCCTAGTAATCTAGACCTGTAGATTACTCCGTCTGAATCCGTCGTTGAACTCAAAGGAAGGGACACATCTCAGTAATCTAAGGACACATCCTAGTAATCTAGACCTGTAGATTACTCCGTCTGCAATCCGTCATTGAACTCAGAGGAAGGGACACATCCTAGTAATTTAGACCTGTAGGTTACTCCGTCTGCAATCCGAAGGTAAATTAATCGAATCTTTGTGTGATGTAAAAGCAATGATTATCACATCCAATTCAGATCGAGTGGGAAACGCTGTTATGACCCGGCTTTCGGATTAATGGCTGACCCCATAGACCAACACAAGTCTTTTCAATGTGATTTGTCCTCACTCACACACTCCCTGAGAAACTTTCCAGGAGGTCACCCATCCCATAATTACTCTAGGCCAAGCACGCTTAACTTTGGATTTTTCATGGGTGGGCTTCCGAAAAAAAGATGCACCTTGTTTGTATGAGTAACACCAATCAATTCCTTTAAGCTCTCCTCGAGTATGCAGTCCCATTCCCGCATACTATTGGAATGCCTATCATTCTGGCATGTCTCGGTTCATTCATGTGCCCCTTCGCTTAGAAGGCCTTATAGGAGCCGCTCTTTGTCCGCGCCTCTGCGCACCGGCGATCACTCCGTATTTCTGCCCCGGTCATCACAAACGCGAACGCTTTCAAGTAGCGTATCCATCAGTTATGCACAATATCTTTCCCTGGAAACCCGCATACTAAAAATCCAAGTAAAGAGAACCCCTAACTGAGAGATATTAGGGTGTAATCTGCTTCATCCAGCTGCAACACATTATTTTCAAGGTGTATGCTAGGCTGAGAAAGTATTAGACCAACTTTGAGTGGCTTTTTCTCTTCAAGAAAATTTCCATCATTTGTGAGCCAAGGGGATGTAGAGGGCTGCCCGGAGATGTATCCTTTAGCAGACGAGTGTTCCGTGTCAATGCAAATGTCATACGAAGCCCCAATAATTTACTGCCTCAACGGGTGAATGGTTCTAAGGATTTCGGCTTGATGTATGTCCTATCCAGAGAAAGAGGATCATGTGTTTTGGACTAAGTCAGAAGGATCATGATTTTCCCCAAGGGCTTCTTGATATGACTGTGGTCGTTTGGTAGTCTGATTAGCAGTGGCCTCACTCTCGGTATCACTCACATAGAATACGAAATATACGAAATAAACATTATGGAATGAAGAATAAATTTTCAACAAAATAGAGACAAAATATACTAACAAAATAAATTGTATTTGCCGACATAAATAAATCGTTGTTAATATCCGTCGCCATCTTTGCTGTCATTTCTTCGCTGATCACCTGTACTGATGACATCATTAGTAAGTACTGTAATTGGCAATTATATATTTTCGCAGTTATTTTGTCGATAAATATTGCCGACGAAATAACTACGACTTTTCCTAACGCGAATTTTGCATGTGAACGCTTTTTGTTACCATCTCCACTGCTCATGCTTGCACGTTACTCAATATTACTCCTTCCGTCCACTAAGAGTGCAATGTGCTCTTGGTAGCACAAATTTTAATAAAAAAATTAGTCAAAGAGTTGGTGAATTTTTTTAAGTAGGGGTAATGGCCCACTATTGAAAAAGTTATGTTATAAAGTGTTGATTTTTGTTTGTAAATAATGAGAAAATACGGGTATAAAATATAAAAGGGTGTGTGGGATCATAAACTAAAATAGAAACACACTCATTATGGACGGACAAAAATGGTAAAAATACAGCACTCTTCGTGGACAAAAGAGTTACTAATCCTACTCTACAACCACATCAACTAAAACATACCATAAATCAACAATAAACATATTTTACAATTAATTTTTATATATATAGACATGACCACAATTTTTTTATTATCGGATATCTGGGTTAAAACATATCCATTATTTGCATTTGCACAATATATTGGTTATTTTTGTACAAACCCCCGATCTTTGATTTTGTTGTAAGGTATCAAATTTTTATTTTGTATTCATAATGAGTTAAATTAAAAAAATGTACTTTGTGAATTTCCGTACATGAAATATCATTGGAGTGTAGAAATTAAAATCAAGCTAACATTTCTCTATGTGTTCTCCTCGCATGCAAATTTTGTTTAATTGTAAAATATACACATTTGAAATGAACATACGTACAAATAAAAATACAACAAGAAATCATAAGGGCTGGATCTCATAACATCAGCAACAATGCATGCATATGCTGGTATATATTAGTATGTATACATACTTCCTAGCTATTAGAATATATCTATGATTCTTCTTCTTCATCATCGTAGGTATTGGTATTGGTAGAGGAGGAGGATGAAGCAACGACTACAGTTTTGATCCAACGTGATAGACTGATCAAGAAGGGCGTATACACAAAATAGCAAACAATGGTCCAGCTAACTAGTCCCTGCACCAAGCAGCAGCATCATCATCCATCCATCCATTGATCAATATTTAATAGTTTAATTATAGTGATAATGGTGTAAAATAACCATTTAACATAACAAAAGACAAAGGGTTGCCACGTGCTTAAAAATATATAAATTATAGCCATTTGATATATTAAAAGACAAAAATACCTTTAATGAAAAATACATTAAAACTAAAAAACAAAAAAATAAAATAAACATCTAATTTCTACCCACCCATCTCTCTCTCCTACCCCCTTCCCTTTCTTCCTTGTTGTGCCGTAGTCGCGGCTTCCATGTCGTGTAATGCAAAAAAAGCTCATGTCGTGCGACACAAATGCGAACGATGGGGGCAATGGCAGAGATCCAGCAATGGCGACATTGAAAACCGGCAATGCGAAGCATGAGTGAATTTTATAAATGAGAGAGAGGAATGTGTATGGTGATTAGATTTTGGCTTTTTATTATTTTATTAATTAAATTCATTGAGGGTATAATTGTCAATATGAGGAAAAAGTGGTTAAAATTGGTTCAGATCCTCTATTGTCTAACAATGTGACATCTTCTATTGAACCGTTAGATTATTGCCACGTGTTTATAATATTTCCAAAACTACTCATTTTTCATTATGGAAAATTTAAATTATTGTTGGTTTTGGAAATATTATAGACACCTGACAATCATTGCAATAGAGGATGTCACACCGTTAGATATAGAGGATACGAATCTGTTAAAATTAGACTATATTTATTTATAATTGACTATTACTAGTATTAACTTTTGCCTTATAAAAAAAGGCTCCATATAACTAACTGTATATAAAAGCAATATACCTCCCCGAAAAGCTCAACATTTGCTTTAGGATAGTACCACAGATGCCAAAATCTGAAATTAATTAGAAAAGAAGCAATTAACGGTTATGGAAATGAGAGAGAAAGTAGTAGGGAATTGTAAAAAAAAACTTACTTGATGATGGGAATCTCAGCAAGGGGGCAAGCAATTCCAACAAGAGAAGCAAGAGCGAATCCTAATGTTGTCTTATCAAGCAACGCCCACACAAGCTGAGCTCCTGCAAATAATATGTAGGCTTCGATATTCTCCGCCACGCCCCCTTTGTACATTTCAGCACTCGCATCAATCATCACAATCAATGCTCTGCAAATTGTATAAATGTTCTTTCATTCTTCTTTTTTCTACTACAAAATACAAATATAGATTGACATTGACTTGAGAGTTCTTACATGAAGGAAGCAGCTAGTTTCTGAGCTTCTTGAGGTTGAGAAGACAGCAACTGCTGCTTCTCATCTAGAATCAGCTGCAATATTCCGACGCTGCAGTAAAATAGCCCAAGTAATGGAGGCACCTACAACATAGTAATTAACATAATAAATTCCTGCAGTGCAGTGCAGGCTATATAATACATATCTATACCCATTACCCATATGTTAGTGTGAAGAGGTCCCGATATCAATGGCTCCATTTTGGTACACCACAAGATTTACTCTTGAATGCAGACCGTCTATCAAGGGCCCCACAAAGAATCCCGAAGCGAAGAGAGAGACAGAGATGGCTGCCCATGACAGCTTTGATGATGAGATTCTATTGCTGCTGCTGCAACTGATGATTGGTTTGAATTTGATGCTTAATGTCTTGAATTTGGGAAAGCTAAGAGTAGGGGAAGAAGAAGCGTGGAAAAGGAGGAGCTTCTGCATCTTCTTGATGAGATCTTATATTTTGCAACTGCCTTTAGTTTCCTTTACTCTTCTCTCCTGTCCCCCAATTGCAAACAAATAATGTCCATAAATACCTCATCCACACAACACACAACTATAACTATATATGTCATCCCTACGTCACCTACTAAGTGATAATTGAGGTCCACTAGATTTGCCAAAAATGAACCAGACTAGTGAAGTGGGATAGCAGGGTCGTAATTAAATTAAATTTACTAACATTGTAATCTTGTGATCTCAGTTACGTATATATCTTAAGCTTTCTAGAGATTTCGGCTTCTCATCTCATAGCTTGTATTTCAACACAATATATGCTCTAATTAACTTGCAGATTACTCTTTTTTTTTTTTTGTTTTTTGGTTTTGCTTGATCAGATTACAGTTAGTCTGCAGGGGCCGGGGTTGGCCAACTACTAAAAGTGAAGAAATGCATGCAAGAGAAGATAACTTAATCTACTAGTATATTATAGTTTTCGTGTGGTTAGAGGTCAAAGGATGGTGATGGTTGGCATGAAAAATTAATTGGTGGCTTGTTTGAAGATAGAAATTAATGGGTAAATGACAAATTAGTGTCGTGAAATTAACTTACTTGTTCAACATGCATGCTAGCTAGCTAGCTAGTGATCGAGCTATGTATAAATGCATGCATATATGAATTGATAATTAGTGAGGAAAACATAATGGCATCGTTGATACTACTGTTGGTGGCTTCAAGGGCGGCGGACGAGGAGATGTTCGATGGTGATGGTGTTGGTGGAGCACCTGCACCACCAATAGTAATTAATGGTAGTAGCAGTGTGAAGAAGAAGAATACTAGTATTAATGATGGAGATGAAGGGATGTGGTTCTGGGAATGTTCATGGCCGCTCCTGCTCTTTGATGGTTTCATCATTTCCCATAAATAACAATACCACACCCTCCTCTTCTTCTTCTTCTCTTGGTAGTTGCCAACTACCAATTTCTCTTCCTTTTTTTTTTTTCTTTTTCCCTTGCAACATGTTCTTTTCTGAGTTTCTCCCCTCATCCTCTTTGGATTTTTCAAACAATACTAGTTGGATTGCATCCTCAATAATCATAAAATCTATAAACTTCCTACAAATTCTTGTTTTCTCTCATAAATCATAAACTTTTTTTTTTTTTTTTTCAATTTCTTTGGGGAAATTCGAAAAAGCCAATGATCAAATATCATTTTATCTATTAAGCATGCTATGTCTTCAATTTGGTTATAATCCCATATCTAGAAAATTTTGGGAGAAGTTGATAGTTTATGATTTTAGAATAAAAATTCATAATTTACAAGAAAAATAGAAAAACGTGAATTATAAGAATTTTATGGATTTAGATGAGATTAACTCTTATATTTATATGCCATATTCTATGAAATTGTAAAGATATTCACTGCAATTTTTAATTTCATTTTAGTAAACTAGTATTTTTTTTAATTATATGTTCATGCAAATTTTATTTATTAGTAGGCTGTACATTTTTTTATTTATTCTAATTTTATCGATAGTTGGCTGTACTTTTTTTTCAAATACAAAAATTTCCCTCACCCTAAATTGAAACATTACTTCAATTGACGAAATTGTTCCGACTTGACTGTTAAAAAATCACACTTATGCAAAATGTAGGCTTGTTCTTATTGTTTTCTTCACCTTTTGTTCCACCTCCGGAAATGAAGGGAGTCTAAAGAAAATAAGCTAAAAGCGATTCAAGTCCTATTTAGTTTTTGTTTTAAAACAGAACTACAAGAGCTAAAAAAACAAACCCATCAAATTAATTTGTACCTTTTATGATTATATGCATATATTCACATTACTGTTAATGGCGAGATCACTCGTCTTGACAAACACCATTGGGTACAAGAAATTACCTTACAAAAAATAGGAACTTAACTAAATTAATGGAAAATTACAAGCAATATGGGTAACGCTATTGATCGATATTTGATCGAAACGATCATCTCAATACCATTTCAATATGCATGAATAGGAAACAGGCTAGTTGGTAGTAAGATGAAACAACTTCCATTGATATTATCCCCTTTTCACTACCAAAACATTCTCCCTCTCAAACAAGCTAGGCATAAAAATCCCAAATTTGCAATTACTACTACTAAATAACAGAAAAACAAGAAAATCACATCTAAAATTCTTATCTCTGCACCCATTTCTATCGAAATCCATTGTTTCATGTTTCATTGACACACAAGGCAGTTGGGGTACTATAATAAAGTAACTAATGAAACACAATAAAAGAAATTGCCACATCTTCAGAAGAAATAACACCACAAAATTTATACAGCAGCAAGCAATAATCAACAAAAATTAACAAAAATATAAGATGTGAGCTCATTTAACAGCTTAAAAATCCAAGTTTCAACAGATTACCCAATATAACATCTAATAATAATAATAGTAGAATCTGTCTTCAACGAAAACATAAAAGAAAATAAAAAAAAATACTAAAATGAAAATCAATCGCCGCCAGCCTTATTGTAGACGTAGGTCAAGCCACACTTACCGCAGTAGTGGCGGTCAAAATGATTGGCCATGAAAGTTCCGGCGCCGCATTCAGCGTTGGGGCATTCCTTCCGGAGGCGCTGGACCTTGCCGGAATCGTCAACCTTGTAGAACTGGAGGACGCGGAGCTTGACCTTCTTGTGCTTGTGCTTGATCTTCTTGGGCTTGGTGTAGGTCTTCTTCTTGCGCTTCTTGGCGCCGCCCCGGAGACGGAGGACGAGGTGGAGCGTGGATTCCTTCTGGATGTTGTAGTCGGCGAGGGTGCGGCCGTCTTCGAGCTGCTTTCCGGCGAAGATGAGGCGCTGTTGGTCCGGCGGGATACCTTCCTTATCCTGGATCTTAGCCTTGACGTTGTCGATGGTGTCGGAAGACTCAACCTCCAGGGTGATCGTCTTCCCCGTCAGAGTTTTCACGAAGATCTGCATCTTCGCGACCGCCGCACACGACCTAGGGTTTTGCTCAGTGTGTGTGTGTTTTTCTGAATACGAAAAAGGGATGGACGATTACAAGTGAATGTCTCTTTATATACCTATGTCGGCTGAGGGTTTGTAAATGGGCCGTTATTGGGCTCTTTTACATGATAAAAGGCCCTGGCCCACCATCCATTTCTATTGTTTATTTTTATTTTTATTTTTATTTTTATGATCATTAAAATCAAAATGAAAGTTGAAATTAGAGTGGGAGGAAGGGAAAGGGGCAGAGACAGCAAAATGAGCAGAGTGGGAAGAATTTGGAAGTTGAGAGTTGCTCCGATCCTTCAATTTCAGTCTCATGTCTTCAACCGCCCTCAAACACTCCGCCGCCTTTACTCCGCCCAGCCGCAGCCGCAGCCGCAGCCACCGCTGTCTCTCGATTTGATCAACATCATGGAGCATAAATTATCGGCTATAGAAAATCGACACTCTCATCTACAGGCCATTCTTAACCAGGTTTTTTGTTTTTTAAACCCTCTTTCCTTCACTTTGATTAAAAAAAAAAAGACTCAACTTTTGGTTTATTCTGAAAGATAGTCGGACGCCTCGCCGGAAGAATATTCCACTGCCAACAAAGAGCTCAAGAAGCTCCGACATACGATTGACGTGGTGTCTGAATTAAGAACGAAGCAGAAGGTAAGCTACTTTCACTCATTTGTTCTTTCATTGAATCATTTCTTAATTTATTAATTTTGGCTTTGCCAGGAGATTGAGGGCCTTAAATCACTGATTGATGAAGCCCAAGAAGATAAAGACATGCGTGAAATGGCTGCTGAAGAATTGGGACAGGCTTCTCAAGAAGAGGAGCGCATCCGCTATATGCTGCTCAAGTCATTGCTGCCCAAGGATGATGTCGATGAACGCGATTGCATCTTGGAAGTTAGAGCTGGTAGTGATGCAGCTCCTTGTATACTCCTATTTCTTGTTTCTCGCTTACAAATGTTGTTTGATAAGTTACTTGTTCTAGGAACTGGTGGGGAAGAGGCTTCTTTGTTTGCGATGGAGATATTCAAAATGTAATCTCCAGTTTTTTGTGGATTGATTGTTTTGTTATTTCGATTGATGTCGTTTTTGTTTGTGTGATGACTTTATCATTCAACTACATTAGGTATGAGAAGTACTCACAGAAGAAAGGTTGGAAGTTTGAAGTTCTTGGTGTGGCAGAATCTGAAGTAAAAGGTTACAAGGTTGGTTGAGCAAATGCCTTTTTTTGTGTTTTTATTTATTTATTTACATAATCTAAGGTCCTTCTACTTGATTAATGCCCAAGATTGAAGAGTTTTCCTCCTTTAGATTCTGTGTCATCTCCTGTAATCAGCCATTTGGAAATATTTTTTGACTCCTCAGGAGGCTAGTGCCGCAATCTCTGGTGCAGATGTTTACGGAAAGCTGAAATTTGAGAGTGGAATTCACAGAGTGCAGGTTTTTCTTATTCCAGTTCTATCTTCACTTTGATTTACCTTGTGTGTTTTCATGGTTAATATGCATATTCCTTTTCCTGTAGCGGGTTCCAGTGACAGAGAAATCTGGACGTGTCCATACCAGTGCTGTGTCGATCGCTATTCTTCCTCAAGCAGATCAGGTCCAAATCCTTCCAATGATGATAATTAAAGATTTAGAGAAAACAAAGTAGTAGAAAAGAAACTTTATTCAAGTTTACAAGAGTGTAAATTAGTTTTATGAGATAATTGAAACTTGTGCAGGTGGATGTTCATATGAGGAATGAAGACCTAAGAATCGATACATACAGGTCTGGTGGTGCAGGTGGGCAGAGTGTAAACACCACTGATAGTGCTGTAAGGATTACTCATTTACCAACTGGCATATCGGTTGCCATACAGGATGAGCGCTCCCAACACAAGGTAAGATATCTTCCTTTTGATTCAGTGATTGATTTCTGATAGTGCTGTCAGAACTACTTCTACATGAAGGAGAGTTTTTTGTATTCCTCGGCAGTATTTGTGTGACATCTGTTGGATTTTCATGTGCAATATCATAATTGTTTTCATTTCCATGTTTTTATTAGTCATTTATGGATATCGTTGATGGTTAGATAAATTTAGTGTCTAGATAATTCTTAGTTATTTCTAAGACATGATTAACCCTAACAACTGAGCATTTTGATAATCTAATAAGTCAGTCAGTTACCATAATTAAATATTCTAGAAGCTGCAGTAATCAAATTGACTGCAGGGTTCTTTGCGGCACCCTTTTATGTGTTAGAAAAGAAGTTTGCAACGTGAATAATTGCGATCAGATCATGCCTTTTGGAATAAAAATCTCATGTACAGAAACATTTATATTAATTTGGCGAAATTGTACTCCCTTTGTCCATGATTTCGATCTTCAACGTTAATGGCGCGGGTTTAATATATGTGATGATCGGAAAGTTAAGTGGAGAAAGGGAACCACAAGGTAAAGTGTGTTATGTGGGTGGTAATGGTGGGCCCAGTTAGGATGCTTAGTGAATAAATTGTAAAATTTGGGGTTATAATTAAATTTGTTAAGTGGGGGCCAGATAATGATTTTCATGGACGTACCGAAGCGGAATTAAAGGAATGAATATCATGGACGGAAGGAGTATAATGTTTTCTTTCATTCTTTTTTTTATCCAGTTAATAGCTTTGAATTTTAGATCATATAACTAGCTTTCTTCTTTGTAATTTTCAAGAAGCAAGCCTTTTTCTTAAGCTTATCTCCCAAGTGGTGCTATTATAGGCGAGATCTATCTAATTGAAAAACGATTGCAAATTCATGAAACACAATCATATGCAACCCGTGTAAAATATATAATCCCTATTTTCTCATTTTGATAAAGAAGATACCGTTTTTCTTTATATGCTGACCAACATACGTATATTGCACTTTGTCATTTTTCATAGATAGGCTACTGCTTCAAACTCATAAATCTTTTAGATCTGTTTCTACTTTAATCATGATTGATCAATAAAGATCATTACATGCTACCAGATTTGTTTCTTGGCTCTTGATGTTGAGCCTGATTTGCTCGTCTTCTTTGTTATTTCACCAGAACAAGGCTAAAGCACTTAAACTGATATGCGCAAAGTTATATGAGATGGAAAGGATTAGGATTAATGCAAATCGTTCAAGACTTAGATCAGAGCAGGTAATGACTTCAACTTGAAGACTATTGTTGGGATTATTTGACAGTGCTGTGGTGTACTCAACAGATCGGCAGTGGGGACAGATCAGAACGCATTCGTACATATAATTTTCCTCAAGGTCGTGTTACTGATCATCGAGTTGGCATCACCAGTCATTCAATAGATGATGTAATGGAGGGTGAGGATCTGGACACATTCGTTGATGCTCTTATCTTGCAGCAAGAAATGGATGCCATTGCCTCCTTGACTGCTAGTCAGTAATCGAAGCACTACTTTTCTGATTGGCTTTTAGGCCTAGCATTACACCTGCAGATATGCTCCTATCGTTCATCACCCTCTAGCAATAACCAGATATCTCTGCATTGGCTCTCGTCGTTTTGGTCAAGGATGTGGATGCAGCTGCTGAAATTTTGTATGGTACTAAGAATCAATCTAGTCTGACCTAAAATATATTTAAGTGTTGAAGCTCTTTATGATGTTCCAGTACGTAGTTGGTTCGTTGAGATTTCAAACTAGTGATTTGGATGTTTTTTTTTTCTTTTCGGTTCTTTAATAATATAACTTTATTGCGCATAGTTGGTTTGTTGTGATTCTAATATGGCATTATGGCAATGGCATGCAATCAACATCAGAGTTAAATTGAATTACTGGAGGGAAAGCAAGGTTGCTTGCTTAGTTTTTGTTAAATAATGTGAGGTAGAGGTACAGTGCTGAGGTTTCTTGTGGCTCTGCTAAACTGCTATGGTACATTCTGAATCAAGTAAGAATGACATCAAACTCGGTGAGACTCCATTCGGCCACTTCATCTTGATTACTAACAAAAATCTCGGTCCCCACATCAAGAGAAGTCCATACTCTTCTTGCAGGAGCAGTCTGTGGATCCTGGTAGAAGTAGAGTCTGCTGGAGAGGCCTCCGACGTCGAGCTCCCATGTTCGGGGGTCTCCCACCCACCCGTGACCCTGCTTGGTCGGGTAGCCGTAGTCTGCCCAGATGGGATGGGGAAGCAACTGCACCAGCTCCTGCGCCTGCGGATTACTGTAGGGATCGCAAGTGCTGAATGGCTTCTCCAAGTGGTGCGCGTTGCCGGGCCCACAGTAATAGTGGTAGGCTCCGTAAGGGAAATTGGCGGTGTCGTTTCTGAGTATCTTGGTGTCATTGGGAGTGATGTGGTAGGGGGGGCAGTTGCCGATGTTGGCGGGGCTGCACCATGCCGGAGTTGCAGGGTTGATGATCATCTCGGAGTATCGAGTGACGTCGGTCTCAACGTCGCCGTCGCAGGGGGAACCGTTGTTTTTCCAGCAGCTGCCGATGTCCATCAAGTAGAACTGGCTCTTTGGACCTCCTCCCTTTTTGATGTCCAGCCTGAGTTTGACCTTGAAATTGGGAGATTCCGGCAGCTGCATAGGAAACACAATGAATGAATGAATGAATCAAGAAAACAAAAGGGAAAGCCAAAGGCGGGTCTTACAATTTTGAGCATCCCTCGAGTGTCGTAGTGGTAGCCTCCAGAGTAACCATTAGTGGCATCAGCTCTCAAGTAAAGCATAAGCCAGGGGTAGTTGTTAGATGTCTTGAGCTTGTGATTGAACACCCAACTCCCGCTCCCTACTTTCTTCTCCCACACTACTTCAAAATACGAATTACTGCTATCACTGTCGTCGTAACTACCGTTAAATCCACCCCTCATTAGTGTCCCGTTGTTGTACAAGCCGGTAGGCTGGTGGTACAGGATGGGCTGATTCATACATCCTTTCCCGAAGCACGGGAATCTCCCGGGACTAAACGGTGGCGCCTTTTTACCGTTCTCCGGGCAGAGGCCGGATGTGGTGTCGTAGTTGCCGTTCTTGAGCATGATCATCCAAAACTGCCATGGTTTCGGGGTTTCGGAAACTTGGCATAAGGAGCCCAAGTAGAGCTCCTTGTCGGCGGCGTAGAGGTCGGGATTCTTAAGAGCCTTAGGATTCAGACCGGGGAATGGTGTTCCAACTCCGAGTCTGTTGTCGGCTTCAGACACCTTATGGATGAGGGAACTCATGTCTACTCTACGTATTAATTCATTCATTCATTCATTAATGACTAATTAGTTGATTAAATTGAATATGAATATGATTTATACATGAATAATATGAACGTACTACGTAGGGTAGGGTACCTGGAGTAAGATCGAAGCAATCGGCCGCTCTGGGGCTGCCCATGTCGGGGGCTTCCGTCCCAACTTCATTGCAGAAGTTCCACCCCTCAAACGCCACCCTCAGCCCGTCTCTCCGCATTCCGCCATCTCCCACCGCCGAACTATCCGCCGCCGCCTCCGCCACCTCCCTAATAATTGAAATTGAAAATGAAAATACTAGTGTCATAGTTACAGTGGTGTGGAATAAACGCAGCGGCATTGCTTCCGGCCGTCGTTGTAACATCTTCTTCTCTTATCATATATATATATAAGAAAGAAAGAAAGAAAGAATGTTGGGAAAAAGAAGCAAATGAGCAGGTAGCAGAATGAATGTAAACATGTGTTGAGGAGGGAGCCCCACCATTCTTATATTCATGTGCACCAGCGGCCTGCCTGCCTCCCACTATCACTTTTTTGACGTTTGCTACCGCCCCATTCCGTTTCTTCTTATTTTAGTTTACTCCTATTATTACTTTATTCCTATCTTTCTTTCTTTTTCTTTCCCTCTCCCCGTAATCAAATTCACTTGCCTATTTTAATTATTCCCTCCACCGCTCACATGAAAATTTCATTTTCCAAGATTTCACTACTATTATTACACTTTAAATTATGTGATAAGAGTATATAAAAAGTAGCCAAAACCACTAAAACTATAAGTTTTCTAACAACAATTATAGTTACAGAAATGCTCCCCTACCCACGATGAGCACACTTAATGTGTCCACCGTTTATGTGGCAGTGCCACGTCGTTAATAATTTTCATTTGGGGTTTAATTTTTTTTAGTAGAGTTTATTATTTTTTTTTTGTAAGGTTTAATTTTTATGGTATACATTTAAATTAATTTTCTTATTTAAAACATTATCACGTCATCCGTGTATGCCCATGGTGGGCATTGGAGCGTTACTCATTATAGTTATACAGTACTATTTTCGTCCCACTTAAATGGTCCACATTGCTTTTGGCACAGAAACCAATGCAAGTAGAGATAATTTTTTTTAAATGGTATTAGTTGTGAGATAAACTTTTTGCCACTTTTAGAAAGTTGACTATTATATAGAACAAACCAATAAGGAAATGTGGACTATTTAAGTGGGACGGAGGGAGTATATGTTTTCTAACCACTTTTGACGTAAAATGACATATATACCCTAAAAGTGGTGGCTCACTTGTCTTAAAAGAAGAAGAAAAAACATACAAGTAACAAACAAAAAAAAAATTCAAAAATTGGCATATTAATAATTAAAACCTATTCCACCTAATTTGTCATTACTCTTTCTCTCTCATCCATTTTTCTCTCTGTTTTTTTTTTTTTTTTTTTTTCCGAATTCAACCGTAAGTAAACAAGTTCGAAAGTTGCCAAAAATTTCTACCGTGAATCAATTATCCACACCGCCGTCGATCGACCGTGTAACCTATATTCACGCCGCCAGCGAGATTCACATTGTTGTTGTCGACATTCACACCGCCGTGAAGGTGAACAAAACCCAGTGTCCATGTCGCCGGAAAATGAGCATTCACGATAAAATTGATTCATATTAGTTTGAGGTTTATTTGAGGTGTATATGATTATTATCGTTAGTCGTACACGGTTAGACTATTAATTGAATTGAAAATATTATGGTTTGTTCTTGTGTACACGGTTGTAAGGAAAACAACCGTGTACATGGTTGTGATTCTTGTGAAGAAAAAAAACCGTATACAGGGTTTTGGCCGAGGTAGAACAACATTATTAGAGCAGTTTTGGAAGCCGTAATTTGAGAGGTAGAGCCGTTCGTAGAGTGAAAATACAAGAATAAAAAACATGTCCTAATACTAGAGCAACAAAGATAATTCCCCGAACCTCAATGATAAGCTAGAACTAAATAACCGTAGAGATATGACTCTTAACTCCAATTAAAGAGCACAAATCCATGAAACTAAAATCAAAACACAAACAAAATGTCAGAACAAAATTTTACATACCCTTATGATATAAAACCAAATTCAGAGAAGTGAAGGCATAATAATGTTCTTGGAGCAGAAGCAAAAAATTGAAATAAGAGAGCTGGAGACATTCTTGAGTGAAAACACATGAATTGAAAAAAAAAATTACGAAGTGAAATAAAATGGTCAATATATATTTAGTGCAAAGATCGCCACATTAATTGTGATTGGCTGGGAGCACATGAAGGAGACTTAAAGAAGAGCAACCTGGGATGAATCTATCATGGCCATGAGTAATACAGAAGTACATATAACAACACAAAATAGGAATTGAAATAGAAGAGAATGAACATGTATGGAAGTAAAACCAAGGGCCCAGATAAGAAAATGAACATGTGTGGAAGTAATGTAAAGCCCTAAACATCTAATTTAAAATGCTACTCTTGTCTTATACAAAATAAAATATACAGAAGTCTTTTCTTTTTAAAACAAGATAAATAAATAAATACAAGTTTTACCTTATAAGTATATAAAATACTAAGCTTGATTAACACAACAAAATATCAAGATTTTGTACGCTTAGTATTTAATACTCTCTCCGACTCAAGATTTATGACACTTTTCATTATTAACCTCACATATCAATATAAAAGGTCTCAAAAATCCTGAGCCGGAGGGAATAAATAATAAAAAAAAATGAAGCTAATGTCCCAAAAATAGTTTTCATTACTCAAAAATTAACCTCACATAAATACTAAGAAAAGTAATCTCCAGTCAACTCTTAAATTTAAGAATAAAACGTAATCTCGTCCTTACTCCAGTTTAACAAAAAGTGTAACTTAAAATGAATAATTAAAAGAAAAGTTTCTTCAAAAACGGAAAGGAAATAATTAAAATTCACCAATAGAAAATCTAAGAGCAAGTCCTAATACTCTCGCTTCCTCCACGTTGCTCCAACTCCGCTCATCGACCTGAAAATATTTTAAAAACATGGGGCGATTACACAAAAATTGCACTCAATGGTTACAGAAGTGGATCTTTCATCCTCTTGTCCAAACATGAAATTACCGCAGGAAAATGAATAACACGTAACTTCTATCCACACAAGACTCTAGGCATCAAAGTTGATATAGAATTGATGAGCCAAATTTTGTGCTCTATTTTTGTCTTGTTTTGAGTCTGCATTTGGGTCTAGTAGAGTTTTTTTGCATAGTGCTTGTGCTTAGGAGGGCACATTCTGGATTTAGGCACTCTGGGCAGATAGCGGAGTAGGCTGGGCAGTTTCTGGAGGTATTTGGGCATATGGAGACTCAAGCAGAAGGAAGCATAATGAGCCGAGCTGTGAAGAGTGATCGTGGGCTGTAGGACGACCAACGCGGACTAAGGTTAAAGTATCGGATGAGGAGGAGCTGATAAGGAATGAGATTCATCTCAAGATTCTTTCCTTTTTCAAGCATGATCAAGAAGGCAACAAATCTGTGCAAAAAGTCAATTTCCCGACACAGCCCTAGCAGCCGCCGAAGATAGGCCTGGTCAACGATCTTATCTACAAGTATAAATATGCAAGCATCATTTCAAAGAGAGATCAACACGGAATACACACAAGCATTTCACAGAGCTGCATATTTTACTTTCTCATTGATGCTTTCATTTTCGAGTGTTGTGAGGAAGAACAAGTCCTACGGGCAAATACTTATGTTTTGATGTTTATGGCCGACGTTGGAGTCTGCCTCATTTTTGCATTTCAGTATTAATATATTTCTAGTACTTAGTTTAATTATGTCTTTCATTTACTTCTTTGTTATTTTAATTCAAAGCATGGTAGGCTAGATCCATAAACCCGTCTTGGGCAAGATGATTTAATCGCAATGTAACTTATATACTCATGAGGTCATGGGTTTGGGCTTAATAGTATATGCATGTGTTCCCGAGTTTGCTAGGTTCTGATTCTCAATTCATGTTAGGTTTGGTTGGGTATATGGCCAATATCAAATCAAGTCGAGCATGATTACAATTAATACATGGGTAAAAAGTGTAGAGAGATCTCACTCCATATAGTATGAACTAGCACGAGCTTATGTGGTCGTAAGTTCATTAACCTGCTATTGGCTATTCCGGGTTCACCATAAAACTGAATGTTGTTTGGGCAAAGGCATGACAACTAGTCCTTGCATGTTAGAGTCTAAGTTAGGGAGTTCATTTGATCTCTAGGCTGTAAGGGTGAATTGGGCATACTTGACAAGACATGTGACGCGTGACAGTAAGGGGCCTTGGCTTGTGTGACCTATAACTAGATGATGCATGTATATACGAATATATTAAGACCCGTGATCGAGTGAACTTACTTGTGGTTAATAATTCTGCCCAGGATAGGTTTACATTTTAATAACTATTTTCAACTTGCCTTTATAATCTCTCTTTTATTTCCTGTTATTTTGTGGTCTGATTGGGCAGAGCCCACCCCCTTAAATGTGACAACAAAGCTCGAGAGGATTGCTAAACCAACTCCTATGGGATTGACCCCGTGCTTACCATTTCTATACTAGTTATAGGAGTCTGGGCATAAGCTTATAAATTTATTGACCGCGGCTAAATGACGGTCACGTCAATTGGTGCCGTTGCCGGAGAGTTGCGCTATTAGTAATTCTTTCACTTTCCGTTTTTCAAGAGCGGGACTAGTGTATGCACTTGAGGAATCAAGGCTTCAAGGAAAAGCTGTTGTTTGACCCTGAAGTCGAGAGGACCGCAAGGCTGAATCGTGCACAAAGGAGACACCTTGATCAATGAGCTCGTTGGGAAGATGAGAGAGATCGAAGAAGGATATGAGACGTGAATGAATGTAACAATAATTGAGCCAACAACAACAACAACCCTCCTCCTCCTCCTCCGGCTGAGCAGACTTTACGAGAAATGCTTTTCCCAGACAATGTAAATCTGCGTCCCTTGGGCACAACACTACCTGTGCCTACGGATGTAGACTGGGAACTACGGCATACCTTCCTACAGATCTTGCCAAAGTTCAGTGATATGCCTGGAGAGGATCCTAAACGTCATCTCCAGGACTTCGAGATGGCTTGTTGTACGATCAGAGCACAAAGAGCGATGGAAGAGCACATCAGACTATTAACCTTCCCTTTCTCACTACAAGATGGAGCCAGAGAATGGCTATACACATTGCCCGAAGGGACAGTCACAACCTGGGCACAGACTGCAATAGAAGTTCCTTGAGAAGTACTATCCCGCTGCCTGTATACAAAATATACGGAAGAGGATCAGCTCGATCAAGATGGGCATGGGGGAAACCTTCTATGAATACTAGGAAAGGTACAAGCACTATTGGCCAAGACACCACATCATCAAATCCCGGATCACGACTTGATCCAATACTTTATGACGGGATTGAGAGCTCAAGATATGGCATGGGTGAACGCAGCATGCGGAGGTTCAGTTCTGAACAAGTTGTCCAGCCAAGCATTAAAATTGTTCGCGGACATGGCTGAAGAATCCAAGGATGAACAGATGGAGTTGCCCAAGGGTACAACAACTAGTACTTCGTCGGCATCAAATGCCAAGCTAGACAAGATGTGCTCAATTCTGGAGCAATTGGTGATAAATACAAGTAGAAATCAAAGGAAAGCTATGCGGGCATGTCAGCTATGCCTAGCCACCGCGCACGCAATAGATGAGTGCCCAGACCTTGACATGGAGGAAGTCAAGATACTTGGGCATAACCCAGGATATGGTGGTAATGGAGGCAATGGGCATATGAAGTATAATCCGAACTCCCAATTCTACAATCCAGGGTGGAGAGATCATGAGAACTTCAAATACAGTAACAATAACTACCTAGGCCCAAAGCCCCAATATCAGCAACAAGGGCAAGCACCGCAGTAGCCGAGATTCTTTTTAGCTGATATGGTGAACACTATGGCCAGTGAGAATCTCAAGAACCAGTCAGAGAACGAGAAATTCAAACAAGAAACTAGAAGTGGTTTCCAGAATGTAAGTGCCCATATAAGCCAACTCATACAAGCGATCAGCAAGTTGGAAAAGAGGCAAGGCGAGTTACCTCCTAAAGTCGAGGTAAACAATGCACAAGTCAACTCAGTCACCACAAGGAGTGGGCTCAAATTGCCTGAGAGGGAGCCAGCGGACGAGCCAGATGAAATCCACGACGAAGAGGAAACAATTTCCTTGGGCAAGCCAGAGAAGAAGAATGAAGAGGAAGATTTAGTGATACCTCGCCCATACAAACCGAAGGCCCCTTTTCCAGGAAAGTTTACCAGAACCAAAGAAGCTGAGGAAATGAGCAAGATGTATCGCATCTTCAAGAAAGTGGAGATCAACATTCCACTACTCACTGCAATGCGCTCCATGCCCACATGCGCAAAATTTTTGAAGGAGTTGTGTAGCAGGAAAGTCAAGTTCACCGATGATGCAAAATTTCAGGTTGGAGAACATGTTTCAGCTGTATTGGGCAAGGAAATGCCTACTAAGTGTAGAGATCCAGGGATGTTCTACATACCCTGCATAATTGGAACGATGAAGATCGAAAAGGCCATGTTAGATCTTGGGGCTTCTATTAATGTCATGTCCCTTATCTATATACCGAGATCTTAACATGGGACCTCTTAAGCCCACACGGGTAGTGATCCAACTGGCGGACAGGTCCAATGTATATCCCGAAGGCATACTTGAGGATGTCTTGGTCAAGGTGGATGATCTAATCTTTCTAGCCGACTTCTATGTGCTAGATATGAGAGAATATCAAAAGTCGCCAGTAATGCTGTTGGGCAGACCCTTCTTGAAAACAGCGCGTATAAGGATCGATTGTGACATAGGTAAGCTGACTTGCTAATTTGGTGGAGAAACAGTCACATTCGATATTTTCAAGGTAGAGAGGCATCCTCAAGACACGGAGATGGTGGACTATGTGAACACAGTGGACAACATTGTTGAGGATACACTGACCAAGATCGTAATAAGTGACATGCTAGATACGGTTATCTAGCGGAGCATATTAGATGAGGAGGAATGCTCAAGAGAAGTGAACCAGCTTAAGGCAGAGGCAGATCAAAGGCAATACTATAGAGATGAATTGCTCAAGATCAGAAACGAAGAAAAACTAGTACCTTCACTCATAAGGGCACCCAAGTTGCAACTAAAGCCTCTGCCCAAACATTTGAAGTACATTTCCTAGGGTAGAATGACACATTGCCCGTAATCATAAGTGCTGACCTGAGTATCATTCAAGAGGAGAAATTGAAGAGCATGATCCAAAAATACAAGATGGCAATAGGATAGACCTTGGCTGATATCAAAGGCATAAGCCCGACCATATGCCTTCACCATATTTTGTTAGAAGAAGAGGCAAATCTAGTTCGTGATAAGCAAATGAAGCTCAACCCAGCCATGAAGGAGGTAGTTTTGAAAGAGGTATTGAAGTTACTGGACCAGAACATCATATACCGGATCTCTGACAGCAAGTGGGTCAATCCGGTCCACGTTGTGCCTAAGAAGTCGGGCATACAGGTGGTTGAGAATGAGAAGAAAGAGATGGTGGCCACCCGGCTCCAAACGGGATGGCGGGTTTGCATTGACTACATGAAGAAAGAGATGGTGGCCACCTGTCCTTCATTGACTAAATGCTTGAGCGTTTGGCCGGAAATGAGTACTTTTGCTTCTTGGATGGATACTCGGGATACATGCAGATCAACATTGCCCTAGAAGACCAGAGCAAGACGACATTCACGTGCCCATATGACACTTTTGCTTATCGAAGGATGCACTTTGGGCTATGCAACGCTTCTGGAACTTTTCAGCGTTGTATGATGAGTATTTTCTCCAATCTTTTGGAGAAAAGTATCGAGGTATTCATGGATGATTTCACAGTGTATGGGAAAGGCTTTGATATTTGCTTGGTCAACCTGGAGCAAGTGCTACAACGTTGTGTGGAGAAGGATCTCGTACTCAATTACGAGAAGTGTCACTTCATGGCCAATGAAGGGTTGGTCCTTGGGCATGTTGTATCTGGAAGAGGAATAGAGGTGGACAAGGCAAAGGTGGACATCATATCCACACTGCCTTATCCAAATTTAATAAAGCAGTTGATAGGATTCCTTGGGCACGCGGGTTTCTACCGCCGATTTGTGAAGGACTTTGCAAAGATCGCGCAACCTATGACGCGATTGTTGCAGAACGATGTGCCATGGGATTTCAATGAGGAATGCAAGGAAGCATTCCATGTTCTGAAAGAAAGATTGGTCACGGCCCCGATCATACGCCTACCCGAGTGGGGTATGCCCTTTGAATTGATATGTGATGCAAGTGGCTATACCGTGGGAGCCGTGCTTGGGCAAAAGGTTGGAAAGGAGAATTTCATCATCTACTATGCCTAAAAAACTCTCAACGCTGCCAAAAGCAATTATCCCACAACTGAAAAAAAGCTTCTTACCATAGTATTTGCCTTTGAGAAGTTTCGCTCCTATCCTTTGGGGAGCAAAACGGTAGTCTAAACGGATCATTCTGCAATCAAATACCTTATGGCCAAGAAGGAAACGAAGCCCTGTTTGATTAGATGAATACTTCTCCTACAAGAATCTGATGTGGAGATCAAAGATAAGGAGGGGAAACAGAATCAAGTTGTGGACCACCTTAGCCATATTCTTCAAGAAGATGATGGTATGTCCATAACGGAGACTTTTTCAGATGAGCATCTGTATGCCCTCCATGCGGTCAAGATGCAAGAGCCATGGTATGCAGATTTGGTCATCTACTTGGCCATTGGCGAGATACCAAAGGAGATGGAGGCATACCACATAAATAAATTGATAAGGGAATCCCAACATTACATTTGAGATGAGCCTTATTTATGGAAATACTATTCCGATCAAGTGATAAGGGGGTGTGTGCCCGAAGAAGAGCAGAAGAGTATCCTTGAGCATTGCCCTACCAAGGAATGTGGAGGACACTTTGGGTATAAGCGTACTACAAGGAAAATCCTTGATTGTGGGTTCTATTGGCCCACTATTTTCAAGGACAATTATGAATGGGTGAAGTCATGCGACAAGTGCCAGCATGAAGGAAACATTGGAAGAAGGAATGAGATGCCCCTTATGCCCATACTGCCAGTCGAGATCCTTGATATATGGGGAATCGATTTCATGGGCCCTCTGTTGGATCCAGGATCCCTAGGATGTAGATTTAATTAATTACAATAATTATTAACATATGAATTCAGATCTCATCACCGTCGTCGAGAAAAGCTACTGGGGCTGTTGCAATATCCGGCAAGTCGAAATCGTTGTGATAGGGCTAAAACCCTAATTGCCGATTTCCTTGCCATCGCAGCGCCGCCGTGAGCCACCCGACGTCCGCCACTACCTCCTCCCTTAGCGCAGCCATGGTCGTTGAGATCTCCTCCGATCATGGTTGCTCGATCGATTACAAGAATTGGAAAAAATTACGTCGAAATTTACAAATTACAAAAATTAATTCCTATTCTAACACGATCAACCCTCGTGTGTTTACAACTGCAGCCACAAACAGGCTGATTTTAATACATAATTAAAACCATAAACATTCATATTAACCATGATAATTGGATCTCTGCAAAACCAAATTAATTGCATCCAATACAAATAATATGAATCTAATAATTATACTTAATTAAATCTACAGAGCCGAGTTGGCTCTGATACTAGTTGTTGGATCCGGGATCCCTCGGATGTAGATTTAATTAATTACAATAATTATTAACATATGAATTCAGATCTTGAAAGCGAAAATAGATCTAAATTGTATATATCTGTTTGTGTAATCACCGGTGGAATCTTTGTCGAGGTAATGATCTTCCACTGCACTAGATCTCTGCACACGAGATCTAGCTCTTGATCATAAACCCCGAGATCTTCTGGAGTATTCCCTAGCAACGAGAAGAATTTCGAGTGGGCGAAAATCTATCTTCTCTGCTCTACCCAGAAGTGCCGCCCCCTTCTCACAGAATGTGAAGAATGAAAATCACGTAATGTCATTCTCCACTTATCCCTTATTTATAGATAAGAGTGGTGGAGAAGTTAGGGCATTCACTAATGAGCCAGACTATGCTCTATTGGGCTACTCCAGGGATCTTGAGGAGGACATAGACTGGGCCTTCCAATATAATTAAATAATCCAAGTATTCTCTGGCCCCGAATACTCTATTTAATTATATTAATATTATAGCCTTTCCACTATAGTAAAATAATATTGCATCGCCGTTCATTCCCAAATTACTACATACCGGGCTCCTCTTTGAATTATATTATTTCTCGTGTTTAAGATATCGCATGTCCATTAATTAATTTAAGCTACTGACTGCTCTAGTTAATTAATATCTTATACCGAGAGTAGTACCCGTTCGACCTCATTATTATATCGGAACTTAATCCACCTACAGGGTTTGATATAATAATCCTTAGAACGCCTCAAGGGGACATCATCAACTCGGCGCACCGAGACACAATTTCTAGCTATAATATTAATTATCATATTTATAATATTATTACCCAAGATACGGAGATTCTTTGAGTTGCAATAACTCTCACTCATGGTAAATCAAAGCAATAACTATTATAAATACATAATTGAATATTATGACAACTAGAATTAAGAAATAATAATCGTCCGAGATGTGATCCTTAATAAGTCAGTATAAAAGGATTTATCTCACCTCGATCCCGTTCAGTGCAACTCTGATCGTATGCACTAGTATAAGCTAATAGCCAAGACCAACTATGATCCAACATTATACTACAACCTTAACAAGTAATTTGTCCAAGATCACTTTCGGTTGCGAACACCATTTAACTATATAAGAAACTGATAATATGGTCTTCCGTGTGACCACCCACACCATATTATCTATAATATATAGTACCGGACATTTATTTGCATAACTATAACATGAATGAATATGCAAAATATATGACAAAATATTTATTTGCAAAACCGGAAGAAATTGTTAATAATACAAGCATAAAGTATGCTTTTCAGTATATCAACCCCAACAATCTCCCACTTATACTCAAAAAGCATGCTTTCAAGTATACTACTAATACATTACAATTTCTCTCCCACTTATACTCAAAGCAATGCTGTCATACATCTAACTCCCAAGCCCTCCACATGCCTCACGAAGCCCTTCATAGGAAGTGCTTTCGTGAATGGATCAACAAGATTATCCTCAGATGCAATCTTTGACACAACTACCACCTCTCTCTTTACGTAATCACGTATGATATGGTACTTCCGGTCTATGTGTTTACTGGCCTGATGAGATCTTGGTTCCTTCGAATTTGCAACTGCACCAGAATTGTCACAATAAATTGTGATCGCTTGAGGCAAATTCGGAACGACTTCCAGATCTATCATGAAGTTCCGGAATCATACAACGTCCTTAGCCGTTTCTGCGGCTGCGGCGTACTCAGCTTCCATGGTGGAATCCGCAATATATTTTTGCTTTATGCTCCTCCAATGTATGGCTCCACCTCCCAACGTAAACACATACCTAGTGGTAGATTTCCTCTCATCCCTATCCGATTGGAAATCAGAATCCGTATAACCTAAAGGAATTAGACTGTCAGACTGAAAGATCAACATATAATCCCTAGTCCTTTTCAGGTACTTGATTATATTCTTTACAACAGTCCAGAGTTCCCTGACTGGGTTAGACTGATATCTAGAAACCATGCCAACGGCATAACAGATATCGGGCCTGGTACAAAGCATAACATACATGAGGCTTCCTACTGCAGATGCATAAGGAACCGCCTTCATGTCATCTATCTTCTTCTGTGTCTTAGGACACATAGCCTTAGATAGATGAATTCCTTGCCTGAAAGGCAAGAAACCTTTCTTGGCAACTTCCATGCTAAACCGTTTTACCACAGTATCAATGTAGGCAGCTTGAGATAAGCACAACATCCTCTTCTTACGATCTCTAAAGATCTTTATTCCAAGAATGTGACCAGCCTCTCCAAGTCCTTCATTTTGAATTGCTTGGACAACCGTATGTCCGATAACGTCTCCACATTGTTGCCAATCAGGAGTATGTCATCAACATACAGTATCAAAAACACCAAGTCATTTTCGTTACACTTTTTGTACACATAACTCTCATAATCACACTGGATGAATCCATATGATTGGATTACCTCATCAAACCATGTGTTCCAAGAACGAGATGCTTGCTTAAGACCATAAATAGATCGCTTAAGCTTGCATACAAGATGCTCTTTACCTTCGGCAATATAACTCTTTGGTTGTTTCATATAAATGGGTTTCTCAAGATTGCCATTCAAAAAAGCAGTCTTGACATCCATTTGCCATATTTCCAAATCCATGTGCGCCGCAATGGCTATGAGAATCCGGATCGACTTAAGCATGACAATAGGCGAGAAGGTTTCATCGTAATCAATTCCTTCTTTTTGGGTGAAACCTTTCGCCACAAGTTTAGCTTTGAAGGTCTCAACCTCCCGTCAGGTCCTCTCTTACGTTTGTAGACCCACTTACACCCAACCGGCTTGACGCCTTTGGGGAGCTTCTACAATATCGTACACATCGTTATCATGCATGGATTGGATTTTTGAATCCATAGCATCTTGCCAAAACTGAGCATCTTTGTCTTGTATTGCCTCTTTATATGTCCATGGGTCAAAGTCATCTTCCCCATTTATGATATCCGAAGATTCCCCATAACACAACCATCTTTCAGGTTGGATGATGACTCTCCCACTCCGATGAGGAACCACTTGAGAGTTAGTGTTAGTGTCAACACGAGGTGCAGTATTTGGTGTAACATCTGATACATGTGGTTCAAACGTCTTAGTGTCCCTCATTTATTCTAAAATGACTTCACTCATGGGTTTATGATTAATCATATAATCCTCTTCCAAAAATCGCGCATTAGTGCTAATGACGATCTTTTGGTCCCTAGGACTATAAAACATTCCACCTCTCGTGCCTTTAGGGTACCCCATGAAAAACCGTAGTTCAGTTCTTGATTCCAACTTGTCAACATCCTTGTTCAGCACATGTGTTGGACACCCCCAAATTCGAATATGTTCCAGACTAGGCTTATGCCCAGTCCACAATTCCCAAGGGGTCTTAGGAACCGATTTAGAAGGAACCAAATTTAGAACATACGCTGCCGTTTCTAATGCATAACCCCAAAACAAAGTAGGTAGTTCTGAATAGCTCATCATTGATCGAATCATTTCTATAAGTGTACGATTTCTTCGTCCCGTCATGCTATTTTGTTGTGGTGTCCCCGAAGCAGTAAGTTGGGATGTGATCCCAACTTTTGACATGTATTCCAAAAATTCACCGCTGAGGTACTCCCCTCCTCGATCAGATCAAAGGGATTTGATAGTTCTCTCATGACGATTCTCAACTTCCGCCTTAAATTCCTTGAATTTCTCAAAGGATTCAGGCTTCCGTTTCATCAAATAAACATATCCAAACCTTGAGTAATCATCAATAAAAGTGATGAAGTACTCAACACCACCTCTAGCTTGAATCGACATTGGACCACACACGTCCGTGTGAATCAAATCCAACACTTTCTCTGATCTGTTTCCCTTGGATTTAAAATTTCTTTTAACCATCTTACCTTGCAAGCAGGATTCACAAGTTGGTATGGTTCCATTCGGAGTTCCTCCAAATGACCATCTTTTACCAACCTTTGAATCCTCTTAAGGTGAATGTGTCCAAGCCTCAGATGCCAGAGCTGTGTTTGATTCACACTCGAAGAAAACTTACATTTCTTAGAATATGATGATGCGCTATTCAATGCAGTATGTGTACAGTTTATGGTATAGAGATTGTTAGACATAGTACCTGAACAGATAACATCACCATTACTATAAATAGTAACATTTCCAAAACCGAAGAAACAGATTATCCATCCAAATACAATTTGGAAACCGAAATCAAGTTCCTCTGAAAACCGAGGTACTAACAAAACATCTCTTAAAACCATAGTTTTATTAAAAATGGTAAACTGACAACTCCCACTGCTGAAACCGCCACTTTCGCAGCATTCCCCATGGTGACGGTAATCTCGCCTGCACTAACCTGCCAGGTTTGATTGAACTTCTACAAGTCAAAACATACATGATCAGTGGCTCCAGTATCTACAACCCAAGTGTTGATAGAACTAGCCGCTAAACAAGTTTCGACAACTAGTGCACAAGATGTACCTTGACCACTGCCCGCCCTCATTTGAGGACAAGACGCCTTGTAGTGCCCTTTCTGCCCACAACGGTAACACATCCCTTTAGGCTTCTGTATGCCACCTTGAGGTCCCTTGCCTTTTTGAGCGCCACCCCCTTGATTCTGACTACCCTGCTTCTTCTTCTTTCTAAATCTGCCTTTAGGCTTAGAAGAAGTAGAGGCTGTAGTGTTGTGAACCTGAGGTTCAGACTTAATCACCATCTCAGCTTGTACCAGCTCATTCATCAATTGGGCCAACGTGTAATCCTTCGGATTCATGTTGTTGTTCAGCCGAAACTGGTTGAATGAATCAGGAAGGGATTCTATGATGATATCGACATGCGATTCCGCATCGATTTCAACACCTAGAACCTCCAGCTCATTAAGATGACCAATCATCTTAAGAACATGTTCCTTCACGGATTCCCCGTCAGACATTTTCAGCGTCAAAATCGACTTCATAGCCTTTTGACATGCCTGACGACCGTGATGGCCGAACATCTCGTGAAGGCTTAGGATCATACTAGCTGCAGTTTCGACATTCTGATGTTGATGCTGCAAAATAGTCGATACTGAAGCCAGTATGTAACATTTTGCCATCTCATCTGCCTTTTTCCAGCTGGTATAAGCCTCACGCTGTTCAGCCGTGGCTCTTACAGCTGGCTCAGGGAGGCATTCCTCAGTAAGGACAAATTTATGTCCGTCAGCAGTAAGGACAATATCTAAGTTTCATTTCCAATCAAGATAATTGGAGCCTTCGAGTTTGTTTTCTTTGAGAATTGAAGCAAGGGGATTGAAAGACATAATGTAGTTGGAAATAAATAACACAAAGTCAATGTCATATACTTTGAAGCATTCATTATATTGTAAAACCTTAAATCAATATAATATGCAACCCCCGACTCCTCAAGATTTTATATGTAAGCCACGTAGGGTGGACGTTTACAAATAATCTCTATAAGTAGGTTTTTACGCCTTTAATTTCATTATCCAATCAACCTTCACCGTATGATTGATGAAATTAACAGTCGGTCGCTCCTAGCCATGCAAATTTAATTAATTACCTTTCCGTCGGGAAATAATTAATAAATTTAATATTTCAAAAAATACCATTTCATAAGACTAACCCTACCGTAGGGCGGTGATATCGATATGAAATTATTTTTCAATATTATCATATGAAGTTTAAACCAATGAAATCCATAATTAGCACCTCCGTAGGGATACGCCCGGATCAGTGAGCAAATGCTAATTATTTCATTTTTAAACCAATTATGGAGGCTAGAATTAATAATAATTTTCGGAAAAATACAGAATTAATCGAAAATTAAAATTAATATAATACCACTTAGTCATTTTAAACCAAGGTTTTAATTCATTTTTCAAGCGTAGCATGTAATTAAAAATCACGAATAATTAAACAGCATGCTATCCACAAAACATCGAAAAATTAAGAACAAGATAATTAATTAAATAAATAATTATCCAATCATCATGGCCTTGAAATTCTTCCAACGAGCTTGAAAAATCGAGACAAGACGTTGAGCCGAAGTTTCGGGCCAAGAGGAAGATCCATCGGGCCTAGGGTTCAGCCCGTTAGGGTATTGAAAACCCTAACTTCCGAAAACACTAGCCGTCGACCTCCTCAGCCCTTGCCGCCGTCTTCAGCCTTCACCACCGTCGCCGCTGCACACCTGAGCTCGGACGGAGGCTCGCCGGACTTCTTCCACTGGACGCGCATCCGGAAAATCGCCGAAAATCAGCCAGGAAACAATTTACAGCTACTGCCACTGCGTAAACACAGCAGCAACCGCTGCTGCTTCTTTTGCTGCCTTCTCCGTCCCGTGTCGACATCCAGTAGCTTTACCACCTACCTGCAGTAGCTCCAACATCAAGGATGACATCGAAGAGGGCGCAACAATCGATCGGTGCCGCTGCAATCCGCTAGGGTTTCAAGAAACCCTAGCTGCAGCCGCCAATCTGAAACAGCGATGAAGACGATCGCCATCAGCTGCTGCCGCTCCCACTATCGCTGCTGCACCTCTGGAGCATCGTCACCGTCGTCGAGAAAAGCTACTGGGGCTGTTGCAATATCCGGTAAGTCGAAATCGTTGTGATAGGGCCAAAACCCTAATCGCCGATTTCCTTGCCATCGCAGCGCCGCCGTGAGCCACCCGACGTCCGACAGGGGACATCCGCCACTACCACATCCCTTACCGCAGCCATGGTCGTTGAGATCTCCTCCGATCATGGTTGCTCGATCGATTATAAGAATTAGAAAAAATTACGTCGAAATTTACAAATTATGAAAATTAATTCCTATTCTAACACGATCAATCCTCGTGTGTTTACAATGCAGCCACAAACAAGCTGATTTTAATACAAAATTAAAACCATAAACATTCATATTAACCATGATAATTGGATCTCTGCAAAACTAAATTAATTGGCATCCAATACAAATAATATGAATCTAATAATTATACTTAATTAAATCTACAGAGCCGAGTTGGCTCTGATACCAGTTGTTGGATCCGGGATCCCTCGGATGTAGATTTAATTAATTACAATAATTATTAACATATGAATTCAGATCTTGAAAGCGGAAATAGATCTAAATCATATATACATGTTTGCGTAATCACCGGTGGAATCTTTGTCGAGGTAATGATCTTCCACGCACTAGATCTCTGCACACGAGATCTAGCTCTTGATCGTAAACCCCGAGATCTTCTGGAGTATTCCCTAGCAACTGAGAAGAATTTCGAGTGGGCAAAAATCTATCTTCTCTGCTCTACCCAGAAGTGCCGCCCCCTTCTCACAGAATGTGAAGAATGAAAATCACGTAATGTCATTCTCCACTTATCCCTTATTTATAGATAAGAGTGAGTGGGAGAAGTTAGGGCCTTCACTAATGGGCCAGGACTATGCTCTATTGAGCTACTCCAGGGATCTTGAGGAGGACATGGACTGGGCCTTCCAATATAATTAAATAATTCAAGTATTCTCTGGCCCCGAATACTCTATTTAATTATATTAATATTATAGCCTTTCCACTATAGTAAAATAATATTGCATCGCCGTTCATTCCCAAATTACTACATACCGGGCTCCTCTTTGAATTATATTATTTCTCGTGTTTAAGATATTGCATGTCCATTAATTAATTTAAGCTACTGACTGCTCTAATTAATTAATATCTTATACCGAGAGTAGTACCCGTTCGACCTCATTATTATATCGGAACTTAATCCACCTGCAGGGTTTGATATAATAATCCTTAGAACGCCTCAAGGGGACATCATCAACTCGGCGCACCGAGACACAATTTCTAGCTATAATATTAATTATCATATTTATAATATTATTACCCAAGATACAGAGATTCTTTGAGTTGCGATAACTCTTACTCATGGTAAATCAAAGCAATAACTATTATAAATACATAATTGAATATTATCGTAGGTCCCGATAAATAGATATTGGTGTATGGGGGGGATACACCAATTAGCCAACAGTTTTGACTTTTAAAAATAATTTGATCTTACTGAGTCGTCACTTAAGTTTATCAGAGCAGTTTAGTTTTTCCAGCTCAAACAGTGAACTGCTGAGCTTGAAAAACTAACCTGCGTGCGGAAGTTTGGTGGAAAGGTTGGCTAACAGTTTTCAAAACAGTTTTCAAAGACAGTTTTCAAAGACAGTGCACATGCAAGACAGGTTACAATCGTGCAGGTTGTGAACATACAAACTGTGTGAAAACAGATAAGATAGAGAAACACGAGGAGTTTTTATCGTGTTTCGGAGTAAACAGCTCCTACGTCCACGCCAGATCCCGTCGAATCTGTAATCCCTTAACTTGAGATTTTTCGCTCCTTTTAACACTGGTGGAGGTTCCAGTCCAAATTCAAGTCTCTCTTTAGACTGAATCTAGCACAAATCTTGAGTCGTGTCTCTTCTAACTTTACATACAAACTTACATACAATCTTACTAATGTTAAATAACTAGCACTACTAATCAAACTGGAAAGCTGTGAAAAGCTATCACCGTTTGGAATACACTCTATCAACTACACTGAATATCAACAGTGATGGTAGTGAGAGTGTGGATTGTGTTCTAGTAAGACAGATTCTAGAAAGAATAGAAATCTACAAAGATCAACACTTGGGAAAGCTCTAGTGATTTCGAGTGTTGATTGTGTGAATATTTAGCTTGAGATTTCTGCAGCGTTTCAGCTTGTAATTTGAGTTTCCCGTACTTTCTTTCTTGAATGTCTTGAGGTATTTATAGAGAAGCATTTGTAATAGAGCCGTTGTGTGTGTCAGTATGTGCAGAACCGTACACTGACACAATTATGGACGTTGAGTTGAGGACAGGTTCCTCAGTCACAACTCAGGTTGGACTTTGCAGGTCACGCTTCCTATACCTCGAACCGTCTTCAGTCTTCTGTAATCTTCGCAAGAAATCTTCGAGTATGGTTGGAGCAGATTACATAGACAGATTACATAAAGGAACATTATGACAGGTTTGAGTAAAATAGGTACAAGGTTGCACTACCAACCTTGACCTTTACATAGCAACCTGTTCGGGTTAAGCTTGACTGATCCAAACACGGAGACCAGCCTGTTCCAATTAAAGTCTATTGTTTAAGTGTGGTTTCTAATAGCATTATCAAAACTTAGTTCAAAGAGAGAAAAGGTTCCCAACAATTATGACAACTAGAATTAAGAAATAATAATCATCCGAGATGTGATCCTTAATAAGTCAGTATAAAAGGATTTATCTCACCTCGATCCCGTTCAGTGCAACTCTGATCGTATGCACTAGTATAAGCTAATAGCCAAGACCAACTATTATTCAGCATTATACTACAACCTTAACAAGTAATTTGTCCAAGATCACTTTCGGTTGTGAACACCATTTAACTATATAAGAAACTGATAATATGGTCTTCCGTGTGACCACCCACACCATATTATCTATAATATATAGTACCGGACATTTATTTGCATAACTATAACATGAATTAATATGCAAAACATATGACAAAATATTTATTTCCAAAACCGGAAGAAATTATTAATAATACAAGCATAAAGTATGCTTTTCAGTATATCAACCCCAACACCCTCTGAGTCTAGAGGAAATCAGTACATCCTCCTGGCTGTGGATTATGTGTCTAAATGGGTCGAGGCAAAGGCACTTCCCAGAAACGACTCCAAGATGGTCGTAACATTTTTTAAGTCCAATATTTTCTCCAGATTCGGCGTGCCCAAGGCGTTAATCAGTGATAGAGGCACTCACTTCTGCAATAGCACAGTGGAGGCCTTAATGAGGAAGTATGGGGTGCATCACAAGCTGACCACAACTTACCACCCCCAAGGAAATGGGCAAGCCGAGTTATCCAATCGAATAATCAAAACCATCTTGAGAAAGACTGTCGGAGCCTCAGGCAAGCAGTGGAGTTCTAAGCTTGATGATGCCCTGTGGGCATACAGAACTGCTTACAAAACACCATTTGGGATATCTCCTTATCGCATGGTGTTTGGAAAGACGTGTCACCTGCCCGTGGAATTAGAGCACAAGGCATACTGGGCAGCGAACAAGATGAACTATGATTGGGAGAAAGCTGGGCAAGAAAAGAAGTTAAGTTTGCAAGATCTCGAGGAAATTCGTCTCGAGGCATATGATAATACTGCCATCTACAAGAAGAAGCTGAAGAGAGTCCATGATGCGATCATTGAGAGAAAGGAGTTTGAACCTGGGCAACTAGTGCTCCTTTACTAGTCACGATTCAAGCTAATGTCGGGCAAGCTCACAACCAAGTGGTGTGGACCGTTCGTTGTGGAGGTCCAACACCCCAATAGAGCAGTAGAAGTACGTGATTTGATCAAAGGAAACACTTTCAAGGTGAATGGGCAGTGTTTGAAGGCCTACTATGGGTAAGAAAAAGTCTACAAGGAGGGACCCGAGTGTTGGGATTTTGTATACCTAAAGCAAAACCAGTATTTTAGTGTATGCAAAGATTATTCCACTATTTACAATCACTTATCTGACATTATATAGTTGAGATTGAATAAGTCCATTATCTCATATTTTAGTTAACGTGCCAGCTGCGTCTGGAGGGGATCACGTATTTCGGTGACTCATGAGATATAAATGATTATCACAGTCGAGATAACTTGGGCAAAGTTATCAGTTCAGACTACATCATTAACAGTAGTGGTGGGTCTCAATCACTAGTTATGCTGATACCGTGGAACGTATTGATAAGATCACAGAGAGATAATGTTCTTCTAGACTGACCCTTATAATGAGGTGAAGAAGTAAAGATCTTTGGTCTTAGTAGCTTGATCTTAATCCCGATAAGCTATTAGGCATATGCGAGTTCTTCACTGTTGCTTTGACTTATTCGGTACGGGCCTTGTGAGGTTCCTCAATTCCTTATATCTTGGGTAACATGGAGGCACATATGATGTCTAGTTAGTTGTATCGAGACACCGTGTCCGTTTAGGTTGAGATATCCTCTTAGGGAGTTCACAATGTTTATTATACCAAGTCTTGCAAGCTTGATTAATATCAAGGTATAATAATAAGGTTGAACGGGTACTACCAAAGGAAGTATAAGAGGTTAATTAATTGAGAGCAGTCAGACGAGCTCTAATTAATTAACGGATATCAAGATTCTTAAACACGGGGATCGTACTAAGCAAAATACCAGCCCCGATCTATGTAATCGGGACAGAGCGGTGATTCAGTTGTAACTCTTTAGTGGAATGAGTTATAGCTCTAATTATGATAAATGCTCTAGGAGAGAGCATAGTAATTATCTAATTAGGTAAGACCTAACTCTGTCTGGTATCTAGGTCCCTGAAGTGGCCCAAACACCTCAGGATGGATCAGAAGTTAAATATTGAGCCCAATAGCTGGTTTGGACCAAGAGAGCTGGCTTGTGGGCCATGGCCCACAAGTGGCGCTACATAGGGAGAGAAACCCTAGGTAGGGGCGCCTACTTACTCTCAGTTGGGCCAATTTGGGCCAAGGCTTGTACTTAAGCCCAATGTGTATTATTTAATTAAAGCACACACACGCAATCTCTCTCGGGTATATTTATAAGTAATTATAAATAGGGATTAGGTTTGACCTAATAAAAAAAATTAATATCATAACACGCACTTTGAGAGATAATCTCAAAGAGAGAGAGAGAGAGGCGGCGGCGGTTCTTCTTCTCCAAGAAGAAATCGAGTTGAAGCTATTCAACTTAAGTGCAAGGCGTGATCCAAGATCCGATCTCGATTTCAATGCCCACTCTGTTGTTCGAGCACGAGGAACGGGATATCACTCTAGTAATCAGACTTGTAGATTACCATCTCCGAGCTCGAAGGTACATCTCGATTTATATGTGAATTAATTGCATTAATTACAACAATCAATTCAGATCCGAGAAAAAATTGGTTCGCTTTCGATATAGCGATCCTACACCAAGGTCCCAGAGGAAGGATTTACTAAAACTGAAGTAAGATGTCGTGCCCACGACGATAATTGGGGTGCTGACCAGGAGGCAACCTGGTATGTTTTCTTATTTATTTTAAATTTGGCAAGTGTCGGAGGAAGTGCCCGCACACTTTGCCCAAGGCAAAGTGTGTGTGTGTGCGGCCTCCTTGTTGTGTATTCTTATTATTTTTTATCAACATTTGCACACTTTGCCCTAGGCAAAGTGTGTGTGTGTGGTGATCTATTTTGATTTTATTTGAGTCGTACTAATAAGCCGAGAAGGGTTGCTTTCCTCGCAAGGAAGTTTTTATGTTTTCCTGTGTGCAGCGTATGGGCATATCGGTAGAGAATGATGTGCCTGGGCAGAGGGACAGTTAAGTTTGGATAAGGAAAGAAATCCCTCCCCCCCCCAAAGATTTTATCAAATCACACGTCTGATTCAGTCAGAACGTGTGCCCTAAGTTTAGCCCCAACTTCCCATAAATCATCACCCAAATTTGAAATTCAAATTAAAAACCTACCCACTACCCTATTAACCGCTACAACCCCCTTATCCCCTCCTTAGAATGGTAGGAACTAGACCCAAAAATAAATTTCACATCCCTCACGGAACAAAAATCGATCTCACCGGCGATTCACCACCAACACACCCAAAAACTTCCAAACAACCGAGCAAGAAACCAACCATGTCGTCCCCTAATAAATCCGCAGCCAAATCCCCCTATTCGTCGAAGATCAAGGTTCCCTTGGTCGTCAAACCCCTCGCCACCGTTCCACCGGAGCAGCCTGCAGAACTGAAGGCGCCCGGAGAAGAAGAAGAAGACCCCCTGCCCAACGAGCAAAAGCAGGAGGAAGAGCATGACATTGAGCAAAAAGGCGAGGAGGAGGAGAACGTCGACGAGCAGGCCGGCGAAGAGGAGGATGAACCAACGACAGACATGGCGGTTGAAGAAACCAGTGAGAAGGAGCCGGAATCTGCTCCGGCAAAGAACAAAAGAAAGTCCTCAGCCACTACTCCTCCGATAGGCAACTTTTCTTTCTATCAACCATTTAGCTTAAAAAGCCGACCCTATGATATATCCATTGTTTAGCCCCTTTGAGCCTTATAAATTGTTTCGTTCATTCACTTAAATTATGCCAAGATAAACACTTTCTTACCCGGTCGTGAGAACTCTAGGTATAAAAAGAAGTAAGGGATTAAATATAGATAAATCAAAGGAATGGCAGAGTTGAAAAAAGGCTATATGCCCAAATATCTAGTTCCTATTAGAAAGAAAAGAAAAGAGGGACGGAAAAAGAAAAAAATATAAGTCCCCAAAAAGAGTTGAATGTGCTTAGGCCCGGGAACATCAGTAAAAGGGCAAGGTTGTTAGGGGGACTGGGCTGTGAATATGCCCAGGCTTTACCTAGTCTGAGTTCTCAAAATGACCTGAGCCTCTGACCAAATTCTTCCTACCCCTGTTCTAAGCCCACATTACAACCAAACTAAGACCTTTTGATGAACACCAATAAACTCAATTTAAGTAGGTGGAGATTTTAGAAGGCATGCAATCTTATGGGACATCTGATGTCATCACAAGTCAAAGAGCGTATACACTTGCCCATACACAGAGTGAAAGAGTGTGGAAAGGATAAACCCTGATCATGTTCTGTCTTGACTTATTTTCTGCATGCATTATTATTTGACTTGCTCATGCCTACATGTTTATTATCATTGACTATGCCATATTCCATGTGTCTTAAGTCTTTCTTCTTTCTTCTTTCGGGTTAGCTGTGCGTGCATGCTTGAGGACAAGCATGAGTAAAGTGTGTGTGTGTGACGAGCCAAATTTTGTGCTCTATTTTGTCTTATTTTGAGTCTGCATTTAGGTCTAGTAGAGCCTTTTTGCATGGTGTCTTGTGCTTGGGAGGGCACATTCTGGATTTAGGTACTCTGGGCAGATAGCGGAGCAGGCTGGACAGTTTCTGGAGGTATTTGGGCATATGGAGGCTCAAGCAGAAGGAAGCATAATGGGCCGAGCTGTGAAGAGTGATTGTGGGCTGTAGGACGACCAGCGTGGACTAAGGTTAAAGTATCGGATGAGGAGGAGCTGATAAGGAATGAGATTCACCTCAAGATTCTTTCCTTTTTCAAGCATGATCAAGAAGGCAACAAATCTGTGCAAAAAGTCAATTTCCCGACACAGCCCTAGCAGCCGCCGAAGATAGGCCTGGTCAACGATCTTATCTACAAGTATAAATATGCAAGCATCATTTCAAAGAGAGATCAACACGGAATACACACAAGCATTTCACAGAGCTGCATATTTTACTTTCTCATTGATGCTTTCATTTTCGAGTGTTGTGAGGAAGAACAAGTCCTACGGGCAAATACTTATGTTTTGATGTTTATGGCAGACGTTGGAGTCTGCCTCATTTTTGCATTTCAGTATTAATATATTTCTAGTACTTAGTTTAATTATGTCTTTCATTTACTTCTTTGTTATTTTAATTCAAAGCATGGTAGGCTAGATCTATAAACCCGTCTTGGGCAAGATGATTTAATCGCAATGTAACTTATATACTCATGAGGTCATGGGTTTGGGCTTAATAGTATATGCATGTGTTCCCGAGTTTGCTAGGTTCTGATTCTAAATTCATGTTAGGTTTGGTTGGGTGTATGGCCAATTTCAAATCAAGTCGAGCATGATTACAAATAATACATGGGTAAAAGGTGTAGAGAGATCTCACTCCATAGAGTATGAACTAGCACGAGCATATGTGGTCGTAGGTTCATTAACCTGCTATTGGCTATTCCGGGTTTACCATAAAACTGAATGTTGTTTGGGCAAAGGCATGACAACTAGTCATTGCATGTTAGAGTCTAAGTTAGGGAGTTCATTTGATCTCTAGTCATTGCATGTTAAACGTGACAACAAAGCTCGAGAGGATTGCTAAACCAACTCCCTGTGGGATCGACCATGTGCTTACCATTTCGATACTAGTTATAGGAGTCTGGGCATAGGCTTATAAATTTATTGACCGCGACTGAATGACGGTCGCGTCAAGAACATTCATTCATCAATCATGGTTTAGATACACTAGACTCTTAACGTCAAGGTCATCATAAATAATCAACTGTGCACATGATATAGGCATATAGCTATATATATTCATTCTCATCACATGTATCACAATCCAAATCGATAAAACATATTGGACATAAAATATTTTATAAAAAAAAAATACCTACAATTTCTTTCTCAAATCCACATTGCATACATTTTGAAAACAATTTACTTGAAAAGAGTAAACCCACCTCGAAGTAGAGTACCGAAAACCTTAATAGTCAAGTCGGACGAGGGTCTAATCACATCGCACCTAGTCACATATAATTTACTAGAGCAAGGAGAAGATAACAAATTACTCTAATCGCTAATAATAGAACAATAAACTATAGGGTACTACACCCCTTTTCAGTGGCGGATCCACCTTGGGTCAAGGGTGTCAATTGACACCCCTTCAGTTTTAATGTAAATTACCTATATTACCCTTTACATTATGTAGTACGGAGTATAATATAAATATATTTTGAATATATATACACACGTTGTAAAATTTAAATTTTGTTCTTTTTATTACTTCCTCTATTTTTTTCAACTTGGCTTGTTTCTTATGGGTACACAGATTAAGAAATATAATAAAAAAAATTCTAAATGTGGTGCCAACATATCATAATGAGTGTCGATTAATTAGAATAAAGGTAGTGTTATGGATAAATGTGGTGTTTGTTGGGCCAAAAAAAGAAACATGACAAGTAAAAAAAAAATACCCCAAAATAAAAAACAGGCCAAGTAAAAAAAAACGGAAGGAGTATAACTTTAACACCCTTATTAAAGATCCTACGTCCGCCACTGCCCGTTTTGACTACACTGCATATTATGCTAATTAATCTAAGGGTATATATTCATAGAAGTTTGAGAACTTAGAGAAGGCAAGACCAGTTCCGATAAAATAAAAGAAATATACGTTTACAAGTCTTATATTGTTTGAGGAAAATTACATATAATCTACTGACACATGACTATAAATAAAAATAATAATAATAATTCGTAACTATGCCCCACAACAAACTTAATGAATTAATTCTTTTCTTCTTCTTTTTCTTTAAGATAAAAGGTTTTTGCTTTTGAAATAAAATCAATGGAGGCATGTTGAAGTAACAGATAGAGTATATATAATACATATATAATTTTGTTTTACTGGAATTCCATTCTCCAAGGGAGCAAAACAATTTATATGTAACTAAAAATAATAATAAAACGCATCTCAGCTGGTAAGACGCTTCTCCTCCGATCCAAGAAGTAGAGGGTTCGAGTCACCCCGAGTGCCTATTCTAAAGTGAAATCTAGAAACTATTGTGATCCACAGATTCAGATACAACCAAATCATATTTTCTTTCTCTCTCACGCGACATCTCCAGAAAAATAAAGAAACCCAAAACGGAAGGATTTTAATATAGATTTGGGGAGGAATAGCGATTTAGAGTGGATTTTGCCACATAAATTCTAAAAAAACTTAGAGCACCAGTTCGCGTAAGGTAGATTAGCGGAGGAATCGCAATTTGGGGTGAAGATTTTGATGTAACAATGGCAAAGCGACGAAAAGAGGTTTTGGTCAACTTTGAAGAAGGTACGTAAAATCATAAATGAAATTGAGAAATTTAAGTTAAAATTATTGCAAAATATGAGTTCTATGTTTTGTTTTGTTGTTTGTTTGTTTGTTTTCTTTTTTAGGCATAGGGCATATTTTTGGATTACATTTTAAACGGGTAATAAATTTTATTATGGTTTTTGTCCATTAATTGTTGAATTAAATTGAATTAGTGATGCACAAGTAGGTAGGGCTGAGCATACGGCCGGTTCTGCCAAAAACCGGCCAAAACCGATTTAACCGATGACCGAAAAAAATTAGAAATTGTAACTAAACCAGCCAAAGTAACTGTACTCAACCGGCCAAAAACCAGCCAAAAACTGGCGGTCGGTTTCGGTTCGGTTTCGGCCAAACCGAATTATTGATGCAAAATATCTTTTTCTCATGTTTTCTTATCTAATTATTTCATATTTTTTATGGATTCATTCAAAATGTAGTCAAACTACTAACTAATATCTAATCATAGCACATTTTTACTCAATAATTTATAAAATGGCCATAGAGACAGCTAAGGAATTACAATCCATATATAATTCACCACTAAACATCATAAAAAGTAAAAAGTTCTAATAATCTACCCATAAGACTGCCGTGGAATAGAAATTAAAGGTAATTATAAAGTAAATCCTATATCTATTTTCGTTATAAACTCATAATTCTTAAATATAAAATTAAAAATTAAAATTGTATTAGCTATAGTTCGGTTTTTTGGTCGGCCAAATTAAATTTTGGTTTCGTACTTACCTACCAAAACCAACCGTTCCTATTTTTTGGCCGACCAGAATCGTCCGAAACCGTTTGGTGCTCTGCCCTACAAGTAGGAAACTGCCAAGGAAAAGAGCGAGAACGAGATTCACAGTATCTTTCTTTGAAACCAAAAAATTGTGAGAATATGCAAAAAATTGTGGATATTCTTTCATGGATTTTGATGATAGAGTGTTGCATTCATACTGGGATGTTCTTGGGGAAGGTGTGTTATTGTTAAGGTATTCAATGTGTTTATGCAGACAAATTGTTTGATGAATTGCTTGTTTCAGTTTTATTGCATACCCGCTGATAATTATTGCATATATAAATGGGTGACACAATAACTGATAATTATTTGATGAATTTGTAAGAACTAGTTGAATGAATACTAGGTATTTGAGAGTATTGTGTACAAATTTGTTTGCATAATTGAGTTATTTTGTTGAATTTATATTGCATAATTAAGTTGTTTTGTTGAACCTCTATGGTAGCTGGGAACTTTATCTCCTCGAATAGTTTTGTTTGATTTAAGCAGGGTCTGGTGCTATTTGTTATATAGTTTTTATCTGTGTTTTCTAAAGATTATGTAAATTTGTAAGCTCTAAGTACTGTGTTTAAGCAACACCAATACTGTAAGGGGGTGGCTGGTATGCAGGAATGGAATTTGGCAGGAATGGAATGAACTTAGGAATGGAATGAAGATGGGAAAGGAATGGACAAAATGATTCCATTCCTACGGTTGATATCAGCAAAGAATGGAATGATCTTTTTTTAATTAAATTATATAATAATACAAAGTATCATATTGGTTTAAGTCTAGGAGTTTATAGGCCTAGCTCAGTTTAGGCTCATTGTTGTAGCGGGCCAAACTTGGGTCGGGCTTGTCGACCCACCTAAAATTAAGTAAAACTTGGTGGGCCGAAGGCTAGCCCAACCCGGTCATTTCACAATATGACATTAATTTGGGTAGAAATGTGTCATAATGAATTTGGTTCGACAAATTCGGATCGGCTTGATCATATTTGAATTCTTTTCTAAAAGCCCATCGGGCTCGGAGCGGGCTGGGCCTGCCCTTCTCTTTGTCACCTCTATGCGCTTGCAGTCCAAAAAAGTCACACAAAAATCATATGGGTTAGATTTCTTCATTTGGCCCAATGGGCCAAAATTGGCCCGGCCCGGCCCGCCCCGACTCGACCCAAACCAAACAAGGTTCCCCGATAATATTTAATAAAGTTATATCAATATCATAACTCATAAGTAAGAAAAATTCATTCAAAAGATGAATAAATTTCATTCCTGATAGTGTGAGATTAGCTAATACCTAGGGGAGTGAGAGGAATGACTAATCCCATATTGGTGGGATTACTGATTCTTGAAGGAATGATCATTCCTGACTGAAAAGTTGTACCAGCCATAAGATTAGGAATGAAAGCAGGACATTCCTGGACCATTCCTGCATACCAGCCATGCCAAACTCTTTAAAAGAATACACCAATAGCTCTCAGTATTGGTGTTGCTGAAACACTATGCACTTAGAGCTTGCAAATTTACATAATCTTTAGAAAACGCAGATAAAATAGTATAACAAATAGCACCAGACCCTGCTTAAATCAAACAAAACTAATCGAGGAGATAAAGTTCTCAGCTGCCATAGAGATTCAACAAAACAACTCAATTATGCAATATAAATTCAACAAAACAACTCAATTGTGCAAACAAATTTGCACACAATACGCTCAAATACCTAGTATTCATTCAACTAGTTCATTCAAATTCATCAAATAATTATCAGCGATTGTGTCCATTTATATATGCAATAATTATCAGCGGGTATGCAATAAAATTGAAACAAGTAATTCATCAAACAATTTGTCTGCATAAACACATTGAATACCTTAACAATAACACACCTTCCCCAAGAACATCCCAGTATGAATGCAACACTTTATCATCAAAATCCAAGAAAGAATATCCACAATTTTTTGCATATTCTCACAATTTTTTTTGTTTCAAAGAAAGATACTGTGAATCTCGTTCTCGCTCTTTTCCTTGGCAATTTCCTACTTGTAGGGTTGAGCATAACCGAACCGTATCTAAACAACCGAACCGAACCACTATGTTAATGCATTACATATATATATCTTCATGTTCATCTATAATGCCTCTGCCACTTACACCCTCTACATCTCTTGAACGGGGTGTATCCACGAAATCATCATCAAATCCCTCATCGCGTACTATAGGTGGATGCCGTGGTCTATTGTGTTTTGCTTTACTTCTTCCTGCATACGCACAAATAAAATAATACCAATGAATCTTTCTCTTTTAACAATATCATATAGAATGCATGGATTTTGCAGATATATGCAATCAAACTTCCTACAATGCAACATTCCATGACTATAGGATAAACTAATCCAATTACTACGTTCCATAAAAAATGATTTGCAGTTTTGATCTAGCTGCAAAATTTTCAACCTCTTGTTCAGTAGCAACACACGATATTTCTTGTCAGTATAATAATGCAAAGAGCAACACTAAATTCTAGATAACCTCCTCAAAAATTGAATACAATGTTCAAGATTTCAGCAAATATATCAAATATATGGACTCATAAATGCATTACTTTGCAATATAAATTCAACAAAATAACTCAATTATGCAAACAAATTTGTAGACAATTTCGAAAAGTATCTAGTATTCATTCAAGTAGTTCATACAAAATAATTCAGCGATTGTGTCACCCATTTATTATGCAATAATTATGATCATAATCATAATTAAGAAAAGCAGGATTTATGCTTAATGTTCTTGTTCGTCTACGCTTGTTTGCCATGTGAGAAATTATGATTTGGATTATATGTACTGTATTTTCTCAAGAGATAAGACCCTATGATCAAACAAGTTAATTTCCGAATCACATCCTTGCACTCAACTTTGATGCTCAATCAATGAACTCATTTCAAAGGCATTTCACTGCATTTTTTATGTTGAAGATATTAGTCTTAGCTAAGATTATTTTGACCTGGGGACACCATCTATGTAGCATAGAGAGTTCATTTGGTCCTTATGACTTTGTTTTACTTGTTTCCTATAGAAGATAGAATACATTATGCTTCTTATGCAACTTGAGTATTGAAATAAAATGGAATCTGCAAAAACATGCCCTAGAACTCACAACACAAAAATACACTCAAGTTGGTTGAAGACAACACGACTTCCTTGGAGACACTCAAAAATCTCACTTACTCCCTATGTAATATTATGATAATTCTCTATAATTGAGTTTAGTTCCGTATCTTCAAAAACTAGTGGAATACCGTTGCATCACCAAACTTAAACATAACCAGCTCTGAGTGTTGGTGTTGCTGAAACACAGCTCTTAGAGCTTACAAATTTACATAATCTTTAGAAAACGCAGATAAAACAGTATAACAAATAGCACCAAACCCTGCTTAAATCAAACAAAACTAATCGAGGAGATAAAGTTCCCAGCTACCATAGAGGTTCAACAAAAAAACTCAATTAAGCAATATAAATTCAACAAAACAACTCAATTATGCAAACAAATTTGCACACAATCTCTCAAATACCTAGTATTCATTCAACTAGTTCATACAAATTCATCAAATAATTATCAATTATTGTGTCACCCATTTATATATGCAATAATTATCAGCGGGTATGCAATAAAACTGAAACAAGCAATTCATCAAACAATTTGTCTGCATAAACACATTGAATACCTTAACAATAACACACCTTCCCCAAGAACATCCCAGTATGAATGCAACACTCTATCATCCAAATCCATGAAAGAATATTCACAATTTTTTACATATTCTCCCAATTTTTTGGTTTCAAAGAAAGATATTGTGAATTTTGTTCTCTTTCCTTGGCCGTTTCCTACTTGTGCAACACTAATTCAATCCAATTTAATAATTAATGGACAAAAATCATAATAAAATTTATTACCCATTTAAAACGTAATCCAAAAAATATGCTCTATGCCTTAAAAAAAAGAATCGAAAACATGCCATAGAACTTATATTTTGCAACAATTTTAACATAAATTCCTCAATTTCATTTATGATTTTACGAACCTTCTTCAAAGTCGATCAAAACCTCTTTTCGTCACTTTGCCATTGTTACTTCAAAATCTGCACTGCAAATCGCGATTCCTCCCCAAATTTACCTTACACGAACTGGTGCTCTAAGTTTTTTTTAGGATTTATGTGGCAAAATCCACTCTAAATCGCGATTCCTCCCCAAATCTGTGTCAAAATCTTCCCGTTCTGGGTAACCTTATTTTTCTGTAGATGTCGCGTGAGAGAGAAAGAGAATATGATTTAGGTAAACACGGGATTCTGAGTCATTTTAGTTGGACTATAATGCCCTCTAAATGCCCATCTATGCATATTCTAATTTGTAATCTGGACTGTTGGTTGCATCTTAATCTGTGCATCGGTCATCATAATGCATTTTTAATGTAATCATAATGCACCAGTTAATCTTGACCGTAGATCACACTAAGATCATTTCTCATTTCTTACGGAACATGTCTTTTGTACATGATCTCTCCACTATATAGGGATTAATTCCGGTGAAAACTCCTCTTAGTGTAGAAACTAGAAACTTTTCATATCCACAGGATTAAGTGAATTATACGGTAGAGATCATGACATTTGGAAATGTGTTTTATTTTTATTAATTGTTTTCATGTGTTATTTTAAGCATGTAAGGGTGTAAAAGTCTAAAACAATTGGGAGTTATAATTTCCATTCCTAATTTCGTGCACTTTATTTTCGGATGCTAGTATTAATCTATAGGTGTGATTTTATCCAATTAATATTGATTTCGTACTACACCAAAAATTTGGAGCAAATTAATAATCAGATTACGAGGGCCTAGTTATTTTTTTATTATTATTTTTTTATTCGTTGTGTTGCATTTGTTATTAGTTAGACTAGATTGTTATGCATTTTTTAGATATATTGTTGTGCATCTCTATAAATCTTTTCTTATGTTTGCATCCTCGATTATATATTTTTGGATATTTTACTATGCATTTATCAAACAATATAAGTGCATAATTTTCTATTTTGTTATGTAATTAATTTGATATGCATTTTTAAGTCATGTTGCATTTGATATGTAATCAACTATGTATTAATTGCAAATAGTTGATTTTGCATCACAAGTGGAAAATTGTTGCATATATATATTACAGTGTTTGACATATGTGCATCATCATCATACATTTGTGAATTGTGATGCATACAAATGAGAAAATTTGCATATTCACAAATTTCTCTTGCATCTTATATCAGTATGGTTGCATTTTTAGCAAATTTCTGTTGCATCCTATATCAATATTATTGCATTTCAGTAAATTTATGTTGCATCCTATATCAGTACGGTTGCATTTTAGCAAATTTCCGTTGCATCCTATATCAATACTGTTACATTTGAGCAAATTCATGTTGCATCCTATATCAATATTGATGCATTTTAGCAAATTTATGTTGCATTCTATATCAGTATTGTTGTATTTTAGCAAATTTCTATTACATCCTATATTAATATTGTTGCATTTGAGCAAATTTATGTTGCATCAGCAAATTTATGTTGCATCCTATATCAATACTGTCATGTTTTAGCAAATTCGTGTTGCATCTTATATCAATATTGTTGCATTTTAGCAAATTTATGTTGCATCTTATATCAATACTGTTGTATTTTAGCAAATTTCTATTACATGTCAGTCTGTTGAAATAAAATGTCCAATAATAATTCATTGATAGATGTGTCATGCATGCTTTGTATTTGATTAAAATTGTAATTTATTTAGTATGTTCATATTAACACAGCAATATAAGAAAAAACAAATTAACCGTAAATCTAAACCCTTAACACTAATATCTAAACCCTGATTTTTTTCCTTACAATAATGCATTCCGTGTTAATTAACAATGCATTTTGCTGATACACTTAATGCATTAATTGAAAGCATTAAATATACAAATATATGTTCTGTAAATAAAAGTTTGCGTGAGTTTTCTTCTACACAATAGTTAAAAATTAAAGAAATACATAATGTGATAAGTCATAGTAATTGCTTCCTAATTTTAAGGAAAATCGTGATATGAAAATCTTTTCAAACGGAAACCAATTAATTTTAAGGAAACCAACGGTAAAAAAAAATGTAAAAGACTTAACTACCCTAATTAAATTCAAAGACATCCATAAAGTATTAAAGTTATTGTATTAATCATAACCGTAGATAGAGATTAATCAAGGGCTTATAAAAGTTTCTAGTTTTCACCAATTATTTAGTTTTCATTTGATCCAATCCCTATATATATATATATATATATATATATATATATATATATTAAAAACAAATATATTTATGGGGAGAAAACTAAAAATTTTAAAGTTGAAAAAGAGTATAGAGCCGGCCAAAAAAACCGGAACTGGGGGACCGAATCGGCGGTTTTTTAACCGGAACCGTCGGAACTGGCGGTGCGGTTCCGGTTCCATTCTCGAGGAACCGGGAACCGGCGGTTCCGGTTAAAAAACCGGAAAACCAGCAATTTTATTTTTTTGTTTTTGTTTTTGTTTATTTCTATATTTTATGTGTATGTTGTGTATAAATATCATACTAATTATTTGATCTAACATTTTATTAGTATACATCCATTTTAATGAATTCTTAATGTACAAATTATAAAGTATAATTTGTAAAATGAAAGAGATTTTTCATTGTTAAGTTATACTCCCTCCGTCCCAGACCACTAGGCCTGTTTCTTTTCGGTACGGGATTTAAGAAGTGTTGGTTTAGGGAAAGGAGGATGGGTGTTAAGGCACTTATTGTTTCTATTTTTGGGAAACAAGCCTATTCGTGTGGGACGGCCTGAATAGGAAAGCAGGCCAAGTGGTCTGGGACGGAGGGAGTAATTCAAATTGAAAAAAGTACAAATGAATAAAACTACATACATATGTGATGTTTTATTCATTCAAAGTTAAAATATAGTAGCCTAGTGATGTTGTATGTTGTGCACTTGTGAGTTGTGAATCTTGTGATAATGTTCAAAGTTTAAATTCAAATATTTAAACAAAAAACCAAATCATATAAATGACAAAATATTCAATTAACAATGTCACATGATGATGATGAATTGAAGATGACAAAATATACAATTTAGTGATTTACATAAAGATAATAAAGTATCCAATTCATGAAGAAGATAAGATGAAGTGTCAATTTTGAAATTTTTCATTCTAATTAAGAATGATAACATGTTAAATTTGTATGAACTTTGCATATGTAATTATCAATCTATAATTCCATATCATATGAAACATATTTTTTTAATTATGTATTAATATTATCTATTGGGAGAAAAATAAAAAAAAATAAAAAAAGATAGCACAATATCCAATCATCTCCATTATGGCTCAAGAAGTCTTTGCCGTTCCTGCCTCAACGGTGTCGGTCGAGCAAGCATTTAGCAGCAGAGGATACACACTCGACGAAAGACGTTCGACAATGGCTCTAAAGAATCTCGAGGCACAAGTATTGCTTAAAGACTATGCCTAAGCCGAGATGCGAGAGCAAGATAACAAATGGGAGGAGGTCTTTCAAGATGATCCACTAAGCACCACCGAAGCGGTAACTGACACAGACACCTCTCAAGCAGAAGCTGACGATTTCGACAACGATTTTGATTTCGATAACATGTAATTCTGTCATGTCAAATCTTAGACGAGTACTATTTTTCCTCACTAAGGTTTTAACGAGGCTCGGCCTTTGAAATCAAAATGTGATCTTCAAAGGTTTAGGTGAAATAAATAAAAAAAAATTAAATAATCGTCTGATTTGTTATATTTTCAATTTCTCTTACAGTTTTCAATTATAATGCTCTTACAATTAAACTCGAAACAAATATAAACGAAGTATGCATATAGAAAAGAAATAAAAAAAAAGGAAAAAAAAGGGGCCGGTTCCATCCGGTTCGAACCGGAACCTGAACCGACGGTTCGGAATCAGATTCAGAACCGTTGGAACCGGCGGTGCGGTTCTGGTTCCTCTTTGGGGGAACCGGAACTAGGGGTGAGCACGGGTCGGTTAACCGACCATTTTATACCTAAAAAAACCGACCATGCGGTTTTTTATCGGGTCGGTTAACCGTTATAAATTAAAGAATAAAGACCAAAAACTATGAAAGCGGTTAACCTAAAAATCGGGCTGGTTAACGGTTAACCATAAATAAATATTCTATTTTCTATAGTTCATAATAGGAAAATTCGAAAGAATTCATATCTTAGAAAATACATGCAAAATAAATAATTTATAAAAATTAAAAAACAATGAGATTAAATTACATAATCCTAATAGAATAAGCTTTTGCAATAACTTAAACTAACAATCGAGCTACTTTCAATTGTTTATTAACTTTTGGCTCCATCAATATTCAGAATCGGGTGATCTTATCTCAAACTTTATTAGTAATATCTAATATATATATATATATATATATATATATATATATAGGTAAGAGATCATATAAAAAGAAGCATTTGGGTAAGAAATAAGATGTAATCTCGTCCATTTAATCAATGAGATCTACGGTTAGTATTTATTATGTCATTACATTTATATATTAATTGGTTATAAAGGTACGAGGGTCAATATTGTACTTTGTTATTTTAAATATAAACGGTTTCAATTCTCCCTAAAATAATGGAATGCGTATTAATTAGTTTTCTCCTAGAAATATGGCATATGCATTGTCTAGTCATTTATTTTTATTTCATTTGTTCTATTTGTTAATTTAAGTTAGTCGTTTTATCGCTGATTACTATTTCCCCCTTTTTTAATGCATCACAAAAATTCAAGGTGATGCATTACAATTATAATACTTTCTATAATGCATTTAATGATTTTGTTGAGATCAGATGATATATATATATTGCATGCACGTGTTATTATTTTCCTTAAATGCATTATAAATTATGCATTAGTGCATTATAAATTATAAATTTTGCATTAGTGCATTATGAAAATTTTGCATTATAAATTGTAAATTATGAATTTTTTTTTGCATTAGTGCATTATGAAACGTTTGCATTATAAATTGTGCATTAGTGCATTATAAATTATAAATTGTGCATTATAAATTTTGCATTATTAGTGCATCATGAAAATGAATTTCTCGGTAAAAAAATAAATTGTGCATTACAAATTTTGCATTAGTGGCATTATGAAAATGAATTTCTCTGTAAAAAGAATTCATACAATGAAATAATCACTGATTTTTCTCTCCATTCTTGATTTTTAATATGCATTTTCATCCGTTCTATATATATATATATATATATATATATATATATGCATTTTCATTGTTTAGTCTAGTTTGACTTTTAATATATTATTGGAAAATTTGAATAAACCTTTTCACCCAAATCCCTTTATACCTGCTGCAATTCCCTCTCATGCGTGAAATAAGAATTGGCTAATTATCTTATTACCCCTGCATGATTCAGTTAACTCCAATTTAAATAAATTATCTCTAGTGTATAATTAGTGATCATGAAATCTTATCCGCTTATTTTGGGTTAATCTAGGGTGTAGGATGCTTCTCATTTTATAGACTAAACTGTCTTTGTACATGAACCCACCCCTATATATATATATATATATAGAGGTAGAAAATCATATGAAAACTAATTATTACGTGAAACCTGCAACCCATCATAAAATATTGCATTTTATGCATAAAATAATGCATTTTGTGCATAAAATGTTGCATAATAAAATATATTATTTTATATTATTTTTACGCATATAATGCATCATCATGAGAATGCAACATTTTATGATAAAAATGCAATACTTTTGTGCATAAAATGCAACATTTTATGATGGGTTGCAGGTTTCACGTAATAATTAGTTTTCACCATAACTCATCTCTATATATATATATATATATATATTATGTATATAATATAAAATCATATATATATAAACCGGTTAACCGCCGGTTTTTTAGGCATAGAAACCGAAACCGAGCCGTTAGAGTCGGGTTTTGAAAATTAAAAATAAAAACCGAACCATACAGTTCGGTTATCCATATTTTCGAATTGAGTTAGGTCTGGATAGTCGGTCGATTCGGTTTTTCAATTTTTTATTCTCAGCGCTAACCGGAACCATGGTCGCCTCTAAAAGAGTAACATTGAAAAGAAGAAAGAAAGTACTGTAAGAGAAATGAGTTGGGGTTGGTTCAACTGTTGACGGTGAAATCAAACGGAGCGGACGCAATCCTCAATTGCGAAGCGAGTGCAGCAGCCAAGCCAACCCTAAATGTAGCTTGATCAATTGTTTTCATCCAATCCTCCTCCAATTTACACCGCCCAATCTGCTGCTGTCGAGTTGAAGGGCTAATTTTGGGCGTTATGATCGGCGATTTCACCGATTCGCGCTAGTTGGAGCTGGGATTCTTTCGATCCGATCCGTATCTTTCATTCGATTTCTCAGAATTGGGTGGGACTGGGAGTGGAGTGAACACTAATGGCCAATAGGCAGCAGCAGCAGCAGCAGCAGTCTTCTTCTTCTTCTTCTGGCGGCGGTTACCCATCTACTGTTTCAGCCCCGCCTCTGATACAGACGAATCAGATACCTTCTCCGTCGATCAAGACCCCGCCAGCGAATGGGATCCCCATTCCCCATATGAGTACTCCCCCTGGCCCTCCGGTATTTTCATCGCCCCTCCAACCGGCTGCTGTCCCTTTCAGGACTTCTCCTGCAACTCCTCAGCCCATTCCCCCTTATTCATCCAATTCCTCCTTACCCACCTCTTCACCGCCCTCCAATTTCTCAAATGGATCCCAGCCGCCTCACACTTCCGATCTTACAGAGGAGCTCGCCTTCGCCCCTCATGCCGACTCTCCCAATCTTCTTTTTTCCGCTCACAAGGTCGAAACTTTTGGGAATTGCTATTTATAAACTTGGTTGTTGAAATTTTATCAATGAGAATTCTTTTATTTAGTGCGGTGTTATTGTTGTATCTCGTCGAATATACAGTTTATGAATGTACATTATTGACTTGAATCTGGAGGCAGGGCTATACTATAGTTACTTTAGAATGCTTCTCCAAATTGCTTTCACATGTTAATTATTATAGCTTTGCTGCTGCTTTCACCAGGTGCTGAAACAAAAGAAGCTAGCCAATGTACCTAGTTTAGGATTTGGGGCTATAGTTTCCCCAGGCAGGGAGGTTTCACCAGGACCTCAGATAATCCAACGCGATCCACATCGTTGTCAGAATTGCGGTGCTTATGCTAATCTCTACTGCAACATTTTACTTGGTTCAGGTCAATGGCAATGTGTAATATGCAGGAATTTGAATGGAAGTGAAGGGGAATACATAGCTCCCAGCAAAGAAGAGCTCAGAAATCTGCCAGAATTATCATCTCCTCTGGTTGACTATATCCAGACTCCTACTAGAAGACCTGGTTTCGTTCCAGTGTCAGAATCCAGGATATCGGCCCCAATTGTTCTGGTGATAGATGAGTGTTTAGATGAACAACATGTACAACATCTACAGAGCTCTTTGCATGCATTTGTGGACTCCTTACCCCCAACAACTAAACTTGGAATTGTGCTTTACGGCCGAATGGTTTCAGTGTATGATTTCTCTGAAGAATCAGTGGCATCTGCTGATGTACTTCCTGGTGACAAATCACCGAGTGAGGACGCCTTAAGGGCATTGATCTATGGAACTGGGGTATACTTGTCAACTGTTCATGCTTCTCTTTCTGTAGCACATGCAATACTGTCTTCATTGACACCATACAAAATGAATCTGCCTGAAGTTCAGAGAGACCGTTGCTTGGGTACTGCAGTGGAGGTTGCATTAGCAATAATTCAGGGGCCATCTGCTGAAATGTCAAGAGGGGTGGTTAAAAGGCCCGGAGGAAACAGCCGGATAATTGTGTGTGCTGGTGGACCATGTACCTATGGTCCTGGTTCAGTACCCCATTCTCTTAATCATCCAAACTATTTGCACTTGCAGAAATCAGCATTAAAATGGATGGATAATCTAGGTTGTGAGGCTCATCGCCGTAATTCAGTGGTTGATATGCTTTGCGCTGGGACTTGTCCTATACGGGTTCCTCTACTGCAGCCTCTTACAAAATCTTCTGGAGGCGTTTTGATTCTTCATGATGATTTTGGGGAAGCATTTGGTGTGAATCTACAGAGAGCTTCTTCAAGGGCTGCAGGTTCTCATGGTTTACTGGAAATTCGGTGTTCAGACAATATTTTTGTCAGTCAAGTGGTTGGACCTGGTGAGGAGGCCCAAGTGGATAGTCATGAATCTTTTAAGAATGACAGTGCTGTAGCTATTCAGATGCTGAGTGTTGAAGAAACTCAAAGTTTTGCAGTGTCAATGGAGAATCGTGCAGATATCAAAAGCAATTTTGTGCACTTCCAATTCGCAATTCAGTATTCAAATGTTTATCAAGCTGATATCTCAAGAGTGATTACCGTTCGACTTCCGACCGTGGATAGTGTTTCAGCTTATCTGGAGAGTGTTCAAGATGAAGTGGCAGCTGTTCTAATTGGTAAAAGGACTCTTTTGCGAGCCAAAAGCTTTAATGATGCTCTTGATATGAGGCTAACTCTTGACGAGAGAATCAAAGATGTTGCAGTTAAGTTTGGTTCCCAGGTGCCAAAATCAAAACTTTATCGGTATCCAAAAGAGCTGTCTCTATTGCCTGAAATCTTATTCCATCTTAGAAGAGGCCCTCTGCTGGGAAGTATACTTGGTCATGAAGATGAGAGGTCCGTTTTGCGGTCCTTATTCCTCAATGCATCTTTTGACCTATCCCTTCGTATGCTGGCACCTCGCTGTCTGATGCATCGAGAAGGTGGGACGTTTGAGGAACTACCGGCATATGACCTTGCCATGCAATCTGATGCTGCGGTTGTTCTTGATCATGGCACTGATGTCTTCATTTGGCTGGTACACTAGTGAAACTTTTTTTCAGTTATAACTTATATTCCGGTAAAAACATTAGTCTACCAAACAAAACCTTATCTGATAATTGTTTGCTGGTATCTTAGGCTTATAACTGCATGGCCTCTGCTGTCTCATGACATTTTTAAACTCACTAAATGTAAAAAACTTGCAGTTTTAATCTCTCGTAATATTATATGAACAATAGGATCTGCTGGAGTATAAGAGACAACATTCCTGCACTTCACAAAACATTATCTGATAATTGCTTGAGTACAAATACATTATTGCTGATATCTTAATCTCGTAACTGCTGGGTCCTTATTTGCCTCGGTGAAATCTTTAGCTCATTCAATGTACAAAATGCTCGGTTTAATCTATCATAATATGCTGGTATTATCAATACAATAAATGCTTGGCATTCTTGCACTTTGCTATACCTTAAATTTAAGAAAAAGAAATTGACCTTGCTCTTTTCCTTGGTTCATTTTTAAATTCGTTTAATTGAGTAAAATATCTAGTTATGCCTATATTTTCCATATTTTCTTTGAGTTTATTGTAGACTTTATGGCATTATGCACTGTCAGTTTGTGGGATGCAAATAAGTGCACTATAGCAGTGAATATTGGTGTATCACTGCAATAATTAATTCACACAGGCATACTTAAAATTTGACCATATACAAGCTCACCATCACCAGACCTGGCCAATGGATACCATGAATGACTTCTACTCAATAACCATGTTCTGGCATTTATGCATTTTGTCGATGTTGTTTTGTCAATATCATATTATGGTGTTTTTCTGTCCCATTTATATACTTGCTCTAATATTTTATTCCTTTGCATTATTTTCTACTCGTTAAAACTATCTTGTGTTTAATTATTGTTTTTGGCGTTTCTTTGGATGTGGGATATGCTGCTAAAATAAGGATTTCTTCTTCTACCTTATTTTGTGAGAGTAAATGCATTTTGCACTTGTACAGAACTACAGACTAAATATATCTAAATACCATCCTAGTTGCTTCCATCTGCTTTCATTATTGTGAGCCGGGTGTACATTGATAATCAATCGATGTGCCTTTCTTGGTAGGACAAATTAGTAGCTCAGTCTTCCCCATAAATAGCATTGGATAGCAGCTTCATGTCAACATTCAGTGCAACTTTTTCTCTTTTTGGACTAAGCTATATGTCTGTGTCTGTGTTTTGAGTGATTAAGTTGTATTTGTCACTGATGCGCAGTATGTTATGGTAGTTTGCTTGAATTCTAGTAAAATGTGGGTCTTAATTTATTCATTCAGTGCTTATGTTACCTTTCTGGTCTCCTGGATTGGAGGGGATAGATTGGTTTCTCCATCCAATCCAAAGAAGAGATATGTCTTTTGATTATTGTGTTTTTGTTTGTTTAGGGTGCTGAACTTGGTGCTCAGGAAGGAAAGAGTGCAGCAGCATTGGCAGCTTGTAGGACGTTGGCAGAAGAGCTAACAGAGCTGCGTTTCCCAGCTCCTAGGATTCTTGCATTTAAGGTACTTAGAATGAAAATTGATGTTTTCTTGGAAAAAAATACATGTTTTTTTTTGGCTAATTGGGAGTGGTTGTGTCTGTTACAGGAGGGGAGCTCCCAGGCTCGATATTTTGTGTCTCGGTTGATACCAGCACACAAAGATCCTCCTTATGAACAGGTATTTATTGTTATAAATATGTTTGGTTTTGTGAGGGTGAGAAAATAATGGTCAACGATTGGTTATTGTCATATTTATTAATGCAGGAAGCAAGATTTCCTCAGCTTAGAACGTTGAGTGCAGATGAGAGAATAAAGCTGAAAAGTAGTTTTGTTCACTTCGATGATCCTAGCTTTTGTGAGTGGATGCGAAACTTAAAAGTGTTGCCCCCGGAACCTAGCTAGCTGAGAATGATGATCATAACTTGGTTTTTGTCTCCTACTCCTACATCAATCACTGTCATTTTTCCTTGCGCAAGACCAAGAGGGTCCTTATCTTTCCGCTCTAGCCTCATCTACCTATTTTCTCAATTCCTTGTTTTTATTCTCTTTTTATACATACCCTCAATTTTATTCATACTTTTTTTTTTTCCCCATGTCAAACTACAGCCTGCTCAAATCACATTGGTTTTTCAACTTTGCTTGTTTTATTTAGACAGAGCAATAATTGCTTACATGGAATCCACAATTCAATATGGAAAGTTGAATGTTGAGCGACTATATTGAATTTCCCGCACATGCATAGTTGCATACGAAACTTCTGAGTCGAAAAAATAGTTTATATTCATTATGCCAAGTAACCGATTTTATTTTCATATTATTTAACACAATTGCTGCAACTTTATGAATGCCTTCATCTTAGAGAAATAGGAACTCTCAAAGTTATTCTTAGAAATTCTTTGATCAGTCTTGTTTCATATCCTGCACCATAAAGATTGAGCGCAACAGGGCGTGTGCAAGAACAAGTGCCATATTCTTTTTATCTTTTAAACTTGTTAACAATTGATGATTATTAGATGATATGCAAGCTAGCATCAATCAATTGATATTTGAAAGTAAGAATATGAGCGCAGAATGTTTTAAGCATTTATAGATTTCTTATGATCAGTGCTTAAAACATAGAGATATACAAATAGTTGTATGATTCATGAGTTGTAAGCGCGTAAACTTGAGTTGTGACGAAAATTTATTAATGAAGTTTTGTGAAGATACAAAGCATAAATTTTCATACTCGAGTTCATGAAGTGAGACAATCATACAAAGCGCACATCCCGCAAAAACCTAAGATAGACATAAAGAACATAAGTGAAATGATGGAGGTAATCTTATTTCACTAATTGCCATAGGCAGAGGGCAAATGAAAGTACAAAGGTTCAAGCAAATCAGTAGACTCGCTGAGTTTACATGCTGACTAAGAGCGAAAGTAAAACATATAACATTTATGTGCTGAAATTTAATACTACATGCTAGTACAACAATTTATCAATTGAAAGACTTGAATTGAAGCACGTTGACATGTATTGATGAAGTGTCTCTATCTTCATCGCCTATTTAAGTGAGAGATCTTCATACTTGATAGCTGATCGTCATAGTCAAATTATATCTCGAAGTCAATGAAGGCTTTGCTGTCGAGTCTGAGCTTCAACCAATCAATTGGCCTTCGTCTTGAAACCAAAACAAAGGAGTGTAGTGACAGCGTTCAAGAGTTAGTTTCCAAGTCTTGTTGTTATAACTTGAGAACTTTGTCTTGGTCTCCCTTCTCGAAAGATAGACACCCTGAGGGTTGCTGTTTTGTGATTGTCATTGTTGGTCCCGTTTAGAGCAAGTCTTCACACGTGTAGAGGAGAGGGGGGAGAGGGTGAATACACGTGTGTATGATCAGTGACGACTTTTCAACTTTTTTTGCTCTTGACTTAGCCTCTTTCAGTGCATGTTGAGCTATCAACAGATTGAAGAAATAATGCATTGAGGTGTGTGATGTTGAACTCAGCTTGCTGGCGTTTAAACCCCAAGGTTAGCGGACTGTTTTCAACATCTTGAGTGTGTGCGGAAGTGAGACCTAAAACTACTCAATTTTAAGTTTGCTGAAAAAAGTTTTTTCTTAATGCAAAACGTGCGAGTGCAAGTTTGTGTGTGAAAGAATGGCTAGTCACTGAATGTGATCAGCGACTAGTTTTGCTATAAAAAACTATGTAGTTTAATGAAAAACAGTTTATATGGGTAACCTAATAACATATAGACACATAATTTTTAAAGTGGTTCGGAGTAAATCCTGGCTTACATCCACTGTCCTCCTGTTAGAGGTGAATTCTTATAGATTTTTTTTTTTTTTTTCTTGAGGATTTCAGTTGGACCTCAAGGCTCTACAACTGTGGGTTTCAATGGGCACCCACACAGCTGAACTGTGAGTTGTTACAGGCACTCACAAGACCTGATCAAGGGTAGCTATCAGTGAGCAGCTACCATGCCAAACTTGTCTCCTCTTTCTTTTAAGAGAAAGAATCGGCTTTCTAAGTAATGAGACATCCCTTTACATTGACGAACAATATAAAGGATATGGATGCTCGACTAAGCTAAGATATGCGTGTGGCTTAGTTTCTAGTGGGAAAACCTCTGGCTAGATCTTTGAAGACATGAACACTCGAAGAAGGTGAGTGCTCAATGAATCTTGAAGAATTGGAGATCTTAGAGTAAGCGTGAAAAACTATTAGCGCGAGATTTTAACAGTCTTCTTTTCTGGGCACTTATGCTCTCTATTTTCTGATGGAGAGGCCTTGGCTTTTATGGCATAGGAGTCAGATATAACCGTTCGAAGTAATTACACCTTAATCCTCGCTTTAATGACCGTATATTTGTTAATTACTCTCTGACTTTCAATGCGGAAGTAATCGTTGAGAAATTGCAAAGTGTCAGCGACCGGTCTTGTCGGGTGCGGGTGAGGCAACTTTACCGCGGGATTTCTGGGAATTTGATTGCTTCGCCTCTTCTCAATGCACTTTACTCTGTGGCTACATTTCTTGAGGCAGTCTTCTCTCGTCGTGTAGCTTTAACTTATACTCTCTTTATGCTGAACTTTTCTTCCAATTGGAGACTCTGCTGATGATGGTTTATTTGTTCTTCGAGTCTTCTTACTTGAATGTCAGCGTTTGTCCTCATGTTTTATGATGATGAGGGACTTCGCTTGGGTGTCAGCGTCTGCTTGATCAGCATGGTGATCAACAAGTCTTCGTGTACTCCTTAGTCAGCAGCTTCTTCTTCTGTTGTGGCTCTGATCTTCACTTTACGATCAAGCCTGCTTTACACGACTATACTACTTGGTTCATTAACAATGTGAACCTTGCTGAACTACTTGAGTCTTGATATGGGTGGCCTATTCTAGGGAATTGTTCAAAGAGGTTTTGGGATAGGTTCTGGAATCTCATCAAAACCACAAACACCCTGTTAAGTTCCTCTTTACAAATTGTCCTAACATTATATCCCAACAGACATGAATTTCTCCACCAACCCTATCAGAGCTGATTCCACGGGACAAGGGATGAGTAGGGTTCCTTCCTCTATGTCGTAGGTGTAAAATTATCTTATCCCATATTTGCATACTTGTAATATAAGACAAAATGTAAAAACAAGTATGACAAACAATACCAACAATAAAAATACACAAGAGTTGGTAACCAAGTTCGGTGATATATAGAAAGTGAGATAATTAGTTCTCATTTCTAATATAAAAAGCTTGACCGTCACTAAAGCTCGTTGATCCATACTTTGGGACCTTGTCTTTTGAGTGACCACATCAAGTCTCTTTGGATGTGGCATTACATCCTAAGATATTTCCAGATCTGGAGTTGTATTCTCTTCCTCCATTCCTGTGAAATCTAAGACATGTAACAAACTCTTTAGCATCTTGAGAGGAATCACTAAAATTTGGTCAGCACAGTTAAGCTTAAACATTTTGGAAAATCCAATTTAATGGAATGTAGCATGTTGGGATGATATGCAATGAAAACAATGCAAAGTAAAAGAAAAACTTCCAGCATTTAAACTTAAAAAGATCAAGTTCAGGCTAGCCATCAACAATTATCAAAACTGATGCTCAAAGCAACCCCTGATCAATAACTCGGATGAACAAGTTGGTGATCAACAAAGATGGTCATTTTGAACCCCTGCTCTGATAACAATTGTTGGTCCCGTTTGGAGCAAGTATTCACACATGTAGAGGGGGTAGGGTGAATACACGCGTGTATTGTTGGTGATGACTTTTTGACTTTTGAGTGCTCTTGACTCAGCCTCTTTCAGTGCATGCTGAGCTATCTATAGATTGAAGAAATGATGCACTGAGTTGTGTGATGTTGAACTCAGCTTGCTGACGTTTAAACCCCAAAGTTAGCAGACTGTTTTCAACATCTTGAGTATGTGCGAAAGTGTAAGAACTAAATCTACTCAGTTTTAAGTTTGTTGAAAAGAGTTTTTCCTTAATGTAAAAAGTGCAAGTGCAAGTTTGTGTGTGAATGAATGGCTAGTCGCTGAATGTGATCAGCGACTAGTTTTGCTATGAACTATGCAATTTAATGAAATGCATATTGTATGAGTGCTTAACCTAAAAACATATAGACACACAATTTTTAAAGTGGTTTGGCCTAAACCTAACTTACATCCTCCCGTCGGAGGTGAATACTTATAGTTTTTTTTTTTTGAGGATTTCAGTTGGACCTCAGAGCTCTACAACTGTAGGTTTCAATGGGCACCCACACAGCCGAACTGTGAGTTGTTATAGGCACTCTTAAGACCTGATCAAGGGTAGCTATCAGTGGGCATCTACCTTGCAAAACTCGCCTCCTCTTTCTTTTGAGAGAAAGAATGGGTTTTCCAACTAATGAGACATCCCTTTACATTGAAGAACAATACTAATGGTAGAGATGCTCAACTAAGCTAAGATATGCATATGGCTTAATTTCTAAGGAAAAATCTAAGGCTATGCAAACATGAACACTTTAAGAAGGTGAGTGTTCAATGAATCTTGAAGAACCGGAGATCTTAAAGTAAATGTGAAAAAACTATCAGCGCGAGACTTTGACAGAGTCTTCTTTTCTGGGCATGTCTGCTCTCTCTTCTTCTGTTGGAAAGACCTTGGCTTTATAGCGTTCAATCCTAGGGAGAAATGATGATGCATATTCCCAATTCCTTGATATTATTGTTCTCATTCAAGTTTGAGGATGATCTATGTGTATATTGATGAAGTTCCTCCTTGCTTCCTTCCATCCGAATCATTACAGCCTTTCTCTGAACTTATTCTTGTGTTTATCTTGATGAATTCATGCTTGATATGAGGATATAGAGCTCTTAGCATAATGACCTTGCTCATGATTTTTTTAAAAAAACCCTTTCTTCAAAATTTTAGGAAATTACTGTGTACTTGCAAGTTGAATTATGAGAAATTCGTAACATATATGAACTTAATTCTTCTTTAGTGATGAAGTTTTTGATCTTAGCTTTCCATAGACACCTCACACGTCCAAATCCAAGTTCATATGAGCTTATGGTGATGATTTGAAGTTGATAAGTCAAAACTTCTGTTTTTGGAAAAACAACATTTACATCAGTTTTGATCACTTTCCTTTGTCTGAATCAAGAAACTTATAGCATAAAAGTTGTAGCTTGTCATATCAGGTTTTTGTTGATACCAATTTCATTCAAGATGATCAAGTAATGAGTGAGTGAGATATCCTAGCTTGAAGTTCCTATGCCGAATCTGTCAAATGTCTTGTGTACAGATTCTTCACCTCTATTGATAAGATGATATCTCACACTTCACTTAACCTGGAACCATGATATCTATCTTGTTTGCCCAGCTTGAAGTTATGATAAGTGAGGATCAAATAGTACTTTTTTAAAGTGATGCTGAATTCTCTTCTTCGTATAATCAATGTCAAATAAGGATTCATAGCTCATGACTCACTCATTTTCAGAACACCTAGGGTGGAACTTATCCGCTATCGGAATCGTCTTTTAATTTGTTTAATCCAAAACTCAAACGGTCTTTTAAATTCTTTGTTTATTTATTTTCTTATTTATTTTCGTTATTAGTTTAATAAAATTTGATATTTTTGCAGTTGGAAAATTTGAGGAAATCTCGCCGATCCTTTGAGAGAGATCTTGCTTACCACTATCTAAGCAGTGTGGGCATATTAAATGAAAGTCGGAATTATTTTTGGTGTAAAACGACGCATCAAATTTTGGCGCCGTTGCCGAGGATCGGTTTTAAGTAGTATTTTTTTCTGAATTTTTGACTTGTATTTTTTTTTTTGAAAAAAATTTGCTATTTTTTTTTTTTTATAGATAATATGGTTAACAACAAGGAAGAAGATCCAAAGCTAGAAGATCGGGTGATTAAGGAGTTACGCCGTCATAGGAGCAATCAACCATTGTGTATCGTTTTGCCAATCATTAATGAGAACTTCAAAATCAAGCCGAGCTTTATCCAAGTGCTTCCTAAGTTTGGTGATCGACCTGGAGAGAGTGAACATAAGCATCTTGCTGAATATGATTTAGTGTGCTCTACTTTGCGCCCACAAGGTTTTTCTGATGATAATTTGAGATTACTAACTTTTTCTCATACCTTGCAGGGAAGGGCTCAAGAGTGGTTATTTGATCTCCATCCTAGTTCCATCAATTCTTGGAATGATTTAGAGGAGCAGTTTTTGAGTAAATTTTATCCCGAATCTAGAGCTGCAAATTTGCTAATGGCTATTAGTAGCATTAAGCAAAAGAATGGGGAAATTTTATCTAATTATTGGGAGAGATTTCAACAATTGTGTCGTAAATGTCCAAACCATGGTTTTTCAGAATATCAGTTGCTCACAAATCATTTTTACCATGGTTTGTCTTCTTTTGATAGGAAAATCATTGATGTTGCTTGTGGAGGAACATTGATGAACAAAACGTTGAATGAAGCAAGACAACTCATTGTTGATATGGTTTCCAATGATCAACAATATGAACACGAGGACCATGATTGGTACGAGCCTGTCAAAAGAGAGGAAGCAACATATAGATTGAATGTGGACGACAAGATTGATGCTCTGACTTCTTTAGTTAGAGGACTTGCCGTAGCTCGAGCCGAGCAAGCATTTTTTAGCTCTAGAGATGCACAAATGAGGAATCGGAATGACCCATTCTCGAATTCATATAATTCAAGATGGAAAAGTCAGTCGCCAGTTGGGCAGTATGGCCATACCGACCACACTCTAGAATCAGATTTGAGGGAAATAGTCAAAAGTCTTGCTCAAAATCAAATGTCGTTCCAGCAAGATACACGAGCTATATTTAGCAGTTTGGGTACACAGATCACACAATTAACCACTCAAGTTATTGAACTTCAGACGAGTAAGGACAAACTCCCATTTCAGCATGAGATCAACCCAAAGGAGTATGTCAACTCTATAAATATGTTTAGTGAGTGTGTGTTGACCGAGCAAGAGCTTGAGAATGATGAAATCCATGAAAAGTCACAAGAATTTGGAAATCTTTTGTCAAAGGTAAGTGAAGATTTTGAATTTTCTAATTCCAAATCACTAATTCCACCACTTTTTCCTTCTAGGTTGGTTGATGATAGCATGAATAAGGAAGATGAAAAAGAGATCCTGAAAGAGCTTAAGCTTGAGCAAGTTATTTTCAGTAGTTTCACGAGCAAGGATGCAATTAGAGGAGGTGATAAGGAAATTGAAGAGGTGATCACGCAGTTGAATTCTGTGAGTGAAGTTTTTGCTCTGAACCAGTCAGATAGTATGCCCTTACCGCTCGAACTGGAAAAACTGAAGTCGTTTGATGTCCAAACTCCGTAGTCACACTTGAAGCCACTACCACAATATTTGAAAAGTGCAAGTGTGGGGGAGAATTACGCACCTTCTACCAAAGAGTTTTGCATGGGGCAGGAAGGAAAATTGGTTGGAGTTTTGAAGATGCATAGAAGTGACGTTGGGTGGATTTTGACCAATTTCGAATGGATGAAGCTTGCTATTTTCAAGGGGATCAATTTGGCATTGCCTAAAATTTCTTGATCATGGAGCTCAAATTGTGTCGAGCCTAAGACCTTAAATAAGCGCGCTACTTGGTAGGCAACCCAAGAATTTTTCTTTGCTTTATTTCTTTTATATTTTTTTTTTGTTTCATTAAAAAAACATAAATAAAAAGTAAGTTACTTATTTCTTTTGTAATTTTTTTTGGGTAGATTTGTGAGGTTTGGAGGCTGAAATAAAAGAAGAAAATAGTCGAACGATTAGTCCATATCATCTCCATCAAGGCTGCAAATAGATCAGTATGCCCATTATACCCATACTGGACGCAAGGCATATATCTCACCACACGATATTGAAGCAATTCAGGGAAGTTTTATGTTCTTCATTTCTTTTATAGTATGGCTTTATGTTTGTTTTTGTATCTTCCTACACAATGAGGACATCGTATGTCTAAGTGTGGGGGATACTTTTACCTTTCCGTGTTTTGAATTTCCTTAAAAAAATTGAAAAAAAGAGTCATTTTTTTTAGTTTTTTGGCAACCGTGAGATGGGTAATTTGAATGGAAAGGATTAAGATTGGTTTGGGAATATTTTGTTGTTTTTCTTTCATGATGAATATGTGTGTTAGATGCCCACATGTGTTCTTGGATGAGGAAAAAATGCAAAATTGATCATTTATTGTTGAAAACCTACTTCAATTGTGAGGATTGAGCCTTGTGAGCAAAATTATAATATACTCTTTGTTTCTTTATTGAGAGTTTCACACTTGACTTCTTGATGCTTGATTTGCCTTGTTGCCATAATCGAAATTGTTTTTTGAGATTCTTGCATGAAAATGATTTAGCTTTCTTAGCTTATTTATTTACCTACCACCATATTTTATCCCCCTAGTGAGTCCCTTTGTGCTTTATTATTATCCATTTTCTTTGAAAATTAAAGCTCACTCAATTATAAACCTTTAGCCTTTCTTTTAACTTTCTTTTTGTCCCACTGAAAAATATGCAAGTAGTTGACTTATATTGAGATGAGTACTCTATTTATTTGGGATTGTTATGAGATGGAAAAAAAAAAAAGAGAGGGAGAAATGTAGTATACTTTTGAGAATAGATGAGTGGGAGGAAAAAAGTTGAAAAAAAAGAGAGTTGAAGAAAAAAAAAAGAATAAAAGGAAAAAGAAGTTGAAAAAAAAAAAGAAAAAAAATGAAAAAAAAGAAGAAGAAGGAAGCTTGAAGGTCATGTCTGTTTAAAGGAGTAAGAGTAGCGTGACGTCAAGCTTAAAAAAAAAAGTAAAAAAAAGAAAAAAAAGAAAAAAAAAAATGAGAGCTTGTTATCTTTGAATTTTGTATTGTCTTCCTTGTATTTTGGATTTGAGCACAACAATGTTTTTTGTAGAGTTACTCTTGAAGCTAAATGAAGGTTATTAGGTTAAATACTTGCATATTTTCAGTTTTATAAGCCTATTTTTATCCTTCTTCTTTTATCCTACCTATGCACCCTAACCCCATTACAACCTTGAACAAGACTTATTGATTTGTGCATGAATTTCTAATTTTTGCAGTGGAGATATTGACATATGGGCAAACTTATGGTAGAAAGTTTTCAAATTGTGATTGAGAGTTTCAAATTTGTCCCTATTTTCTTTGAGAGACTTGGAGTGAACTTGGTGAGGCTTGGATAGTGATTTTGACTTGAATGAAGGGCATTTGCATATTTTTTTGATTGGAAGAATGGTTAGTGGTTTGAATGGTTGTGTCTTAATCCTACCCATGATTCTTATTCATTAAACCATTGCCAAATTCTTGTTTAAATGTTTTGAGTCTAATTTGGTAGTTTCTTGTCTATTGTGTTTCTCTGATTTGGTTTTATGCTCGAGGGCGAGCATTGTTTAAGTGTGGAGGAGTTTGATTGAACATTTATTCTCTAGTTATTTTTTAAATATTTTGATGAATTTTGATGTCGCTTTGAGTAATAATGCCTTGATTTGGATTAGTTGTGAATTTTATGTGTTTTTGTAGGAGAAATATGATTTTTGGTGATTATGGATGAGTTTTGGAAGATACTTTCGAAGTTGGGACGAAGCAAAAGAAGAAGCGGTCTGCTGAAAGTTCAGGCGGAGTGCCCATACCGCCTATGAAGTACTGGAGCTGAGCGAAAAATGAGGATTTTCGGGATTTTGGACTTTTATTTGGGTTTAATTAATTCCACACGGGATTAATTAATGTAATAGTGATTTTTAGGAGTTTATTTAGTTTATAGACTTTTTAATATTATTAGATATAGTTAATTTATTTCTTTTCTAGATATATTAGGTTTTGGGATTTATTTTCTTAATATAAGGGAATTCCTTAGATATATAAAGAGGATTAGGTTAGACTAAATAGAGGACTTACGTATTGAACCTCAAAGGAGCAGAACGGCTGAGAATAAGCCTCACGCTATTCTTTTTCTTTCTTTTACTTTTAATTTGTTTATGAGTTTTAGCTAATTTTCTTTATTCCGGCAAAGACAAGAAAGCCTTGGCAAGATTATTCTGTGAGATCTAATATGTTTTTATACTTTGATTTATATGCTTGCATATGTTATTCTCTGTGTTTATTTTTATGAATTGTTTCATGCTGCTAGGTAGTGCACAATATTTAGTAGTTTGGAATTAATTTATAGCCAATTGAATCGGTCATACGTAATCATGGTTAGATTTAATTTGTGGTAAATTGGCTTGTTTAAAGTTAAGGGAACAATAGTCTTCATTCGACAATCTTGCGTTAGAGTTTGTCGGTTTTGAATCGGGTTTCTCTAGTTTTTAATAATGTCGGTTCATTAAATCTATAGAGCGTCTCTTATGGTTGTCAGCCGATTAGGAAAATAACTGGTGAAGCGCCTTCCTGGTTATCGAGAATTTATGGAGAAATAAGATCGCGTCAGAAGTGTCTTCGGTGGTCATAACTGGTTTGTCTGCATTAAATTAGAGTTATCTTTGCGTCGATGATCAGAATAATCGAGCTAGGGTGGAACTTGTCCGCTGCCGGAATCGTCTTTTAATTTGTTTAATCCAAAACTCAAACGGTCTTTTAAATTCTTTGTTTATTTATTTTCTTATTTATTTTCGTTATTAGTTTAATAAAATTTGATAGTTTTGCAGTTGGAAATTTGGAGAAAATCTCGCCAATCCTTTGGGAGACGATCTTGCTTACCACTGTCTGAGCAGTTTGGGCATACCAACCGAAAGTCGGAATTATTTTTGGTGTAAAACGACGCATCATAGCCCAGTGATGTGTGTCTCCATACACACTCACAACTATGTTTCCGCTAATAGTCTCGAACTCTTGTCAAGCTATAATTGAGTTAACCACGAGATGTTTTGTAATAAGTAAATGTACCTCATGAATCTTTAATGTAAATAATTACAAGAGTCGGCATGTAAAATATAACTCCTTAATTCTTCATTTTCACTTCACTCTTCACACTTTGACCCTATTTTTTATCATTTCTTTTTATCACATAACCATTTCTTCCTCACATATAAATGCAACAATATAAGTCCCTCAACAAATATTCATCGGCCATTTTAATTTCCCAACCTTCAGTTCAGCCTCTTCGTAGCGCACTGGCGATCCGGGAAGGTCGGAAAACCGGGGCGTTATAATAATTTACGTATTATAAAACATGAAAAATTGTTTAATGCATTGGAGTAGTATTTATCGAGTTCGACGGGTTGAAAATGGAAAGATAGACAAAAATATTGAGTGAAATAAGAAGTTAAGTTGTCGAGGGCCCAACCAGTCCAATCCGGCTCAATTCAAGTCTTGTCTTGTATAGGCCGGCACAAGCTCGGCCCGATTCAAAAGATGGTATGGGCTGCCGGCTGCCCCTTAAACATCGTTCCTTAACGGACTACTATTTCTTTGTTACCCAGGCCAAGCCCGAGCCCTACCCAGGCCCGATGCATGGCCCTCAAACTGTTCCGCTTAAAGCTGGTGGGTCAAGGAGGAGAGGGCCGTTCCAATCGACAACTTTAAGGCTTTGTTTGCTAGCCCATATAGGATAAGTAGAGATAGGGCTAATCATAGATATGGTAACTTGATGTGTGAGATCACATGAAGCTTAGGTAGCTGGAATATGGTGTTTGGTACGTATGATGTTGAATATGGATATCTATGTAACTTGTTTGGTAAATAAAATTATAACATGATAAAAATATCAATTTACTGATATGCCCTCACCAGAGCCGGACTTGCCTTAAGGCATACAAGGCATGGGCCTTGGGCCCAAAATTTTTGGGGGACCAAAAAAAAAAATTAAAAAAAATAGTACTAATATTATTTAATTGATAAAAAGTTGGTTGATCAGTAAGATTATACGGATTTGATAAATACATTTGCATCCAAAACTACACGACGTGTTGTAATTAGATGAGGTAAGTATTTTTTTTTTTTAAATATTTCAACTAATTATTACTTCCTCGTCTCACTTCAATCGTCTCACTTTCTTTTTCAGTTTGTTTCACTTCAATCGTCTCATTTCCTTTTTAGTTTGTCACATCTCATAAATCATGATGCATAAAAGCATTGGTCCACCAATATTTATTACACAAATGTCACTCCTTAATTTTTGTGCAAAAAGTAAATGGGACGATTGATATAAGACGGAGGAATATATTTTTTCTCGCTTAGTAAGGACCTTTCTTTTTTGTTTTCGCCTAGAGCCTGGCAAAGCACAGGACCGGCCCAGGCCCTCACAAAATTTCCTAATTTACATTCCTATCAAGCTTTTCCCCCCAATAAGGTCGACCCATCTTCATTTTTTTTCCCGCGCTTTTCATTCGACCCTATAAACGCTCTAAACAAAGAAAATTGAAGCGCCGCCCTAAACGTAACTGGGTGAGGAAGAGAGGTGTGGCCGGCGATCCCAAGAGACGTTGGCAAGAATACTGCATCGACATGGCTTCAACACATGAAGGTCAGAATTTAGTTGCCATTTTCGCTAAAAATTCCCTGGGTTCCTTGACATGAACATAGAGATTTTATTTTTCTCTTTTCTATTGAATCAGAATAATTTATATAAAAAGCTCCTCCATTCTTTGATGCTCAATATATACAACTTGAAGAATATCAGCTTTGTTGCAGCTTCTTAAGAACAAAAAAACCCCTAATTTTAACTACAATAAATTTGAAAATATCAACTGCAGAAGACACTTTTGCTTTATGAAAATGTGAGAATCAAATGTTGGAAATTTGGTGTTTTGACCAAATAAATAATAATTAATATTTAATTTATTAATTAAATTAAATATTATATTATTGTTCTACTCGCGAAGTAGATAAACGTGGTGTATTTATATGCTCAAAACTGATTTCCGGTGAGCGAGATATAAATGTTAAAAGGTTGGTGGAGAGTTACTTCTTTCTTGAAAGAAGTGTAAGTTAAGTGGTTGTGGATGAGGTCGGCTTCGGCCTCGGGTCTTAGTCTTTGACTTCGGCTTCAGCCTAGGTCTGCGACTTCGGCTTCGGACTCGGTCTTGGTCTTCGACTTCGGCTTCGGCTTTGGTCCTCGATCCTAGACGTCGGCCTCGGTCCCGGCTTCGGCCTCGGGCTCGGGCTTTGGTCCTCGGACTTCGGCTTCGGCCTCGGTCTTTGACTTCGGCCTCGGCTTAGTCACTTCGGCTTCGGCCTGTGCCACTTCGGCATCGGACTCTGCCTTCGGCCTCGGTCTTTGCCACTTCGGCTTCGGCTTATGTCAGGACTGTGCCACTTCGGTTTCGGCCGATGCCACTTCGGCTTCGGCACCTCGGATGACTGCCTAGCTCAGCTGCATCCGGAAGAGGTTCTGGAAGGTGACTCTTCAGCTGAACAGTCAGGTGACTCTTCAACTGAACTGTCAGCCTTTTCACCTTTCATCTCCACCACTACCTCAAATAGCCTTTATGGCTGATTAATGCATTTAATGCATTAAATTCCCCTACATAGTGAGCAGCTTATAAATAGAGGGGATTGTAGGCATTTGAAGGAGAAGCATAAGACATAAAATCGCATCTTGCTGCATATTTCTCCTTTGTTCATTGTTCGAGCTCAGTTTTCACCTATATCCAGTTCGCCGGAGCTCTTGAGTTTTGCGGTGCTGCTACTCACGAGACGAAAGTCGTTTTATCTTTGGGGATGATACGCTATTACCGAGAGCACTACCGGGGCGTATTTTGTCTTGCGGAAAGAGGATTTTCCTCGACTCGACTTTTATTATTATATATATTTATTTTTTGTTCGTTGTAATCTTCATTTACATTTGTACGCCCGGCAAGTTTGTACTCAATTTTCCAACATCAAATACTTACTTATTTTTCACCTTCAATTTTGTAAATAAATTGACTGATCTATGCCCAAAACTTTGTCTGCATCTGCAAGAAAATGAAGACATTAAATCGATACTACGCAATGGTTTCTTGCCCGTTCCGTTTTTCCGTTGCTTCTTGCAGAATATGGGCACTAAAGATTAGGTTCCGCGGTCGAACAAGATCGAAAGATTAACATAGACAAACTTGGAGAGTATTGATGTTTCTGATTGCGGCATTGAGACCTAACACAATTTCTTCATCGTCTTCAGCAGTTCGTCATCTTCGTGTAATCAAATTTGCTGCTGGATTTTGAGTAGGTTTTCTATTTGTGAGATTGTAGAAAAAGGGTAGAATAGGGTTTACATCATCTAAGTTGGAGAACTGTTCCAATGGTGTTTCAGAACCGGGGGGGGAGGTCCGACACATAGTTCAAAGCACTACAGTAATATTAGCTCGGGCCGGGTTTTTAAAGCGGGCTTCTTTGATAGCAAACATAGATACCAAACAATAGTATTACCCTTGATAAAAAGAAATAAACCAGTATAACATGGCTAACAAACAAAGCCTAAGGCTGCGTTTGGTAATCATCTCAAGATGAAGAATGATGATTCATCTTAAGATGACTCATATAAATAGTGTCAAGATGAATCATTCATCTCACCATTTGGTAGCAAAAAAATCAGACCCGGATGATATCATATTGTGTTTGGTACAAATTGCAAAACTCTAGATTAAAATTTAAATTGACTATTTTACCCTTATTAAATACCCCTACCGATTTCACTTTTTATCGTTGAGATTAAATAGTACCCTTTATTATGTATTATTTATTACTCTGTATTATTATTATTATTATTATTATTATTATTATTATTATTATTATTATTATATTGTTGAGTTATTATTTTTATTATTCTTGTTATTATTATAATTATTACTATTATTGTTATTATTTATTATTATTATTAATATATTTATTATTATTATTATTATTATTATTATTATATTGTTGAGTTATTATTTTTATTATTCTTGTTATTATTATAATTATTACTATTATTGTTATTATTATTATTATTATTATTATATTTATTATTATTATTATTATTCTTGTTATTATAATTATTACTATTATTATTATTAAATTAATATTATTATTTATTATTATTATTACTATTATTATAATTGTTACTATTACTATTACTATTAATATTATTATTATTATTATTATTATTATTTTATTAAATTATTAATATTTATTATTATTATTATTATTATTATTACTACTATTATTGATATTATTTATTATTATTACTATTACTATTACTATTATTATTATTATTTTATTACATTATTATTATTGATTTATTATTATTATTATTATTATTACTATTATTGTTATTATTTATTTATTTATTATTATTATTATTTTATTACATTATTATTATTATTATTATTATTATTATTATTATTATTATTTAAAATCGTATAAATACATAAGGGTAAAATGGTAAGAGAGAGAAAGTATTGTGTTACTGTTTTAATGAGTTCACCTCATCCGACCAAAAACGTGAGATGACTAAACAAGGCGGAACAGTGAAATATCAACGGGCCTTGTATTCATCTCGGGCCCTCCAGTTTATTTTAGTTGGTTACCAAACAGTGAGATGAACCAAGATGATCTCTCTCATCTTGGTTCATCTTGGTTCATCTTCTTTACCAAACACACCCTAATAGTTCAATTTAGGAGTATTGTTTGAATTTAAACAATTCCACGTAAATACCAATAAAACCACAAAATGACAAAACAAAAAAAAAATGAAGTAAAAATTGGAGGGTTTAAGAGCTGGAAACTCAGTTCTTTTTACAGAATTGCAATTGCAATGGCTTCGATCTCAAACTTTCTCCGCTACGTCAGCAGCAAATTCGAGTACTCCGTCTCTCTCTATCAAAAGGTAACCCATATTACCCAACGATCATATGTTGATGTATGTATATATTAGCGAATTCTATACTTTTTTATTTATTTCTATTATTTCTGGAGAATGGAGAATGGGGCTCTCGTTATTCATGTCACTGCGGTGGCTAAACATTTGATTGTTAGATGTATGTGTCTATGTTTTTTTTCTCTTTCTTTCTCTCATACGATTTTGGAGTATTTATGATCCTTTGGTGGAGGATTGGGATGGGGAAGATAGAAGATTAGTACGATGAATCTGATGAATACTTGAACTAACAAGGCATTGTAGCCCAGATTTGGAGCTTATTTTCTTGATTCATAGCAAAGAGCGAAATCTAGGAAGGAATTATTTTTCTTATATTTGGTTTTATGTTCCTGAATTTCGGCGACTGCTCTTGAGCCTCCCCAAGTTTCCTGGAATTCATGGTACTAAGGGCTTGTTGTTTTCAGAATTTGGAATTTTGTGGATAGTTAGTTCGACGGATAGAATGTTTGATTCAATAAAATTGATAAATGTATCATATGTTTATTTTGATGCATTGTATATATCGTATCATAATCTCTTTAGGTGGGATATGTATAAACATTCAATAACTTAAAACCAAAACAATTGGACATTGTTGACTAATTTCTAGGAATCCATCTTTATCCGCTTATTCTTCAAAGTGAACGAGACCTTAGTTGTGATTATGTCTCACACTCACGTGCTTTAGGTCAGAATATTGTTAAATAAAGAGGGAGTTTAAGAGATTGTGTTCTCATTTGTTTCATGTCGAGAAATTTACAAAAAATAATCGGACATTCCAGCTTGTACTAGGTTTTTGGTGACAACAAAGCTTATAATGGTGATCTGTTATCTGTTATTTTCCTTGTCTCAATCTTAGGAATCATGCTTCACCACGTGAATCTTATGTGATTGCAGAACCATGGACGCGTGGATGCTAAAAGCTTTGATACTATTCTGAAAACTATTCTTGTAGGAAAGCTGACATTTCTGTATCAGAATAAAGGGGAAGAGGTAGCTCCTACAAGAGTGGCTCAAGGTGGAACTTTTCTGGTTCGGAGAATACCAGATGCAGATCCAACGTATGACTTTCAATTTTCAAGAGTTATTTGATAGAATAACTCTATCTTGATACCTCTAGGTTGGGTCTTTGGGAAAATCTTTGTTTTTCTGCTTTCAAGTAGCTTACACAAAGTTGTATTCGCTAAATTTATTTATTTATTTAATATTTTTTTGAGAGAATTATTCACAAAATTTAACTCTCTTCTTATTACCCCTTACTTGATTGGAGGGTAGAAGGAAATTCCTTCTACTGGTCAATGGGTGCTAGCTATATATTACACACAAGTGCACAACATCAGTTAATTATCAACTGTATGTATGTATGTATGCATGCATGCATGCATACATACATACGAGGAGAGATATATGAGTTTGACAGCAGAAATTTATCTGCCTATGTTTGCTTTGGATTTAAGTTGCTGATTGCATGTCTGGTTTGTCTTAGAAATGTATATGTAGGGGACCTGGTAGTGCTGAAGGACCCTATGAACTCAGAAAAGTATCTCGTCCGGAGGTTAGCTGCCATTGAGGGATACGAGATGGGTTCCACTGATGAAAAGGATGAACCTTTTGTTCTAGAAAATAACGAGTGCTGGGTTCTAGCTGAAGATGACGACCTAAAACCCAAGGTATACGCTGCTTATGCTCGAGTATTTCTCTTCAGTCTATCCATATAATGTTTCCTAGCAAGATATAACTCCTTCCATTTGCAACTTTCGTGTCCCATGTTCCATTGTAATCCTGTTCCAGTGTAGAGCCAAACAATCTTGATTATGAGCAGTTGTCATCTTTGAACTACTCGAGTTGATGTTAGCTGTTTGACCCTTCATAATGAAATGCATACTGTACTACATTGAAGTGCACAGTTAGAAAACTTGATAAGAATGTAGTACATTTTATGCGCTAAAAACTTTCTCCATTGATCTATTAATAATGATAAAGATCCTAGAAAAATAAATAAATCTGCATCGTCACGTGTTCAAGTTACACAGTTTGTTAAATCGTTCAGGGTAATTATGTTACATTGTTGATGTTTGGATGACGCAATTATTATAGTATTGTACTTATCCTAAACGAGCAATCAAAGATTGGTGCTTACTTTTATATCTATCCATTTGTTGGAATTTATTTTTGTGGCAGGACTCCCATGATAGTCGAACATTTGGTCCAGTTGCTATGAATGACATAGTTGGTAGAGCTATATATTGCCTAAAGAATGATGTAGATCATGGGCCTGTGGATAACAGGTTAGATTTTTATTTTTATTTTTATTTTTATTTTTATTTTTATTTTTATTTTTATTTTTATTTTATTTTTATCCCTCTATACAAATTCTAGCAATTATGGCTTCACAATGAATCACGACTAATAATAATGCTGCTTTTTCAGCCATCTCAGTGTAAGCGAGGATTCTCCAGTACTGGCAATGGAACTTGATGTTGATGAGATGAAGAAGAATCACAAACAGTAGATTCACATAACAGTCCTCCATGGACTTTTCTCAAGTTCGGCCCAAAATAAATGTGGTAAATTGACTGAATATTCATCTTTTTAAATGGATGGTAGCTTGTTGAGTTCTTTCATAGAAAGTATTTTGATTTGTGTATCTTCGGTTCTTCGGGAAATTACAATAAGCACCATATTCATTATTCAATATTCAGTTCACACGCGATGATGGCTAATATATTATTATGTCTTTAATAAAACTTGTGACTTGCTGTTTTCACCATTGCTGGGAATTTGACTAAAACCAGCATCATTATCAGTTATCGAAAACGCATATATTTCTTTGTTGAGAGGGGCAATTCGTTGAATTGGGGTGAAGCTGTGCCTCGTTTTCTGGTATTCTCTAAAACTCTTTTTCTCACCAACTCAAGACTTGAGAACTTCATCTTTGTTTATCAGTTTGTTTGTTAAGCTTAAACAATTTTCAAATTTTCATTTCTGTTGCTTGCAATTTTCTTGATATAATCTTATTTATTGTACATGGATGATGGAAATGTAGCCAATGTGATGCTTCTACCTGAAACCTTTTCCAAAAATTCCGATCTCTAATAATAATAATAATAATAATAATAATAAATCATTTTGTATAAGCGCTCCTAAATCTGACTGTTATGTGGTAATTGGTATAATGCATGCATTTTTCTTATTGAACCGAAATTATAATTATACGTATTTTATTTAGACAAGTAATATGAAAGTTGTCAAGACCAAAATCGTAACTCTTATTTTCGGATATTATCCCAATCAATTCCATTTATCACGACATTGAACCACAGATTGTTTTTTGTGATATTATGTTGCTAATTATTGTGTTGGCCTGATAATAATACTAATGATAACAATATCCATTCAAGCTATGATAATAATATTATCTAGTGTTTGGTGGATTGTATTAAAAATCTATATAATATTATTATTGTTTGTTGATAGAAAGAAATAAAACACATACTAACTTTCATTGGACTATTGTAACCTTTAATTAGTTTTGAAAGTACAATGAAGATGGCAATGCAAACTGATGACTTACTTTTTGGTATAAAAGACGAGCTTTTATAAATTCAAGTTTTTTTTTTTTGGCTGAAGATGTGTATGAATGATACAGTGATTTTATGGATCTTCCACCCAGATTTTTTTGGTTATTTTTGTAAACAATGCTATTTTACTACATATTTTTTCGTTTGGAGCAGAGCACGAAAGGATAAGATTCAGGATTTTTTTTTTTAAAAAAAAAGTTAATTTTACTGTGCACACAGAATTACTTGACATAACAGTACTTTTAACGTGGGGCCTTGCTTTTATATAGGTCCCCCATGTTTCTCCAAGTTTTCTTATAGCGAGTACCAAACAAGAATATACGACGAGATTATAGTATAATATGGCTTTATATGCATCATCAAACAGGGCCTGTATTTATAGAAGGCTATATATTTCTTGTGACACGATTATTAAAAAAAATATAGATAGATGGTTGATAAATTTTTTAAAATGGGGATATGGGGCCTACTAGAGAGAAAATTAAGTAATAAAGTAGTGGTTTTTATGTAAATAATGAAAAACAAGGGTTTAAAAGGGGTTTGGGCACGAATGTACTAAAATGAAAGTATCGCACTTTTGGTGAACTCCTAAAATAAAAAGAGTATTGCACTTTTTGTAAACAAAAAGATTAAAAACTTGGTTCTCTTTAGTTTCGAAAAAATTAAAAAGAGCATCGCAACTCTTTTAAATCTCATCTATGTTCTTATATCACGATATACAACGTTATAAAATTGTTGTCTAAAATAATGAAGGATCGGACAATAACCTATCGAAAAAGAAAAGAAAAATTACTAACTGAATCCAACAATTCTCTGCGAATATGATGAAATTTTAAGATTCAAAAGCTAAACTTCCCTCAACTAAGAGCTCATAATGATAATGTCTCGTTTGGTAGCAAGAGTAAGATAAGTTGAGATAAGACAAGATGAAATAAGTTGAGATAAGAAAATGTAAGATAAGTTGAGATAAAAAATGTATTTGTGTGTTTGGTAGAATTATTTTAACTCATGATAAAATCACAAATTACATAATTACCCTTGAAATTTTTTTTTGAAAACATAAATTTTTTAATTTAGTTTCTTATTAATTTTATATTACATCAAATTGAAACACAAAACGTAAAAAAAAGAAAAAAAAATATGAATTCTATATTTTATCAATTTTTATATTAGAAAAACTAAAATAAAAAATAAAAAAATTATTGCTCATCTCTTATGTCTCTTCCTCTCCCCCAAATCTGAGCTCTCTCTCCCTCAGAACTCTTCTGATGAGACGGGACCTAGCATTGAAGAAATCAATCGGGACTTGCAGCTCGGGGGACCAGTGACGAGATCAAGAGCCAAGAAGCTGCAAGGATATTTGCAATGCTACATTCCGAAAAGATTGGAAGATGAAGGAACCGGATGTCATCATTACAAATTGGTGACTTTTACAAGTGTAGAAAATGATATTTCGGAGGCCCATTAAGAGGAAACGAAACTGAACTTATAATTATTTTATTTTAGGCCCAATTATCACAACATGTTAAGTGATTAATTTGCCCTTTTTCTTAGGCCCATTACTTGGTATTTTCGGTCCTCTTAGATTAGTATTTATGTTTAATTTTCGTTCATACTCTTCAGACTTGATTGAATGAAAACATCTTTTACGCTATTCTCTTGTCTCATAAAATTGAAGGTTCTTGGTAGGGTTTGTTGTTGGCACTTCAAACTTGAATTCAATCGACTCGTTCGTGATATCTCGTAGTATCCGGGTTAGTCGAGCCACGAAGATTGCTTGATAATCGCGTTTCGGATCCTTGAAGATTCGAGGTTCCATTCTGAAAATTTTTATCCCTTTTAATTTCGAATTTCGTTAATCCTTTGTTTGATTTTCATTCTCAGCCATTCCTCATCTTTCATACATCACAAATATCCATTACCCATCGTTCGTATAACCATCCGATCCCAGAAAACCCTTAGATTAATTCTAAATCCGTTTTTGAGCCCTAAATCTGACCTGAAAATACCCACCGTGCCAAATAGAAAACTACTCGTGCGTTTTTGCTGAATTTTGGATATGTTCTTCATAACCATAATTCGTGACTTTTGTTAAAATTTGAGCTTAATCGGACTTGAATAGCTTAGGTTTCTGACGACGCCTATTCAGTGTATTTTCGGTAGGTTTTGAGTATAGTTGGATATATTGGATTTAGATTGGGAATATTTTGGGGGTTTTAAATTTGGTTCATAGTATAATTAAGAGTCCTAATTTCAGTTGTATCTTTGGGTCGAGTCCTTTCGTAACTGACGTTGTTCGTGTCCTTAGCTTCCTCGTATACTGTGCTCGCATCATCTTCTCTCTCTCATCTCTCACGTTGGTAGCTTAATTCTTTCTCTCCGACCTGATATGGTACTGTAGTCGAAGTGTTTGTCGGAGTGCCGCGACAAAGAAAATCGAGAATGAGGGAGGGACGACAACCCTCTGCTCTGCTGCTGCTCGAGGGTGGTGTGTTGATGGCAGATCCGGCGGTTGTGCGTCGCCGGATTTCTGAGAGAAGGGTAATCAGAGTCAAGAATCGTCATCTTCACCAGATCTTCATATAAGCTTGAGTACTATTCCAATGGATGTTCCGAAACGGGGGGTGAGGTCCGACATTTAACTAAAAGCGCTACAGTAATTTTAGCTCGGGCTAGGTTTTTAAAACGGGCTTCTGTGATAGCATATATGGATACCAAACAATAGTATTATCCCCAATAAAAATGATTATCCTAGTATAACATGGCTATCAAATATGGCCTTATTACTAGATTCCCAGAGTTTATCACTGAGTAATGCTATATAGAAACATTATGATCAGTCATAATCTCTTTATTGTATATTATGTTATCTTTGACCAATATGGTTTTACAAATAATTATTTACAGAATCACACAACTACAACTCCGTATGGATCATGGGATGGTTTATATTGAAAATCTAGAAATTCTAACGATTTTCTTCTTCATTTATTTTTGACACTGACAAAGCCTGAAACAATTTAAGCTCCAATCACGAAAAGCGTGGCTTCTCTAGTGTGAAGTACTTCCTCCGTCTCACTTCATTTGGCATATATATATATATATATATATATATATATATGAAGATTAAAATATACAAACAGGTTAAATGGAGTGGGACTGATACGAGTATATCTCGTATTATTAGAGATTATCCTTTATATTTATTGTTTAGATTATAGTATATCTTTTCCATTTTTGTTTAGGTTTTAGCATTATAAATAGAGTGTTATTAGGAGCATAAAATTATAACAAGAATTAAATCAAATTATCTTCCTCATTGTCGTTTATTTCTTTTTCCTTCTTGCACAAGTTTTTTTCGTTCTTCTCAACCCTAGAAGGGTTTGTTTTCATTCTCGCACAACTCGACGTGATTGACAGGCACGGCCTGCGACTGCCTTCTACGTCCCTCATCGGAGAACAACTTGTTCGCCGATTGCCGATAGGAGAGTCCTTCTCTTATCAATTGGTGCTTTCATTCTTGAACCATGTCCTCCGCAACGAACTACATCACGAGCCACGCGGATACTTCGATCGCCAGTTCGGCACCCCAGCCGGCCATCATCAGTCCGCCGCTGAACTCCACTCCACCGTCATCGTCCACCACACAGGCATCTATGGAGGCTATTCTCTCTATGATGCGCAGGTTGGAAGCGAGATTGGATGCTTCAGAACAGAGGTGGTCCATATCGGCGATACCACCGCGACCGGAGCCAGACCTTCCCTATGGAATGTCGTCATCCTTTGCGCGCCGCAGCTCGTACTCTTATGCCGACTACGCCTATGGCGACTACTACACGTATGGCGACAATAACTTTCCTCTTTCGAGCAGCAGCCGCAGGATCCGCCCCCGCAATACCTGCTCACGAGTTGGTGCTCTAACGTTTGGTGGTACGTTCTTGGTGCGGATCAGCAGTTTATGGGCCCGTACACAATCGCTGCACTACAAGAGTATCACTCGAGTGGTTACTTGCACGAAAGTACACTTGTTTGGACTGAAGGGTGTAGTGATTGGCAGCCGTTGTCATCCGTTCTTTGGGTCTCAACCGAGTTTCCGCAATCTGCAGCCTATAGTTCTACGCATGGGGTTGCGCCAGTCCGCTATTCCGATTGTATGGAGACGCCTTCATTCGAGGACTGCAAACGACTTACTGGAGAGGTTGTTTCTCCCGAGCAGATCTCGTCTGTCACGACGTGTTCTGATGCAGAGTGTTATTCTGATCGGGCTCCATTCGAAGTGGGTGTTCTTGGTGATTTCTTGGAGCCAAAACCCGGAAATAATATGGAGCTTGAGACATTGGAAGCCTGGGTGTCCGATCCCATCTCATCGTCTTCGTGGTTTCATGAAGATACAAGTGCTCTCTCTAGCATGTCTTTCAGTGCTCCCACATCCATGCACGCGCCTTCGTCAAAGCACTGTCATCTTCAATCCTGTCCTCCTCCAACTGTTGGGCTGTCTTTAGGGACCCCAATGCATGGTTGTGGAGTCCAGCAGAAGAAGTTGCATGGTGGAGTGCTTGTAGCTCCTAACGGTTTATTTCCACCGGAACCCGAGCATTATTGCGGCCTGAAGCTTAAAGTCACCATTATCGGAGCTGGGCTTGATGGAATGTCGACCGCAGTGGAGTTTTTGGACCAAGGCCATGAGGTGGATATATACGACTCGAGGTCTTTCATTGTTGGCGGGAAAGTTGGTTCTTCGACAAGAATGTGTTGATTTTTGATCCTGAAGGGGATATCTCACCACGGGTTTCACGGTGTGTTACTTCGCCGCGGTGTGCGTTGTTCGTTGCAACGTGGTACCCACCTTGAGGACAAGGTGGATTTCAACCGTGGGGGAGTTGATACGAGTATATCTCGTATATATCTCGTATTATTAGAGATTATCCTTTATATTTATTGTTTAGATTATAGTATATCTTTTCTATATTTGTTTAGGTTTTAGCATTATAAATAGAGTGTTATTAGGAGCATAAAATTATAACAAGAATTAAATCAAATTATCTTCCTCATTGTCGTTTATTTCTTTTTCCTTCTTGCGCAAGTTTTTTTCGTTCTTCTCAACCCTAGAAGGGTTTGTTTTCATTCTCGCACAACTTGGCGTGATCGACAGGCACGGCCTGCGACTGCCTTCTACGTCCCTCATCGGAGAACAACTTGTTCGCCGATTGCCGATAGGAGAGTCCTTCTCTTATCAGGGACAGAGGAAGTATCAAGTATCAAATGACATTCTTGTTATCATCACGAGAAGATGATGAGATCAATACAAAAGGAATTAATTTCCTTTACCTTTTGTGCATTGATCGTAAATTCATAATGCCTTTATTCACCTCCTCTGTAGCTCAGGATCTTGAAAAGTATGCTAATGTTCACGCTGATTTGCCAAAATACTCCACTTCAACAGACTTCTAAAGAAGTTTCAGATGACGTAAAATGAGACAAAAAGAAAATAAATAAATAAATAAAAATAAAAAATAAAATAAAATTATAAATGGAACTTACGGGAGAGCAGGCTGCAGATTAACATTAACACTTGTTACTTTCCACTTGCCTCAAAACTGATATTTGGCTTTTATGTAGAAAGTGGTAGAGAGAGAGATGAGCATCATAAACAAATAGATTCCCAACAACGGATTGTTAGAGGTTTCTAATGAGTTTAAAAATGGACTTTTGACTTATAATTTTTTCGTGCACTCATAGTACCAATAGAAAAAATTATATTTTAAAAATTCACTTTAAACCCATCATTACAAAACTTCAAAATCGGTGCGAAAAATGCTGGAGTTTAAAAATCATAAATGGATGGAGTGCTACTTTTGTAAATGATTTACTTTATATTGCCCAGATAATGCATGAAACATAAAAAGGAAAAATAAATAAATAAATCAAGGAAAGCGAATATGTGGAATCACATAAATTATCAAACTGACAAAAGACAAATGAGAAAGGATGAGAACATATGCTACTGCATGCCTACTGGTATATTCTCAAGTAACAAGAAGATTATTACACTCTCAAATTAGTGAATCCTCAGGAATGCATAATGACCAAAAGGACTTTAATTACTGCAATAGATAGAGAGTCGGATAACAATAGTTTAACAAATATGCTGAAATATAATCACCCATAGACGAAATAACTCTCATCTAACCCAGCAATAGCATGTTAGAGTCAACTATACGCGCAACTTCATACATGCTTCTCACTGGAAGAAGGTATTTCTCCCCTCCACATTCTTTTGTAATTACAGAAACACACAAGTTCTCCAATCTTGATCCGATTATCTTTCCCAGTCTCCCTATGAAGCTACCATTGATAACGATATGATACTTTGGAAAGAATATTGGCATCTATGCCGTAATTCAGTTTATGCATGCACAAGCCATCCTTACCATAATTCTATTGCACACATTAGAATATTGCTTAGACTTACAGGGTTTTAATATCTGTGGAATTATGGAGAAAAAATATTGTAGAAGAAGACTGATAGTTTTATTGATTCAGGAGTGAGTTACAAAGACGTAAATCAAACTCCTATATTTAAACTATTTTACAGACATATGAATCATCAAATAGTAAATGAGAATCATGCAACCCATCATGTGGATCCATAAATACATCCACTCCTAGATATAGAATCATAAAGTCCCACGCATTTTGTAACAAATTCAATTTACTGTATTTAGCCACCATTGCCTCCAGTAAATTGAATTTGCCCATGACTCCCAAAGTAACAGCATTCCTAGCTAAAGATGGTCCTCCAAATGGTTTAGTAAATATATAGGTGATCGATCTTATTTTTGTAAGGTAATTAATGCACGTAGACAAGGAATTAATGAACACGAAAAGAAAAGGACACAAAGGATTTACGTGGTTCGATCTACCGGAATAGATCTACGTCCACGGAGCAAAAGAGTATGGATCTTTATTGCTAGTATGAGTAGTGATCACCAGATTGTTCCCCCTCTCAATCTATTCTAAGCCCCTATTTATAGATAGTTACATGGAGTTCGACTATAATACGAATTCTTCTCCTATTTGGACTCTGGTTTGATCCTCTTATTAGGGATAAACACCGATCTTCTATATCTCTCTTGGAGCTTGAGTTGTAATCGATGTAGGAGTCTTGATTGCCTTGGTGAAGAAGTCTCTTTTTCCGAGTTGGGCCGAGCTGCATAGGCCGAGCTTAACTGTCGGGGCCCAATTATATTGGGCTTGATGCTTGGGCCTAGTAGCTAGGCCATATCCTATCACATCCCCCCCCCCCAAAAAAAAGATGTAGAAGCGAGGGTGTGACGTAGGGGAAATAGTTGAGGTAGGAGTAGTCTAAAGTATGTTGCCCCGTCAAAAGTAGAATTGACGAAGTCAATCGCGTGCCGCCTCGTTAAGACGAGGTCGAAGAAAAGTCCGTTGCCCCGTCAAAAAATAAATTCGACGAAGTCAACCGCGTGCCGCCTCGTTAAGACGAGGTCGAAGAAAAGTCCGTTGCCCCGTCAAAAAATAAATTCGACGAAGTCAATCGCGTACCGCCTCGTTAAGAGGAGGTCGAAGAAAAGAACATTGCCCCGTCGAAAAATAAATTCGACGAAGTCAATTGTGTACCGCCTCGTTAAGACGAGGTCGAAGAAAAGTACGTTGCCCCGTCAAAAAATAAATTCGACGAAGTCAATCGTGTACCGCCTCGTTAAGAGGAGGTCGAAGAAAAGTACATTGCCCCGTCGAAAAATAAATTCGACGAAGTCGAGTTCGGCTCGTGATGTCAAAAGACGAGGTAAAAAAGAAATGCCTTGCCCCGTCGAAAAATAAATTTGACGAAGTCGAGTATGGCTCGTCCCGTCAAAAGACGAGGTAAAAAGAAATGCCTTGCCCCGAAAAATAAATTCGACGAAGTCGAGTTCGGCTCGTCCCGTCAAAAGACGAGGTAAAAAAGAAATGCCTTGCGGCTCGTCCTCGTTTTTAAATGAAGGTAGGCCGTCCTCGTTTTTAAACGAAGGTAGGTCATCCTCGTTTTTAAACGGAGGTAGTTCGACCTCGTCATAAGACGAGGTTTAGGCTTTAAGTAGCTCACTTCGTCACAAGATGAAGTTTTGGCTTTAAGTAGCTCACTTTGTCATAAGACAAAGTTTGGCTTGAATTAGCTCACTTCGTCACAAGACGAAGTTTTGGCTTTAAATAGCTCTACCTCATCATAAGACGAGGTTTTGACTTTAGATAGCTCTACCTCATCATAAGACGAGGTTTTGACTTTAAATAGCTCTACCTCGTCGTAGGATGAGGTTTTGGCTTTAGATAGCTCTACCTCGTCGTAAGACGAGGTTTTGGCTTTAGATAGCACGACCTCGTCATAAGATGAGGTTTAGGCTCGTCTTCATATTAAACAAAGGTAATTCATCCTTGCTTTTAACGAAGGTAGTGCCTCCTCATTTTAAACAAAGGTAGTTCGTCCTTGTTTTTAACTAAGGTAGGCTCAAAGTTCCTTATTTGTCGAATTTATCAATAGGGGTGGTCCCCTTACGCGTGTTTAGGTATTACTCCATAATTGGAGCTTATTTTTATCCTCAAAAGGATATTAAGTTACCCTCGTCAGGGTTTTTAATTATAACGGCGAGATAATATGCATAAGTGGAGTAGAGAGAGATGTGCAAGATGTATGCAAATGCAAGATGTATGCAAGACCTTAAAAAGACGACCTAAATGACCTTAATGAACTATGTGATCTTGGACATTACTCTCAACCACTTATGCAAGGTATCTCTTTAAATGAGTAATGTGCCATGCACAGGGTATTTGCTTACCGGATAAGTAGGCGAGCTTATATGACCCTTTGCCGAGGACTTCTTCAACTCGGTGAGGTCCTTCCCATGTGACTTCTAGCTTGCCGAGCCTTTCAGCTTTACTGACCTCATTATTTCGAAGTATGAGGCCGCCTACTTGGAATTGTTGATACTTCACTCTTTGGTTGTAATACCGAGCTACTTGCTGCTTGTACTTAGCTTCCCTTATGTAGGCTAGCTCTCGCTTTTCTTCCAGCAGATCCAGATTAGTTCAGAGATTCTCTTCATTGTCTTCGGCTGAGAAATTGATAGAGCAAGGGTTCGGCAGGCCGATTTCTACCGGGATCACTGCTTCGGATTTATACACCAAACTGTAGGGTGTTTCACCGTTCGAGGTCCGGGGAGTTGTGCAGTATGACTATAGAACTTAGGGTAAGTTCACTACCCAGTCTCCTTTGGCTTTATCAAGGCGAGCTTTGAGTCCCTTGACGATCGTCCGGTTGGTGACTTCGGTCTGGCCGTTTGCTTGGGGATGTGCTACCGAGGTGAACTTCTGCTGAATATGAAGTTCTTCACACCATTCCCTAAACATTCTGTCTATGAACTGCGTCCCGTTGTCTAAGACGAGGATATGGAGTATGCCAAAATGGCATACTATGTTCTTCCAGACGAAGTTGAGGGTGTTCTTGCTCGTGATTTTTGCCAAGGGTTCGGCTTCCAACTATTTCAGCCTAAAAGTCGATGGCTACGATGAGAAACTGGAATTGGCTGAGAGCTTTGTCTATTGGACCGACGATGTCTATTCCCCGTTGCACGAACGGTCACGGGCTTTACATGCTGGTGAGGTTGGAGACTTGCTCAAGATTTTTCTAGCTTCGAGCTTATCGCTGGGTAGTTCGCCCTTCTCCAAGTAATTTTGAAGGGGTCATCCAGTTAGGCTCGTTGTCAGTTACTAGGTTGACCTCGGCTTCGTCTACACTTCGGTGTTTGACTTCTTCCACGGGAGGGCTTGTAGATGACGACGCTAATTTGCTTAAGGCGTCAGCTCGATTATTTTCTCCCCTCGGGATTCGCACTACTTCGAAATAGGTGAAGCCTTCTTGCAAGCTTTTAGCCTTGTGGAGATACTTCTTCATCCTGTCGCCTTTAGCCTCGTATCTGCCGAGCATGGGGCTCACTATGACTTGGGAGTCACTGTGAACTTGTACAGCTCGTACTTGGAGAGCCTGAGCTAGACGAAGTCCGGCGATCAATGTTTCGTACTCCACTTCGTTGTTTGTTGTAGGGAAGTTGAACCGAAGTGCATAGGTTGTCTTGTCCGTCTGGACCGAGGAGAATGATGCCTGCCCCGTTTCCTGAATTTCCCGAAGCCCCGTATACGTATACTTTCCACCAATCTTTAGGCGGTTCTTTTGCAGGTTCGGCTTTGGCTTTTTCGAGGTAGGCTCAGATGGCTTCGGTATTTCATTAGCACTTGCCGAAGTGACAGGTCGGTGATGACCTGTTTGGGTGTGCTTGGAAACAGGGTCGCAGCCTCCTTGCAGCGTTTACTAATGCCAGTGCAATCTTTCCTAGAGGCTGGTACCGGATTTTATCGGAAAAGGTGATGGCCTCGTCTTTTTTGAACCTCTTATGTGAGGGCTTGTCCGTTTGAGGACTTCGGGCCTCAGCTTTGAGAGAGGACTTCATAGCACCTTGAGGGAGCCCTGTAATGGCTATTATGACTCCGTCGAACTGAGGTTGGTACTCGTCCTCATCGTCTTCATTGCGCTTTGCCTTGAGTGTGGGCTTCGTACTGGTCAGAACGTCGGCCGCGACTTTGGTACCTCCTGAGGGTGCCGTCGCGCACCAATTGCTCCATGACGCAGTTCGTAGATCTCTGTCCTCAGCCTTATCAACGGAGTGAATTGACTTCGTTCCTGATTTTGACGAGGTCCGAGTCTGGATTCCAGGGGTGCACGCTGGAGCCTGTCGAAGGCACTTTGCCGACTTTGGCCTTGGTCGTTCTAATCCTCCTTCCGATCCGATAGTTCGGCCTTGTCGGCTTCGCGCTTGCACCTGTCAGCTTCGTCAGCTCTTGCAAACCGATCTGCTATGATCCATAATGGCTTCGTAGTACGAGGTAATTGTTCTCATCGTGCCGAGGTGAGACAGTGCCGCGCCGAGGTGAGATGGTGTCGCGCCGAGGTGAGATGACGTTGCGGCGAGGTGAGATGCGATGGTGGCCCTGTTGGTGGATCCCGGCGTCCCGTGCATCTACGATCCTGACGCTAGGGGACTTTTGCCGATGCCGCGATCCGGAGGTAGCTTCATGCTCTCCATCATCTTTGCGTGAGGGTTGTCCTTTTTCACAGCTGAGCTTTGTGTTGTTTTTGGCGAGCTAGAGAAAATCTTGCTATGCTTATCCAACATGCTCAACGTGTCCGTCCGGAGTCTGGCCTCTGGTGTGGTCCTTCCTAGATCGCATGTATGTTGCCGGGTTTAGATCTTGCGCCTGGCTTGCCTCGCCTTTGTAGATTTCGGCTTCCTGAACTGGTGGATTTGCTGTCGGATCTTGTCCGGTTTGCTGAATATCCTTTTCCTTGTTGGCGGCGGCAGCGGCGGCGAACAAATCGCGATTTCGCGAGTTGTGCAGCAGTACAAACTTCCAGACGCGATTCCCGCCGTACCGGTGATCGGCTTTCGATGGGTAACCTACCGTTGGAATCCTCTCGACAAGTAGAACATATTTCCGGGTGGTTTCGTCCGATTTGGTGGTGATTTCAGTCTGGAATTGGCGAATAACAGAAGCTGCTCCGAACAAATCGCGATTTCACGAGTCGTGCAGCAGCACGAACTTCCAGACGCGATTCCCACCGCACCGGTGATCGGTTTTCGACGGGCAACCTACCATTGGAATCCTCTCGACGAATAGAACATGTTTCCGGATGGTTTTATCCGATTTGGTGGTGATTTGAGTCCGGAATTGGCGAATAACAGAAGCTGCTCTGAACAAATCCCGATTTCACGAGTCATACAGCAGCACGAACTTCCAGATGCGATTCCCGCCGCAGCGGTGATCGGTTTTCGACGGGCAACCTACCATTGGAATCCTCTCGACGAGTAGAACATGTTTCTAGATGGTTTAGTCTGATTTGGTGGTGATTTCAGTCCAAAATTGGCGAATAACAGAAGCTGCTCCGAACAAATCGTGATTTCGTGTTTGGGGGGGATCGCGTTGGTCTTCCTGTCATGGCTGTAGATTACCTAGTAAACTTTTGATCGAAAATTAGAAATTTTCATTTCCCACAGACGGAGCGAGTGATTGATCTTATTTTCGTAAGGTAATTAATGCACGTAGACAAGGAATTAATGAACACGAAAAGAAAAGGACACAAAGGATTTACGTGGTTCGATCTACCGGAATAGATCTACGTCCAAGGAGAAAAAGAGTATGGATCTTTATTGCTAGTATGAGTAGTGATCACCAGATTATTCCCCTCTCAATCTATTCTAAGCCCCTATTTATAGATAGTTACATGGAGTTTGACTATAGTACGAATTCTTCTCCTATTTGGACTCTGGCTTGATCCTCTTATTAGCGATAGACACCGAGCTTCTATATCTCTCTTGGAGCTTGAGTTGTAGTCGATGTAGGAGTCTTGATTGCCTTGGTGAAGAAGTCTCTCTTTCCGAGTTGGGCCGAGCGGCATAGGCTGAGCTTAACTGTCGGGGCCCAATTATATTGGGCTTGATGCTTGGGCCTAGGAGCTAGGCCATATCCTATCAATAGGCGAGTTGTTTTTGGCTTGGACAATACTCGATATTGATTTCACATTCATTCACGAGCTCCCTAAAGAAATGGAAATGAAGTCGAATGTGCTTCGTTCTTCTGTGTAGAACATGATCTTTTGAAACAGAAATAGCAGAGCTATTATCATAATATAAAGTTGTCGGACCATGCTTCTTGAAATCCAAATATTCTAGAATGCCTCTCATCCATAAAGATTGAAACCCAACTAAAGAAGCTACGATGTATTCCGCCTCGGCGGTGGAAAGAGCAACTACCACTACAAAAAAACTGCTCGAATTCCGACGGATTAGCCTACGGAGAAACATCCGTCGTCAGTTTCCGACGGATCACCGACGGATTACCGCCTCCGGCCAAAGACGACACAGTGCCGACGGTTTTACGACAGAGTCATGCACGACGGATAATTATCCATCGTCTTTATTTATTATTCCATTTTCATTTTTTTTATTTTTTATTTGTTGGTATTAGTCGGGCTTTTCTTCTCAATTCTTATTTCCAACCCTAGAACGCAACTTTCCCCCAAATTCACGAAGTGAAATTCGCTGCCTCTGGTACTCTCTCTCTCTCTCTCCGCCGGCTCTCTCTCCCCGTCAGCACTCTCTACGCGCATGTTTCTACCAATTGAGGTGCTCCGCCATCTCCTTCGCCGAGGTCCCCGTCGACGGTGAACGTTGCCCTCTTCAAGGTAATATTATTGTTTACTTATTTTCTCCTATCAATAATTATGTGCCCTAATCCCCAAATCGAGTCATTCTCCTTATCATCAGTTGCCTTCAAGGTAAAAATTTGCCTCGCCGGAGAAGCTACTTCGCCGGGGAAGTGAGGAACATTTGTTTTAGGTATGCCAAGGTCTCCTCTTGTAAAGTTTTTTTCGAATTTTCTTCCAATAATCCCAGATTTTTTCTCTTCGTCACATTTTTTTTTTTTTTTTTTGTGGTTTAGCTCATAGTAGTAGCAGCATATGGTGAATTCTTTGTTTATTTCCAAATTTCGTGGTTGTGATTTTTTTTCTTCTTCTTCCTTTAAAATTTTACCCAAAATTGTGAATATTCTATTTCGATTTTATTTTAAATATAAATCATTTAGGGACCTCAAGACTCAGTTTTGTGCTAGGCATGCTTTTTTGGAGATAATTTTCTTGTGGACAATTGGCAGAAGTTAAAACTACCTTATAGTCGGGTTTTATTAGGTGATTCTTTGTAGTTAACTTTCTTGTCTTTGGCAATAGATTTTGGGTTTGTTACTCTTATCTCTGTTATACTTGAAACATTAGGCTTACAAGCTGTGGCTATCTAGATAACTCTTGAGTTTACAGCTTTTGTACTTACAGAAGAAAAGATGATGTTTTCTTATAAAGTGCCAGCATTTGCATCTTCTAATGAAATTAAGGTTATTCATTGTAGTTCAAGCGGTTCTGGCAGCTCAAGCAGTGATTCCTCGTCTTCTAGTGGTATATATTCTTGCTCTTATTCGTTCTGTTAAGGGATTTAATGATGTGAATTGGAAGAAAAAAAAAAAAACAGTATGGGAGGCCATCCTTGAATCTTGAACCTCCCTTTTACAGATTCTGATTCAGGAAGCTCTTCTGGGAGTGACTCTGATGTTGATGATGCACAATCTTGAACCTCCCTTTTATTAGTGAATTTTGTTTGTTGTGCTGTTTTGACCAACTTTTCGTTGGTCGTTGTGATTTTTCATTGAGCTTGAATTCGCTCTTTCTTGTACTGAACTTATGTATTTACACATATTTAGACTTTTGATTTTAACTATGTGTGGATTACTAAGACTGAAACAATGTAATTCCGATTTTTGTTTATTTAAATTATGGGATATTATGAATATTGTTGGATACAATTGATTGTTGGATGCTATTGCTTTTGTTCATTTGTTGGATGGATTGAAATAAGGTGCTAGAATAAAAAAATAAAAATAAAAAACAAAAATAAGCTTACTATATTTGTACACATGTCCCGACGGATTACCGACAGAATCTTTTTTATTTAAATATTTATCTGTCAGTAATCCGTCGTAATCTTTCCTGTCAACAGTGATCGGCCGGCGACTCATACGACGGTGCGTCCGTCGGTAATCCGTCAGGAAAGTCCGTCCGTAATCCGTCGTAATATTTGCCGGCGACAGGCAACCGGCCAGCGACTTGTGCGAAGACTAGACCGTCGGAAGTCCGTCGTTAAAGATGTCACGACGGACATGAAATCCGTCGTTACCGTTTTCCCGACACTCATTTTAAAGACGAATATAATCCGTTGGAAATCCATCGTAATTGTCAATTTCCGACGGATTTTTGCTGTTTTCCGACGGATTATTCCGTCATTATTTGGCAAAATTTTTATAGTGATATACAAGCTGCTTCTTTGAGCTCCCAGAAATTGCTCCACTGCCAAGATTAAATACATAGCCGGAAGTACAATGATAATCATCAACACTTCCACCAAGACCGCTATTAGAATAGCCAATAAGTTTTATAGGAATTTGTGCTTGATAAAAAATCCCGTAATCGATTGTTCCTTTGACATACTGCAAAATCCTTTTCGTTGCCTCTCAATGATTTAGGTAAGGTTTCTCCATGAACCTACTAATCAAGCTTATCACAAAGACAATATCGGGGTCTCGTGCCAGTCAAATACATCAAGTTTCCAACCAAACTTCGAAACATAGTGGTATTCACAAGTTTTCCTTCACCATTCTTACTCAACTTCAGTCCCATAATGCAAGTAGATACATGATTTGAATTCTCCACATTGAACTTCTTCAAAATTTATGTTGCATACATTTCTTGAGAAATAAAGATTCCAGATGTTGACTGTACAATATATTACCCAAGAAAATGATGCAACTCTACCAAATGTGTCATTTCAAATTCTTACATCATGGGATCTTTAAAATTTGTTAACATTTCCAAATCATTTCCAGTGAAGGTAAGATCATCGACATAAAGACTTACCACCATAAATCCTCCTTTATCATTTCTTTTGATGTAAAGAGTATGCTCATACAGACATCTTTCAAAACCAAATTTAATGAAATAATCATTTAATTCGATAATTCCATGCACGAGAAGATTGCCGCTACCTGTATAATGTCTTCTTGAGTTTACACACTTTGTGTTCTTCTCCTTCTTTAGCAAAACCAGGTGGCTGTTCAAGATAAATTTCATCTCGCAAGTAACCATTCGAAAAAGTGAATTAATTTTACATCCATTTGAAATAATTTCCAGTCATTTTGAGCAGCAAGTGAGATAATCAAACGAATGGTATCAAGTCTAGATACAGGGACAAATACCTCGTTGAAGTCTTCACCTTCTTTTTGTGTGTACCTGTGGGCAACCAAGCGCGCCTTGTATTTGTTGACTGAACCTATTAAGAATGTAGAAGGAGAATATATTTTATTCATGTAATAGTTGCTTTTAGTTGGAAAATACGTTTTTAGTTTTTAGTATAAGTAGTATTTCTCTTGTAATTTGGGAACACTTTTCACAATGTAGAAATTAAGAATTTGCCCTACTTTCATTTCCCTCTCTTCCGTCTCTTTCTCTCTGTTATTTTTTCTTCTCCCTTATTTTCTTTTGCAGATTTCAATTCTTATGTTAATCAATAATTTCAACATGGTATCAGGAGCGAATGTTGCCCGCTGTATTCTTTCATCAATTTCTCCATCAGGTTTCCTCTCCGTCTTCTCAGTTTTGTTTTCATCTCTTTCTCCGGTTGTAATCGCGAGTTGCGATATCGTTGTTGTGATATTGTTGTTTCTATGGTTTAAGGTTTCGATCTCTTTTTTTCTTTCTATGAATCCATGTGATTGTGTGAAATCTAAGCTCGTTTGTCTCTGGATCTATGTGATTCATTGTCTGCAAATTGCAAGTTCCGATTTCTCTTCTCTCTCTCTCTCTCTGATTCTATCTCTGCATCTTCCCATGGTCGATTGTTGAGTTTGCTGAGCTAGATGAGCATTAGGAGTTTTGATTCAGCTTTTGTTATCTATCAATTTGATGTTCAACCGTTTCTCTTCAACTAATTGGTGAGTTGTATTCTCTTTCAATTAGTTGTTTTTTGTCTGAAGATATGAAACTTTCTCAATCGCAAGTTGCGATGGTTGTTCTCCTCTACAGATCCGAGTAGATCTTCTATCTCTGATTTTTAATTTTTGATTTGCAAATTATGTTTTCTCATCTCTCTATCTTCGATTTTGCGTGTTGCAAATTTCGATTTATCTCTTGTCATGAGTTCGCGAGTCGCGTCTCTGTTTTTCTTCCTGATTTAAGTTTGATGTTTATTCTCTTCGAGCCATTGGTTTCGGATGGTTTTTTCTCTGATCTAAGATCTAGATAGAGTCTCCCTTACTATTTCAACCTAAGACCGGTTGTCTTTCTCAGAGATTTCTCAAATCGTGTGTTGCGATTTCACTCTTTCAAATTCCAGTTCTCAATCTATGATTGATTGGTGTTTTGGCTAGATCTCATGTGAGAATCTAAGCTTCTCTTTCTCAGTTTGTTCTTCAAATTGCGAGTTGCGATCTCTCTCTCTTCTCTAATCTAAGATTATCAATATCTAGATTTAGAGTCTCTCTTATTCTGTCTTCTGTCTCTATTTGAGATAAGATTTACTCTCTCTGCTGCATATTCTCTGCAGATTTTCTATCACTCACATGAATGAGTTGATTCTTAGTTTTTCCTCTCTATCTCTTTCGATCGATTCGATCTTAAGTTCTTCTTTTACGTCGTCATTTCACTTTAGATGAATCTTTTTGGTCTCCAAATGATTTGGAGTTTGTTTCAGCATCTATGTTGCTGATTTTATGTTACTGGTTCTATTTGAAGTCTATTTGCTGCAAAGTTTCAAGTGTAATACCTTGAGCTAATGTTTTCTGAAAGTTGTTTGCTATGATCTCTAGTTATCTGGCTCTCATAGTGAGGGGGAGTGCAGATTGTGGCCTTGTTGGTTTAGTTATGTGATATTCATATGTGGCGATAATTGGTTCAAATGATGAGCACAATCAGCCTTGATTATTAGTTGTAGTTATGACTTTCTACATCAGTCTTTGTTGAATTGTCTTTTAGTTTTAGCCTGCTCTTGTTGTTCGAGTCGATGTTCATTCACAGGTTTCATCTTTGAGGATTCGATGATAGAGATTCAAATCAGTGTTCTTGTTCGAATTTGTTGTGAAGTTGTGCATATCTTTGAGCTTGTTGTTGTGTTGTTCAAGATGGTAGCCAATTCTTTTGCTCTCATCTTGAGGGGGAGTATTAAGAATGTAGAAAGAGAATATATTTTATTCATGTAATAGTTGCTTTTAGTTGGAAAACATATTTTTAGTTTTTAGTATAAGTAGTATTTCTCTTGTAATTTGGGAACACTTTTCACATTGTAGAAATTAAGAATTTGCCCTAATTTCATTTCCCTCTCTTCTGTCTCTTTCTCTCTGTTATTTTTTCTTCTCTGCAGCCTTCTTTTCTTCTGCAGATTTCAATTCTTATGTTAATCCATAATTTCAACATCATCCCGGATTTGTCTTGGTTTTGAACACCCATTTAACACCGATTAAGGACTTATTTGGAGGCTAATATGTGAGCTCCCAAGTACCATTTTTCTCAATGGAGCTGATTTCCTCGTTCATGGCTTGATTCCACTTTTCTTCTTTTGAAGCTTCTTCATAAGAGATTGGATCTTCGCCAGCAAAGAATTCTTGATTAGGTGCATCCATCTCCTGTGTTTCATTATAAATATCTCTCAAGCTCCTTGTTCTTCTTGCTACGGGTGATGGTGAATTTTGAGGAGAATTATTTCTTCCACCATCGAGCGGCTTCATCTTCTTCACCATTTTCCTGCTCTCCAAGATTAAGAATTTGTGGAATTTGTGTTCCTAAAAATTCTGCAAAAAAATGTAACAAGCTTTCTCATCAAAACGAATATCCCGACTAATCACAACTTTCCTTGTCGTCTGATTTTAAAGCTTGTAAGTTTTACTTCTTTCACTGTACCCGACGAACACACATTTTTCAGATTTGTCATCAAGCTTAATTCTCAAAGAATCTGGAACATGAAGTCATGAACGTACGCAAGACAACCAAAAGTCTTCAAATGACTAACCCTTGGCTTCGTACCAAACCATTGCTCGTTTGATGTAGAATTTTGCAAGCTTTTTGTTGGCCATATATTGATTAAATAGACAACATATGACACAACTTCAGCCCAAAAATCAGCTGGCATGTTTTTCTTCTTCAATAAACCCCAAACCATGTCCATGATCATCTTATTTTTTCGTTCCGCGACGCCATTTGTTGTGGCGGATACCTAGCTATGTCAACTTATGCCTAATACCATGACTTTTGCGAAATTCCACCACGGTCACTTCTCAAGTTTTACATTTGATGGCTAGAGCCTAGAATTCATCTTGAAGCATGAAAGAGTAACTAATTTTTCTTCCAAGAAATAGATCCAAACTTTTCTTGTATATCTAATCATCGATGAATAACAATAAATATCGATTACCTCCAACGGATGGAATTCAAATGGGACTTTGTATCAGTGTGGACGAGCTCCAACGGTGACTGGGACTTCCAGTTCGATTTTGATGGGAATGGGTCTCGATGTTGTTTATCAATTGACATTCTTTGTACACTTCACTGATAACATCCATTTAAGGCAATCCTTGCACAATGTTTTTATTGGATAACTCCTTCAGATTTTTGTGCTTCATTTTCATGCACAAAACCAATACTTTCATGCCTTTTCTCCGGATATTTCACCCAACAATAATTTATTTTGTGTCCCGGTTTATGACAATGATGACAATCAAAATAAGGCGTTTTACCTTTATATGTACCTCGTCCTTTTCCGTGAGAGTGGTAAGAAGGTCCACTCCTCTCGTCATTCTTTCTCTCTCCAGTTTCTTTTGATGACGATTGTTCCTTGTCCGCTTGGCTGACCGCGTCCATGGTTACCGTGTTGACCTCTCATGGAAGTAAAGTGGGATTTCAAGGCTTGGTCTTGAGAGGAAACTTGAGGATTTCTAGAAAGAATCCTCACTTCATGAGCTTCTAATCTTCCTTGTAAGCTTTCCAACGCCATTGAGGAAAGATCTCCAGCTTTTGAAATCCCGCTCGCACAGATTGCAAACAAACCTTCTTGACTTGTTCTTGGCCGCAATAAGTCGTCTCAAGAATTTTCCATGCTTCTTGAGCGCTCATAGCTTTTGAGATCCTTTTATGGACATGAATCTCAATCGATTGATAGATTTGGAAAAGAGCTTTTCGATTTTTTTGCCTGTGCTCTTCAAGAGATTTTGTTGTGCTGCAGACAATTGAGATTCATCTTCTGGTGGATTCACTCCGTATGTCTTGAGATTCAAGACATAGCTTCATTAGGCTGCTCCAATAATCGAACTTTTCTCCATTAAAACGAGGCGTGGATGAAATTATATTGTTGTTATTGTTGTTGGCCATTTTTTTACGTGGCTCTGATATCAATTTGTGGAATTATGGAGAAAAAATATTGGAGAAGAAAACTGATAATTTTATTGATTCAGGAGTGAGTTACAAAGATGCAAATGAAACTCATCTATTTAAGCTATGTTGCAAACATATGAACCATCAAATAGTAAATGAGAATTATGCGACCCTTCAATTGGATTCATGATTACATTCACTCCTAGATATAGAATTCATAAAGTCTCATTTTGTAACAAATTCAATTTATTTACCCAACAATATCTTCACACCTACTGAAAATTTGAGAAATTTGTTTTCTTTGTGAGCCATTGTTAGACTGGTCGGTTTTGATCTTCACATGTATAGAAAACTAGGGATGTCAAAAGGGCCAACGCACAGGGTTTCGGGCCAGTCTTATCGGGTCGCGGGCTATTCGGTTCGGGTTAATTGGGTTTTTTTTAATTTTATTCTGAGCTAATATTTTTTGGCCCTAACCCTAACCCTCTCAGTTTCGGGCTAGCCCTACAAAAAAAATTAAATTGACATTGTATAAACATAAAAATAAGACAAAGACTTGTATCAGTCTGACCACATAGTGTGGTCAAGTCTTGAAAGTAAAATAAATCATTTGGCCCAATTAATCTACTTGGCTCACAATCCAAAATAAGACGGCATTATAAAAATATTCAATGGACCACAATGTGAGTCTGGGTTGATGCAAGTGTCTCCCTAAAAATAATTATTGTTTCAATGCATATTTGTATAAATATAATATATAATTTATTAAATATTGTGAATTTAAAAAATATATTTTCGAAATATTAATCTTTATTTTAATTTTCACCAATTGTTGAAGAAAAAATGTATAGAATTTTAAATGATGATTATATTTTCATTAAAAAAAATTAAAAGTACTCAATAATAATTGAAAACACGACCTAATTATCAAATTTATATGTAGAGTAATGAAATATCACATGAATTTTGATTCATGGCCAACCCACAGACTTTTTGGGCCAACCCTATAGGGCTCGGGCTTTTTTACTTTCGGGCTATCATATTTGGCCCTAACCCACCATTTTCTTCGAACTATTCGGATCGGCCCATCGGGTTCGGGCTTTTTTGACATCACTATATAAACATTTTCATCTTTTTCATTTACCCACTACTGTATTCAAAAACATTGCTTTTATAACCAATACTTTTTTAGAAATGAGATTGGTGATTCCACCTGCTAGTTCAACCTAGAAGTTGTGTTACAATTTTCTGTCATAACCTTAAGACAATTTTCTTGTCTTAGAAGTCGACAACTAGCATTGTAGTAGAGATTCTTGAACCAAAGTTAACAAGCAATTACTCCCTCCGTCCCATGGCATTAGTCATACTTTCCTCTTTCGTATGTTCTATTTATTAGTCTCATTTCCATAAAAGGCAAGGAATTAGTGGTGGAGAAGGCTCATTAAATCCCTCTATCTCACATGGTCTTGGTTATTGTGTCAAAAACAAATGAGACTAATGCCATGAGATGGAGGGAGTAGGTCAAATTTACACCAAACAAACACAAGTACTCTCACAATCTACCAGCAACAGAAAATAGTAACAAATGGATAAAAATAGGATTTTTTCTAAGCTCGTTCAAGAATGCCATGCAGTTGAGAAATGCATAATATCGATAATAAATGAGATGAACTCATAATATCAAAGAAATGATCAAAAACAAGAAACCCGACCAAATCAAACAAAACACCAGCAATGGACACATTAGAGCAAATAGTACCTTGTCTCTAATCAATAACTTCTCTGATCTTTACGACTTCTTCAAGAAACTGAGATTCTACCTCAATTTTCATCAAATGGTTGGATAGCCTCTAGGCGGGCCGAGAGAATTTACGTAAGGATTTTAAACTTTGTTCAAATTTATGAATTTTATATTTAAATTATCGTAGACTATGAAGTTATTTGAAAAATTACTATATTTATAAAATTTGAACTATTTAATAATAAACATATTATAAGTTTTTTTTTATCACAAATTACAAAATGATATTGTGAATAATACCATGTTTATATAGTTTTTACTTGGGACATAGCGTAAACATAATGTAAACATAAAATAGGCAAAAATAGCTACTTTGAGATGGTAAAGATAAATAATAGTCATTTGGATAAAAAAAATAAAAAATAGCTACTCTTACCATAATACTTCCGCCCTTGCCTAATTCATGAATTTAAATTCGTGAATTGCTCTAAAAATATAAGGCAATTTACGAATTTTACTAACTCAATTCGTGAATTACTCACAAAAAATGCCTAAATTCACGAATTCACCCAAATTCGTGAATTCACTCAAAAAATGCCTGAATTCACGAATTCACCTAAATTCGTGAATTCAATAAAAAAATGCCTGAATTCACGAATTCAATTTCGTGAATTCGTAAATTAGTGAAAAAAAACAAGCAATTCACAAAATTCATTAGTGGCTATTTTTTTTTATCTTTTTTTATCTAAGTGGCTATTTTTTTTTTTAATTTTTGTTTATGTATGTGGCTATTATTTATCTTTACTATCCCAAAGTGGCTATTTTACTAGTTGCCCCATATATATATTGATCGATCTTTCTTCTCAAGGGTAATTTAGGCACGAAAAATAGTGAATTAAAGAACACAAAAGTAAAGGACACGAGGGATTTACGTGGTTCGATCGAGAGATCTACGTCCACGGGGCGGAAAGTGTGTATGCTTTATTAGCTTTATGCGTGAGGCTTACAAAAGATTGTTCTCCCCTCTTCATCTATTCTAAGCCCCTATTTATAGATATTTTTACATAGAGTTCTACTAGGATAATAATTCTTCTCCAACTTGGACTCTTGAGCTTGATCTCCTCATTTTGTGGGTAAACACCGAGCTTCTAGATCTCCTTCAGGATTAAAGTTGTAGTTGGTGTAGGAATCGGAGTTGCCTTGTTGGAGTGTTGGGCCGAGGTGGGCTGACCTGAATTGGGCCGATCTGAACCGTTTAAAGGGGCCGAGCTGAACCGTTTGAGTCCAATTATGTTGGGCTCGATGCTTGGGCCTAGTAGCTAGGCCATATCCTATCACATCTCTCCCCCCTCCCAAAAAAAAAAGATGTAGAAGTGAGGTGTGATGTGGGGCAGAATAGTGAAGTGGGTGAGTGTAAAATGGCATTACCCCGTCGAATTTGAGAAATCGACGAAGTCGAAATGCATGCCGCCTCGTTAAGACGAGGTCGGTGTTTAAATTACATTGCCCCGTCGAATTTGAGATTTCGACGAAGTCGAACTGCAAGCCGCCTCGTTAAGACGAGGTCGGTCTTTAAATTACATTGCCCCGTTGAATTTGAGATGTCGATGAAGTCGAACTGCATGCCGCCTCGTTAAGACGAGGTCCGTCTTAAAATTACATTGCCCCGTCGAATTTGAGATTTCGACGAAGTCGAACTGCATGCCGCCTCGTTAAGATGAGGTCGGTCTTAAAATTACATTGCCCCGTCGACTTTGAGATTTCGACGAAGTCGAACTGTATTTGCCAACAAGTCAGACGAGGCAATCTTGGTTGGAGGGGCGAAGCCGATCACGGAGCGCCGGTTGGAGTCCCGAGTTAGTGGGGCACGTGTCGCGCTGTGGGGGTGGGAGTTGAAAAGGTGGAAGTTTTTGAATAAAACTTCCGCTATACGTCTTCTCCCGCATTTTGCCCTAATTTCAAGTCTGAAAAAGAGTCGCCGCTTCCCCTCTGCCGTTGCTAGATTCTCCGTGCGTCTTTGCCGCCAATCATCGTTAGGAGTTATTCCGCCGATAATTTCACAAGTAAGTTATGGATTCTTCTTCCTCTCGTTCTTCAAGTAGTAAGGGTAACGACGGAGGAACGGTTGATGGGTTATCGCCGCCTCCGATGCCATCTTTTTCGTCGACTGTAAAAATAAATGCTTTCACTGTAGATTCTTTAGCAACTAGGACAATTGAGTGTGTCTGTCTTTCTCCGGTGACTGAGGGCAAAGTCCTTAAGTATAGGTCATCGTTTAGCGCAGAACAGATTATTAACGTTTGTAGAGAATATCAATTTCCTGCCTCCGCTCTGTTAGTAGCTCCCGGACCGGGGGATAGAGCTTGTTCGCCTCCGGACTGTTTCTTTACCGTGTAAGAAGATAGTTTGAAGCACGGTCTTCGGTTCCCGTTGTTTCCAGTCTTCGGAGCTTTACTTCGCAAGCTCGGTATTGCAATAAGGCAAATCGCACCGAACTCTTTTAAACAACTTGTAGGATTAGTTGTAGAAGCCAGCACCATGGGTATTCCGGTATCAGTAGACCTGATACTGAATTTTTTCTTTTTTAAATTAGGTGATACGGGGTGGTTCTAGTTGACTCCGGTTCGTAAGGATTCATTTCGTTTAATAACAAAATCGAAAATTACGAATTGGCAGAATAAGTTTTTCTTCTGTCGCTCTGATGAGGTTCCCCACCTCGTCTGGCGATAGAAAGGTAGTAAGCCAGAGAAGCAGGTTTCCACGGTTGATCTGGCAGATGTCGTGACTAGGTTAGATCGGCTAGGTACAATTATACGGGATTACACCGAAGCTGAGCTTGTGTCGGCCAGGCTGAGCCCGTTTAACCCCAACACCTCGTATCCCGAGGAGGGTGAGGTCTTCTTTCGTATCTTTTGTGGTTTGCAAGATATTTGGTCTATCATGCGTAATGTCTTGAATTTTGGTTGCAGTGAAGCTGGTGAAAGATAGGAAGAGGCAGAGGTCTGAGGATCCTGCAGTGTTGGAGAAGGGGGGTTCCGAGGCGTCCTTGGAACGAACTGCAAGTGTTCCGGGATCATCTCCACTAAGGTCGCCGTCTCCTACGTCGTTAGTTCGTCGGGCGAAGGTGCCGAAGCCGAACAAGAAAGCTTCGGCGACTGGCGACAAGACTCTAACCGTAGGCCAGTCCTCGGTTAGTGCGGCTTGCCCGGTGGTGGAGCTGGAAGAAGAACGCCGGGTTTATCCCGAGGTAAGAAGTTCAAGCCTTTCTTCGTTGGGTTTATAGTATTTGTGTGCTGATGTTGTTCGCCATCTGCAGGATACCGACCTAGTGACGGCAAGCTTTCACAACTAGGTAGACGGGTTGGTGAAGGGCGCGTCCACCCTTACTGGCTTCCTGAATGACGGGGTCTCAAAGTACAACGAGATTAACCGCGCCAGGCATCAGTTGGAAGAAGAGAAGGTCAGCCTAACTAAGGACCTAGCCGCTGCCGTCCTGGAGGCCAAGGAGGCCAAAAAGAAAGAGGACGACGCTGTTGCCGCAGCTGAGGTAGCTCGGAAGGAGGTAACCTTGCTGAAGGCCAAATTGGAATCGGCCGAGGCCGACGCTGTGGCTCGCCAAGGGCCAGTTCTCCGAGCCTATACTGAAAGGCTCTTCCTATCCGAGTTCTTCTCAGGTTTCTGCGGCGATGTGGCTGAGGTGATGTCGACTCGAAGTGTCTCCGACACTGTGGAGGCTATCGCCGAGGACATTCCAGACCTCGATAAGGTGAAGTACGGGCACAAGGAGGTGTCCGTGGAGGAACTGAACTGAGCCTTCGCTGAAATTGTGCTGAAAAATCTGAAGGCGGTTTCTCTTCTTGAAAACCTGGTGTCTTCTACTGACCTGCTCACCGCCGAACTGATTCGAGAAAGTCTGGTGGATCGCGATCCTAACATGGATGCAATCGTTGCCGAGCTTAATGCCGCCCCGAGAAGAACCGTGGCTGAGAGCGGAACTAGTGGCGATGCCAGAGGGGAGGCCGAAGTGCAAGAAAACGAGGAGGTCAGTTGATCTCCTCCTCATTTTTTATTTATTTATTTATTTTATTATTATTATTTTTTTGTAGCATGTACTTCGTCATCAATAGGATGGCGCGTTTTGCTGAAGTAATGAAAACTTTATTTCTTATTAGAAATTTGTTTCCATTTTTGTAGTTTTCTCCAAACTGTGTCAACTTATCGTCTTGTCTAGAGGAAATAGCTCGACTTCAATGTCAACTTGATGCAGCGAAGGTTGAGGCTTTGCACTGGAAAGACACGATAGGCCACATTGAGAATGAGACCGAAGTGAAACTGCAGTCCGCTCAGATTAAATCGGACGGGTTGCAAGCTCAATTGATCGAGCTGAAGGAGAAACATGGTAGGCTTAGGGGAAAAGCCAAGCATATCGAAGAAGAATTCCTTGAATACGAAAACATTATCCGCCGGAGTGGGAAACCTACTATTGCCGAGGTCTTAGCCAAGGTGGATGAGAAAAGGGAGTGGCTTCAGCGTTACCGGCATGATTATGGCGAGAACTCTTGGGAGTACTGGGGGTTGGTCGACGAGCTGGTTAAAGCTATTAATTCGTATGAGACTGTAAAAGCTCGTCGGCCCAAATCTGACCCCAGAGACAAACTCATCAAGCTCGGCTAATTCCGGTCCGAGTTCGGGAGTGTTGGATGCGGCCTCCAGGGCTTATTTGGAGGGTCCAAGTGAATCACTTCATCGGGGTGGGGTGCCGAGAGCTTCTGGCGGGCAAGGTCGAGCCCGTGGCTCCGGTTCTGCCAACCAAGGTAGGGCTTCCACTGCTCGAGGCCGAGGCCGAGGTCGGGCTTGGCGATCCGTAGAGGCCAAGGCATGCAAGCTGTAGATTACATTATGGGTTTGCCCGATCCTCCAGCCGGGCCTAGATTTGTTGATAGGTGGCTTATTTTTGGTAGGTCGTCTAGCTCGGGAGCACCTCCTTAATGTAAATACTAATGTAATTGTACGCATTCTTATCTTATACGAAATAAGATAGAATTTTTTTCGTACTCTTACTTATGCATTCATTATGAGTTTTGCGCTTTATTGGTTGTCTTAGTCTGATAGCCCTCTTCATCAAAGAATGAAGTTCGGCTTTATACGGCTTTCTTCGCAAGAATACGAAGTTTTACCTTTTTTCACTTCGTCTAAGGATGAAGTTTGGCCTTCTATGGCTCACCTCGTCAGATGACGAGGTTTGGCCTTTGGTCGGCTCACCTCGTCAGATGACAAGGTTAGGCCCTTGTTCGGCTCACCTCGTCAGACGATGAGGTTTGGCCTTTGTTCAGCTCACCTCGTCAGATGACGAGGTTTGGCCTTTGGTCGGCTTACCTCGTCAGATGATGAGGTTTGGCCTTTGTTCGGCTCACCTCATCAGATGATGAGGTTTGGCCTTATATGGCTCACCTCGTCAGATGATGAGATTTGGCCTTGTACGCACGTTTATAGTATATGCTCCATGGTTGGAGATATTAAATACCCTCGTCAGGGTTAAAAAATATCGAAATAATTTGCACAAGTGGAAAGAAAAATGCTTAAAACGAAACATGCAAGACCAATAGGAAAAAATACGAACTTTATTGATAAGAAAAAATCGAAGTAAAAATTTGAACAGGACGACCTGACTCATGACCTAACTGACCTAAGATGAAATGACCTTTACTCATTTCCACCTATGCGAAGTATTTCTTTAGATGAGAGACATGCCAAGTTCGGGGTATCGACTCGCTAGATAGATGGGCGAGCTTATATGATCCTTTGCCAATGACTTCTTCTACGCGGTAAGGCCCTTCCCATGTGGCTTGTAGTTTGCCGAGCTTTTCTGCCTTACTGACTTCGTTATTCCGAAGTACGAGGTTGCCTACTTGGAATTGTTGGAATTTCACTCTTTGGTTATAGTATCGAGCTACTTGCTGTTTGTACTTAGCTTCCTTGATGTAAGCCAAATCCCGCTTCTCTTCTAGTAGGTCCAAATCAGCTCGTAGTCCTTCTTCATTGGCTTCGGCTGAAAAATTTAACGTGCGGTGGCTCAGCAATCCGATCTCAACCGGGATGACAGCTTCAGTTCCGTACACCAAACTGTAAGGTGTTTCTCCATTTGAAGTCTGAGGAGTTGTTCGGTATGACCATAAGACTTGGGGTAGGTTTGCTGCCCAATCTCATTTGGCTTCGTCAAGTCGGGTCTTGAGCCCCTTGACAATTGTTCTATTCGTAACTTCGGTCTGGCCATTCGCTTGAGGGTGGGCTACCGAAGTGAACTTTTGCTGAATGTGTAGACCTTCACAAGATTTTACTTTCCCACAGACGGCGCCAGTGATCGATCTTTCTTCTCAAGGGTAATTTAGGCACGAAAAACAGTGAATTAAAGAACACAAAAGTAAAGGACACGAGGGATTTACGTGGTTCGATCGAGAGATCTACGTCCACGGGGCGGAAAGTGTGTATGCTTTATTAGCTTTATGCGTGAGGCTTATAAAAGATTGTTCTCCCCTCTTCATCTATTATAAGCCCCTATTTATAGATATTTTTACATAGAGTTCTACTAGGATAATAATTCTTCTCCAACTTGGACTCTTGAGTTTGATCTCCTCCTTTTGTGGGTAAACACCGAGCTTCTAGATCTCCTTCAGGATTAGAGTTGTAGTTGGTGTGGGAATCGGAGTTGCCTTGTTGGAGTGTTGGGCCGAGGTGGGCTGACCTGAATTGGGCCGATCTAAACCGTTTAAAGGGGCCGAGCTTACTGGGCCGAGCTGAACCGTTTGAGTCCAATTATATTGGGCTCGATGCTTGGGCCTAGTAGCTAGACCATATCCTATCTAGTTGCCCCATATATATATAGATGAAAATTAGTCTTTGGTTGCAAGCTATTATTGTTTTGAATGTTTATATTCAAATTTGTAAGTGGGCTTCAACGTACGCCACAATGCATAATATGAAAGGACTTTTTGTTACCAAAATGAGTAGATTTTTCCCCGAATAAAAAAATTATACTCCGCCCGTCTACTATCTTTAGACACTAATACGAAGTATTATATTTGGATGTCTAGCATTGTTAGAACATTTTCATTGTTACTCGTAGGTCCCACAATAAAAACAGTTTAATATTATGCACTTTAATATTTTAATACAATTGAAAATATCAAATGGGTCTACTATCATTCCACTTTAACATTTTAACTTATTAATATATCATCACAATATATTAAATTTCGTACCCAATATATTAGCTCCAAAGATCACGAACGAACGGAGCGGAGAAAAGTATAAAATTATTGTTGTAGCTAACTCGATAATTAGGCCGGAAGCACTTTTGTTAAAAACAATCATTTTATATAAATTGATAATTAATCATAACCGAAGATCATTAATTGTAAGTAAATAATGATATATTGTTGGCTAAAAATGAAGAAATCATCACCATTCATCACCATGCAAAGGAAGTTTCTCGAAGAAGAAAACTCCAAAATGAAGAAACGAAGTTTTGTCCCTTATCCATATTTCTCTGACAAGAGCGCCGATGTTCGTGCATGCATATGCTAGTGTCCTCGACGTCACCGTTTCGCGCAGGATCGGATAGACTTATCCATTCTCATCCAAACTTTCTAGTTTTGCGAATCCCTATGCATACATTACATAACATTAGATCTAACTTTACAAGGTCATAATAATAATTTAATTAAGCTGTGCTGTGTATTACTTGATCAAATTCAAAACCACCTTGCTACGGTTCATTCTTTCAAATTAATTCATTTGTGTTATTTAGCTGCTATACATGGATATAAGCAACGAGGCCAGCGTCGATGAGTTCTCGATCGGACCATCGACATTCGTCGGCCGTACAATCGCCTTCAGAATCCTTTTCTGCAAGTCGGTATCTCATTTAAGGAATCAAATCCTAGGAATCTTGTTGCTCTACTTCTCCAAACTCAAGAGCAAGCTCTACTACCTATCATGGCTGCTGCAGCTGCACCCCAGAAATCCTCATGGGATTCTAATAATGGTAGCCACCGCTGCATTCATACTGAAAAGATTCACGAATGTGAAAGCCAAGGCTGAGCTGGCTTACAAGAGGAAATTCTGGAGCAACATGACGAGATCCGCTCTCACATACGAGGAGTGGGCCCATGCAGCCAAGATGCTCGACAAAGAGTCCGTGAGAAGAAACGACGCCGCTTTGTTCGACGAGGAGCTCGTCAAGAACAAGCTCCAAGAGCTCCGCCACCGCCGCCGCCACTGCTCGATCAGAGACATCATGTTCTACATGAGAGCCGACCTCGTTCGGAACTTAGGCAACATGTGCAACCCGGAACTCCATAGGGGCAGGCTCCAAGTTCCGCGATTGATCAAGGAATACATCGACGAAGTCACCACACATTTGAAGATGGTGTGCGATTCCGATACAGAGGATCTCTCGCTCGAGGAGAAGCTCGCCTTCATGCACGAGACTCGCCACGCCTTCGGCCGCACTGCCTTGCTCCTGAGCGGCGGCGCCTCCCTAGGAGCGTTCCATGTGGGAGTAGTGAAGACATTGGTGGAACATAAGCTTCTGCCTCGGATCATCGCCGGTTCGAGCGTCGGCTCTGCCATGTGCTCTGTTCTGGGCACGAGATCGTGGCCGGAGCTGCAGAGTTTCTTCGAGGATTCGTGGCATTCGATCCAGTTCTTCGATCAGATCGGGGGGGGTCTTCACCGTGTTCAAGAGGATCATGAATCAAGGTGCGGTGCACGACATCAGACAGCTGCAGATTATACTAAGAAACCTCACCAACAATCTGACTTTCCAAGAAGCTTATGACATGACTGGGAGAATCCTAGGGATCACAGTCTGTTCTCCGAGGAGGCACGAGCCCCCTAGGTGTCTCAACTACTTGACCTCGCCTCATGTCGTTATATGGAGCGCCGTCACTGCCTCGTGCGCGTTTCCTGGCTTGTTTGAAGCTCAAGAGCTCATGGCCAAGGATAGGAGAGGCAACATTGTGCCCTACCATCCTCCTTTCCATCTCGATCCGGACCAAGCTTCCGGATCGGTTCCCTCAAGGCGATGGAGAGATGGGAGCTTGGAAGTTGATCTTCCTATCAAGCAGTTGAAGGAGCTTTTTAACGTGAATCATTTTATTGTGAGCCAAGCAAATCCTCATATTGCTCCATTGTTGAGGTTGAAGCAGATGGTGAGGAGTTATGGTGAGAGTTTTGGTGCTAAGGTATGTACATAGTACATGTGTTTCTTTCTTTTTGTTAATGTTTATATATTATGTTTAGATATTTAGGTAGTTTTCATTCAATGGAGGTTTTTGTGTGGATCAATGTTCATAAATAGCTTGCTCAACTAGCTGAAATGGAGGTGAAACATAGATGTAACCAAATTTTGGAGCTTGGTTTTCCTCTTGGAGGAGTGGCTAAATTATTTGCTCAAGATTGGGAGGGTGATATTACTCTTGTAATGCCGGCTACTTTAGCTCAGGTAAAATTAATATATGGAGTAGAATCTATTTTGATTGATGGAGATGGACTATATACATATATAGTCTCTAGTGTTTTATTTTATCCTTTTAATTTCTCAATTAATTCTTGCTTGTGTGATTTGCAGTTATCAAAAGTGATACAAAATCCATCTTATGTGGAGCTTCAGAAATCAGCAAATCAAGGGAGGAGGTGCACTTGGGAGAAGCTATCAGCCATAAAAGCTAACTGCGGGATCGAGCTCGCCCTCGACGAGTGCGTAGCGGTGCTCAACCACATGCGCCGCCTCAAGAGGAGCGCGGACAGGGCGGCTGCCTCCCCTCGTGGAGGCCAGCTTGCCGGCACGTCGAAATTCATTGCCCATAAGAGAATCCCCTCTTGGAATGTTATGGCTCGAGAGAACTCGACAGGGTCGCTCGAGGAAGACCTCATGGCGGACCCCGCCGGCCCAAGTGGTGGGTACGCCACGAGGACCTGGCGTACCCTCCGCTGCTCCCATGATGGGAGCGACAGCGAATCTGAGGGTCCACTGGACCTCGTCCAGTCATGGACGAGATCCGGAGGCCCTCTGATGAGGACAACCTCCGCCGACAAATTCGTCGATTTCGTGCACAATTTGGAGGTCCTTAATTCGAGGGCGAATAGGGATTGTTTGACATCCGACACGGAATACGATGAGAGAGATTTGAGATCGGCCATTGTGGTGGCGGAGGGCGATCTCCTGCAGCCAGAGCGAGTCGACAACGGCGGCATCGTATTCAACGTCGTGAAGCGATCGTCACTGACGCCGGCTAGCCGGAGTTCCGACGACTCTCTCCATAATTCTCCTGTTGATGAGTTGGTGCAACATGAAAGTCTTGATGATGAGATGGATGAGGGTAGCTCAATTTCCGACAATGATAGTGTCGTCGTCGCTGCAAATGATGCTTTTGGAGGCGAGTGAGCAATTAAGCCTATGATGAATGATCATCAGCATGCAATTTGAACATGTTTGTTCATTCACTTGTTAAAAAAAAAAAAAATCATAAATAGCCTCCTCTTATCTCCTTACCTAATATTTCATTTTTGGCAAATTTCACTATCACATCACATAATATCTACACTATTCAAATGAGATTAATTCAAATTCCACCTTAGTATTCACCGACTGCAAAAATTAAAACACAATCCAAATAAAGCTATGCCCCAACTATGGAAGGTATGAGTATTATTTTTCTCTTGATTCTGTTTCAATTTCTTATACCAGTTAGGGTAGTTCAAAACATTCATGATTCATGTCAATGTGTACATGTTAATCTTTTCCTTTCCTCATTACTTATAACCTTCTTTCATACCATCTCATTTAAGAACCCATCATTTAAACCTAGCAAAAGCATATCAATCTCATCCCATAAAGCAATTAAAATAGACAAGAAGAGATTGATAGTTACTGATCTAGCTATGTTTGCAGCTTATATATTTTCGGAACATTTGCAGCATTTAAATCTTTAATTATATTAGTATTGAGAACGTGCGTTTTGCATGTGTAACTTTTTATTTATCCCTTTTTTTTCATTAATTTTATGTTTTAATCAATATCAAAGTTTCTCTACTAATTGTCCATGCATTCACACGTCAGAAGAATGATTTTAATAAATAAATTGTGATGAATAATTTATATTTATTTAATATTTCCTATTGTTTATATTTTAGTCAAATTTTACAATTTTTCAAAATTTTATGTATGCTGATTAATAAGAAAACAAAGAATTGAGAATGGTACTTTTAAAGTTTTCTTGTGTATTCATCTTTTGAAAATTATAAATATAGATATTTAAATGTGGTAAATTGAGTTAACGTGTTAATTCTTCTTCTTTTTTTGTGTGTGTGCCATTGTAAAAGTACTACTTTGATTGCGGATGAGGTTATGTCCTAATTCCGGTGTACAATTTTCAAATTAATTGTTTTACTATTTTATAATGTTAAGCATAAAAATAAATAAAAATATTTTAACATAAAAATTATAATCAGCAATTATAACCAAAAATTGAAAAATTTAAAATAGAGGTGAGAATTATTCTACCTATTTAGAGATAAGAAATACAATATATAACACACATAACAAAATACAATTTTTACCTATATTTTCAAATCTCTCCCCAATTTACCATTACTTTTACTACTCTCTCTCTTCCCTCCTCTCCTCTCTTCTCTCCCCTCCACCTCACCCTGACACACACGACACACTTGGGATCCTCTATCTCTAAAATAGTGTCTTCATGGTGTCCCAAAATGCAAATTCTATTGATTTTATTTATTTATTTTTAATAAAAAAATTTATAATGATTAAGTTTAGTTTTATGATTATTTTTACTTGCTTTAACAATCATACATCAAGCATTCATCTCATCAAGCAGCAAAAGAGTTTACACTTAAAAGAATTTTCTAAAGAGCTTTCATAAAACCACCAACTTCCGCATATCATATCGATTGTGATAAATTCAACAGCTCGCTTGTCGAACTGAAGGGATCGAGCTGTACTCTGTATCGAGCTCCTTATACGAGCTGGTTTTGTAACAGTGTTAAGCTTGAAATTATTGGACATTGGTGTATTCCCCCCCTCCCATACACCAATTAGATCTTTCTGGGACCAACAAAAAATAAAATAAAACTAGTAGAAATCAATTTTGGGACACTATTGAGACATTAATTTAGAGAAGTGATCCAAAGGTAAAGCAGACATTAATAAAAAAATTTATAATGATTAAGTTTAGTTTTATGATTATTTTCAAGGATTCACTCATCCCCATTAGGGTTTATAATTATTTTTTAGCATTTAATTTCACTTTTATTAGTATATTATAGTTGGAAAATTCAAAAAAAAAAAGTATAATTTAAAAAAAAAAATCAATTTTTTTCTTATAGATGTCTATTATGATTTACTATATTGTAGTATTTTTATTTTTATAAAAAATGTTGGGAACCCTATGCAGTTAGTTTTGATGATGTTATTCGAAACCTCACTTAGATTTGTTTTACTCTTTTTTTAGAGTAGAGTTTGATAGGAGCGATCTGCTTTTGTATAGCACAGATCGAAAAGCTCACTCAGTTTAGACAGATCGATCAAACTTGTAAAGGATGAGATCATTTAGACGAGCTCTCCTATAGGAGATCGATCTGGCATCGTGCTCCTCTATCAAACTGACTGTAGAAGACCAGCTGCTCTAACTTGGAGATTTCATCGAGCTGGTTACTTACTACTTAGAGAACGCAATGTTCGGTTCAACAACTCGATACATTCTGTCCTGGTGCCACGTTGGCTGCGAACTAGGACAAATCCCAACGGCCATGGTGTCAGTACTCCAACGGATAGTTTTCAAAAACTAGGCCTATAAATACCTAAGCCATTCAGAGTTATTCTTCACAGGAATTTCAATCTATAAGCCTAAACTCTGTAGAAATCTCAAGCTTTCAAAACCATTTCAACACTCGAAATACCAAGAGAATTCTCAAGTGTTGATATCAAGGAAGATTTCTACCTCTGGAATTAATCCGAGTTCTTGAAGCATTTACTGCTGCTTAAGAACTCAACAGAACCTCACACCTTCAAGTTCAGTTGTTGTACGTTGAAGAGGAAGAAGTTCTACCTGCTCTACCATTGCTGAGAAGATCGAACTCTACAATTGGAAGAGCATGTTAGTTGTTTTAGTTAGCAAAAAAAAAAAGTTATAAGGGTCACAACCCCGTAATTAGTGCTTGAATTTCGACAAGTTAGTCGAAATTTGGGACTGGTACTCAGCCAGTAAAAACAAGAGAGAAGTGATCCAAAGGTAAAGGGATTTTCAGTTTTGACGGAAACTAACGTGGACGTAGGAGGAGCCGAACCACGATAAACTGATTGTGTTGAGCTCTCTCTCTCTATCTTTTACATTCAGTTTATTATATCTTTACTTGCTTTAACAATCATACATCAAGCATTCATCTCATCAAGCTGCAAAAGAGTTTACACTTAAAAGAATTTTCTAAAGAGCTTTCATAAAACCACCAACTTCCGCATATCATATCGATTGTGATAAATTCAACAACTCGCTTGTCGAACTGAAGGGATCGAGTTGTACTCTGTATCGAGCTCCTTATACGAGCTGGTTTTGTAACAGTGTTAAGCTTGAAATTATTGGACATTGGTGTATTCCCCCCCTCCCATATACCAATTAGATCTTTCTGGGACCAACAAAAAATAAAATAAAACTAGTAGAAATCAATTTTGGGACACTATTGAGACATTAATTTAGGGACGGGGGATCCCATCCCCTCTCTCCCCTCCCCCCCCCCCCCTCCCTTTTCCCTCACCTCACACACACACTCTTTCTTCTTATTTTTTCTATTCTTTCTTCTTTTCATTTTTTTTTCTCTTATTTCTTATTTCTTATTTGTTCTTTTTATTTTTATTTTACTATTATGTATTATTATTGTCTTTAAGTTTGTTCCCCCCCCCCTTTTTCTTTTTTTCCGTTTCATTTTGAGTTTTTTTTTTTAATGTATGTTTCGAATTTAATGTGAGTGAGTTTCGAATGAAGAAGGTAAGAAATTGGCAAAATCTTACCAAAAGAAGGTTATGTGACATTCATGTGAAAGGTCATACAAAGAAGATAATTAATTAAGACATTCATACCATCATATTTTGCATAATTGGTAAGATATCGATAAAATCTTGTCATTCATAGTAAGATAGTTGTTAAGTTGTCGATAACGTCGTGTCAAGTTATATGCAAAGAAAGAACGCAATATCATGAGATTGTGGAAATCTTACCATTCACTTTTAAATATTTGGTAAGTTATTGAGGAAATCTTACCAAAGTTATTTGCAGCTATCAAATTCTTACCACTAATGAGAACTACAAATAGCATTAGTAAGTAATTGCAAAGCATGAAAAAAATAGAGTAATACTCAAATGTAATAAAAATATTGTTAGACATCGGATTTGCCATTCCAAAAAATACACATAAGTATTTAACAAAAAGTTAAAATAGATGACATTTCATAGCTCTTACTTACTGATGACAAAAATGGTAAAACTCTTACTTATTGATGGCAAGAAATTGTTAACTTCTTGCCTTGATAAGACAAGAAATGAGGTAATATAACTACCATTAACTGCGGAAAAGACGAGACAAGAAATTATACCATTTCTTATCTAATGATGGTAAAAACTCGCTAGTTACTTCCCGCAGAAAGCAAGAAATGAGGTGATTGAATGTAAAATTGAATGTATATATGTACATAGTAAAATCTGTATCATAAGAAAAGAATGCGAATTAAGAATAAGTGAATTCATAGTAGAAAATATACAACACTACATCTAATGATGATGGCTATGAAAAAATATGTCAATAATTCATGGGCAATCAACATCATAAAAATATAATTTCCAATTCCACTCATTTTAGCTTCAAATTAAATGCAACACAACATTCAAGAAAGAGGCCCCCAAAATCAGCACTCAGCAACCAAGTCATCCCCTAATTTTAGTATTCCTATTTTTTTGTTTGCCCCTTTGTTCAACCATCACCATCGAATTGCTTAAAAAAAGAAAAAGAAAAAAAAACTCCCTGAAATTTCTGGAGAAGCTTGGCTTCTTCCTCGACGTCCCCCCCCTCCCCCCCCCCCCCCCGTCCCCCCTGATCGATCTTATTTTCGCAAGATAGTTAATGCACGAGAACTGGGATTTAACGAACACGAAAGTAAACGGAACACAAAGGGATTTACGTGGTTCGATCTATTGGAATAGATCTACGTCCACGGGCGGAAAGAGTATAGATCTTTATTGCTTGTATGAGTAGTGATTACAAGATTGTTCCTCCCCTCAACCTATTCTAAACCCCTATTTATAAGTGTTTACATACGGAATTCGACTAGGATTATAAGTCTTTTCCTATTAGGACTCTTTGGCTTGATCTCCTCCTTTACTGGATAAACACCGAGCTTCTATATCTCTTGTGGAGCTTGAATTGTAGTCGATGTAGGAGTTGCCTTGGTGTAGAGATTCCTTTGAGGTGGGCCAAAGTGGATTCGGCCTAGGTGGGCTGTTTGGGCCGAGCCAAGTAAGGCTCTTAAGTAGGCCGAGCTGCATAGGCCGAGCTTGACAGTCGGAGCCTAACTATATTGGGCTTCGATGCTTGGGCCTAGTGGCTAGGCCGTATCCTATCACATCCCCCCCCAAAAAGATATGGAAGTGAGGGTGTGAGCTGGGGTAGAAAGGTGAAACATGAGTAGCGAAAGTTACATTGCCTCTTCGGAAATTGGATTTCGACGAAGTCGGGTTCTGGCCACCTCGTTAAAACGAGGTGGTTTAAAAATTTACATTGCCCCTTCGGAAATAAAATTCCGACGAAGTCGGAATGCTGCCACCTCGTTAAGACGAGGTGGAATTGGAATTCACATTGCCCCTTCGGAAATTGGATTTCGACGAAGTCGGGATGCTGGCCACCTCGTTAAGACGAGGTGGTATTGGAATTCACATTACCCCTTCGGAAATTAGGTTTTGACGAAGTCGGGATGCTGGCCACCTCGTTAAGACGAGGTGGTATTGGAATTCACATTACCCCTTTGGAAATTAGGTTTCGACGAAGTCGGGATGCTGGCCACCTCGTTAAGACGAGGTGGTATTGGAATTCACATTACCCCTTCGGAAATTAGGTTTTGACGAAGTCGGAATGTGAACCGTCTCATTAGGATGAGGTCGAACACGTGATGTGTCAGTTACATTTAATGCACCGTTTGGGGTCCTGATAAAGTAGGCGGAAAGTTACTAAAACTTCTTTCAGACGCCACAATCAACATTTTTGAAATTTGGAACCCTAAAATTTTCGGCAATTCATCTTCTTCCTTCACGCTTGCAGTGTTGCCGTCAGTGTTACACCAGAATCCAGTGACCCATTCGTTGTCATCACAGTTTTCCATTGCTGAAAAAGTAAGTCCATGGCTTCCTCTTCTTTTATGCGCGAGTCTAGCGGTAGTGGAAGTCAGAATTCGGGCGACAGGTCTATGTCGCCGCCGGTATCTCATTCGCCGGAAAATATAGAGGTAGATGTATATACTGTAGAGTCGGACATTCCGTCGAATTGTAGGGTAGTTTTCGCTCCTCCCCGTGATTCGGTCGGAACAGTGTCAAAATTTTCTTCAACCCTAGATTCCTCTGCAATTTTGAAAATTGCAAAAAACTATTTATTTCCTGATTGGATAGAGATGTTAGCACCTCGGCCGGAGGATAGGGCGTCCAACCCTCCGGTTGGCTTCGTAACTATCTACGAAGATTGCTTATGCCATGGTCTTCGTCTCCCCCTTCCCCCTGTTTTTGCCGATCTTCTTCGGAAGTTCGGCATTCCTCTAGCGCAAATAACGCCTAACTCGTTTAGGCAGCTTACTACTTTAGGCGTACTTAGTAATCGTCACGGGGTCAGCCTGTCAGTAGAGCTGATCCTGAAATATTTCCAATTTAATTCCTACAATGGGTGGTATTATCTGTCACCCCGTCTTGGCTTTCGAGTGAAGACGAAGTCAAAAATCCCGAACTGGCAGTCAAAGTTCTTCTTCTGTCGGTTCGGTGAGGTCCCACATTTCATCTGGAATGTGGGTAAATTGAGGAACCAAGGCACCGAAGAAAAGTTCGGTGTGCTTGATAAAGTGTTGACTAGTCTAGTTGATGAAGAATTCACTGAGGCCGATCTTGCTATGGCGGGGCTGAGCCCTTATGATCCAGACTCCATGGTTGAACCGGTGAAGGGTGAGGATCCACTTGGTTCGTTTCTTTGTTTTATAGTTCTTTTTCATTGTGCTGAGGCTCTTACTGTTTTTCTTCAGTGAAACTTCTTGGTAAGAAGAGGGCAAGGCCGACCACTACTGAAAAGTCAGCATCTGAGGTTTCTTCGGAACGAACAGAGAGCGGACTGCGTTCCTCACCAATGGGGTCCCCTCCGGAGCGACCTCTCGTTCGAAAAACAAAACAGCAGAAGTCGGTTGTTGCTGTTCCTGCTGGAGAGGAGGATTGTACAGTTACTGCAGTCCGGTTATCTGGCGGTGTTGGACGCCAGGGTTTTGGAGAACTGGTGAATCAGCCTCGGCCATTTCCCGAGGTAGTATCACACTTACAGATGTACTTCGGCATTTCATTATTATATATTTTTCAACGATAATGTATGTTTATATAGGGTGCCGAGGACATGGTGGCGAGGACTGAGCGACCTTACCTCGGAATTGAGCAATTTCCTGACCGCTGGGGTCGACCGCTTCAACAAAGTGGTCCGAGCTCAGCGGGATCTAGATAATGAGAAGGGCAGCCTCGTCAACCGATTGACATTGGCCGAAGCGAGGGTGTCGGCAGAACGGGCTGCAGTGGAATCTGCAAAGGACGCTGCTGAGTCCGCGAAGAGAGAGGCGGCCATGTGGAAGGCCGAGGCAGAGGCGGCAAGGCGACAGGAGGCCGAGGCGGTAGCCATGCAGGGGTCACTGCTTCGGTCTTATACGGAGAGGCTCTTCCGCTCTGAAAGATTCTCGGAGCTGGCCGGGCAGGTCGCCACCATCTTAAACATTCGTGCAGTTAGCGACGTTATCGACAACATCGCTTCTGATATTCCAAACTTGGACAAGGCCAAGTACGGATATCAGGAGATGTCAGATGCGGCTATCAACCGTGCGTATGCTGAGGCGCTGTTGGAAGGCCTCAAAAGCATTCCCGTGCTGGACAGCTTAGCCTCGTCGTCTACTGTGTTGACTGCCGAGGTGGTGGCGGGATGGCCAGTTGACAGGCATGAGGAGTTGGAAGGGCTGATTGCCGACCTCAACCGTACTGCCGAGCCTGGGGCTGAGGCTGCTGGCCGAGGCAGAGAGGAGGCCGAGGAGGAAGGCGATGCTGACGGCGGCAAATCCCCTAGTCAGAATGAGGAGAATGCCGAAGTGGTCAGTTGATCACCTCTGTACATTCTTTTTTTTTTTTTTTTTTTTTTTTTTGTACTGCGGCATCGGTAATATGTCGCTTGACTTTCGCCTTTGTGGCATAATAAAATTTCAACATTTAATTGAAACTTTTGTTCTTTGCGTTGTAGTCTTCCCCCACTATTTTTGATGCATCCCCGTACATAGCTCAAATCAACAACTTATTACGGGCTCTTGAAGCTAATGATGTCGAAGTCCAGGATGAGGCCGACGTGAGACTTAGAGCCGCTCAAATCAAAAATGACGAGCTTCAAGCTCGGCTCTTAGAGCTTGGAGATAAGTATGATGCCATGAAGGAAAAATCTATAAGGATCGCCGAGGAGCATGCCGAATACGAGTCCATTGTCCGCCAAAACGACGGGAAAACCATTGCTGAAGTTGATGCAAAGGTAACAGAAATCGCAGCCCGGTGTAAGGATTGCCATGAAAGATACGGGTCGGACTCCTGGCAACTCAAAGATTAGATGGTTGAGCTGAAGCGAATAACTAGTATGTACGATGTGATTCTAGCTCGGCGTCCGAAGTTGGCTGCTCGACTGGGAAAGGACTCTCATCCATCGAGTTCATCCACTACCACTGATCCTTCGAGATCGTCGACTTCCGCGGATCGATCAGACATGAGATATGCGCGGCATTCTAAAGAGATATATGAACAGGAACGGCAAAGATTGGGTCGACGAGGTCGAGGTCGGAGCCTTCAACCGAGTACTGGTCGGAGTCGAGGACGAGATAGTGGTGAACGTGGTCGAGGCCGCTTTAATATAGATGATGTTTTAAATTTCAATTCCGACGGTGATTTTCCTACAAGATGGCTTAGTTTTAGCAAACCCAAGCCTTCTAGCTCGTCTTAATCACCATGTATTGTACTCTTCCATTTTTGAAATAAAAACGGAATTTTCTGCACTCATATTAGCCTTTTACCTTGTTTTAACATAGATGTATTTCTTTGTATTATACAAAGGTAGGCCATAATGAGCATTACCTCGTCAAAAGACGAGGTTTATTAGGCTTGAATTAGCACGACCTCGTCATCCGACGAGGTTTAGGCTTTGTTCAGCACGACCTCATCGTCTGACGAGGTTTAGGCTTTGAATTAGCACGACCTCGTCATCCGACGAGGTTTAGGCTTTGTTCAGCACGACCTCGTCGTCCGATGAGGTTTAGGCTTTGAATAGCACGACCTCGTCATCCGACGAGGTTTAGGCTTTGTTCAGCACGACCTCGTCGTCCGACGAGGTTTAGGCTTTGAATAGCACGACCTAGTCATTCGACGAGGTTTAGGCTTTGTTTAGCACGACCTCGTCATTCGATGAGGTTTAGTTTTAAGTAGCACGACCTCATCGTCCGACGAGGTTTAGGCTTTGTTTAGCACGACCTCGTCATTCGACGAGGTTTAGTTTTAAGTAGCACGACCTCATCGTCCGACGAGGTTTAGGCTTTGAATAGCACGACCTCGTCATCCGACGAGGTTTAGGCTTTGTTCAGCACGACCTCGTCGTCCGACGAGGTTTAGGCTTTGAATAGCACGACCTCGTCATTCGACGAGGTTTAGGCTTTGTTTAGTACGACCTCGTCATTCGACGAGGTTTAGGCTTTAAGTAGCACGACCTCATCATTCGACGAGGTTTGGGCTTTGTTTAGCACGACCTCGTCATCCGACGAGGTTTAGGCTCTTCTCTGTTTTAAACAAAGGCCGTATCTTTGTTTTTAACAGAGGTGGCGCCTCCTTATTTTAAACAAAAGTACTTCTTCCTAGCTTTTGACAAAGGTGATTCCTTTGTTTTAAGCCCAGGCAATTTGAACTTCTATTTTTAACAAGGTTAGGTCGGTACGCGCGCGTTTAGAATTTACTCCCAATGTGGAGTTTATTAAATTACCCTCGTCAGGGTTTCAAAATACTAAGCATAAGTGGAATAGAGAGATGCAAAATATGATATGCAAGAATTTAAACGCATAATGAAGGAAAAATAAAACTTTATTTAAGAAAAAACCTAAAAAAGAAAAATAGCTGACAAGACGAACTGACTCTTGACACCTACGACTTTAAATGAACTGATCCTAGACATTACTCTCCTCCACTTATACAAAGTATTTTTTTAAATGATTGATGTGCCATGTACGGGGTAAGGGCTCACCGGATAAATGGGCAAGCTTGTACGACCCTTTGCCGAGGACTTCTTCGACTCGGTATGGTCCTTCCCATGTGGCTTCAAGCTTGCCGAGCCTTTCCGCTTTACTGACCTCGTTATTCCGAAGTACGAGGTCGCCTACTTGGAACTGTTGGTACTTCACCCTTTGGTTGTAGTACCGAGCTACTTGTTGCTTGTACTTAGCTTCTCTTATGTAGGCGAGCTCTCGTTTTCCTTCCAACAGATCCAGTTCGGTTCGGAGGTCTTCCTCGTTGGCTTCGGCTGTGAAGTTGATAGTGCGCGGGCTCGGCAGGCCTATCTCTACCGGGATCACTGCTTCGGTTCCGTACACCAAACTATAAGGTGTTTCATTGTTCGAGGTCCGGGGAGTTGTTCGGTACGACCATAGGACTTGGGGTAAATTTGCGGCCCAATCTCCTTTGGCTTTGTCGAGGCGGGTTTTGAGTCCCTTGACAATCGTTCTGTTCGTCACTTCGGTTTGGCCGTTCGCTTGAGGATGAGCTACCGAAGTGAACTTTTGGTGAATGTGAAGCCCTTCACACCATTCTCTGAATGTCCGATCGGTGAATTGTGTTCCATTATCCGAAACCAGGATGCGAGGTACACCGAAGCGGCAAACCACATTCTTCCATACGAAGTTGAGGGCGTTCTTGCTTGTGATCTTTGCCAAGGGCTCAGCTTCGACCCACTTAGTGAAGTAGTCGATGGCTACGATGAGGAACTGGAGTTGTCCGGGAGCTTTATCGAATGGTCCGACGATGTCAATTCCTCACTGCACAAACGGCCAAAACTTTGCATGCTTATGAGGTCGGTTTGAGGTAGTCTCGGTACCGTCCCATGGATTTGACATTTTGGGCACTTTTTAACTAGTTCGACTGCGTCTTGAAAGATTGTAGGCCAGTAGTAGCCCCAGCGCATGACCTTCTTTGACAATGCTCGAGCTCCAATGTGGCTTCCACATGACCCTTCGTGAACTTCGCTTAACGCATAGTTTGCTTGGTTCGGCCCGACACATCTTAGGAGAGGTTGAAGGTATGACTTTCTGTACAGAATTCCTTCTTGTAGAACGTACTTTGGTGACTTGCTTAAGATCTTTCTTGCCTCAAGCTTGTCACTGGGCAGTTCGCCTTTTTCCAAATAATTCCGAAGAGGAGTCATCCAATTTGGGGCTTCATCATCAATTACGAGGCCGACCTTGGCTTCTTCTATACTTCGGTGTTTGACTTCTTCCACTGGAGAGCTTGTTGATGAGGACGCCAATTTGCTCAAAGCATCAGCTCGGGTATTTGCTCCTCTTGGGATTCGTACCAACTCGAAGTAGGTGAAGCTTTCTTACAGACTCCTAGCTTTTTGGAGATACTTCCTCATTCTGTCGCCCTTTGCCTCGTATGTGCCGAGCATATGGCTAACTATGACTTGGGAGTCACAGTAGACTTGTACAGCTCGTACTTGAAGACTTTGAGCGAGGCGAAGTCCTGTAATTAGGGCTTCGTACTCCACCTCATTATTTGTGGTAGGGAAGTCGAACCGAAGTGCATATGTTATCTCCTTTCCATCCGGGATAATTAGCATGACTCCCGCTCCACTGCCTGTACGACCTGAAGCGCCATCTACATAAACTTTCCAGCAGTCATGTGGGGGCTCCTTAGGATGCTCGGCTTCGACTTTGTTTTGCGGGAGTTCGTCCTGCTTTGGTGCTTCGGAGAACTTAGCCTCTACCAGGAAATCCGCTAGGGCTTGTCCCTTTATCGCCTGCCGAGGACAGAAATTTATGTCGTGCTCGCCGAGTTCGACAGCCCACTTTGCAATTCTACCCGATGCTTCAGGTTTTGTCAGGACTTGGCGAAGTGGCAGGTCGGTTAGAACTCGTATGGTATGTGCGTGGAAATACGGTCTCAACCTTCTAGCGGCATTTACTAGTGCAAGGGCGACTTTTTCCAATGGTTGATACCTCGTCTCCGGTCCTTTCAGGGCTCGGCTAATGAAATAAACAGGAAGCTGCCGTCGTCCTTCCTCCCGAACTAGTACAGCACTTATAGCTTCATCCGAGGCTGCGAGGTATAGGGAGAGGACCTCTCCATCTTTCGGAACAGACAAAGTTGGGAGTCTGGCCAGGTATTTCTTCAGCTCTTCAAACGCCGCTTTGTGCTCGTCCTTCCATTCGAAGTCGGGTGCCTTCTTGAGAATTTTGAAGAAAGGTAGCTGCTTTTCGGCGGCCTTAGATAAAAAACGACTTAACGCTGCCAAACAGCCAGTCAGTTGATGCACATCATGAATGGTTTTCGGGACCTTCATCTCTTGGACGGCTCGAACTTTAGAGGGGTCTGCCTTTAAACCTTCTTGCGAAATCCAACACCCCAGGAATTTCCCTGATCGTACCATAAAAGTACATTTCGCAGGGTTTAGCTTCAGATTTACTTTCCGAAGTAGATCAAAGACAACCTTCAGGTCGTTAACACAGGTCGCTGGTTCTCTGCTTTTGACGACGATGTCATCGACATAGACTTCAACACTCTTTCCAATATGTTGTTCGAATATCTTGTCGACCATCCTTTGATAGGTTGCTCCCGCGTTTTTTAGCCCGAATGGCATCTTCTTATAGGCAAACACGCCGAAGTCCGTGATGAAAGCTGTCTTCGGTGCATCCTCTTCACTCATTAGTACTTGGTGATACCCCTTATATAGATCTAGAAAACTAAAGACCTTGTGACCGAATAGGGCTTATACTTTTTTGTCTATGTTGGGCAAGGGATAGCAGTCCTTTGGACAATATTTGTTGAGGTCGGTATAGTCAATGCACATCCGCCAACCTCCTTGTTGTTTTTTGACCATGACCGGGTTAGCTATCCATGTCGGATATTTGACCTCGAACAAAATATCGGCTTTTTGAAGCTGTTGCACTTCGTCATGAATGACTTGCCTTCGTTCTGCCGCGAAGACTCGTTGCTTCTGTTTTACCGGCTTCACTTCGGAGTTGATATTCAGCCGATGAGTGATGATGCTGGGCGCTACTCCGGTCATGTCGAGGGGAGTCCAGGCAAAAACATCTCTGTATTCCCGAAGAAGTTGGACGATCTGCCGGTGGAGTTCGGCACCTCCTGCGAAGCCTACTTTGACGACCTTAGATAGGTCGCCTTCGTAGAGTACTATGCTTTTCACCGGCTCATCTGATGCGGATTCTTACTCCTGCCTCAACTCTTCGGGTAACTGTAATTGCTATGCTTGAGAGTGTTGGGGTGCCCCGGCACCTCGAAGTGCAATCTGCATGCACTTTTTTGCCCTTTTTTGGTCACCTGGAACTATGATAACCCCGTTTTTTGCCGGGATTTTGATCGTTAAGTGGTATGGCGAACAAATCGCCTTGACCCCCACCAGCCAATCCCTTCCGAGTATAACATTATATGGAGAATCCGCTTTAACAACGAAGAAATTGATGACCTTAGTGGTTGATAAAGGGTGAATCCCCACTGTGACGGGTAGCTGTACGACCCCCTCCGTTTGCGTCTCCTGTTGGACGAAGCTCTTTAGCGGGACTGGTGCTGGTGCGAGCTGCGTCCTCTCCACTCCGAGCTGGTCGAAGCAACTCTTGAAGAGGATGCTGACCGAGGCTCCGGTATCGACGAAAATTCATCGTACGAGCTTATTGGCCACCCCGGCTTCGATCACTATCGCATCCTGATGGGGCATGATAGGTGGCACTGGATCTTGGTCAGAAAAAGTAACCACTTCGTCCTTTTTGAACCTTTTTTGGGAAGGTTCGCCTTGTTGCGGACTTCGAGCCTCGGCTTTTAACGACGACTTCGTAGCTCCCTGTGGGAGTCCAGTAATAGCTTGTACGACCCCATCATACTGAGGCTGGTCTTCGCCTTCGCCATCCTCTCGCTTCGGCTTTTTGTCGGCCTGGGGGCCGCAGTTATTCCCCCCCCTATTTTGTCTAGTTCTTTTGTTGTTCTGGGGTCGGCCTTCATTCTGGTTGCGATTTTGGTACCTTTTAAGCATACCATCGCGCACCAAGTTCTCAATATCTTCGGCTAAGTTCCAGCACTCTTCTGTATCATGGCCATAGTCTTCATGGAATCGGCAGTACTTACCCCTGGATCGGCGGTTTGCCTTTGATTTTGACATTGGCTGAGGCTTTTCGAACATGTTGGTATGTAGCTCGTAAATTTCCGTCCTCGGCTTGGTCAGTGGTGTAAATTGGGTCTTCTCCAGAGTTTGCCGAGGTCCAAGTCGGGATTCAATTGGGCCTCATTGCAGTCTATCTAAGGCACTTCGGCGACTTTGACTTCGGTCATTGCGCTCCTCTTTCCTCCGATCAGATGGTTCGGGCTTATCGGCCTCGCGCTTTTTCCTATCCGCCTCATCTGCTCGTGCGAAACGATCCGCGATGCTCCACAGCTGCTTCGATGTCCGTGGCTTTTCCCTTATGATCTCCTTGTAGAGAGCACCAGATTGGATGGCATTCTGGAAGGCTGAGATAAGGACTTCGTCAGTCAAGCGATCGACTTTCAGGCTTTCTTCGTTAAACCTAGTCATAAAGTCGCTTATTGATTCTCCTCGTCTCTGCCTAATGGAAAGAAGCTGGGCCGGGGTAGTTTTTGCCTCGGCTTTCTGGAAAAACCTACGTTCGAAAGCTTCGAGCAGGTCTGCGTATGATCCGATACTGCATGGAGGCAGGCTATCGAACCAACTACGAGCGTTACCGACAAGAAGTTCAGGAAATACCTTACACATGTAGGTATCCTCACTGAGACCTTGATTCATCATATTATATTGGTATTGGGACAGGAAATTGCTCGGATCGCATAAGCCGTTGTAGCTAGGGTACTACTTCTCTGGGAGAGGAGTGTAAAGTATGTAGTTGGTGAAGGGAGTAGAGATCTTACTGTAAACAGTAAATCTCCCTCCTCGGTGATCGTCGTCAAGCCGAGGTGAAACAATATGACGACGAGGTGGGGTGATGGTACGGCGAGGTGTATGTCTGGGGTCTCCTCGGCGTTTATCATCAAACCTTCTTTGACGAGGTGCCGCTTCTCGTGCGCCCACAATCTGGATGCTTTGAGAATCGTGTCGCTGATGGGAACGGGGTGTAGCTCCACGTTCTCCATGATGTCCAGCTCTTTGTTGGTTGACGAATTGTAAGAATTCTGTGCCTTTATATGCAAGGAAACTCTTTACTGCATCTTCAAGTTCATGCGGCTGGAGCTTTGGGGCCTCCTCTCCGTCACGACTACTGCTGTGACCTTCTTGGCTGGGGTGGAGCGGTCTGCCGAACTGATCCACCGGGATATTTCCGATATGCCCTTCCGGAGTCAGCGCACGCTCCTTCCCGGGGTGTCTTTGATTAGAGCTGGGTGGATGGCTAGAGGCTTCGGTTGATTCATGAGCAGTTTGCTGGGCATCCGTCTCCTTAGCAGCGGCGGCGGCGGCAGCGGCAGACTTATTAGCGGCAGCAGTAGATCGTGTTGATTTCCCGGCCATCGTGATTATAGCAAACTTGCAAAATTTGATCGAGATTCACAGATTTCGTTTCCCACAGACGGCGCCAATGATCGATCTTATTTTCGCAAGATAGTTAATGCACGAGAACTGGGATTTAACGAACACGAAAGTAAACGGAACACAAAGGGATTTACGTGGTTCGATCTATTGGAATAGATCTACGTCCACGGGCGGAAAGAGTATAGATCTTTATTGCTTGTATGAGTAGTGATTACAAGATTGTTCCTCCCCCTCAACCTATTCTAAACCCCTATTTATAAGTGTTTACATACGGAATTCGACTAGGATTATAAGTCTTTTCCTATTAGGACTCTTTGGCTTGATCTCCTCCTTTACTGGATAAACACCGAGCTTCTATATCTCTTGTGGAGCTTGAATTGTAGTCGATGTAGGAGTTGCCTTGGTGTAGAGATTCCTTTGAGGTGGGCCAAAGTGGATTCGGCCTAGGTGGGCTGTTTGGGCCGAGCCAAGTAAGGCTCTTAAGTAGGCCGAGCTGCATAGGCCGAGCTTGACAGTCGGAGCCCAACTATATTGGGCTTCGATGCTTGGGCCTAGTGGCTAGGCCGTATCCTATCACCCCCCAATGACCAAACTGGACAATCTGGTGCCGGAGACGAATGGCGAGTTTCCCCCGCCACTTGGGAGGAGCTTCTTCTCGCCTTCGCCGTCAACCACCACAACACAGCCGCTTAGATTCCATAGCCACGGAACTCTAGAGAGATAGAGAGAGAGATGAGAAATAGAGAGGGAGAGAGAGCGCGCAAGAGAGTGAGAGAAAAAATTGGGGGAGAGGCGAGAAGGAGAGAGATTATGAGCAGGAGAGAGAAGAAATAATGGTAATTTGGATAAATTTGAAAATATGAGTATTATTTGTCCATTCTTAAATTTATCATAAATATTGGATTCCTTAAGTTTATTGGGGGTATTATCTCTTTAAAATATATATACCCTAATTTGAAATTTATCAACCTTATTTTAACTAATAAAACTCGTCATCTAAAATTCTCATATTTTATGCAACTTGATGTGCCTATTATAAGTATTAAAGTTTAGGATAATATTATAATTTTCATAAATTTATAATTTAATAATTATGACTTACGATATTTATTTACCAATTTTATTAGAAATGTGACTATAGGAGAATCGAGGATATTACAATGTTAGAAGAAACATAATCCTTCATATTATAGGAGGAATTATAGAGAGTCTCAACAACTTAAATATCGAGTACAAGTGTAATTTGATGATAGAAAAATAAAATTTCAGCATGTAATTATATTTGTAGTTCAATTACGTATTATGATATGAACTGATATAATGCGTCTTGAAACTTCAAACACAACAAAGTTAAATGATTGATTCACTTATTTGTTGACGTAGTAAAATATATGTTCCTTATATTACAATTTATTTATTTTTTACAATTAACTATAATGGTAAATATACATTATTATTATTATTAGACATTCATTATATGCTTATGGTCCAATTTAAAATAAAATATCTTTATGTATGTTATACTATTTTAGATTGCATGTAATACGATATATAATTATCTTGTAACTATTTAATTGTGCTTATATCATTCTTTCTAATAAATCTCATTATTTTCTTAAAGAGTGAGATAGATTGATAGGTCAATATCTTGTGCGCTTAGAAAGTGAAGACACTATATAAATTGGGGGCCGGGTCTGATATATACTAACTATATACAATTGAGACATTTTGACTTGAAAGACACTTTTGAAATTATACTCCTTATACAATTTTGACATATACCACTAAACAATTAACATATTATGAATGGTAGAAATTATATAACATTCAACCTAATATAATATTGTATATAAAATATACAATGTAAATTATCTCAATCACACATATTCAGCCATATCACAACACATATCATCTAGTAAACGGACCAATAAAGTAATCATAAAATTAAATTCAAATTTAAATAAATTATAAATTTCTCATAGATATCTTTTACTCCATCCGTCCTATTATATTTGTTCCATTTCTCAAATATATGTGAGATATAAAATAATAAAAATGAGACTAATATAATGGGACAAATGTATTGCTAAATTTTAATTTTACGGAGGTGGAGCGCTCCCTTCATTCTCACTATATGAAGTATACTAAATTAAAATAAATTGATAAATAAGATTAATTTAATTTTCTATAATTTCTTAAATTGATATATAAGGTAAATTAATTTCTAATAATTTATTAAATACTTTATAAATATAATTTAATGATTGGACCTCTCATAAAAGTAAGTAACAAGAGCACCAAAAAAAATAGTACTCCTAGTTTCAAATGTAGAATGGTTAGTTACTTTATCTAATTTCTAAAACGTGCTAATATATATAATTTGTGAAAACTTATCCCAAATATTACTACGAATGAAGTTTGATAATCAATTTGCTTATTATGATATTTTTAAACCTTGTTTATTGAATTTCACAAATACAAATGAATTTGCTATTAGGATATATATATATATATTTTTTACCTTGATTATTGAATTTTATAAATCCAATTCATAATATTGGTCTTTCAAAATCAGAATTCCAACATCCAGTCCATAAAATATACGGAATTCTTATAAACTCGTTATTTGTTAGAAACCAAATTGAAGCAAGCTCACACCGTCATGGTAGCGCTTCTCTTCGTCTGGATTGAACTGATAAAAAAAGTGGGCAGGATTCCATTAAAGCAGGCAGCAGCAGGAGTGCAGAACTGCAAAAGTAGATAGAGAGACAGAGTTGGGAAATGGGGGATATATTTTTTTCCGGGGTATAATTGGATAATTTAGTTTAATATGTTGGCCATGAGGAGTAATTTAGTTGCTATGTACCCTAATGAACTATGATTCATTCATTTATATATTGGCCGAGCTTTTTAGCCAAAATACTCAATATAATTATAATCTAGCCCAAGCCCGGGCTTTATTATTTTCTTTTAGTACTTTCTTGGAGCAAACCTTAATTTGTGCTAAGAAAAATTGGTAATAATTAAAACATTTTTTAATTCCTTCTGAAAAAGAATAACTTTTCATATACATAAACGAGAAAAAAGAAAAGAGAAAAGAGAAAATTATTAGGTGTGTTATTTTGAAAAGAGGAAAAAAAAAAGTGTTTTGTGTGTGTTAGCCTAGTTGTAGGGGATTAATGTTTATTCTGAATTCGAGTTCTCTATAGCAAAATCTTTAAATTTCATATTAAATAGTTTCTAGAAAAAAACTCTAATTGCGTAAGGCTGTATTTGGTTGATGAGATAAACCCAGATAATGGATGTTTGGTAGTTAGGTACGTTTTTTTGGGGGCCCGAGTTTAAAACAAGTCCGTCGTTATTCCACTGTTTCCTTACGTTAATTTAACTCGCCTCTCACCGCTGATTATATATCCAACGAGAACAGTAACCCTTACAATAAAATCAATTCCCCCTTTGCCCTCCGTTCAATGGCGTCAAAGAAAATGGAAGTTTCGAGCGGCGGAATCGGATGAAAATCGAACCCAAGCGGAATTGTGCCATTATCACGTTTCTGATTTTGCTCCATTACATATCGTTACCCTTCCAGATTTCCTCAGCTATATAGTTCTTCTCGGATCATCATCACTATTCGCCGTAGAGGACTTGGGGATGACGGGCTTTTTGGCGTCGCCGCCGTGGGTTGTTCAAATTCTAGTATTTATCTATTGTTACCCTTCTGTTGCAGGTCTACTTCGACCTCTGTTTCAGGGATGATGCCCAGCTCCTTCCTCCCTCTTTGTTTTTTGCCATTTTTTTTTTTTTTTACTTGTTTTGGCCGACGTGTTTAGGCCATCTTTTTGGTGTCGTTCTTTTTTTTTTTTTTTTTTTTTTTTGGTTTTGCCGTGTTTGATTTGGTTTCTTCTCTTCTTTTTTTTTAAAGTTTTTTTGGTTTGCTATGTCATTTCCTTTAATAATCAATAAATAAAAAATTAATTAGTTCACAGACTTAAAAAAAATAGATATGTAAATAAAAATATTAATGTAGTTTACAAAATACAAAAAAATAGAAAGAAAAAAAATATAAGGTTATATTTGTAAATTTCAATTTAATTTTTGAGTTTTGTACATAATACCAAACACTTATTTAACTTATCTTATCTTTTAGTCTTACCTACCAAACACTAACATAGATAACTTATCTCATTTTCTATTTATATAAATAATCTCATGTTTATTAATCTTGCATAATCCTAACTTTCTACCAAACATAGCCTAAAAGGCCGTTAGAAATAACTTTTTGTCCTCACTTTCTTTTGCTATCATTCATGTATTAGATTTCCGGCATGAATTTTAATATTTGTAATAAATGGATGATAAAGTTATTTTTGGATCTTACTTTATGTAGGTGGAGTGAATATTAATGTGTATTTTTGTTAACGTTTTGAGGATAAAAAGGAAGTCCACGTCTAAAAATAGGCTATGCACAAATATTATGGATAAGCGAAAAAGGAAAATAATGCATAAATATTGTAGACAGAGGGAGTAGTGTTTATTTTTATTTTTTTATTTTGTAAAATACAATATAAAACTAATAAAAATTAAGATTTGAGACACTGAAATGATGATAGAAAATCTTCAAATGGAACATTGTCAGGAGTTTAACTTCGCTGAGGTAAAATCTCTGCACAAGAGAATTATTTGTTGATACATGAGAACTAGAAGATATGGTACATTTGGTTGTGTGAATATTTTGATCGTTGTTATAGGTTGAGCTTGGATAGTGTCGTGTGAAGTCATTAAATCGGCGAAATGAAAAGATGATAAAGGGAGTATGGGTTCATGGAAAGTTTCAAAAGTCTTACCCTTACATCTTATGACAAATTGTTAGTATTTGTAAACTATTTTAAATAAGTTTAGTCAATCACCTTTAGTATTATATACCCCCGTACTCCTTTTGTCCCTGATTTAGCGACATCCTGTTTTCGACACGTGTTTTCACGCTTCTTGATGGTGGGTTTTAAAATAAATTTTTAAAAGGAAAAAATTCGTCCCTAATTTAGTAACACTCTATTTTCGGCATGCATTTCCACGCTTCTTGATGGTGGATTTTTAAATGAACGTTTAAAGTATTTAAAAGAGGGAGTATATGTTTTGATTTTATCTCCCTACAGTTAAGGGAAAAAATCTAGCTGCCATTGGTCCTACATGCAATTAATAATTATCTTATATTATGCTATCTATTTAAATATGTAAATACATTATATTTACATAGGACAAAAGTAAATGTTGTAATGGTCCTACTTGCAACTTGCAACAGCATATAGAAATGCATAACTTTTCATGCCTGACAAAAACTTGTGTCAGTCGGAGGCACCGTGCGGCCGGGCCTAAAGTGTCAATCTTTATACAGAAAAGTGTCAATCTATATGAATAAAAGTGTCAATCTTTAACATAATTATTTTACGAATAAAATGATAATTTTTAAAAGTGTCAATCTTTATACAAAAAAGTGTCAATCTATATGAATAAAAATGTCATTATTTTAGACCGGCTGCACGGTGCCTCCGGCTGACCCAAGTGTGTCCCTTCATGCCTAGCTTAGTGATCACTTTGATTTTTCTTCTTGCAATTAATAGTTATCCTATATTATGCATTGCAATAATTCGCGACTCTAACCTAAACTAGTAAATGAGTACGTTTCTTACATTTATGTTTAACAGTGTACATAATAATGATAATAATAGTATAACAAAATTTTTATGTCATGTTGGGCCCCAGCCCAATTTTTATTATAATATATTGAGTAGGTAGATAAGATTTTATTATTACCATTTACTACTACAAGATTTTAATTGTCAACAGTGAGCGCTAGTCCCAGCATGGAATAGGCTCATAATTATAGATTTGATAACTCCGAATACACGTACACGGTCTTTTTTTAGAATTTTGGATATTAGTTAGAAATTTTATTTATTTAAAATTAGAGCGACCCCAATTGCATAACAAAAGAGTAAAATCCTTCTTTCCTATAAATTCATTTTTTAAATCCTTCTAACACAAAAAGTCTGGCTCCGCACAGATAGCGTCGAGTTGTGGAACCTGAAGATATTAGGCATCAGTCTTGCTCTTGAAGACCCGATTAGGATATGAATCATAAATAGAGTCGAAGCCCTTATTAGGATAAAAATCCGACTTTTTTTTAGGATCTCGACATAAGTCTAATCAGAGTCAAAATCCTTATTATAGTAAGAAACACTAATATTATTGATAGGATATGGCCTAACTCCTAGGCCCAAAACATTAGGCCCAATATAATTGGGCCCGGATAAGCTCAGCCCACGAAGCTCGGCCCAATTGAAGACTATCACCGAGGCAACCAAGACTCCGACATCGACTACAACTCAAGCTCTAAAGGAGATATAGAAGCTGGATGTTTATCCATGAAGGAGGAGATCAAGCCAAAGAGTCCAAATAGGAGAATGATTCGTATTACAGTCGAACTCTATGTATTTGTATATAAATAGGGATTTAGAATAGATTGAGAGGAGAGAACAATCTTTGTAAGCTACACACACTTACAAGCAATAACATCAATACCCTCTTTTGCTCTGTGGACGTAGATCTATTCCGGTAGATCGAACCACGTAAATCCCTCGTGTCTCTTTACTTTTGTGTTCATTAATTTCTTGTCTACGTGCATTAATCATCCTTGAAAAACAAGATCGATCACTGGCGCTGTCTGTGGGAAGATAGAATTTGTGAATTCTGATCAAGAATTTTCAAGGTAAAGCAAATCACGATGACAGGGAGACCTATACGATCTGCTGCTGCTGCCAAGGAAAAAGAAATTCAGCAAACCAGGCACGATCCGGCAGCAAATCCACTGATCAAAGAGGCTGAAACAAGTCAAGCGCAGGATCAGGATCCTGCTGTGAACAAACGACCAGGGAAAGAGCATGTGAGAGACAAATCCGGCCGTGATAGAGAAGGTCTCGGCAGCAGCAAGGAGGATGACCTATCAAATTTTAGCATGAATTTGATGATGCTGTTATAGCGTATCTGGCAAAAAATCGGGGAGATTTCCTAAAATTCGCTAAGCAGCGAAGAGAACGCAATTATGAAGGAGACCAACCTTCGCACGACAATGATCGAGAGCACGAGGTTACATCCGGATCGAGACACCGGAAAAAGTCCCCAAGCGTCAAAATCCTAGGTGCACGGGACGCCAGAATTCCTCCTAGGCGATTTGCTGATGATCGTTAGGGAAACCCTAATCGCGCCTCACCTCGGCGCGACGCCATCCCACCTCGTCGCTACGCTGATTCACCTCGGCACGACGCAATTTCACCTCGCCGCCGTGATGACTCACCTCGGCGGGACGCGGACAACTACCAAGGAGGAAGGTTCGGCCTATATGGGAGAATCTCTACGCCTTTCACCAATTGAATCCTCTACACGCCTCTCCCGACTTCGTATAAAGTTCCGCCGGTGAAGCCATACAACGGATCGTGTGACCTAAGGAATTTCTTGTCTCAATTCCAATACAATATGGTCAACCACGGGCTCAGTGATGATATTTACATGTGCAAGGTCTTCCCGGAATTATTGGTGGACAACGCACGAACATGGTACGATAGCCTACCACCTCGTAGTATCGGGTCATATGACGAGCTGATAGATGCCTTCGAACGGAGGTTCTTCCAGAAGGCCAAAGTCAAGACCACTGCGGCACATCTACTTACTATGAGGCAAAGGCGAGGCGAGTCTATCAGTGACTTTATGACCAGATTCAATGAAGAAAGTCTAAAGGTCGATCACCTGACGAACGAAGTCCTTATCTCGGCTTTCCAAAATGTTATCCAGTCGGGAGCCCTATTTAAGGAGCTCGTAAGAAACGAACCCCGTACTGCGAGGTAACTATAGAGCATAGCTGATCAGTTCGTCAAAGCTGACGAAGCCGACAGGCGCAAGCGCGAAACTGACAGGGCCGAGCCGTCAGATCGGAAAAAGGAAGATCACAGTGACCGAGGCCAAGGTTGGCGAAGTGCTCTCGACAGACTCCAGCGGGCACCAATTGAGTCCAGGCTCGGATCCCGGCAAAATCCGGAAAAAAACCAGTTCACACAACTGTCGAAGCCGAGGACGGAAATCTACGAGCTGCACACTAATCTGTTCGAGAAGCCTACGCCTATGACTAGAGGAGGGTCGACACGCCGATCTAAGGATAAGTATTGCCGTTTCCACAAGGACTACGGTCATGACACGGAGGACTACTGGAACTTGGCTGTAGATATCGAGCACTTGGTGCGCGACGGTACACTTAAAAAGTACCAAAGTCGCGGCCAAAATAAGGCCCGACCTAAGGGCAATAGAAAAAGAAAGCAGAACAGGGGGGAACAACTGTGCCCCCCACGACAAAAGACCGAAGCATGAAGATGATGACGAAGATGAAGAACAACATCAGTTCGACGAAATTGTCACAGCCATCACTGGGCTCCCACAAGGCACCACGAAGTCGTCACTCAAGGCCGAGGCGCGAAGTCCCCAGACCGATGAACCTTCACAAAAAAGGTTCAAGAAGGACGATGCCATCACATTCTCTGAAAAAGATCCCATTCCATCAATTATGCCTCACCAAGATGCCATTGTGATCGAAGCCGTGGTGGCCAATAAGCTTGTTCAATGAGTGTTCATCGACAGTGGGGCCTCGGTGAGCGTACTCTTCAAGGATTGCTTCGACCGGTTAAGGATAGAAGAGGCACGTCTCACACCAGCGACGATCCCCCTAAAGAGTTTTTTCCAGCAAGACACGCAAACCGAGGGGATCATTCAACTCGCTGTTACGGTGGGGAAACATCTGTTGTCATCCAGCAAAATGATAAACTTCTTCGTCGTGAAGGCCAACTCTCCCTACAACATCATTCTAGGAAGAGATTGGTTGGTGGCGGTGAAGGCAATCTGCTCGGCATACTACTTAACGATCAAGATCCCATCGAGGGGTGGAGTGATCATAATTCGGGGGGATCAAAAGCGAGCTAAAGAATGCATGCAAATCGCCCTATGAGGTGTTGGAACACCTCAACATCCGCAGGCATAGCAACTACAGAGACCCGAGGAGTTGGAGCTGGAGCTCGGGAAGGCACCTGCATTCAACGAGCCAGTGGAAGATGTCGCACTATATGAAAATGACCTGTCTAAGGTCGTCAGAGTAGGCTTTGCTGGTGGGACCGAACTCCGAAAATAGATCGTCCAACTTCTTCGGGAATATAGAGATGTCTTCGTTTGGTCACCCCTTGACATGACCGGGGTGGCACCAAGCATCATCACACATCGGCTGAATATAGATCCAAGGGTAAAACCAGTTCGGCAAAAGCAGCGAGTGTTCGCAGCAGAGCGAAGTCAGGTCATCCATGACGAGGTGCATCAACTCTTGAAAGCGCAAATCCTTTTCGAGGTCAAATACCCAACATAGATCGCAAACCCGGTGATGGTGAAAAAGCAAGGAGGAGGATGACGGATGTGTATTGATTACACTGATCTCAACAAGCACTGCCCTAAGGATTGCTACCCCCTCCCTAACATCGACAAGAAGGTCGAAGCTCTCGTCGGCCATAAAGTCTTCAACTTCTTAGATCTATACAAAGGGTACCATCAAGTCTTAATGAGTGACGAGGACGCGCCGAAAACAGCTTTCATTACAGACTTCGGTGTTTACGCGTACAAGAAGATGCCCTTCGGACTCAAGAATGCGGGAGCAACCTATCAAAGGATGGTCGACAAGATATTCAAACCTCACATCGGCAAGATCGTAGAGGTATATGTGGATGACATCATCATCAAAAATAAAGAGCCGACCACTTGTGTCGACGATCTAAAGGTCATCTTCGGCCTCCTTCGTAAGGTGAACCTTAAGCTAAACCCCGAGAAGTGTACTTTTATGATCCGATCCGAAAAATTTCTGGGGTGCTAGGTTTCTCAAGAGGGACTGAAAGCCAATCCATCCAAAGTCCGAGCTGTCCAAGAGATGAAGGTGCCGAAAACCATTCATGATGTGCACAAGTTAACGGGTTGCTTGGCCGCGCTGAGTCATTTTTTATCCAAAGCAGCTGAAAAGCAATTCCCTTTCTTCAAGATCTTGAAAAAGGCACCGGACTTCGAGTGGAAAGACGAACACAGATCGGCATTTGAAGAGCTCAAAAAGTACCTAGCCAGTCTCCCCACCTTATCTGTCCCAAAGGAAGGGGAAGTCCTCTCCCTATATCTCGCGGCTTCAGACGGGGCCATAAGCGCGGTATTAGTTTGGGAGGAAGGACGTCGTCAGTTGCCCGTCTACTTCATTAGCCGAGCCCTCAAAGGGCCGGAGATGAGGTACCAACCACTGGAGAAGGTTGCACTGGCGCTAGTAAACACAACAAGGAGGTTGCGACCTTATTTTTACGTACATACCATACAAGTCCTAACCGACCTTCCACTTCGCCAAGTACTGACGAAACCTGAAGCGTCAGGGAGAATTGCTAAGTGGGCAGTTGAGCTCGGTGAGCATACAATCAGCTTTTGTCCTCGTCAAGCCATTAAGGGTCAAGCCCTAGCAGATTTCCTAGTAGAAGCCGAATTCACGGAGGTGCCAAGGCCGCCTGAACACTCCCCAGCTAAAGTCGAGGCCGAAGAACCAAAAGAACCACCCAAAGATTGCTGGAAAGTCTATGTGGATGGAGCCTCAGGACACGCGGGAAGCGGTGCCGGTGTCATACTACTCAGCCCAGATGGCATAGAGATGACATATGCACTTCGGTTCACCTTCCCGACGATAAATAATGAAGTGGAGTATGAAGCATTGATCGCCGGACTTCGTCTAGCTTAGGCTCTTCAAGTACGAGCTGTACAAGTTCACATTGACTCCCAAGTCATAGTGAGCCATATGCTCGGCAGATACGAGGCAAAATGCGACAGGATGAAGAAATACCTCCACAAGGCTAAGAGCTTGCAAGAAGGCTTCGCCTACTTCGAATTACTTCGAATTCCGAGGGGAGAAAATAATCGAGCTGACGCTTTAAGCAAGTTAGCGTCGTCATCTGCGAGTTCTCCCGTGGAAGAGGTCAAGTGCCGAAGTATAGATGAAGCCGAGGTCTACCAAATAGATGAAGATGAGCTGAACTGGATAACTCCCCTACGAACTTATTTGGAGAAAGGCGAACTACCAAGCGATAAGCTCGAAGCTAGAAAGATCTTGAGCAAGTCTCCAAAGTACACTCTAGAGTAAGGAGTGTTGTACAGGAGATCATATCTTCAGCCTCTCCTAAGATGCGTAGGGCCGAACCAAGCAGACTACGCATTGCGAGAAGTGCATGAGGGATCATGCGGAACTCACATCGGAGCCCGAACGTTGTCAAAGAAGGTGATGAGGTGGGGATACTATTGGCCGACGATGTTCCAAGACACATTCGACCTCGTCAAGAAGTGCCCGAAGTGCCAGATCCATGAGACGGTGCCGAGGTTACCCCAGACTGACCTTGTAAGCATGCAAAGCCCTTGGCCGTTTGTACAATGGGGGATAGACATCGTCGGACCATTCGACAAAGCCCCAGGACAGCTCAAGTTCCTCATCGTAGCCATCGACTATTTCACCAAATAGGTCGAGGCCGAACCGTTGGCAAAGATTACGAGCAAGAATGCCCTCAACTTCATTTGGAAGAACCTGGTTTGCCGCTTCGGTGTCCCTCACATCCTCGTCTCGGATAATGGAACACAATTCACAGATCGAACATTCAGAGAATGGTGTGAAGGGCTTCATATCCATCAAAAGTTCACTTCGGTAGCTCATCCTCAAGCGAATGGCCAAACCGAGGTTACGAACAGAACAATTGTCAAGGGACTTAAAACTCGCATCGACAAAGCCAAAGGAGATTGGGCAGCAAATTTGCCCCAAGTACTATGGTCGTATCGAACAACTCCCCGGACCTCGAACGGTGAAACACCCTACAGTTTGGTGTATGGAACCGAAGTAGTGATCCTGGTAGAGATCGGCTTGCCGAGCCTTATCACACTCAACTTCTCAGCCGAAGCCAATGAGGAAGGACTTCGAACCGATCTGGATCTGCTGGAAGAAAAGCGAGAGTTAGCTTACATAAAGGAATCAAGCAACAAGTAGCTTGGTATTACAACCAAAGAGTGAAGTATCAACAATTCCAAGTAGGCGACCTCGTACTTCGAAATAACGAGGTCAGTAAAGCAGGAAGGCTTGGCAAGCTAGAAGCCACATGGGAAGGACCTTACCGAGTCGAAGAAGTCCTCGGCAAAGGATCATACAAGCTCGCCCATTTATCCGGTGAGCCAATACCCCGAACATGACATATTTCTAATTTAAAGAGATACGTTGCATAGGTGGATGGGAGTAGGGTTAGTCATTTAGTTCATATAGGACATGAGTCAATTTAGGTTGTCCTGTTATTTTATTTCAGCTTTGGTTTTTATATTAATAAAGTTCTTTTCTTTTAAAATTGGTCTTGCATATTTCATTTTGCACATCTTCTTTCCACTAATGCAAATTATCTCGTTTCATTACTTAAAACCCTGACGAGGGTAAGTTAATATCCTTTTAAGGATAAAAATAAGCTCCAATTGTGGAGTAACACCTAAACGCGCGTAAGGGGACCACCCCTATCGATAAATTCGACAAATAAGGAACTATGATACCTTAACCTCGTCCTGTGACGAGGACGAGTCATATAAGGCCAAACTTCGTCTTCTGACGAAGTGAGCTAATTAAGTCCAAACTTCGTCTTTTGACGAAGTGAGCCAATTAAGGCCAAACTTCGTCTTACAATGAAGTGAGCCACTTAAGGCCAAACTTCGTCTTCTAACGAAGTGAGCCAATTAAGGCCAAACTTTGTCTTCTGACGAAATGAGTCAACTAAGGCCATACTTCATCTTTTGACGAAGTGAGCCAATTAAGGCCAAACTTCGTCTTACAACGAAGTGAGCCACTTAAGGCCAAACTTCGATGAAGAAAATTAAAGCCGAACTTCATTAGTAACGAAGAGAGCTATATAAAGAAACTTCGTCTCGAATTGAAGAGCCACCGAAAGTAAAACCTCGTCCTTAGATGATGACGAACAATTTCAAGCTTACCTCCGTTTAAAATGGGGAGAACTACCCTATTCAAAAACAAGGGTAAAAAAGCTTGACAACAAGACTTACGTAAAAATTCCACTTTATTTCATGTAAGGGAAAATATACAAGTATTACATTATGAAGACGAGGAGCATGGAGGCCGACTAAAACTGAGCCAATCTCTGGCAAAATCCCTGCCAGAGTTGAAGTTTAAGATATCATCTACACTAAGCCGGCCGCGACCTCATCCTTAAGCTAAGCTCCGACCTCTGCCTCGGCTAACCTGAGTACCCCGACCTCGGGTATTCTGGATCACTCGACCTCAACCTCGTCTGGGGTGCCGGTCTTCGCTCTTGACTAAAATTCTGAAGAGTGACGTTCGACAAACCTAGGATCAGGATCAGCCGAACTTGAAGATTCACCTTCCAAGAATTCCCTAGAAGTGCGGTCAAGAATCCTCAAGTTAGAACTACGGGTAGCCGAAGTCGAATGCTCAGCCTCTGACAAGATACGACGTTTCAACTTCGGGCAGCGGTCCAGGACTGTCTCATAGACGCTCGCTACTCGTACGAGTTCCTTAAATTCATCCCGAAGCTGCCAAGAGTCATCCCCATATTGATCCCTGTAGCTCCGACATCGAGCCTTGAGGTCCTTGACCTTATTATAGGTCTCAGAAATCGTGGATCCTCCAGCTCGATGAATAATGGCCTCATACTTTGCATGCTCCTCAGCAATCAGCTCGGACTTTCGAATCTCGTCCTCGGCAATTTCCGAGCATATAGCTCGTCATGCCTCTCTTGAGCAGCGACATGTCGCACTTCGGCTTCATCTTTTGCATGACCAAGGAGCCCCTTCAAGTACAAAATCTCCTATTTTTTTGCCTCGAGGATTCGAGATAAGTTATTGATTTGATCGACATATGGAGAAGCATCAAAAAGGTGGGGAGACGAAGACTACAAGAAAGAGAAACAAATTTCAATAAAAATTGGAATTTTATTAAGACCACTTTGGCAAAAAGGAGCGACATCCTAACGATGCCGAAGTACATATGGCCTACATAAAAAAAAGGGGGATTAACTACTGACCCCTCCAGAGGTCACCTCATCCTGTCCGGGCCTTTATGGATCGGCCTCGACATTCCCCAATTCGTCAATCACCGGCTCCCTGTCTAGGTTGGCAATTGCTTCCTCAAGTACGTCGTCCTTGTCCACCGGGCAAGCCCGAATTGCTTCTGGCGTCAACACAGACGGCGAGGAGGCAAGAGACTCCAAGACGGGAAAGGCCTTAAGGCCCTCCGTCAAGGTCTTCGCGTAATCACGAAGGAGAGCCTCTTTAGTTATCACCTTGTACCTATACTTGGATTTCTCCAAGTCTGGATAGTCTGCGGCGATCTCATCGATCTTTTCTGACGCCACTGACGACGTCAAAATGGCAGCCAGCTCGGTAGCCATCTCAGAAAACTTACCAGACAGGAACAGTCTCTCCGCAAAAGCACAGAGCACTTGTCCCTGGGAAGCTACCTCGGCCATTATTGTGGCCGCCTTTGCCCTCTCCGAGGCCGCCTCGCCCTTCGCCTCTTCAGCAGCCTTCAGCGCGGCGGACTCCCTCTTTTCCGCGTTGCGGACCTTCAGCTCCGCTTCGGCCACCTTCTTGACAAGGTCGTCCTTCTCTCTCTCCAAATCCCGGGCCACCTGGGCCAGCTTATGGTAATGAGCAACCCCATTGTTGAGGAAGCTCGTGAGCTCGGCCGCCATGTACTCTGCCCCATGTAATAGCAACCAGCGTTAAAAGGCACCGAGTAACAGCCATGTAAATGTACGAAGATGGAATGCATACCTCGGGAAATCCCCGGCGACGACCTGCTCCCTAGTCGGCGGAACGACCAAGGACGCCTTCCTCATCCTCGGAGGGTACGACGACCATGTTGACCTCCTTACTCTGAGGTATCTTCGACCGGGGCGGCGGCCCAATAACTGAGAGCCGACCACATTAGCAGTTCTTTCCGAAGAGGCTGCGGACGTCATCTTCTCTGGCTCGGCCGACCTCTGCCTCTTCCTATTCATGTCGCCAAAGTTCACTGCACCAAAGCAAAGCATGGATTAAAATAAAAAGTCAAGGAGAAATACGCAACACAGAGTAGGGCCTCACCCTTCGTCGGATCCTCCATTGAAATAGGATCAAAAGGGCTCAGCCCCATCATGGCGAGCTCGGCCTCGCAATATTCTTCAGAGACGACGCCGAGCTCCCCTAAACTCCTTTCGAGGTCACCAAATTCCTCTTCGGTGCCTTGATTTCCTAAACTATCGGCTTTCCAGGAAAATCGGGGGACCTCTTCAATCCGGCAGAAGAAAAATTTCCTCTGCCAGTTCGGGATTTTAGACTTCGTCTCTATCCTAAAGCCGCGCCTAGCGGATAGGTAAAACCACCCAGTGCTCGGCTTAAGCTGAAAAAACCTAAGGACCAATCCTAGGGTAAGAGGCGACCCAAGGTGACCGGCCTCGATACCAAGAGCAATCAATTACTTAAAAGAGTTCAGCATAATCTGCCCTAGGGCGATGCCGAACTTCCTATGTAAATCGGCAAAAATAGGGAAAAGAGGAAAACGAAGACCGCATTTTAAGCAGTCCTCGTACACGGTGAGAAAGCCCACCGGAGGCGTACAAGCCCTATCTTCCGGGCGGGATGCAAGAAGAAGAGCGGATTTGGGAAATAAATATTTTTTCGTAATGTTTTGGATCATAGGTGCGTCCAAAATCGATGAAAATTCGCGAACTTTCCTAAAATCTTCACCCACGGAAGAAAAACAAACCTTATGAACACTAGGGACAGAGGAATCGACAGTGTAACATTCTACATCTACGAATGGCGACCGTCCCGTTGCCGCCGCCGGAGAACCCGACGATGAACTAGACCCCTCACGGCTTCTACCGCCGTCAGACTTACTAACACGAGAAGAAGAACCCATGATGGAATAACTTACTTGTGAAAGGAGTTGAGATTTCGACAGTGGTAAACGGTGGTGGCGATAATGGCGGTGCGGGTTGCGGGTGGCGAGAGACAAGAGAGTTGCAGTAGAAATTTTTGAAATTTGGGAAAAGTATGAAAAATGGCGTATCAAAGACGCTTTCTCTCCCTTACGCCCTTTCAGTTTCCCCCACGTCCAATCAGGCCCAACTTTATCGGGAACCCAACAGGCGCATTAATTAAAGTAACTGACATCCCGTGTTCATCTTCGGTAGTTATTTTTCACCGACCTTGTCTTAACGAGGCGGTACGAACTCGACTTCGTCGAATTTTATTTTTGCCGGGGCAAGTTATTTTTCACCGACCTCGTCTTAATGACGCGGTACGAACTTGACTTCATCGAATTTATTTTTCGACGGGGCAAGTTATTTTTCACCGACCTTGTCTTAACGAGGCGGTATGAACTCGACTTCGTCGAATTTATTTTTCACCGGGCAAGTTATTTTTCAACGACCTCGTCTTAACGAGGCGGTACGAACTCGACTTTGTCAAATTTATTTTTCGACGGGGCACGTTGCTTTTCACCGACCTCGTCTTACCAGGTCATACGCGATTGACTTCGTCAACTCTACATTTTGATGGGGCAACGCACTTCACTCCTACCTCAGCTATTACCCCTAAATCACATCCTCGCTTCTACATCTTTTTGGGGGGGATGTGATAGGATATGGCCTAGCTCCTAGGCCCAAAGCATTAGGCCCAATATAATTGGGCCCGGATAAGCTCGGCCCACGAAGCTCGGCCCAATTGAAGACTATCACCGAGGCAACCAAGACTCCGACATCGACTACAACTCAAGCTCTAAAGGAGATATAGAAGCTGGATGTTTATCCATGAAGGAGGAGATCAAGCCAAAGAGTCCAAATAGGAGAAAGATTCATATTATAGTCGAACTCTATGTATTTGTATATAAATAGGGGTTTAGAATAGATTGAGAGGGGAGAACAATCTTTGTAAGCTACACACACTTACTAGCAATAACATCGATACCCTCTTTTGCTCCGTGGACGTAGATCTATTCCGGTAGATCGAACCACGTAAATCCCTCGTGTCTCTTTACTTTTGTGTTCATTAATTTCTTGTCTACGTGCATTAATCATCCTTGAAAAACAAGATCGATCAATTATAAATAGTTATCTCCTCCTCTTGTAATGGTATCTGAAAATATACTAGTGAAAATCTTTAGCTTGACAATGCCTCCGGCGTAATAAGTTCATAATGACCTGGGTAAATAATCGTATTTTTTTCTTAGTTTTTCGTATTCTTTTTTAGTTAATTTTCATTAACAGGCAGCTAGTTTCAAGTATGTTTCTGTGTTCTACTAACAAAGAATTTAATGAAAAATTTAACATGAAATAGAATTTTGCGAAAGTAAATGGTGCATAACGATGGTGAATAATTTGTGAGTTAAGCGCGTCTGGTACATTTAGGACAATATATATATATATATATATATATATATATATATATATATATAGTGATAATGGAGAGATCACATACAAAAGCTGGTGAAGAAGCAGAACAATCGTAAGACAAACTTCTTGTAGAAGATGGCGTTGTCAAGCAGCAACGTTCATGCTCCTGCCCATGCCGAGAAACCCGAGAAATTTTTAGGTTCTAATTTCAAACGCTGACAATCTAAGATGTTATTTTATCTTACTACTCTCAATTTATCCCGTTTTTTATCCGAGTCTCCTCCTATGGTGGAGGATGACGAAAATGACACCCAAAAGCGTACGGCTTTGGATGCATGGAATCATAGTGATTTCTTGTGTCGGAATTATATTTTGAATGGGTTGGACGATACACTTTACAGTGTTTACTCCACCACCAAGACTTCCAAAGAGTTGTGGGAATCATTGAAAACAAAATATAAAACCGAAGATGCCGGTTTGAAAAAGTTCATCGTGGGTCGTTTTCTCGATTACAAAATGGTGGACAACAAAACCGTTCTTGAGCAAGTGCAAGAGATACAATTGATCCTGCACTATATTTTGGCGGAAGGAATGAGTTTGTCGGAATCCTTTCAAGTTGCCGCCATAATTGAAAAGTTGCCCCCAATATGGAGGGATTTTAAAAATTACCTCAAGCACAAACGCAAAGAAATGAGTTTTGAAGATCTCATCATGCGATTGAGGATCGAAAAAGATAATCGAAAGACCGACTTCAAGATGAACAAGTCATCTATGGAGGCAAATGCAAATCTTGCCGAGTCAAGCCACAACAAAAAGTGGAAATATAACGGAAAGAAGCAATCCTCGCAGAAAAACAGGAAAATCAAGGGAGATTGCTTCAACTGTGGAAAAACTGGGCATATGGCAAAAGACTGTCGTAAACCAAAGAAGGAGAAGAAGAATGAGCGTCAACAAGCCAACATCACCGAAGAAAAATATGTGCCCCTCGAATTGTCCGATCTTGAGCTTTCCGCAATTGTAGATGAAGTCAACATGGTGGGTAACCCAATTGGTTGGTGGGTTGACACCGGCGCAACAAAACATATCTGCGCAGACAAAACCATGTTCTACTCTTACGAGCCGTAACTGAGAAAAGGAAGTTGTACATGGGCAACTCCGTTGCCTCCAAAATCATGAGAACCGGAGAAGTGGTGTAACACCCCACTTTTTATAACGATTAAGAAGTTATTATTATTATTATTATTATTATTATTATTATTATTATTATTATTATTATTATTGTTAAAATAATTTGTAATGAAATTAAATTAGATTTGAGTTGCATGATATTTAAATAAAAGCTTACGAAGTAATTTTATTTTAACCACAAGTTGACTTTATAGATTAAATAAATCTATTTCATTTTTTTTTATTTACCTTTTTTTTTACATATGTAATCCTTATTTTTTCTAATATGACCGATATATACATATATAAGATTAATCATTATCCTTTAATCATTATATAACTCAGGCAATATATATATATATATATATATATACAAAATTGATATCCTGGGCGTCTAATTTGAGCGCCTTAGCTACGCGACTAGCCACGTCAGAAATTCTTTAATTCTTTATTTATGTATCTTCCCTTTTCTTTCTATATAGATATGTGTATATTTTGTTGAAAAATATCTTTTTATGATAGTATTTCTTCTCTTTCCCTTTATTTCTCAACTACCCCTGCGTTTTTTCTTCTTCTTTCATCTCCTCCCACTCTTTAAATGATTCCCAATAGGGTTTAGTAATTTCCAAAGGGTTAGGGTTTAGTAATTTCTAATTAGGTTTATAAACTTAATAAAATTCGTAATCCACATTCATAAATAATAGATTAATGATTGATTCAAAAACAAAAGCTTTATTTAATTTGCGGGATGGTAAAAGAGAACAGTAGCAAAGCTTCCAAGAACAGGCGGCACAAGGGGGAAAAATAACGAAGAGGAAAAAAAATGAAAGAAATGCTTCTTCATTATGCAATTTCAAGCAATAGATAAATCTAAAGATAATAATGGCCAACAAAGAAAATAAAAGACACCCATTTGAGACATACTGTAGAAGTCTAGCGAGGAAGAAGATAGGTAAGAGAGAGAAACCTACAGCTTTTGTGAGATAACAAATGACGTGGCTGACAATTAAATGGGAAAAATTGGTGACGCGTCAGTCGCCCACCTAATCGCTCTTTTAAGTCGCCTAGCATATCAGAACTGTATATGTATATATATATATATATATATAATTACTTAACCGTAAGGTTTGGGGAAGGGAGATTCACGCAAAAGTTCTATCATTGTCAAAGCTTTGAAGGTGTATTCCTTTCCACAGCCAGTGTACTTCAAGATTTATTTTTAGGTTAAGGTTAAGGTGGGGAAATTCATGCTTGTTGGTTTTATTATCCATGGATGTTTTATGTGTTTTTTATTCTTATTTCATTATACATATATGATACTGCTAAGGGCCATTGACTTATTGCCCTCATGATATTGAAAGCTAGGGTCATTGATTTATGCCCTCATGTTATCAAGTTAGGGCCATTGATTTACTGCCCTCATGGTAATGTTAGAGTCATTTGATTCATGCTCTCATGTTACAAGTTGGACGGTATGATAATTTGAAGTTAAACATATGTGGATAATTGCATGTTTCTTCACTGAGTGTATTTTGATATGCTCACCCCTACTATTTTCAGTTTGTCAGGTTCAAAGTCGAAGCAGTCGTGGAGGCCGAGAATGACTAGTGCAAAAGTCCAAGTCATGATAATATATTATTTAATATTACATAAATTCAGATTTGTAGGATTTCTTATTAGTAGTTATTTAAATTGTTAAGTGGATGTGTCGTAGTTTTAGTAAATTTTCCTATTCATATCTTCGTAATAGCTAGTCTTCTATGAAAAATAATGGGACTAAGGTTCTTTAATATATTCATTTATAAAATTTTGGACGAGTGATTGCTTTGTTTTTCAAGGGTTCTGTTACGTTTCTCTTTATTAATTTTGTGAGACATTGATTTATTTATTTTATTGGTTTACGTTATTTGCTGCATGCATACCGTTTAAGTTTTTTTTTAAAAAAAATTGTCTTCGTTAGTTGAGAATTGTTGGCTGAATATTTTCTTTATTTGAATGATTAGTATTTTTTGGTTAAATAAAATTTTAGGGTGTTACATAGTGGTATCAAAGTGGGTCTACATTCCTGTAGACTCACATTAACTATAATGTTGTAACAGTTTAAGAGCCTAGTCATTCAAGCCAACGCTGTGCCTCGACTCCAAGGTATGTTATTTATTTATAAAAGTTCCGTTAATTTTATATATGCTGCAAGCTATGTGATTTAATTCAATCAATTCAAAATAATAATAATAAATAGATTATGAAAAATATGAGAGGTATAAGCGTGCAAGAAAGTGATAGGAAATAGCCTTATGTTGACTGAGGTCTGCGGAAGCATTAAAGCTTTAATAGATTAGTCCGTTAGTCATAGAGATAAGTTGCATTATTCGTTAATTAGGCTACATCATTAGTATATGGATTTAAATGGCTAGTTATATGTGAGTTAGATCGTTTCATTTATATTAGCAGATGTATGTTTATCATTTTTGTGCTTCTATAAATTAAGGTTAAGGGTAAGAAAGATGCCGCCTCGTAGACAGCCGAACAACAACGCCAATAACAATAACAATGCCGGAAACCTCGTTCAAGATTTCATTGCTGCATTACAAGGATTTGCTCAAGGTGTTAATAATCAACATGCGAATCCACAAAACAACTCTGCTTTGGTTGTGGAGCAATTTCGTCGATATACTCCCTCTAAGTTTGATGGAAAGAGTGGACCGTTAGTTATGGAGCAATGGATACGTGAGTTGGAGCGAATATTCGAGCACATAGAGTGCACCGATGCTCAAAGGATCTCATGCACAGTGTTCCAGCTTTGTGAGGATGCTAGTCATTGGTTGGATTCATACCGACGTTCCATGACTGAACAAGAACGACAAGCCTTGACATGGGATGGATTCAAGAGGATTGTAACGGACAACTACTTTCCGCATTCTTATCGTAATCAAAAGGAGGCTGAATTTCTTGAGCTGAAGCAAGGAGCACTATTTGTTATGGAGTATGAAAGGCAGTTTAATCAACTCTCTCGATGTGCTACGCGCTTAATTGACACTAACAATCAAAAGGCCGATAGGTTTCTTAGGGGACTTCGACCTGAAATTCGAGAAATTTTGGCTGCTCAAGGAATTGAAGATTTCGGCTTAGCTGTGAGAAGGGCTCATGAGGTGGAAGTTGCTTTAGAAATGGATAAGATGCCCCTCAAGAGCGTAGAGAAGAATGACAAACGGAAAAGGGAGATTCAAAACAATGAAGAAGAAAATACTCAAAATAAAAAGGAGAGGTCCGAGAACAAGGAAGAAGGAGACAGGCATCAATGTCCGAAGTGCAACAAGAACCACCACGTAGAGTGCTTTTATCGTACTGGGGTATGCTATTACTGTCTCCAGCCTGGACATACCGCCCCAAATTGTCCTAAGAAAGGAAAGAAAGAGCCGGAAAAGCGAGGAAATGCACGACTATTCTATTTAGGAGATATTGAGGAAAACGCTAAGTAAAGGTATGACACTTAATAATAAGATATATCTAGTATAGATGTAAGTTTTCTCGTATTGTTATTGACAAGATCGTATTAGAACAAAATATTTTCTCTATAATTATTAGGAATTTCGAGGACGAAATTATTTTAAGTGGGAGAGATTGTAACACCCCACTTTTTATAACGATTAAGTAGTTATTATTATTATTATTATTATTATTATTATTATTGTTAACATAATTCGTAATGAAATTAAATTAGATTTGAGTTGCATGATATTTAAATAAAAGCTTACGAAGTAATTTTATTTTAACCACAAGTTGACTTTATAGATTAAAAAAATCTATTTCATTTTTTTTATTTACCTTTTTTTTTTACATATGTAATCCTTATTTTTTCTAATATGACCGATATATACATATATAAGATTAATCACTATCCTTTTAAATCATGTATATCTATAACCTCAAGGCACCAATATATATAAATAATCACTTAAGCGTAAGGTTTGGGGAAGGGAGATTCACGCATAAGTTCTATCATTGTCAAAGCTTTGAAGGTGTATTCCTTTCCATAGCCAGTGTTCTTCAAGATTTATTTTTAGGTTAAGGTTAAGGTGGGGAAATTCATGCTTGTTGGTTTTATTATCCATGGATGTTTTATGTGTTTTTTATTCTTATTTCATTATACATATATGATAATGCTAAGGGCCATTGACTTATTGCCCTCATGATATTGAAAGCTAGAGCCATTGATTTATGCCCTCATGTTATCAAGTTAGGGCCATTGATTTACTGCCCTCATGGTAAAGTTAGAGCCATTGATTCATGCTCTCATGTTACAAGTTGTACGGTATGATAATTTGAATTATTAGCATGTTAAACATATGTGGATAATTGCATGTTTCTTCACTGAGTGTATTTCGATATGCTCACCCCTACTATTTTCAGTTTGTCAGGTTCAAAGTCGAAGCAGTCGTGGAGGCCGAGAATGACTAGTGCAAAAGTCCAAGTCATGATAATATATTATTTAATATTACATAAATTCAGATTTGTAGGATTTCTTATTAGTAGTTATTTAAATTGTTAAGTGGATGTGTCGTAGTTTTAGTAAATTTTCCTATTCATATCTTCGTAATAGCTAGTCTTCTATGAAAAATAATGGGACTAAGATTCTTTAATATATTCATTTATAAAATTTTGGACGAGTGATTGCTTTATTTTTCAAGGGTTCTGCTACGCTTCTCTTTATTAATTTTGTGAGATATTAATTTATTTGTTTTATTGGTTTATGTTATTTGCTGCATACATACCGTTTAAGTTATTTTAAAAAAAAATTGTCTTTGTTAGTTGAGAATTGTTGGCTAAATATTTTCTTTATTTGGATGATTAGTAATTTTTGGTTAAATAAAATTTTAGGGTGTTACAAGTGGTCCTCAAGATGACATCGGTATTAAAAGTGACACTCAAGAATGTGCTGCATGTTCCGGACATCTGTAAGAACCTTGTTTCCGGCTCTGTTTTGAGCAAAGCCGGATTTAGACTAGTGTTCGAAGCAGACAAAGTTGTAATGACCAAGAATGGTCACTTTATAGGAAATGGCTATCTAGATAACGGCCTTTTCAAGCTTAATGCTATTAATGTACTCTATAATAATGAAATGAACGACAAAGTTGCTTACTTGGTTGAGTCTCCTAATTTACGGCACGATAGATTAGGACATGCAAATCTAAACACACTACGTCGTTTAGTAAACTTAGATTTATTGCCAAAAATGACTTTCGATAAACACAAAAAATGTGAAACTTGTGTTGAAGCAAAAATGGTAAAATCTCCTTTCCATTCAGTGGAAAGATCATCGAAACCTCTTGAATTGATTCACACCGATCTATGTGATTTAAAACTTGTGCAAACAAGAGGTGGAAAGAATTATTTCATAACTTTTATTGAGGATTGCACAAGATTTTGTTATGTGTATCTTTTGAGAAGCAAAGACGAAGCATTCAAAGCTTTCAAAACTTACAAAAATGAAGTTGAAAATCCACTTAATGCCAAGATCAAAGCGATTCGAAGTGATCGAGGTGGTGAATATATTTCACCCTTTATAGATTTTTGTCGTGAAAACGGCATCATTCATCAAACAACTGCACCTTATTCTCCACAATCAAATGGTATTGCGGAAAGAAAGAATAGAACATTAAAAGAAATGATGAATGCTATGTTGATAAGCTCGGGCCTATCACATAACATGTGGGGGGAAGCTATTCTTTCGGCAAATAAAATCTTGAATAAATTACCCCAAAAGAAACAAAACAAAACTACATATGAATTATGGAGAGGAAGAAAGTCGTCTTATAAATATACAAAAGTGTGAGGGTACTTGGCAAAAGTTGAAGTGCCAAAACCCAAACAAGTAAAAATAGGACCAAAAACTATTGATTGCATTTTCATAGGATATGCAAACAATAGTAGTGCTTACCGATTCTTGGTACACAAATCGGAAGTACCCGATATAAATGAGGGAATGATCATAGAATCAAGAAACGCTATATTCTTTGAAGACATATTCTCTAAGAAAGAAAAGAACGACATAAGTTCGAAAAAGAGAACTTATGATGAAATTTCGCTTAAACATGATGGACCAACACGCGAACCAACACCGGATCCAAGGCGAGGAAAGCGAACAAAGACTGCAAAAACCTTTGGTCCGGATTTTGTAGTCTACACTTTAGAAGACGAACCAAAGACAATTAAGGAAGCATTGTCTGGTCCTAATGCCGACCTATGGCGTGAAGCGATCAATAGTGAAATCCAATCAATCTTAAATAATCACACTTGGCATATTGTTGATCTTCCTCTGGGAAATAAACCGTTAGGTTGCAAGTGGATTCTTAAGAAGAAATACAAAGCCGATGGATCTATTGATAAGTACAAAGCACGGTTGGTAGTTAAAGGCTACAAACAAAAGGAAGGGTATGATTATTTCGATACATATTCTCCAGTTACTCGAATTGCATCCATTAGAATGCTACTTGCTATAGCAACACTATACCATCTTGAGATACACCAAATGGATGTAAAAACGACATTTTTAAATGGAGATTTAGAAGATAAAATATATATGGAACAACCCGAAGGGTTTGTAATTCCTGGCCAAGAAAACAAAGTTTGTAAACTTGTCAAGTCATTATATGGACTTAAACAAGCTCCCAAACAATGGCACGAGAAATTTGACCAAGTAATGATGTCACATGGATTCAAAATTAATGAATGTGATAAATGTGTGTACATCAAAGGTACATCCAACAATTTTGTCATTGTTTGTCTCTACGTTGACGATATGCTAATTATGGGTAGCAATGATAAAATCATCGTAGAAACCAAGGAAATGTTAAAGAGGAATTTTGATATGAAAGATATGGGATTAGCTGATGTGATTCTAGGAATTAAGATCCTTAGAACACCTGACGGAATATTCTTATCACAATCTCACTATGTTGAGAATGTGCTTATGAAATTCAAAGCTTTTGATCTACCTCCGGCAAAAACACTTGTTGACTTGAGTATACACTTAGCCAAAAATTGAGGAGAACCCGTATCACAATCAGACTATGCTAGAATAATTGGAAGCCTAATGTACCTAGCAAATTGTACAAGGCCAGAGATAGCATATTCTATTAGTAAGTTAAGTCGGTTTACAAGTAATCCTAGAAAGGATCATTGGACCGCATTGACAAGAGTGATGAGATATTTAAAACATACTAGCACTCTGGTATACACTATTCGAGATATCCCGCGGTTTTGGAAGGATATTGTGATGCCAATTGGATATCCGATACGAAAGACTCTAAATCCACAAGTGGTTTTGTATTTACCATTGGTGGAAGAGCAATATCATGGAAATCTTCTAAGCAAACATGTATAGCCCGATCTACAATGGAATCGGAATTCATTGCTTTAGACAAAGCTGGTGAAGAAGCAGAATGGTTAAGAAACTTCTTAGAAGATATTCCATGTTGGGAAAAATCTTTGCCTCCAGTTATGATACATTGTGATAGCATGACTGCCATAGGAAGAGCAAAGAATAATATGTATAACGGTAAATCTCGACACATTCGTCGAAGACACAATACCGTTAGACAATTGATCACTATAGGGATAATATGTATTGACTATGTAAAGTCAAAAGATAATATAGCGGATCCGTTCACTAAAGGTATTAACCGAGATCAATTGTATCATGCAGTAAGGGGAATGGGATTAAAATTCACACGTCAAGAACTTTCATAATGGTAACTCAACCATGATGACTGGAGATCCCAAGAACATGGTTCAATGAGATAACTAAATTGTGGAAGTTCAAGTTGAGCACTTGAAACTTTCAAATCCATTCTCGTAGCTGCACAAGTGCAAAGCCTGCAGCTTGTGGTAAGGGTAAACCTTTTAAGGTTTTTAATGATTCCTATAGCCTTTATTAGGTGGAGTATGACAGGATACTCTTTATAGGAGATCACCTATATAAGTGAAGAAGTGAGGCCGCTTCAAAAATTAATAACACTTATGAATCCAAGAAATGGTCCAAGGCCAAAATGGACACAACGTGAGAACGAAAGATATTAGATCTATTATTGTGTGTATGTTGTTGACTAGGTTTACACAAAAGTTGACCGGTTCAAGACATCGTGTTCACCGAGCAACGAGTAAATCCGATGGCATTACACTAAGGAAGGTTCAAAGCTAACTACTACCTATCCTGATGCAATAATAGGTCGTCGGGACTTAGTTTTGCATTTTGCATTAATCATCATTAATGTGGGGGATTGTAGGAATAATTAATTACTTTGGTAATTAATGTAATTAATTAAATAAAAATTGAATGGATAATTAATGCCCAAAAGGTGTCTGTTCACATTAATGCCCAAAAGGTGTCTGTTCACCAAAAGACTCCAATTAATATAAAAGGTGTGTTCACCAAAAGACTTCAATTCATCCAAAAGGTACATATTTGCCAAAAGACTCTAGTTCATCCAAAAGGTGTCTATTCAACCAAAAGCCTCCATTTTGCCTACAGTCACATCCATTCAAGGGAACCCTAGGATACTATAAATACCCCCCTCATGATGGTGATCAAACACACCAGAATTAACTAAGATAATTAATTCTCTCATCTCATTCTTCATCTAGTTTTCATACTCAAGTTCCGAGTATTTTGTAGTTCACCCGGAGTTCGAGTTCCTAGTACAAGGCCTCGTACTCATAGATAAACCGTTGTATCTTGGGGACATTTGTCATTCAACCGTGTGTACTGTGCGGGGCAATTTTGTCTTACGGAGAGAGAGTGTAACTCTCGCCTCGATTTCTGCATATTCATCGAAGTTCTGTCCATTTTCTACATCCTTCAACAACACAAAAGACATGTTCTGTAAGAAATGAGAAATGATCTGAACCACTAATCTTAGTGTGATCTACGGTCAAGATTAACTAGTGCATTATGATTACACTAAAAATGCATTATGATGACCGATGTATTATGATTGTATAGACAATGCATTATGATGCCGATGCATTATAGTTGTACATATCGTACATTATACTTGTGCATAAGTTGCATCATTTTTTATGTTTTACAGAAAATCTCTTTTGTACGGGATCTCATATATATATATATATATATACTATAAGGAAAAAAATGTAGGACAGTTATGTCGAATTTTACAGGAAATGGAGTATTACATAATTCCTCCGTCTCTCTCATATTGAAATACTTTTTATTTATATGTAATGTATATTTTAATAAAAAGGTCTCAATATGGACGAGACAGAGAGAGTAACATTTTATTTATGAATATCAGATGAGGATATTGCAATAGTTATATATTTATATATGTTTATTTTCATTGCCTAATTGTAATTATTTGCTAGTATTTTCTTTCTTCTATGTAGTCTCTCTTATTATCTGCATTGGATTAAAGTGCATGTCTTCATTAATGCTTTCTTTTAAGAGGTTGGATCCTCTATTGTCTAATGATGTGATATAAGTAGTTTTGCATATGTTATTTAAAGTTGTCGTTGTAATATAATGCTTATATAATATATTTAAGATGCTTAAATCGGATAATTACAATACATGCAATTGCAATATAATGCAACCTCAAACAATAGTTTACATTTACTTGTACGTCAATCGCTTAAAATTGCCGCAGACAGATATTGCTTATATTATTATTATTATTATTATTATTATTAATTAGTTATTTTTGTATGCTTATTATTCTTTGGAGTAGCTTATATTGATATCATTATAATAATTATTCTTTGTTTAATTCTTATATATATTGTTGCCATCATAATCAATTATTATTATTTAAGTACTTGAGCACTCATTTACAATCACAATAAATCTATAAATCGTTTATATGTTATTTAATTCTGTTTTAATGAATACATGGAATAGAATAAAGAACAATACGGTAAATTTGTAATGAATCTTATCAAGTTAAATGAGAATAGGAGTCACAAAACTATATATATATTTCATAACATAATTTTAGGAAGAGTGGGTTTTCAAACATACGCACTCACACACCCTAATGAAAGCCCGAAGCCTCAATCTAATAATTGAAGGCCGATTTTAAACATAGCCCCCAATTTTCTCTATAGCCTCCTTAAATTAAATTAATAATAAATATATTACCAAATGTACTATTATATCCCTATTGGCCCTAAATTCATCTGCGCCTAATTACCGTATCAAGAATGAATCTTTTAGCTTTATAGCCCCCAAATTCGCGGCTATTTCTGTGTCAACATTTATCTCCTTTTGTTTTCTTCACGAGTGTAAGATGATTTTGACATGGAAATTGCTTTTCTCTATCTTCTATTTTTGAATCGTGATATTGTAGTAAATTACTATCAAAATATAGTTTGGGGTTTCAAAAGGTTGTGATGAACTTCTCCCAACAATGGCGTCCTTGATTTTGGAGGTTTAATATGTGCAGACTCAGAATCAAATAACAACAAATTCCACAAATTGAATGTTTGATTCAGAGCTCTACAAATTTTCAAATGTAAGGGGAAAAAGTAACGAGAGAAGAGAAAGCCATGAAGTCTTCTTTTAACATTAATCCATGGTTTTCAGCCCTTCATCAATCATCAGAAATTTCATAGTCTTGTAATTACTAATAAAACAAAACACAAACAAATAGATGATAGTACAAGTCAACATCGAGAGAGATGGGCTACTGAAACTATAATACCAAATCAAACTCAATAATATATCTTCTACAAAATGGCAAGAATTACAAAAACAATTCAAGGTCATGATCCAAAATAAGGAGAGGTTTGATACGGAGTGTCATAGTGGGAGAGACGTAATTTGGGGGCTATAAAGGTATAATAGTAAATTTAATACTATTTTATTATTAATTTAAATAAGGAGGCTATAAAGAGAAAAATGGGGGCTATGTTTAAAATCACCCTAATCGAAAGAAAAGCATCATATAAATTGAGTTATTTGTGTATTTAAAAATATTTAAAATACTGCAACTATTAAAAATATATATATATATGTATCACAATTCACAAATTTATACCATTCATTTCCATTAAAGTATGACTAACCGGCTTATGGCTGGGGAATCAAGTGCAGCAATACCAACAAGCATTCAATATAACCATACTTCTTATTAAATGATGAAATATCTTGGAGCATACGACAAAATGTTTGCTCAATTTAAAAACTTCAAAGATAACTTTGAAAGTAAAGGTCAACATTCGGTTATTTAATTTGATTTTTGTTTTGTTTCTTTCGGTTTTGGCATTAAATAAAATTGAATTAAATTAAGTAATATTTTAAAACTACAAATCAAACCAAAGTTATGGCCGTAGGATGGAAATTATATGTCATGCTAGAATACCCTGTGAGATTTGAGCTTAAATACGTTATATATGCCTTCGATAAGCATGATTCATTTATGTGAGTATGATTTTTGACTTGATATGTTCTAGAACTTGTCTGATTGTCTCGATCAAGATCTAACAGATTTGTGAAAAGTTTCTAGATGACTTAGGCATTTTTATTCTATTTCCCTAAAGCCAAAATGACTACCTTACATTTTATCCCTTTGTTAGCCCCTTTGAGCCTAACAATTTTCTTTCAAATTTCACATAAAATTCACCTTGGTCAATACAACCTACCCTGTCGTATGAACTGAAGGCAGAATTAGAAGAAGAAGGGAGGGGATGAAATAAGGAAAAGAAGGGGAAAAGAATATAAGGCACCGAAAGGCTGCCCTTGGCCTCCTGGCCGGGCAGCCCAAATCCCAAATAAGAGGGGTGTACTAAAAAGGGTATGAGCAAGAAAGTGAAAATAAAAAAAGAAATAAATAAGAGTATAAAATATACCCAAGAAAATAAGCATGCAAAGACTTAAAAAAAGGTCGGGGATGTTAAGCAAGGAGATGGGTGGTTTCTGCCTAAATACTTGGTTCATACCGACCTTAACCAGTTCCAAATTCTTCCTACCCATGTCTTTAAGCCATATTACAACCCTTAGAAGACCTAAAGACGAGAACCTCATCCAAACAAAGAGGGTGGAGATCTTGAGACGGCAGGCAAGCTTGTAGGACAATCTTGGTCAAAACATTAATGAGTGCAAACACTGAACCCAAACGCATAGTGATGAGTGGAGTAAGGATGATTATGAGTGGAGTAAGGATGATTCTCTTACTCGCATGATATCTATCTTGAACAATTTGAAAGTTTGCTCTGTTATATGTTTAGATAATATGTTTTCTACTCATCATGCTAGTTGTTTGAATCTTTTCTTTTCTTTCTTTTCTGGGCAAGTACCTTACACGCTAGAGGACAATGTGTGCTCAAAGTGTGTGAGTGTGACGAGCCCAATTTTTGTACTCATTTTGGGTCTGTTTTAGAGTCAGTCGAGTCTTGTTTTGTGTCTGGGAGGATACATTTAGGGATTTTTCCAAATGTCATGATCATGACAGGTCTCATTCCGCAAAAAAGGCAGAATTCAAACTATTGCAGCATTGGGGAAGATACAGCTAAATACAAGGTACAACACGGAATCAGAACCTGGGCAATGCAAGCAGGGGAAACACGGTCAAGGAGAAGGAAAATGCAACATGGTAGGGGTGAAGAAGAAAAAAGAAGCAGCTAAAAAATGAGCCAAGAGAAGAAAGTTTGAGCGTGTGCTCTTGAGAGGCTCAAGGAAGGCTCGTGAAACAGTTAGGCACTTTGGTGTGAGCCACACCAAGCCTTATGTGCAAGCCAAGGCGCATAACTTATTGGGCAAGACATAGCCATCCTCATCCAGAAAGCAATTATGGAAAGAAATCCAGAAAATCTCACCATCAACTTTTGGAAAGATTTCGATGTTGGAAAGTCTACTGTGATGAGGAGGTGATTGAAGCTAAAAATGGGAAGTCTTTGGACAACCCTAAAGGCGTGAGGAACAGCCGTCCAAGCCCAAGCCCATTTCCCGTGCCTATATATTCGAGTCCGGCTGTAGGCCAATGACATCTTTGGATTCACCGGAGCTGCTATTTTCTTTCTTAGCTTTTGATTATGTTTTCATGAGTGATTGGGAGGAAATAAACAAATCCTATGGGCATATTTAATTCAATTATGATTTCCGGCCTTGGTCAGGGTTGGTCCGACCGAGTGATATTTTGAATTCTACTTTTTATTTTATTCAAGTATGTTTTCTTTCTGTTTCTTTGTGTTCTTTAGTTCCAGCAGGAGTAGCTAATTTTATTTACTTGGTTTGGGTGAGATGAGTTAGATGGAAAAAGTAAAGCCTCGAGAGGTCGAAATGGTTCTTAATAATTATGCATGCTTGTTCCCGAAGCACTAAGACAAGAGATCCTAAAATTGGATGAGTCTTGGGTGTTATTCGGCAGGTAGCATTTGGGTTTCGTTTAATTTACAAATAATAACTGGATCTAGGTGTTGATACCCTCTATACCCCGGGTAGTGTGAGTAGTGCTAGTGATTATGGTTGCATGTCTTGGGCATAATGTGGGCCAGTTGGGCTGCTTTGTTTAAATGTTGTCAAGACAGGATCTCTGCATCCAGAGATAGTGTCTTGGTCAAGTGAGAATGATAGGGGGACTCTATTTTAAATTCTCTATCATTAAGGGCATGTTGGGCAAGGTAGGGTGTGTGCGTGACACGTGACATTGGAGGTGTATCTTACTGATCAAATTGTCCATAACCAACGATATGCATGAGTAGTAATATATCTTTGAACCAATGATCGATGCACTATTCCCGATTTAATGATTCAAGCTCAAGCCATGTTATTTTTATCACTAATTCTTTCTTTTGTTATATTTCACTTATCATTAGTTTAATTCTGCAATATTCTTTAGCAAGCTGGTTACCTTCCTTGCCCAGGGCAAGACCCAAAACAAACTTTGTGACAAGAGGCAGAATTTTACCAACTCCATGGGGATCGACCACGTTTGCCACTAGTGGAACCTAGTGCAAGGGATATGGCACTACAAATTTATTTTGACGGAGTCACCACGACTTAGCTCCGTCATGGTAGTTAAGTAAAATGACTAAAATCTATATGTTTTTTTATTTGTGACTCAAATTTATCTTTCTTTTATGAAAATTGCTATCTTTGGGTATTTCCTTTTATTCCTTGGATATTAATCTTATTAAAACACATGGAATAATTTCTATAATTTCTTATCTTACACATCCTAAATAATGTATTATCAATCGATCCCTAAATGAAACCATCCCATGCAGTTAACATCTCTGTACTAAATTTCACTATCAATTGCATCAAGTTCTCACATGAGTAGGCTCTGTTTATTTTCAAGTAAAAGGACGTTAAATGAGGTATATAAAAACTTATTTATCATTTTATAACTTGTTTATTTTAATATATAAAGAATCCAACCAGATTGTATAAAAATCTGGACAGTCCTTTATATTATACCATGGTATAATATTATATATTCTTAAGAAAATAATGTGATAATTTTATACCACATACCACTTTTGTAAAAAGACTCTTCTACATTCACAAGGTCAATTGAAATATTTCACAATATTTTATCCATCAATTTCCTACATGTAAATAAAATACATTATAATAGAAACAATTGATAATACCTAGCATCACTGGGAATCCGTGGCGGCCCTTCTGCATATGCAACAACTTTGCACACTCGATTCTCATTGACTACCTCAAGTACTTACCCCGAAGATAGAAACGATGGACTTACATAATATTTTTAAGGTTTTATGACTCCGCCATGCACAAGTACTCGTCATAGTGGTCCGCCGAGCCGTCATTTTTGAGTTCACATAGAGTTGCCATGCACTTTTGAATGGTCGTGAAACCATCCCTTCCAAGGGCATCTGAACGTTGTTGGAAATAAGGTTTGCGAGTTTTCAACAATTTCAAGATGGACAAGAAAAAAGGTCTGGACCTGCGAAAATGACGGCTAAAAACTGACTCACCCCTAGTGGAGTTCTTTGTGAAATAATCTTTGAACAAACGAACTGTACCACCTTCTCGATCTCTTTCTATATATTGCTTAGAGGGAAATCTATGGTGGCATGGCCTTCTTCTTCTTCTTCTTCTTCTTCTTCTTCTTGTGACTTGTTATTTTAATAAGATCGTATATGTCCCTTTTTGATAATGTCGAATATTTTTTTAATATCCTCCCTACTTGAAGAGCTTGAAGACATAACGGAGAAAGTGAGTAGTAATTTATGAAATTTGTTGGCAGAAAGATGATAGAAAAAACGAGGATAGATATGTAGAAAATTAGTGTTCAACCTAAAAGTGTACTCTAGGTTCTCGCAATAGTACGAGATCAATCGTAGACAAGTAAGCTGACCCTATTTGGAATCTCGATGTTAAAACTTAACAGGGCTTTTCAATTATAAATACTAACACAAATGCATAAATTAAAAACATCCTAATTAAACATTCTAATCAAGAGATTTAGGTTTATTAACTAAATAAGAATTAAATAAAGGCAATTAAAAGAAATAATCGTTGAGAAAATCAAGAATTAAAACGCCTAGGATTTAGAATATCTTCCTCCAATAATCTAAACTTAAGAATTATACATGCACTTATTCATCCACCAAATATTCTTGAAAGTTGTCTAATTAATAACTTTTGTATTCATAATTAGGCTACAACCATAACTCTCGTATTCAAGTTGTATAAAGAAGAAGACTGATAGGATATGGCCTAGCTCCTAGGCCCAAGCATCAAGCCCAATACAATTGGGCCCCAACAGTTAAGCTCGGCCTGCGCAGCTCGGCCCAACTAAGAGAGACTTCTTCACCAAGGCAATCAAGACTCCTACATCGACTGCAACCCAAGCTCCAAGAGAGATATAGAAGCTCGGTGTCTATCCCTAATAGAAGGGAGATCAAGCCAAAGAGTCCTAATAGGAAAAGACTTGTAATCCTAGTCGAATTCCACATGTAAATACCTATAAATAGGGGTTTAGAATAGATGGAGAGGGAGAATAAATCTTTGTACAAGCTACACGCATACTCTCAATAAAATCCATACACACTTTCGCTCCGTGGACGTAGATCTATCCCAATAGATCGAACCACGTAAATCCCTTGTGTCCTCTACTTTCGTGTCTGTTAATTCTTCGTTTTTATGCATAAATCACCCTTGAAAAGCAAGATTCATCATTGGCGTCGTCTGTGGGAATCTCTTGAATTTGTGAATTCCGATTAAAGGTTTTCAAGGCAAACAAGTCACGATGATGAGAAAGACACGATCGACTGCCGCTGCCAACAAAGAAAAGGAGACTCAGCACAACAGCCAAGACATTCCAGCGGCTGAAACAAGCCAGATGCAGAATCCACCGAATCCACCAGAAGACAGGCGACCGGGAAAGAGCCCGTGCAAGACAAAACCCCAGAGGGTCATGTCGCTCATATCCCAGTGGATAAGTTCGGCCGTGAAAATGAAGGTCGTGACAGCAGCAGAGAGGAGGACCTTTCCAACTTCCAACAAGAATTTGATGATGCAGTAAAAGCGTATCTGGCAAAGAATCGGCAGGATTTCCTAGATTTTGCTAAGCAGCAAAGAGATCGCAATGGTGAAGGAGGCCAACCTCCACATGGCGACCATCAAGAGCGCGAGGCGACGTCTGGGTCGAAACACCGGGAAAATTCTCCAAGTATCAGAATCCTAGGCGCACGAGATGCCAGATTCCCTCCCAGGCGATTTGCTGATGATCGCCAAAGGAACCAGGATCGTGACTCATCTCGTCGCCGTGTAGACTCACCTCATCGCCAGGCTGACTCACCTCGGCACGACACACTCTCACCTCATAGAGAGGAGACCAATTATTACGGTGGAAGGTTTGGCGTATATGGGAGAATCTCTACGCCCTTCACCAACTGAATCCTCTACACGCCTCTCCCCACTTCGTATAAAGTTCCGCCGGTGAAGCCTTACAATGGGTCGTGTGATCCAAGGAATTTCTTGTTTCAATTCCAGTACAATATGGTCAACCAGGACTTGGCGATGATATTTACATGTGCAAAGTCTTCCCTGAATTGTTGGTAGACAACGCGCGAACGTGATTCGACAGCCTGCCATCTCATAGTATCGGGTCCTATGACGAGCTGATGGAGGCTTTCGAAAGGAGGTTTTTCTAGAAAGCCGAAGCAAAAACTACCACAGCACATCTTCTCACAATCAAACAAAGACGAGGCGAGTCTATTAGCGACTTCATGACCAGATTCAATGAAGAAAGTCTAAAGGTCGATCGTCTGACGGACGAGGTCCTTATCTCCACTTTCCAAAATACTATCCAATCTGGCGCCCTATTTAGGGAGCTCGTAAGAAACGAGCCCCGTACTGCGAGGCAACTATGGAGCATAGCTGATCAGTTCACTAAAGCTGACAAAGCCGACAGGCGCAAGCATGAAACTGATAGGGCTGAACCGTCAGATCGGAAGAAAGAAGATCGCGCAGTGACCGAGGTCAAGGTCGGCGAAGTGCCCTCGACAGACTTCAGCACGGCCCAATTGAATCTAGACTTGGACCTCGGCAGAACCAAGAAAAGGGCCAATTCACTCCACTGACAAAGCCGAGGACGGAAATTTATGAGCTTCATACCAATCTGTTCGAGAAGCCTCAGCCAATGTCAAAATCAGGGTCGAAACGTCGATCCAGGGATAAGTATTGCCGATTCCATGAGGATTATGGCCATGATACAGATGATTGTTGGAACTTAGCTGAAAATATTGAGAATTTGGTGAGCGACGGTGCGCTTAAAAGGTACCAAAGTCGCAGCCAAAATGAAGCCCGACCTCAGGGAAATAGAAAAAGAAAGCAGAACAGAGGAGGAAACAAGTGCGGCCCTCAGGCCGACAAGAGGCCGAAGCGAGAAGACGACGAGGATGAGGATCAGCCTCAGTATGATGGAGTCGTACAGGCTATTACCGGGCTCCCACAGGGAGCTACGAAGTCGTCATTGAAGGCCGAAGCTCGAAGCCCGCAACATGAAGAACCTTCTCAAAAAAGGTTCAAAAGGGACGAGGCAATTACTTTCTCGGACCAAGACCCAGTGCCACCTATCATGCCCCACCAGGATGCGATTTTGATTGAAGCAGGAGTGGCTAATAAACTCGTACGACGGGTTTTCATTGATACTGGAGCCTCGGTCAGTATCCTTTTCAAGAATTGCTTCGACCAGCTAGGAGTGGAGAAGGCACAGCTCGCACCAGCACCAGTCCCTTTAAAGAGTTTTGTCCAACAGGAGACGCAAACGGAGGGGGTTGTACAACTGCCCGTCACAGTGGGAATTCATCCGTTATCGACCACTAAGGTCATCAACCTCTTCGTCGTTAAAGTGGATTCTCCGTACAATGTTATACTCGGAAGGGATTGGCTGGTGGCGGTTAGGGCGATCTGTTCGCCATATCACTTAACGATTAAAATCCCGTCAAAAAATGGGGTGATCGTAGTTCGAGGTGATCAAAAGCGAGCAAAGGAGTGCATGCAGATCGCATTACGAGGTGCCGGGGCACCTCAGCACTCCCAAGCATAGCAATTACAGTTGCCCGAAGAGTTGAAACAGAAACAAGAATCTGCCTCAGACGAGCCGGTGAAAAACATAGTACTCTACCAAGATGACCCATTCAAGGTTGTCAAAGTAGGCTTCGCGGGAGGAGCCGAGCTCCACAGGCAGATCGTCCAACTTCTTCGGGATTACAGAGATGTCTTTGCCTAGACACCCCTCGATATGACCGGAGTAGCACCTAGCATCATCACTTATCGGCTGAATATTGACCCCGGAGTAAAGCTAGTCAAGCAGAAACAACGAGTCTTCGCTGTAGAACGAAGTCAAGTCATTTATGACGAGGTGCAACAGCTTCAGAAAGCCGACATTTTGTTCGAGGTCAAATATCCGACGTGGATATCTAACCCGGTCATAGTCAAAAAACAACAAGGAGGATGGCGTATGTGCATTGACTATACTGACCTCAACAAACATTGCCTTAAGGACTATTACCCCTTACCCAACATTGACAAGAAAGTAGAAGCCCTGGTCGGTCACAAGGTTTTCAGCTTTCTAGATCTATACAAAGGGTATCATCAAGTCCTAATGAGTGATGAGGATGCGCCGAAGACAGCTTTCATCACAGACTTCGACGTCTTTACCTATAAGAAAATGCCATTCGGGCTTAAAAACGCGGGAGCGACTTATCAAAGGATGGTCGACAAAATATTCGAACATCACATTAGGAAGATTGTTGAAGTCTACGTCGATGACATCGTCGTCAAAAGCAGAGAACCAACAACCTGCGTCGACGACCTCAAAATCGTTTTCGGCCTACTTCGGAAAGTGAATCTGAAGCTCAACCCTGAGAAATGTACCTTTATGGTCCGATCACAAAAATTCTTGGGGTGTTGGGTGTCGCATGAAGGTTTGAAGGCCAACCCCTCAAAAGTCCGAGTTGTTCAAGAAATGAAGGTCCCGAAAACCATTCACGATGTCCATCTACTGACGGGCTGTTTGGCAGCACTAAGTTGTTTCTTATCTAAAGCCGCCGAAAAACAGCTCCCGTTCTTCAAAATACTCAAGAAGGCACCTGATTTCGAATGGAAGGACGAGCACAAATCGGCGTTCGAAGAGCTGAAGAAATACCTAGCCAAGCTCCCGACTTTGTCGGTCCCGAAAGATGGAGAAGTCTTCTCCCTATATCTTGCAGCCTCGGATGAAGCTATAAGTGTTGTATTAGTTTGGGATGAAGGACGTCGGCAACTTTATGTTTATTTCATTAGCCGAGCTCTGAAAGGACCTGAGACGAGGTACCAACTATTGGAAAAAGTTGCCCTCGCACTAGTGAATGCTGCTAGGAGGTTGAGACCGTATTTCCATGCACACACCATACAGGTTCTAACCGACCTCCCACTTCGCTAAGTACTGACCAAACCTAAAGCATCAGGTAGAATCGCTAAGTGGGCGGTCGAACTTGGCGAGCATGACATAAATTTCTGTCCTCAGCAAGCTATAAAGGGACAAGCCCTAGCAGATTTCCTAATAGAGGCTAAGTTTTCCGAAGCACCAAAACAAGACGAACTCCCCCCAAGCAAAGCCGAAGACGAACAACCAAAGGAACCTCCAAAAGACTGCTGGAAGGTCTATGTCGATGGTGCTTCAGGTCGCACAGGCAGCGGGGCAGGAGTGATGCTACTTAGTCCGGATGGAATGGAGACATCGTATGCACTTCAGTTTGGTTTCCCAACGATAAATAATGAAGTCGAGTACGAAGCATTAATTGCTGGACTCCGCTTAGCTCATTCTTTGCATATCCGAGCCGTTCAAGTTCATAGTGACTCCCAAGCCATAGTGAGCCATATGTTAGGCAGATACAAGGCAAAGGGAGAAAGAATGAAGAAATATCTGCAAAAGGTAAAAAGTTTGCAGGAAGGCTTCGAATACTTCGAGCTGCGGCGGATTCCTAGAGGGGAAAATAATCGAGCTGATGCCTTAAGCAAATTGGCCTCATCCTCAACCAACTCGCCTGTAGAAGAAGTCAAGCTTTGAAGCATTGAACAAGCCGAACTAAACCTCGTGCAGGAGGACGAACCGAACTGGACGTCTCCCTACCGAGCTTACTTAGAGAAGGGGAAATTGCCCCACGACAAGCTCGAAGCTAGGAAACTCCTAAGCAAAGTCCCGAAGTACACCCTGGACCAAGGAGTGCTGTATCGAAGGTCATATCTCCAACCCCTTTTAAGATGCGCCGGGCCGAATGAAGCAAATTATGCACTGAGGGAAGTGCATGAAGGAGCATGTGGGAGTCACATCGGAGCTCGAGCACTGGCAAAAAAGGTTATGAGGTGGGGATACTATTGGCCTACAATGTTCCAAGATGCAATCGACATTGTCAAAAAATGCCAAAAGTGCCAAATCCATGCCACAATGCCGAGGTTACCACAGACAGACCTCGTGAGCATGCAAAGCCCCTGGCCGTTCGTGCAATGGGGGGTAGACATCGTCGGACCATTCGACAAAGCTCCTGGACAGCTCTAGTTCCTCATCGTAGCCATCGACTACTTTATTAAGTGGGTCGAGGCTGAACCCTTGGCAAAGATTACAAGCAAGAATGCCCTAAACTTCATCTGGAAGAACGTAGTTTGTCGCTTTGGCGTACCTCACATCCTCGTCTCGGACAACGGAACGCAGTTCACGGACCGAGCATTTAGAGAATGGTGCGAAGGGCTTCATATTCAACAAAAGTTTACTTCGGTTGCTCACTCTCAAGCAAATGGCCAGACCGAAGTTACGAACCGAACAATCATCAAGGGACTCAAAACTCGCCTCGACAAAGCCAAGGGTGATTGGGCAGCAAATTTACCCCAAGTCCTATGGTCATACCGAACAACTCCCAGGACCTCGAACGGAGAAACACCTTACAGTTTGGTGTATGGAACCGAGGCAGTGATCCCGGTAGAGATCGGCTTGCCGAGCCATTGCACACTCAACTTCTCATCCGAAGCCAACGACGAAAGGCTTCGAACCGATCTGGATCTGCTGGAAGAGAAGCGAGAGCTAGCCTACATAAGGGAAGCTAAGTACAAGCAGCAAGTACCTCGGTATTATAACCAAAGAGTGAAGTATCAGCAGTTCCAAGTAGGCGACCTCATACTTCAGAATAACGAGGTCAGTAAAGCAGAAAGACTCGGCAAGTTGGAAGCCACATGGGAAGGACCTTACCGAGTTGAAGAAGTCCTCGGCAAATGATCATATAAGCTCGCCCATTTATCTGGTGAGTCAATACCCTGAACATGACAGATTTCCCATTTAAAAAGATACTTCGCATAGTGGAAAGAATTAAATTTAAAGTTGTTTAATTCATATAGGTCTTGGGTCAGATCGTCCTGTTATTTTATTTTTAACTTCGTTTCCTTTTTATCAATAAAGTTTTCTTTTTCCTTAACTTTGGTCTTGCATATTTCATATTGCATGTCTTCTTTCCACTCGTGCAAATTATCTCGTTTCTTTATTCTTAAAAACCCTGACGAGGGTTATTTAATATCCTTTTGAGGATAAAAATAAACTCCAACTATGGAGTAACACCTAAACGTGCGTAAGGGGACCACCCCTATCGATAAATTCGACAAATAAGGAACTATTAAACCTTAACCTCGTCTTTTAACGAGGACGGGTTGTACTGAGCCGACCCAGGCCAAACTTCGTCTTATGACGAAGTGAGCCGACCCAGACCAAACTTCGTCTTATGACGAAGTGAGCCAACCCAAGCCGAACTTCGTCTTATGACGAAGCGAGCCAACACAGGCCACACTTCGTCTTATGACGAGGTGAGCCAACTGAAGCATTAATCTCACCTCGTGGCGAGGTAGTTATAATTATGGCCTTTAAAAGGCTTATACATACATACAAAATTCCGTTTTATTTCAAAAATGGAAGAGTACAATTACATGGTAATCAAGACGAATTCGAAGGCTTAGGTTTGCTAAAACTAAGCCATCTTGTAGGTGCCTCGACCTCATCCTCGACTCCTACCCCTACCCGATTGAAGATTCTGACCTCGACCTCGTCGAGACAATGATTGTCGTTCTTGTTCATAAAACTCCTTAGAGTGGCGCATGAATCTCATATCTGACCGACCCGCGGGAGTCGACGACCTCGAGGGACCGATGGTAGCGGACGAACTTGAAGGACAATCGTTCTTTCCCAATCGCGCGGCCAACTTCGGGCGCCGAGCTAAAATCACATCGTACATACCAGCTACTCGCTTCATCTCGGCCATCTGATTTTGGAGCTGCCAGGAATCCACCCCGTATCTTCCCTGGTAATCCTTGCACCGGGCTGCGACCTCTGTTACCTTGGCATCCACTTCAGCAATGGTTTTCCCGCCGTTTCGGCGGATAATTGCCTCGTACTCAGCATGTTCCTCGGCAATCTTCTCAACTTCTTCCTTCACAGCCTCATACTTATCTCCAAGCTCCAAAAGCCGAGCTCAAAGCTCGTCATTTTTTATTTGAGCGGCACTAAGTTTCACGTCAGCCTCATTTTGAATATGGCCGACTTGGTCTTTCCATTGAAGAACTTCACCATTCTTGGCTTCAAGGGCTCGCAGTAAGTTATTGATTTGTGCTATATACAGAGAAGCATCGAAAAGTTTCGGAGAAGAAGAAGACTACAAAAAAGGGAAAAACGAATATCTAATAAGAATAATGTTTTCATTACTTCAGCAAAATATGTCATCCTACTGATGACGAGGTACATGCTAAAAAAAAAAAAAAAAAAAAAAAAAAGAGAGGCGAGGAGGCGATCAACTGACCTCCTCCTCGTTTTGAGGTACGTTTTCTGGCACTTCGCCCTCCATTTCGGCATCGCCACCAGCTCCGCTCTCACCCTCGGTTCTTCTCGGAGCGGCATTCAGCTCGGCAACGATCGCATCCATTTCAGGATTGCGATCCACCGTACTCTCTTGAATCAGTTCGGCGGTGAGCAGGTCAGTAGAAGATGCCAGGCTCTCAAGAAGAGGAACCGCCTTCAAATTTTTAAGAACAATTTCTGCGAAGGCTCGGTTCAGTTCCTCCTCAGGCACCTCCTTATGCCCATACTTCGCCATGTCGAGGCCTGGAATGTCCTCGGCAATAGCCTCCACAGTCTCGGAAACACTTTGAGCTGTCATCACCTCGGCCACATCGCCGCATAAACCCGAGAAGAACTCGGATAGGAAGAGCCTCTCAATATAGGCTCGGAGAACTGGCCCTTGGCGAGCCACGGCGTCAGCCTTGGCCGATTCCAGTTCGGCCTTCAGGAAGGCCACCTCCTCCTTAGCTGCCTTAACTACGGCAACAATGTCGTGCTCTTTCTTTTTGGCCTCCTTGGCCTGCAGTACGGCAGCGGCAAGGTCGCTAGTTAGGCCGACCTTCTCTTCTTCCAGCTGGCGCCTGACACGGTTAATCTCATTGTACTTCAAAACCCCATCATTCAGAAAGCCAGTAAGAGTGAACGTGCCTTTCACCAGCCCGTCCACCCAGTTGTGGAAGTTCGCCGTCACCAGGTCGGCACCCTGCAAATGGCTAGCAATATCAGCACACGAGTAACATACACCGAACACAGAGAGGTTTGAACTTCTTACCTCGGGATAAACCCGGCTTTGTTCTTCCAGTTCAACCACCGCACTAACCGTGGGCTCGCCTACGGTTAGAGTCTTGTTGCCAGTTGCCGAAGCTTTCTTGTTCGGCTTTGGCACCTTCGCCCGACGAACCAACGAGTCAGGAGAGGGCAACCTCAATGGAGATGACTCCGGTACACTCGCAGTTTGTTCCGAGGATACCTCAGATCCCACCTTCTCCGACGCGGCAGGATCCACGGACCTCGGCCTCTTCCTGTCTTTCACCAGTTTCACCACTGCAATCAAAATTCAGAATACATTACGCATGATATACCGGATATCTTGAAACCACTAAAAGATCAGAAGAAGACCTCACCCTCCTCGGGATACGAGGTGTTCGGGTTATACGAGCTCAGCCTGGCCGACACAAGCTCGGCTTCGGTGTAATCCCTTAAGAGTGTACCTAGCTGATCTAACCTACCCACAGCTTCAGTCAGATCTACGTCAGAAACCTGGTTCTCCAGCTTACTACCTTTCTCTCGCCAGACGAGGTGGGGAACCTCGGCAGAATGACAAAAAAAGAACTTATTCTGCCAGTTCACAAGTTTCGATTTCGTCACTAAACGAAACGAATCCTTCCGAACTGGAGTCAAGTAGAACCACCCCGTTTCGCCCAATTTAAAAAAGAACAAATTCAATATCAAGTCTACTGATACCGGTATACCTATTCTGGAAGCTTCTACCGCTAATCCTACAAGCTGTTTAAAAGAGTTCGGTGCAATTTGTCCCATTGCAATACCGAGCTTACGAAGTAAAGCCCCAAACACCGGAAACAAAGGGAACCGAAGACCGTGTTTCAAACTATCTTCGTACATGGTAAAGAACCCGTCCGGAGGTGAACAAGCTCTATCCCCCGGACCGGGGGCTACTAACAATGCGGAAGATGGAAATTGATAATTTCTGCAAATATTTATAATTTGTTCCGCACTAAGCGACGACCTATAATCACAAACTTTGCCCTTAGTCACCGGAGAAAGGCGACGACACTCAACTATCCTAGGTGACAAAGAATCTACAGTGAAAGTATTTATTTTTACAGTCGACGGAAAAGATGGCATTGAGAGCGGCGATGACCCACCTCCGGCGTCATCGTCATTACCCCTACTACTTGAAGAAGGAGAGAAAGCAAAATCCATAACTTACTTGTGCAAATTATCGGCGGCACGACTCCTAACGAAGGTTGACGGCGAAAACCCACAGAAAATCTAGCAACAGCAGACGGGAGGCGGCGACTCCTTTTTAGAATTAAAATTAGGGCGAAATGGGGAAAAAGGCGTACAGCGGAAGTTTTATTCAAAAACTTCCGCCCCTTTCAACTCACACTACCACAACGTGACACGTGTCCCACTCACTCGGGACTCCAACTGTCGCTTCATTCTCGGTTTCCCTTACTTACCCACCTCGTCTTAACGAGGTCACAAGCATTCCGACTTCGTTGAAATCCAATTTTCGAAGGGGCAATGCAAATTTTTACCCACCTCGTCTTAACGAGGTGACAAGTATTCCGACTTCGTCAAAATCCAATTTCCGAAGGGGCAATGCAAATTTTTACCCACCTCATCTTAATGAGGTCACAAGCATTCTGACTTCGTTGAAATCCAATTTCCGAAGGGGCAATGCAAATTTTTACCCACCTCGTCTTAACGAGGTCACAAGCATTCTGACTTCGTCAAAATCCAATTTCCGAAGGGGCAATGCAAATTTTTACCCACCTCATCTTAACGAGGTCACAAGCATTCCGACTTCGTTGAAATCCAATTTCTGAAGGGGCAATGCAAATTTTTACCCACCTCGTCTTAACGAGGTCACAAGCATTCCGACTTCGTTGAAATCCAATTTCTAAAGGCGCAATGCAAATTTTTTACCCACCTCGTTTCAACGAGGCGGTACACGATTGATTTTGTCCATTCTACTTTTGACGGGGCAACGTCCTGTAGACTACTCCTACCTCCACTATCTCCCCTACGTCACACTCTCGCTTCTATATCTTTTTGGCGGGGGATGTGATAGGATATGGCCTAGCTCCTAGGCCCAAGCATCAAGCCCAATACAATTGGGCCCCAACAGTTAAGCTCGGCCTGCGCAGCTCGGCCCAACTAAGAGAGACTTCTTCACCAAGGCAATCAAGACTCCTACATCGACTGCAACCCAAGCTCCAAGAGAGATATAGAAGCTCGGTGTCTATCCCTAATAGAAGGGAGATCAAGCCAAAGAGTCCTAATAGGAAAAGACTTGTAATCCTAGTCGAATTCCACATGTAAATACCTATAAATAGGGGTTTAGAATAGATGGAGAGGGAGAATAAATCTTTGTACAAGCTACACGCATACTCTCAATAAAATCCATACACACTTTCGCTCCGTGGACGTAGATCTATCCCAATAGATCGAACCACGTAAATCCCTTGTGTCCTCTACTTTCGTGTCTGTTAATTCTTCGTTTTCGTGCATAAATCATCCTTGAAAAGCAAGATTCATCAAAGACAATGATAAACAATTAAGCAATCGATTCATATGTTTTGGATTGAAAATCGATATCAATTCAACCTAGATCCGGTACTAGAATTATCTCTCGATCTCATCTAATATCTAATATATTCAAACAATGGTCAGTTGCTTAAAATAAACAAGCATAATTTAACTAACAAGCATGTAATTATTCAAAAGACTCGATTATTGGTTTTTGAATTCTGAATCCTAGAGAAGAATTTAGCTACTCATAGACATAAATGCAATCACAAGGAAAAAATGCATGATAAGAAAACATATGAATAATTACAAAACGAGTCTGAGACCAAATCCTCCAAATGCAATAAACCTAGTTTGCTAGAGTAATATGAAGTAAAAAAAATTGTATTTATATATATAGTTTCCTTGTCCAATAACGAGAAAATTTGTGAAAAATAAATAATAAAATCCCATCACCCAGGGATCCCTGGTCCAGCGATCCTTGGGCTTCTGAATCTGCATCTTTCGAATTCCAGCACCCACGACCCCTGGGGTCCAGGGACTGCTGGGCTCGATGCGCTGCATCAATTTCCTCCGCCGGCCTAGCGACTCTAGGCTCCAGGGATCCCTGAGTCCAACATTTTGCACTTCTCCATTTTCTTCCTCTTTTCTAGCTTTTTTTTCCGCTCGATACCTATTAACCAAAAACAACCAACCCCAACATAAAATAGAACTAAACGACAAAAATTAACAAAAGTTGAATAAAAGAAATGAATTAAAAATCCTAACATAAAATGACACAAATATAACCTAAACAATGATAAGAAAGGTGTGAGAAATGAGAATTGGAAGTAGGAGATTTTTAGGAATTTTTTTGGAGGAATAACCATTGTGCACAGCGGCAAAATTAAATTTTTTTTTATTCTGTAAATTCAAATTTTGAAAAAAAATAAATGAATTGAATTGTGATGTCATAATGACGTCACTGAAGTCTCAGTTGTGGATGTGGAGGAGCACGCCCCTCGTCTTCTCTCTCCATGTCTCCCTTGCACGGCTAGAGGCTATGGCTCCCGCTTGAGAGATTGTGAGCCCCGGTACATTGTGTACACCCTTAGAAAATGATCGTCTTCTCTTTCCATGTCTCCTCAGCATGGCCATGGGCTAGCTCCCGCTGGAGAGACTGTGAGCCCCGGTACGTTGGGAACGCCCTTATAAAATGATAAACTCCCTCCATCCCGTTCTATGTGTCTAGTAGAACGAGACAGAAGGATTACTATATAATTTGTTGGTGCATAAAAAAGTAATAGCGAATCACAATCAATAAGCCCAACAGCAAAATCTGACGCATAGATCAAATTTCAGAAATTTATGAGAAATGATACATCATACTACCTCCGTCTCATTTAAGTAGGGACGGTTCCTGTAGATACAAGAATCAAGAGACTGGAGATTGTGTGGCCATAATTAATTCTGAGGAGAGAGAATTAATTGTAGCCAAGTATTCTTTGTCATTTAAGGAAACAAGTCTATTAGTTGAGACGGACCAAAACGGAATACGGGTCTACTTAAATGAGACAGAGGTAGTAATATATTACTATTCCAACAACCTTTTTCCAGACAGCAACTGTTGATGCTCTTATTTCCCAAATCAATTTGCTCACTAATAAGCAAACCCCAAAACCTAAGCATGAAAAATTACAAACTAAAATATCATATAACATAATTTAATATTATCCCAAAAATTGAAAAATTACTTAAAAGTAAAAAAATAACGTGCATGCTAATGCTAACAAACCAGTCATCAACCTTGACCCGCCGTCGCCGACTGCGGCGGTAGCCGCTTCCGCTTCTTCTTCTCATAGCTGACTCCCCTCGCCTTGGACTGCAGATCGCGCACCTCGCGGAGGTAGAGGCGCACGGCTCTGGCGCCGAAAGGGTTCGCCTCCGGCTTGCCGCCGTTCTCCTCGTAGGCGGCGCGGAGGCGGCCAACGAGGGCATCGAGGCTACCCCATGCCTGGCGGAGGGGGCAGGGGCAAGGGGCGGGGGGGCTGGGGTGGCCGAAGAAGGGGCAGATGGGGTTGTGAACCTTGGTTTTTCCGAACTGGTCGAGGTAGCGGAGGAACTCGAGGACGTGGGCGCCGCTGCAGCGGCTGAGGGAGAGCGGCGGGCGGTGGTTCTTCAAGTACTGGCAGAAGGTGTTCCAGTCGCGCCGCTTCTGGTTCTCGTAGCGGCTGAGGGTAGCGGCGGAGGCGGTGGAAGGCGGGGCGGCGGAGGCGGCCGCGGAGCTTTCCACTTCTGGACATGATGACGAATCCATGAATCCGACACTAATTTTTCGTATTTCAGAAAAAGAGACAAAAATGGAAACACTTTTGCAGGAATTAGTGGAGACTGGAATGGGATTTTGCTAAGAATGAAATTGTGAAGATATTTTGGGTTTCTTTTGCTTTGGGTGTTCGATCTTTCTAGGGTTTCAGATTAGGTTTTTTTTATATGATCGAAGGATTCAAACAATAGTGGAAAGAAGACATGACTGACAAAGTGAGAGAAGATATGATATGCTGTGTTGATGATGAGACTGATGGACATCGACGAGTGAGAGAGAAGAGAGAGAGAGAGAGAGGTTGAAATCCTAGCAGCTCGTTACTCCGTACATAGTAATTTCTTGTTTATTTTGGCTGAGACTTGAGTAAAGCGAAAGAAAGAAAAATCTTGGGAGACTGCAGTGCTTGGTGTAGGTTTTGTCGATTTTGTTGGGTTTCCCCATATATTATATACAAATAATTAATAGGGGAATGAATAGCTGACTGACCTCCCATTTTCTTCATAAATTGCGTTAGTCTTATTGGAGAGAGAAAAAGAGCGTGTGTGTTGGGGTTTTGTGGAAATTTGGGAAGAGGCAGACAGTAGGTTGAGATGGAGACAGGGAAAAGGTTGAAAGATGGGGTTCATATTAAAGGGGACAACAAGATTGAAGACTTTGTTTGTTTACTCCAGCTGGATTTTCATAATTGTGGGATTCACTACTAAATTTTCACTATCTTTTACTATCTTATCTTTTTACTAAATTTTTACTATCTTTTATTGTCAATTTTTAACACGACACAATAACTCAATATGAAAACGCACGAAATTAATAGATTTGTGTCAAGGTTCAAGGTTTATTGGGTTTGTGTCACTAACCAGTCGACACAATAAGAACCTGAAAATATCGTGTCGAGTTCAGGTTGAGTTCGTGTCTGGTGTAGGTAAACTGCTAATATAAATATTAATTTATTTATTATCTTTTACTAATATTTATTTTATTAATTTCCAAACAATATTTTGTATTTTCGTAAGATTTTAAATTATTTTTGTTATGTTAAGTTTTATTGTACGGATTTGTTGTTATTAATATACTAAGTATTATGAAGTTATGAACTACAATATTAAATAATAAATACACTATTTGTTAATGTATGCATTTTAAATCAGGTTATAATTGTGTCATGTTATATCAGGTTATTATTGTGTTCGTGCCGACACGAATTGAATCGTGTTAGTATCGTGTTCATGTCGAGTTCAAGTTGTGTTCAAATTTGATTAAATCGTGTCGTGTTCGTGTTCATGTTGAGCAAATTCTTAACAAGTTGTGTTCAAGTTTGGGCTTAATAGGTTGGGTCATTATTGGGTCGACATGATAACAACCCGACACGAATTGACAGCCCTAACACTATTATCATATTCAATAAATCCCTTCAAAAAATACTTTAATTTGAAATGAATAGAGAGAGTATTTTTTTATTTTTTTGAACAATTTAAAAATCGTATCGCCAAACACTGGACCAATTACTTTTATATAATTTTGAGACTAATCTCATTAGTTATGAATATTGTTGTCTCATTTGTTATTATATCAGATAATAAAATAATAAAGTGGGATAATAATAATAATGGAACACAGAGAGTACTTATTATTACTAATAGCAATCTTTATCCGAATTCATTAACTGCATCGGAATATAATTTTTTTTTAGACTTGGCAGAACATGGGATGACATCCTCTATCCCCAAAATGGTGTTCCAAAATTTAATTTAATAGTTTATATTATTTTTTATAAAAATAAAAATACTTTAATATATTTACAATAATTTTAAAAATTGAATTTTAAAAATTATTGTAACACCCTAAAACATGAACATTGGGCCTAGCCTATTAAGCATGGAATTAGCTAAAATGTACTCTTAAGCTCATTCATGAAGCCCCGTATTTAATGGGCTTACTAGCCCAATATGAGTAATTAAATAGCGTCGTCGAAAAATATGCTAGATATGGACCAAATGGTACGACCAAATAATAGGGCTCATCGAGACGAATCTGTAGATATAAAGCTCTTTAAAATCTGACATCATTTGAATATTTTATGGGCCAAGAATGTTAAATAAATAATTTTTGAACACAAAAATAAGGTAGTATAAATACCCAAAACTTACCATATTACTCCCACAATTCACCTCACTCTCTCTCTCTCTCTTGGTAAACCAAATTACTCTCTCTCTCTCTCCCTTCATTTGCTACTATACCGGCAAGAAATGAAGTAATCATTTTGGTACGGATCCTGGAAGGTCTCTGATTAAGGGGTCTGTGTTCCCCCTGACTTTGTGAACGGTGGTTAAGCAGATGGGATGATTCTTGATGCTGAATGAGAGGATGAAAGTTCCTATGTCAAAGATGTTAGGTTGAGTCTTTGACATACTTTCATTGAGAACCTCTGCTGCAGCTGGTGAGAGTTAATCTTCTTCTTTTCTTGTCAGGGGTTTGATGGTTTCCCCTTACAGGTTGATTTCTTCCTTTTCACAAACTGTGAAACACTGCTTGACTTGATAAGTTTCTCAAGGCGAAGTCTTTCATCAGTGTCCACTCAATCCTTAAGAGACATTAAGGAGACTGCAAATTTCCCTTTAGAACTTCCCTTCAGGATGTGCTGATCCAGTATAGTACTGTATGACTATCTTGTGCTAATCGATCTCCTTATGAGTGAGAAGAACGACTCCAGGGTTGTTCTTACTGAATTCATCGATCAGTCTTGTTTCTTATCCTGCACAACTAAAATAGAGCAAGACAAATTTTGTGCATGAATAAGAGTAAGAACCCCTTTTTTCATCCTTTGAGTGCAACACTAATTCGAGATACAATCATCAGTCAGTTAAGCATTTATCGAATAGTGTTCATGTAAGAAAGGAGGTCAGCTAATGTTTAAGTAAGCTTAAGCATTCTAAAGTAAGCGCATATCTTAAATACGTTGAAAGATATATAAGAGCAGTTGTATGATTAAGTATAAGCATTGGAGCTTGAATTGTAACGAGTGTTCATGTTTGGAGATTTAAGAGATGACAAGACATGAATTCCATACTCAAGTTGAAAAAAGAGACAATCATACATAGCATATATTGAACATGAACCTTATAAGAGAATTGAAGAACATTAGTGAAATGATGGAGGTAATCTTATTTCACTAATTGCCATAGGCAGGGCAAACAACAATACAAAGGTTCAAGTAAATCAGCATGCTAGCTGCATTTACATGCTGACACAGAGCGAAAGTAAATCATATAGTATTTATGTGGCGACATTAAATACATGCTGATACAACAATTTATCAATTGAAAGACTTGATGAAGCATGTTGACATGTATTGATGAAGTGTCTCTATCTTTATCGCCTATTGAGGGAGAGATCTTCATACTTGTCAGCTGAGCATCATAGTCAGCTGATACCTCAAAGTCTCTGAAGACTTTGATGTCAAATTTGAGCTTCAACCAATCAATTGGCCTTCGTCTTGAAACCGATATGATGAACGATATGTGCTTTTCAGCCAATGGACAACATATTAAACAAGGAAGTTTTTCATTCCATGTTTCCTAGCTTTGTCTCAAGATTGTTTGTGGCACAGTGTTCATCTTCTGCAGCTGGAAGGAGTACATACTGATTTGGGATGTTCCTAAGGAAAAAATACATCCACATATCTTCCTCCAGCCAGTTATGAAGACAACTGGGACTGGGGTTGTCCTATTATTCTCATTTTCAACAGCAAGTTCGGCGTTAGGATCACAAGATTAACCATTGCTGGGAGTTGCTTCTAGATCAGAGATTAACTCTAGATTTTGGTAGCTTGTACAACAACAATGATCTGTCAGCAGTTGGAAGAAACTTTTCTCCTAGTTGAACCTGCTGATAGATGAGATGATCTTTGGGAGTACTTGACCCGGATTGTTCCAATTTTCCTTAACCCCTGTGGTAGACTCATGGGAGAACAATTATACTACTTCAAGACTTCTTCCAAGATCCACTTTGTAGGAAAGTGTCAGGCAATGCTTTCCACTATTCCTACAAGAGTTTTCTCATCTTTGAAATCTTTCACTCATGCTGCTCCTTCCTTGTTGAGATAGTTGAATTTTGGAGATTCCTTTATTCTGTCATCCACTTTCTCTGCTACGAGCTCTAACTTTAAGAATCTGACGGAAGACACACGTTCAGGTCTACTTAGTCAGGATCTCCTTTTATCACATCTCGCGTTGTTGGATCAACTTGTGGTGATGATAATATCTAGTAGAACACCGTAGAAACTCTCGCTGACATCATAAGATGAGGTGTTGAGAGTGGGAGATATATGGAAAGTATATGTCCTTCACAAGGTCATAGATTGAGAGACATCTTGACAAATTCATTCTAAGGAATTGAGGCGAGAGAATGGAACTGGTTGACACTTCTAATCCCAATCCAGAGTTTGCTTGTGCTTCTCAAACACTGCTCTAGGCATGACCAGTTAGCGGTCACTTAGTGACTGGTCCTAGTAAGTAAGAACCATTATCCTTTCTATATAGAAAGTGAGAAAAGTTCTCATTTCTAATATAAAAAGTTTGACCGTTACCAAGGCTCATCGATCCATGCAATGGGAGCCTTTTATCCTAGTGACTGCATCAAGTCTCTTTGGATAGGTCATTACATCTTCAGATCTTTTTAGATCTGGAGCTGGATCTTTCTCCTCCATTTCCGTGAAAGCTAAGACAGGCAGCAAACTCTTCAGCATCCTGAGAGGAATCACTGAAGTTTGGTTAGCACAGTTAAGCTTAAACATTTTGGAAATTCCAGTTTAATGCAATGCAGCACATTAGGGATGATATGTAATGAAAACAATGCAAATAGAAGAAAAAAATTCAGTGTTTTCAACTTAAAAGATCAAGTTTAGGCAAACCATCAGTAGTTATCAAAACTGATGCTCAAATTAACCTATGATCAGTAACTTGTATGTATAAGCGAGCTGCTGATCAGCAAAGATGGTCATTTTGAACCCTTGCTCTGATACCAATTGTTTGTCCCGTTTATAGCAAGTCTTCACACTTGTAGAAGAGGGGTGAATACACATGTGTATGGTCAGTGATGACTTTTGACTTTTGACTTTTGAACGCCTCTTTCAGCAGATTGAAGATATAATACACCGAGGCATGAGATGTTGAACTCAATGTGCTAACGTTTTAACCCCAAGGTCAGCAGCATGCTCTCAATATCGTGAGTGTGTGTCCGGAAGTATGGGACCTATGTCTACTCAGTTTTAAGTTTGCTAAAAAGAGTTTTTCCTTTAATGCAAAATGTGCAAGTGCAAGTTTATGTGTGAAAGAATGGCTAGTCACTGAAATTGTTTAATGACTAGTTTTGAGTGAAAGCTATGCAGTTAATGAAAGCAGTTTGTATGCGTGCTTAACCTAAAAACATAAAAACACATAGACACATCATTTTTAAAGTGGTTCGGCCCAAACCTGGCTTATATCCACTATCCTCCCGTCGGGTGAATTCTTATAGAATTCTTTGTGGATTTCTGTTGGCATCTTAGAGCTCTACGTTGTAGGTCAATGGGCTCCCACAAAGCCGAACTGTGAGTAGTTACAGGCGCTCATGAAACCTGATCAAGGATAGCTTTCAATAGGCGGCTACCATGTCAAACGCATCTCTTCTTTCTTTAGAGATAAAGAATCAGTTTTCCAACTAATCAGACATGTTTTTACATTGAAGCTCAATACTAAAGATAGGGATGCTCGACTAAGCTAAGATAAGCGTGAGGCTTAGTTTCTAGTGGAAAAATCTAAGGCTAGATCTCTGAAGACATGAACACTTGAAAAAGGTGATTGTTCAATGAATTTTGAAGAACTGGAGATCTAAGAGAAAAACGTAAAAGTATCTTCAGCGGGAGACTTCGACGGAGTCTTCTTTTCTGGGCACGTCTGCTCTCTTTCCTTCTCTGATGGAGAGATCTTGGCTTTTATAGCGTGGGAGTCAGATATAACCGTTGGAAGTAATTATACCTTAATCATTGTTTTGATGACCGGTCTTCTTTATTTACTCTTAGATTTTCAATGCGGGAGTAACTGTTGAGAGATTGTGAAATGTAACAATGACCGGTCTTGTCGGTGCAGTTGAGCCAACTTTAGGTGGGATATCTAGGATTTTGACTGCTTCGCCTCTTTCCAATGCACTTTATAGTGCGGCAATATTTCTTGAGGCAGTCCTTGTTAGATATGCTACTTGAAAGCATTCCTATTTGCCCGGATCTGAATTGTATATAATAATCATGCAACTAATTAATCATGCAGTGGAAACCGAGTAATTGTCTTCACTTGCCGACGGAGTAATCTACAGGTCTATATTACCAGGATGTGTCCCTTCCTCTAAGTTCATCGACTTTGTGGGCGTTAGAAAGAACTCCAAAACTTGAATCACACCTTGCACTCATTCTCTGCAAAAACCAACGCCTACTGTATGTGCTTAGGGTTTCGCAGAGCTTATTCTCTCTTATTCCAGAATAAATTCTAATTAATAGAATTAATCCTAATTCCAATAGGAAAATAACATATGTAAATATTATATTAATTATCTCTTCCATAATTAAGATTTAATTAATTCTTAATTAACTAGATATTAATTTAATCCATATCACATATTGGGCCTTAGTGCAATTAATGAGCCCAGATAGGCCCACAAGAGGAAATAGGTGCCTATCACTGTACAGATAGCGCCACACATGGGCCCAAGCCCATGTCCCCTGTTCTTGGGTCTAAAACTGATATTTTGCTCAATAATATCTAGTGATTCTTTCCCGAGGATTTTTGGGCCATCCTAGGAATCCAGATACTAGACAAATTTGGGTTTTACCTAATGAGATAATCACCATGCTCACCAAAACGATGATTAAGGTATAATTACTTCCAATAAGTGATCAATAAGTTGGGTCTTACCTAATGACAATAATTCAACACTTTTCGTGTTTGCTAAGGTTCTTAATTCAAACTATTACTCCCTCTGTTCCAGTTCAGTAGTCTCATTGATTTTTGGCACGGGATTTTAGGAGAGTGTTTAGAGTTAAAGTGTAGTGTTTGTTATTTTAATGCAAATTTTATTATTTTAAAACTAGAGCATCATAGACATATAAAAATATATTGATGTCTCCTCTTAAATAAAAGATTTTGTCAAGACCTTTAATTTGATATAAAAATCATAAAAATCGAACAACAAACGAGGAAGTTATGATAATTTAAACTTTTAGAAATTAAATTATATTGGGATATGTGCTGAGAGGTGAGTAGATGATGGGATGATTAATGGTGGCTAATTCTTTCCATTTTAGAAAACAAGACTACTGAAGTGGGACGGCCCAATATAGTATATAGGACTACTGAAGTGGGACGGAGGGAGTATATTGATGGAACAATTTGGTTGGGATAATCATGAAAGGGAAAGGGAATGAAGAATCTTGATTCCCTTAGTTGATGTTTGGTTTGCACTTTTTGTTAATTTATTTTCCCCACTTTTGGGTTTTGGATTACCCTATCTCCTTCCTTTTCATTCCTCGCTTAAAACAAAGGAATGTGATTCCCTTTCCCTTGTATTGTCTTCATTTATTAATTTTATATAATATTAACACATTAACACATTATATTATTATTAAAAAGATAGAGATATGTGTTATTTCTTTAAAATAAAATTGCTGAATAATATATAAAAATATATTATTTCAAAAATATAATATATTATATTATTTATTCGTAAACATATTACATTATTTTAAATAAAATATATCATAATATTATTTAAGTATAAATATATTATAGTATTATTTTAAGTAATATGATATACGAGTATTATTTTATAAATTAGTATGCATTCAAATAATATAATATAATAACTATTTAAATAAATATATATATATATATTTAAGGAAACATATATTTAAATAATAAAAAACTAGGGATATGTATTACTTATCTACATTAAAAATAATAGGTTAATACACAAAAATTGTGTGGAGTATATCATTGAAATAATACAATATTGTTTTATTTAAAAAATAAAATAATGGGTTTTCAATAATATATATTATAATATTTATCTATAAATATATTATATTTCAATAAATATAAAATTAAAAGTTGAAGAACTACAAAAATATACTCCTCCATTTCGTGGAATTTGACTCATTTGCTTTTGGCAATTGCTGGCACGTTTTTCCACGCTTCTTGATAATGGGTTTTAAAATGGATTTTTGAAGATTTCTTTCTTTTACGGGATACTACGACTGTCGTAGTATCCCGTAAAAGAAAGAAATCTTCAAAAATCCATTTTAAAACCCATTATCAAGAAGCGTGGAAAAACGTGTCAACAATTGCCAAAAACAAAGGGTCATATTCCATGAAATGGAGGTAGTATTAGAAAATGAAAACCCTCAAATTTCAGAGTTGCCGCTCTCGCCGGTCCCGCCCAGTCGCCCACGATTTTTATCCCTATTATTTAGAAAACAACTACGCACAAAACCAAATAAGAATCACAGTTTTCACTTCGAAGACAAAGTTCCAATCGCCCACCTTTCTGAACAGAGGTACACAAAATTCAATTAATTTTATTCGTATTTTAATAATTTTTTTAGGTGACTTATTGTCTTCATCGTTTACCGCTTATACGTATGCAGGGGAGCTCCCGAGCGGTGCTTTTGGGTTTAATAGCCATGGACTGGTATATCTTCCTCATATTGTAGTTATGCATATTGTAGTTATGGTATTGGATCTAAGTTCCTATGTTCTAAGTCTGATTTCGGATTCTTTTCTTGTGTTAAATCTATTCATCTGGGCAATTTAAGATAAATTTTTCGCTTGATGTTTGATTACAATGTAAGGAGTTTTTCTGGTTTCTCAAGCAAATTAGTTGAGTTGTTGATTTTTTTTTTTTTTTTCCTTAATTTGTGTTTCAGCTGTAGCATTTTCTATAGTTGGTGGTGCTTCTTTTCAGCATTTCGCGAGCATGCTTTTCTGAATACTAAGGACCAAATTTCCTTTTCCCAATTGTAACATAGCTATTCTAATTACCTAATGCTGTTTAATGATCTTTTTATAAAGGGTTTTTAGGAGTGCAGACAATTATCTTGGTGCTTCCATTCCTTGCCTAACACCTCCTCTTGCATCCTGATTATTTACTATCTACTCTATTTTCTAGTGAAATCCATAATTAGTGGTATTCTTGATGGATCAATAATGAGTGAATGTATTTAATATTTTGAACAGTAAGTGTATTAGTATTTAGGACTTTAAATTAACCTTTCATTTAGTTTACTTTAGAGGAACTACCTTATTTTGCCAAACAGAAGAAAATAATGTGACACTTTTGATCAACAGAAGAAATCAGCAAAAAGAATGCAGATGTGAAATAGAACTAACAAAGCTTTTGAGCAACTTCTTCCCGTACCTTTGCTGGTAAGTAAAAATAACATTTCAAGGTTAATTCTTCAATTTATTATTTACTTTATCAATATTTTTTAGGTGACTTAATTGACTTCATCTTTGTACTTTAAGTTTTCCTTCCTTGTATTCCTTTTTTTTATATGTTTACCTCATTTGTATCATTTCACAAAACTCTCACAATTCCGTAGTTATTAGTTAAACAAGTAATTTTGTGTGTGTGATAATCTATGTTGTCTCATCGTATTTTACTCATTTAGTGTTTTGATTTTTTCATAAGTTGTTTGTTATACTTAATCATGACTTCGGAATTGAAACTTCAATTTTTGATTGGGGTTCTTACGTTAGATTGGATCAATGGATGAGACCATTGTTCTAGATACTCCAAAATTAAGGTGATGATGGTGCAAGCTTAGGATTTTGATTTGAAATTATGTTATTCTGGCTGTAGCAGGACTAATAAGTAGCAAGTTAGTAAATTGAATCAAATTTAGATAATTTGGAATTATGTAATTAGATCATTTCAGATTCAATATACAATGCAAGTTTTTATATTGGAATATATAATAAACTAATTTGTGTATTTTCACTGAAATCTTTCAGACATTTGAGCATGTGCAAAAAATAATTGATTTTTTTTTAAATGTGCAGGGACAAGAGAAAAATGTAACAAAAATGAAGCAAAGGCAGACAAAGTGACTTTGAATGTTATTTAGAGGTTTTTGCAATTTTTAGTTGGATATTTAGATATTTGATTTCATTAGTTTGCTTTATGAATAATTCGGCACACATATGACTTTAAACTATCATATCATCTATTTAATTTGAATACTTGTTTGTTTTATGATTCGTATGTCGATTGATTGTTAATTTTCTTCATTCGTATATTTTGCAACTTAATATCGAATTATGTCACAACAATATATGACACTCCATGTGAAACATTGTGCGTGTCACGAAAAATTGCGTCGCATGAGTGAAGCAAGATTTATGACACAACAATAAAATGATACAAAATATGTAGTATATTTTACAATATAAAAATACTTTTTGCGACAAAAGATATATGTCGTAGTTATATGAGGCATTTTAACTATGACGTCACATATGTTGCGAAAAATTACATCACTTCATTCGAAATGTCATAAGTTAGTGTCGCAAATTATATGTGTCATATTTAATAATGTCACATTTTGTATCGCTAATAAATATGCGATACTAAAGCAAAGGACGTGTTAAGTGTCGAAGATTTTATGCGACGAATAATAAAGTGAAGCAATATGTGTCATTTTATTGCAACACAATTAAAAAAAAAATTGTCTCAAAAATACTATATCACCTTTAGGGACACAATTTGTCATGACGCATAAAGTGAAGCAAATCGACTTTTGCGACACTAAAATAGACCTTTGCGACACAAAATCTATGTCGCAAATGCCCAGTTTTCTTGTAGTATGATTCATTCTACTAGATAATCATAACAGAATCATCTCTCTGTCTCAATTAAGTAGATTGAGGCTGGTATTTTGTTTAGTGAAATCCCCGTATGTATGAATCCCGATATCCACTAATTTATTAGAGCTCATTTGACTGCTCATAATTAATTAATTTCTTATTATCCTCAAGTAGTACCCATTCACCCCTTCTTATTACACCTGAACTTAATCAGCATGCATGACTTGGTATAATAAGCCTTATGAACTCCCTGAGGGGATATCTCAACCTGAACGGATATGGTGTCTCGATACAAACTATTAGGCATAATGCGTGTCTCCGTGTTACCCAAAATACGAGTATTCAGGAGTCTATGTTAGATCCTTATTCAGTAAGTCAAAGTAACTCTGAGGAACAAGCACACATCGAATAGCCTATCGAGATTAAGAACAAGCTAATAAAATCCGAGATCTCTAGCTCTTCACCTATTTTTAGGGTCAGTATCAGAAGAGCATTATCTCATGTCGATCTTATCAATACGTTCCACAATACCAACATAACTTGTGACTGAGACCCATCACAACCGTTACTGCTGCAGTCTAGACTGATAGCTTTGCCCTAGCTATCTCGACAGTGATATATATTTATATCTCATAATTATTGTCAATCTACGTGATCCCTTGACAATTAAGCCGTCCACGTAATCTAAAATATGAGATAATTGGCTTATTCTTACTCAAATATATTCTCTCAGATATGTGATTATAAACAGTGGAAGACATGTCATATATACTAAAACAAGGGTTTTGCTTTAGCTATACACAACCACCCCAACAGTCCTTTCTTTACCCTGTGATTTCTGACTTGTACTCTATTTTTGCTGAATTGTTCTTCCCGTTGAAGACTCTGCTAATGACAGGTTGCTTCTGCTTTGAGTCTTCTCGCTTGATTGTCAGCGCTCGTTCTCATTTTGATGCTGATGAGGGACTTCGCTTAAGTGTCAGCGACTGCATGATCAGCACTTGTGATCAGCACCTTTTGGAGTACTTTGTAGTCAGGGGCTTCTTTTTCTGCTATGGTTCTGATCTTCACTTCTTGATCAAGCTTGTTTTACCTCACAAAACTACTAGACTCTTAATCTCTGATGCACTGATTCTTCAAAAACAACACATTGCAGTATCGGATTCGCACCCGTATCGCATCCGGGTGCAATTCGCGGCGGATTCACACCCGATTCGCCACATGGCATATCCTTATTTAATTTGATATAAATAACAATGGATACACGAATCCGATAAAGAGGATTCGCGAATACGGAGTTAATTGAGTTATTTTTTCTATAACTTAAGTTTTTAAGGGATTTTTTGCAAATCATAAACATTATTTATTAAAAGAAAAAGGAAAATAAAGCAGAAGACGTACGTTGTATATTTAATTGCACTGTTTTATTATTTTTCATATCTATTTAGTTTATGATTTATTTAAATTTTATGTATAATATATGCATTATATAATAAATATGGAAATAGAAATAAGTAGACGTATCACGTACATTAAAATCATAAATTTTTGCAATGATAACTTCTTAATTATATTTATTTTATATTATATATTTTTATTTTCAAGAGATATATGTAAAAGAATCATAATATTATTTATATTATTGTATATTATTATTTATATTATTGTATAATAGACGTATCACGTAAATTAATAGATTATTGGCGATCGGGAAGAGAGAGTTAAGATGAGATAAATTGTGATTTTATTGCATTAACCATATAAAAACATAAAAGCTTGTGATAAATACAAATAATCATGGTAGTTGAGATGACAAAGTCCTTTAACTCTATCCTTGGAGGTCATGGGAACAATTCTTCTCACCCTCAAAATAAAAGGGTTAATTGTACTTTATGGCCGAACTTTGACCATTTAGTTACTTATAATTGGCGTCTACACTGACTTTATGGTCTGAACTTTTAAAAATCACAAAATTGACTTGAACTTTGAACCTATCCGACAATGGAAAATCGATGTATATATACATTCAATGATTTATTCAAATGACAAAGTTAGCGCTATGAAGTACTCCCTCCATCCCAGTTCATTAGTCTTGTTTCTTTTCGGTATGGGTTTTTAGGGGAGTATGTAAAGTTAAAGGAATGAGGGTGAAAGTGTTATGGCACTCAACAGTCATAATGTATTGCACTATGAAGTATATATACAGTATGAGAGTACAAGTATTGGGCTAAGCCCACATACGTACAAGGCCTAACTAATATACAACTTTAACAGTCCCCCACAATCGCAATGGGAGCTGGGCGGACGTTAAGATTGGAACGAAATTCATCAAAAAGAATAGGTGGAAGACCCTTAGTCATAACATCGGCAAATTGTCTTGACGATGGCACATGCATCACTCGAAGAGAACCGGCTGCGACTCTCTATCTAACAAAGTGTAGATCTATTTCCACATGCTTAGTATGTTGAGTCTGCACAGGATTGGAAGAGAGGAACACGACACTAATATTATCACATAATATAATGGAAGCCCCAGAATTCGGACAGTGTAATTCCTGCAACAAAGAATGAATGAAACTGGCTTCCAACGCAGCATTCGCAATAGCTCTATACTCGGCCTCGGCACTGGAACGAGAAACTGTGTGTTGGCGTTTGGATGACCAAGATATAAGATTGGAGACCAAAAATGTACAGTAACCAGAAGTAGAACGACGAGTATCTGGGCAGCCAGCCCAATCAGCATTAGAATAGATAGTCAAACGGTCTGGTGGGTCATTGCCGAGGTGAAGACCATGATCCATCGTGCCGCGAAGATAGCGCAGAATCCGTTTAACTGCAAGCATGTGAGAAGTACGAGGAGCATGCATAAATAAGCAAACTTGTTGTACAACAAAAGTGATATCGGGTCTAGTAAATGTGAGATACTGCAAAGCGCCCACAATACTTCTTTACTCAGATGGATCTGGAATTAATTCCCTAGCTGAGGCCGAAAGTTTCTCTTTGTAATCAACAGGACTAGCTACAGAATTGGCAGCAGACATATGAAAGCGCTGAAGAATTTCTCGAAGGTATTTGGCTTGAGACAAAAAATACCTGTAGCAGATCTAGACACAGAAATACCCAGAAAATAATGAAGATCACCCATATCAGTAAGAGCAAATTCCGACTTCAGCAAAGAGACGACTGACTGTAAGAGGTCGGTAGAGGAAACAGTAAGGATGGTATCGTCCACATATAGTAACAAGAAAATAGTGCCCCGGCCATTCTTCAAGGTAAAGAGAGAAGAATTGGAACGGCTATTAGTAAAACCCTTTGCACACAAGAAAGTCATAAATCGCAAGTATCAAGCCCTTGGAGCTTGCTTCAAACCATATAAAGCCCTGTTAAGCTGACAAACATGATGTGGTCTTGTAGAATCAACAAACCCAGGTGGTTGACGAAGATTGACTTTCTTAGATAAATTGCCATGTAAGAACGCATTCTTCACATATAACTGATGAATAGGCCAGTTCCGAGATAGTGCAAGAGATAGAATTAGCCGAATAATTGTAGGACGTACCACTGGACTGTCACAGTCCGAAATCTATCTATTTATATATTTATTTAAAATTAATTAGTTGTTTAAATTTTAATTTTTTTATGATATTGGAGAAGTTCATGGAGAAATTTATTTATCGAATTATGTGCTTGTCTAAGTCGCGCCCTTAGTTAATAGACAAGATCTTGATTAAATTAGTAAGACCTTATCAAATAAAAGATTTTAAAAAAATATATTAATAATATTATACTCATAAGACTAGTATGTAGACTATATATATATATATGTATATCATGAGTGTAAATTCCCCACTAGCATTATTATATTGTACATTACTTAGATGTTAGTGTGTAGGAATTTCCCATTACAAGAATATAATATATATATATATATAGTGTAATTTTATGTCTTGAGAGAGAGAGAGTGTTACTTGAAGGCTACTCATGGCCACCACTATAAATACCCCTCACCCTCAAGCTTCATTGTCACATTTGAGACACCCCAAGTTTTAGAGAGAGAAGCTTTAACTTCTCTCTAAACTCTCCTCCATCTCTATCCCCACACCACCATCACCGCCGCCCTCCTCGCCGCCGCCGCCGGCGACCTTCTTCTTCTCCGATCAACACCAAATTTCGCCCATCAACTCGTCTCAAACCCTAGATCTAGGATATGAAGCGAGATTTGTGATCAAAACACTCTAAGGCCTCCATGCAAGGGTCGAAAGTTTGAGGTCTTGAGAAGATCTTGATTTTCTTCAAGTTTTGGTAAGATATATCTCCTCATAGATGTTTAGAGCATGAATTGGTACAATAGATAAAGATTTAAACTCCATTCTTGATAGTCAAGTTTCGGTCCGTCATGATTTCTTCACTCATGTTCTCAACAACCATAGATCATTGCTCTCCATTGAATTTGATGATCATATATGAAAGAATTTTTTTCAAAAAAAAAAAAAAACCCTTTGTTTTTCTCTTAATCCTTTTTTTTTACCGACCCTCCATAGCTTATGCATGTTCGATTTAGTGGATGATCTTGGTGAAATTGATCTTGAAATGACGATCTAGAGCCTTAGAATATTACCCATGAGATTAGATTCAAAGAAAAGTGCTAAGTCTAATTTCCAGTTTTCAGATTTTAAGACCTTCATTTAAATGCTCATAAGTCCCAACTCTCTTATGTGAAAAATTTGAAATTTAAATATGTTATAGCCATAGGTCTTAGGCTTCCAGAATGATCACCCATGCCTTGATCCGATCTATATCAAGCAAGAACCAGTTATTTTCCCAAAAACCTCGCTGTATTTTTCTTTTGATAACGTGTAAGGAGTATGAGAGTGATAGATACATTAAGTATAAGAATAAGAATTATTAGTTGTAAGAGTTTTAATCAAGTGTAATTTATCTAGGCCGTACTAAGTACTTGTTTATATAATCGTAACTAGGTGCGGCGCGACTAAGGCATTGAATTATTTACTGCTCGATTGCTACTCAAATTGAAGGTTAAGGTGTGGTGATTTATTTAAGTTATGTTGTTGATATTCGTTATTTTTTTAATATTATATTGGCTGTACGGGTTCGTCCTTGAAGTTAAAATGATTGTGAGTAGCAGGACCGTTACTTGAAAATTGTCCGTAAAAAGTGCTCTCACTTAAGGTTGTGCACAACAAATAAGTTAACACCGCCAGGGGCCCGCTAAATGGGTCCAGGACGTTAATGTCCTTGGTATGCCACCGTGCGGGTAAGTGTTAATGTCGTCAGGGGCCCGCTAAATGGGTCTAGGACTTCACAGTCCTTGGTATGCCACTGAGCGAAAATAATATTAAGATGACGTTGGCCTTACGTGTTCAATATTTCTATTAAATTGGATAGTGATGCATGATGTCCCATACTGAGTGTACTTAGTATGCTCGTCCCACTCTAAACATTTTCAGGTGATTGAACTCGGAGTCGTGTTGGAGATCGAATGGCTGGCATATCATATTAGGAACTATATTTGAGGTCTATTATTATTAAACCGTGTTGGTCGATTGAAGACTTGGAAATTTTAGTTTATTATGCATTTTCCTCATAGGATGTTATGTTTATTGATTTTATTACCATACTTGTAAATCTAGAAGGTTGTTTGAGTTGGGGTCTTATTTTCTAAAAGGTTTTCTCGTCGAAAAAAAACTCATATTTTCCGTATAAAGTTTTTAAATAAATGTGTTTAACACTTTAAATAAATTAGGGTGTTATATGGATTGTATGTGTGACCACAATTGATACTAGGGTGCTGCCTGAAGCCCTGAGCAACAAGGCGAGCATTGCATCTGTCCAGAGAACCATCCGCTTTTTGTTTAGTCTAGAAGAGCCACTTGGAACCAACAATGTTAACACCAGATGGACGCGGAACAAGTGTCCAAGTATTGTTCCGAGCAAGTGCATCAATTTCTGCACGCATAGCGGCGTGCCACAGAGGATCCTGTAAAGCTGCAGCCACTGTCTTTGGTTCATGCGAAGAGTGTTAGCAACAACAACATGTAACAAAAACATATTCTTAGGTTTTCTAATACTCGCTTTCACTCGTGTAATCATGTGGTGACCAGAAGTAGGTGGAGGAGGAGGGGAGGGGTTCGGATTTTCAGTTATAGGAGAAGGAGAAGGAGAAGAGAAAGATGAGTGTTCGGGAGAGGGAGCATCGGTCGAAGATGGTGAGGGGGAGGCCTGCACGACATCAGGTGAGTAAGGAATTGAAGAGATGGGAGGAGGCATTTGGGAGGGTGGAGTATCTCCAGATATGTGAGGTGAAGTCGATGGAGTTGAAGGAATTTTCGAGGGAATCGGCGGACTCAGCAGAGGTGCAAAGGAGGGATGAAGTAAAGTATGCGGCGAGTGACGAAAGGTAGAATGAGAATATGGGAAAGTTGACTCATCAAATATAACATGACGAGATGTGATTACCTTTTTAGTAATAGGATCATAGCAACGATAGCCCTTTTGGTGGAGTGGATAGCCAATGAAGACACATAAGGTGGAACGGGGAGCAAGTTTATGGGGAGCTTGAGAGTGGAGATTCGGATAGCATGCACAACCGAAAACTCGAAGGTGTAAATATGACGGTGGCGTGCCATACAGAAGCTCATGAGGTAACTTGTAGTGAAGAAGTGGGGTAGGGAGTATATTGAGTATATAAGAGGCGTTATGAAGAGCCTCTACCCAAAAGGAGAGAGGAGTTGAGGATTGATATATTAGAGTGCGAATCATATTACCAAGTGTGCGATTAAGATGCTCTGCTTTGCCATTTTGTTGAGAGGTGTAAGGACAAGAGGTGCGAAAGTGTATACCGTTTGTGTTGCAAATGGAACAAAAATTATGATTTATACATTCTGTACCATTATCACACTGAATAGCTTGAAGTGGGCAATTATGTTGTGTTCGAATCATAGCAAGAAAGTTGGAAAAGTGGGAGGAAACCTCATGTTTGTGTTTCATAGGATAAATCTAGCAGTAATGCGTAAAGTCATCAAGAAATGTTAAGAAATATTTAAAGCCAGAAGAAGACAAAATCGGAGAGACCCAAACATCAGAATGCACCAATTGAAAAGAATGTCTAGTTTGTGAAACTGAAGCAGTAAAAGGTAAACGAGTATGCTTGCCCAACTGACAGGCATGACAAATACACAAATCATGAGATGAGCTCTTGATATGTTGTTTATTGACTAAAGTAGAAATAATTCTAGAATGGACATGTCCTAACCGGTGATGCCACAGACTAGATGAATGAGAAGCAGAAAAAGCAACAGCTGAAGGAAAAACAGATGTGGCGGGTGGATATGTGTAGAGACCGGAAGAGCTACTGGATATTAAGAGAGGAGCCTTCGTTAGTAGATCCTTAACAATAAAACCAGAAGGAGAAAATTCAATTAGACACTTATTATCATTGATAAATTGTCTAACAGATAACAGATTATGTGTGAGGTGAGGAGAACACAAGATCGACATTATTCAATGGAAAATTACGCGAGGGATAACGAATAATACAAGTGCCAGAACATGCTATAGGTAACATACTACCATTGCCAACATAAATTCCAAAAGAAACAAACTTTTTTATTAACAGTGAGAAGATTACCTGCATCATTCGTCATATGGGTGGATGCACCAGAATCAAAAATCCAATAGGACTGCGAAGCATCAGTAGCAGGAAAAACATGAAATGTTTGTGGAGTAGCATCCTCAGACTTAGGCACCAAAGGGCAGTAGCGTGTGGTATGACCCAAACTACCACAACGATAGCAGTTAACCGGCAACTGAAATTACAGTAGATGCCGTGGGTGGAGGGCCAAGAATTGAAGGCCCAGAAGACTGCCGAGCAGGACGGAAAGGCTGAAACTGGCCGTATTGGCCGCGGCCTGAACTGCCACGACCGGTATTCTGCGGCTGCTGTTGTGTGACCAGCACTTGGTCAGGGGGAGGAGACGCAGAAGTAGTGCGTTTGGATTTAAGCTTCGACACTTCAAGTAATAACATAGACTTCATCTGATCAAAGGACGGCGAAGGACGCTGAGTAGTGAAGATAGAGGTAATAGTATTATATTCTGATCCCAATCCCATAACAATCTGTCGTCCACGGAAATTCGGCAATCCTTGAGTTTGAGAAGAAACTCCTGCATGGTGTTGTCCCCTTTCTTAAGGCTATAAAAATCCTATTGTAACTGCACAATACGACTCTCAACATGATCACAAAAAAGAGTGTCTATTTTTTACCACGCCTCCGCCGCGGTCATCGGCACACCCGGAGTAATAATGGAATGCAAAATATCTCTAGAGACAGTAGATTGAATCCAAGACAAAACTAAAGCATCAATCTGATACCACATCGCATAATCAGGCGAACCCATATGGGGGGAGGAGTACCATCGATGTGATCCATAACTTGATATCCCCAAAAAATCGGCAAGAACAATTCCTTCCAGAGCAAAAAATTGTTGTAGTCCAGAACTTCGGTGATGTGCGATCTAATGTTGGAGAGAGAGAGGGCAGGATGAGAGGAATAGCATGGTGGTGGTACCGACGCTGTAGGAATTACCATCGGAAGGGTAGAATTAAAGATAAGGAGGGACGAATTGGCGGTGAGAGAAGGTAGCGGCAATGATAATGGTGCCGTTGAGGAAAGGGTAGGTGGAACGAAATAGAGAGATGTAGAGGGCAGAGAAACAGAGAGCATGGGAGAAGAAGAACTGTCCACCATGGGAGATGATGGCGGTGCAGTAGTGGTAGAGGAGAGAGTCGCCGACTCCATTAGGTTTTTTTTTTAATTTATTTTTAAATTTAGGCTAAATTTTGAAAATAAGGCTCTGGTACCATGAAAGTGTTATGGCACTCAACAATCATAATGTATTGCACTATGAAATATATATACAGTATGAGAGTACAACTATTGGGCTTAGCCCACATACGCCTAACTAATATACAGCTCTAACATATGGGTCCACTAGAGTTTAATGCTTTTTGATTAGCCTAATTCTTTCGTATTATAGAAACAAAGACTACTAATGTTAGTGACCGAATAAGGTATACTGGACTAGTGAAGTGGGATGGAGGGAGTGTAGTTAACCAAAAATAAAATTTTGGTCAAAAACTGACTTGGCCGGTTCTTAAAAACCGCCCCGAGTTTGCCAGTTCATCCGGTTTTTACCGGTTCAATCCGGTTATGGCGGTCCAATGGCAGCTCGAACGGACCTTCGGATTCGGTTTTTGAGCATGGACCGGACTGCTCTCATGGCCGGTTCACGGTCGAACCAATCGGACCGGATGGTCCGATCTGGTTTTTAAAACATTGGGTAGGAAATTCCACCCGAGAAATTCGGCATGACCTTAACGTTCGATTACTCTTTCTGGTATTTCTAAATTATCAAACATCAGCTATAGTCGACTAGTTCAAATGAGAATTTTGCTCCTCCATTCAAACTTATCAAGACTCTTGACAAAGCAGTAGAAAGTCCACCTTGTGAAAAATAATAAAAAAGAGGCTCCAAGCTCGTATACTTTCATAATACACAATTCAATAATTTACTATCTAGACATTGTCTCAAATATAGATACGTTTCGATAACTTATTATCAGTTAATCAGTTAACAAGTTAAATATAATTAATCATACTTGACTAAATAATACTATATTCTTAATGAATTAAGTTATTGTATCCAAAGTCTCCAAAATAAATTATCCGGATTTAAACTTGATCTACGCATCATGGGCTAACTAGGAAAAGAAAGAAATGTAACAATCTATACTATACCTTGAATTTAGTTAGTTCCAAAAAGACGTACTAATTAAGTTAATCCAATAATAAACCACATGTCAGAGCAGCCCATCTCCTTTCAATGTTTGGATTAATCAATAGCCCAAACCAAATAATCTTTTAGATAATTCTAGATCTTAGCATCAATTTTACACCTTGACTTGCTTATTTTTTTATGGCGAATGCATTAGGGGATTGCGCTGATGAGTGGTGACTGTTACTTCATTTTTTTTTTTTTCTTTTATATATTTTCCAGACAAAGTGATCCAGTTTCAATGGGACGACTGTCATCTTCCCTACCATTAAATTGGGTGAATGAAAAAAAAATAATAGACATTAAGCGGTTAAAAAGAAATTAAGAAAGAACAGAGAAATGTTCAGATTTCCTAAAGCGGTAGTTTTTATTAAAGTGATAAGAAAGAAAAGAAAATGAAAAAAGAGAGAGAGAGAGAGAAAGAGGGACGTTATTTTAGACATAAAATTGAAAAATGGCTATAAATGAAAAAAGTTTTAATTATGAAGAATGGCTACTCAGGGGCGGACCTACGTGGGGGCTACTGTGGGCTGAAGCTCCCACGGTAGCCACCGGAACATAGGTATAGGTATTAGCCATCGGCGGTCAGCCCCCATGACCCAATCTGCAGCAGCGCTATTTTCTTGCTGAAGGTTGAAGAAGAAGGAAAAAGACGACTTTTATTTTGTTTCATTTTGTATCTAACTTAGTGAGCCGCACAAGTAGTGGGCTCCTTTTTAGTGTTTTTTTTTTATTAATTATTTATCATCCAGATCCGGGTAATTCTATCCACAACCTCCATTTTACTCCCCACAGCCCCCATCTATTAAAATAAATTAAAATTAATATTGATTTTACTAATTTAGCCTTTAACCTTTAAATTAAGATAATTAATTAATACTAACAACATAACCCCCCAAGCAGCCGTCCACAGCCCCCACTACGATAATTCTGCTCTTGAATATGGAAGAACGAAACCATGAAGAACACAGTCCAATGACCTCATGCTCCATAGACGCAATAGAGTATGTTCAACTACTTTGTGTTCAATCAATTTTGTTATTTACTACAATATTAGTTGGAGGCAATTTAATTGATTGATGATGCCATGATCTTCAACAATTTCTATTAGGTGGATTCGAAAATTAATCAAATCTGCATATATACTACAATATTAACATGTTCTTAGATTTTTTTTTGAGAAGGTATCCTATTTGTAGATGCTTTATGTTTTATTCGATCTCACATAATTAGTGGCCCAGGCCTCTTAATCATTAGTTGATGTTGACCATTACATTGAATTCAACTTCCTTAGACTTCCCAATTAATTCCTAAGATACAATAGAAAATATGAGACTTTAGCATTGTTAAGTAAAGGATCAGATCATTGCAGGAGTTAATGAACAGGAGCTTTGTTTTTAAGAGTTAAGTGTCTTTCTTAATTCAACAGTAATGCAATTTCGTTTATAATTATGTCAAAATTTATTACTTTGTCTATCTAGTTTAATAGTAGAAGAATCAATCTAGGTGTTAATATTTTTCCTTCTTATTTCTATGCAGGGTTATCGATAATGAGGTAATTTTTACTTTAACAATCACTTCATCTTTTAATATAGCATATTCACCTTTTTTGTATTTATGTATATGCGTAATTGTTGTAAAGCTACTGACATAAGTATAATATTGTTTTCCAAACAAATATAACATCAACATAAGTAAGACATAATATCAGTATTGTTGCAGTACATAACATCTTTGTATATATACACTTAGTATTGTTGTCATATGGTAATCTTAGAATTTAGTGTAAATTTTCCTCTCATTTTTTCAGAATTATTTCACCATGATCTTATTTTTACGAATAACAGGTTGATGATTATGATGATGAAGTAAAGTCCTTAGATTCTACTAGTGCCTTTTCTACTAATAAAGTAAGTTGAAATTTAGTTAACAACATAATAAACTTATATATATATATAAAATTAAAATTTTATGTCACAGGTCTTTAATAGTAAAGAAGAATTAGTTGAATGGGCGAGAGAAACTGGAAAGAGATTAGGATACATCATCGTAATTTCAGCTTCTCAACCTCAAAAGGGTGGATAGAATTACCCTTATCATCTTTATTCACTAAATCCAAAAATTTACTTTACCAAATCCCAATTTTTATTCCTTACGGATATCACTTTCTCAATTCCAAAACCCCCTTTCTCAATTATTCTTCTATTCGTTGAATCCTCTCAATTCCAAAACCTTCATTTCTCAATTGTTATTTTTTTCGTTCCTCGCTGAACCTACCGGAATCAAACATAAATTTGCGAATCAATTGATAAGACTGATTTGTGTAACAAAATGGGAGATGAACTGATGAATGACAGTCTAGTTGTGTACATTGAGAAGGAGATTTTTGTAACAATTGATAATGAAGCCATCTTGTTGCAGTTTCAGAAAATAAAAACCCGTAAAACTCAGTTGCCTCTTCCTCGCAAGAGTTAGCTACTTAGCTAGTTAGAACAATTTAGTTAAGTATGTTTTTGAATCTCAGGTTCAAATTCTGTAAAAAAAATTAAGTTTGAGATATTATATATTTTATCGATGAAACTTTATTTATATGTTAGCCCCCATGGTAAATTTATCCTGGGTCCGCCCCTGTGGCTACTTTTATATAATACCACAATAAATAGTATAGAGGGTATTTTAGACAAGAATAGTAGGAGTGGTTAAAAAATTTAATTTAATTTAATTTATGAAAATTACTACAAAAGTATTTTTCTTATAAAAATTGCTATTTTTATATAATACCACTTTTCTTTTTTCCTTTTTTCTTTTTTGAGAATACATATTGCTAGGGATAAATATTCTAACCGAGATCTAAGACATAGATAGAAAATTGTAGTGGTTTTACTTTATATAAAATGGGGATAGAGTGGGTAAAAAGGATGCAACATTTTATATTGAATCTATAACTAATTATTATGTACTCTCTTCGTCCCATTTATATAGATATATTTTTTTGGTGGCACAGAAGTTGAGACGGTGGTGATTAATAGTGGGTTAAAGTTGTGTGTATGTATAGATTATATTCATTTTTTTTATTCATTTGCATTTGATTTTTAGTTTTTATTTATTCTATATTAATTTGAATTTATATTTTCAAATTCAAAAATATATTTTTTAGTTTTAATTTTTTTTAATTGGGCTGATTTTTTATTTTTCGATAATGTTTCTATATGAATGAGACATACTAAAAAAAGGAAAATATCTCTATTATAAGTGGGATAGGGGGAGTATGTGATTACAAGGATAAAAGACAATTTTATTGTAGTGAAAATTTGTAGGCTAAAATTTTGTTGTATCTTACTGTAGTGGGCAAAATTCGTCTAACCGGTCCAAACCTAATTGTCCATAAATAATCAGCAGTCGGTAGCCGACCCAGGCCAAACGGCCTACTCAATCAACCCATCAAAAGGCAACAAACCCAAAATTGCCATCTATCGGGCTATCTGAATGGATATCCGGCTAGGGGTCCACCTAGTCAGCCGAACTAACCTAAGTCAACAGAACTTGGCGTAACACACGGAACGAGCCGATCGGGATAGATTTCCCCACGATCTCAACAAACCGATAAGGACTAGGGTTGAACGGAAAAACCCTAGATGACCCGGCCGTCCTATATATTCCGCCTGCTAGTCAAGCAGACGGACACGTTCCAATTACTGGCAATCACCCTCTAGCAATCGGCTCTCCAACGTTCTGACTACTAGCATTCTCACTCTGGTAGTCGGATCTTCGACCTTCCGTCTACAAGCATATTCACTCTAGTAATCGGCTCATCCGCCCTCCGAACACTCCACGCTCTCTCCTAGTAGGCGGCAAGCGGATCTCATCAGACGGACTCCCGTCACCATCCCCTCATCATCCGCACTGTCTGCCAATCCGCCTCCGACTAGAACTTTTATTATTCATTACTTATCATTTTTTATCTATTTACATTTATCATTCTACCTATTTATTCTGATCACTGACTTGAGCGTCGGAGGTCCTTCGGCTAACACCCCCTCCGGTGTTCCTCGAAGGGCTCTTACGTGTGCTACGTGTGTTGACAGGTTGCTAGTGCCCGTTCCGTCTACCGGACGAACCTGTCGAGCCGGTCATATCATTGATTGTAGATTTACCATCTACAATTTGGCGCCCACCGTGGGGCCCTAGCAATCAAACAAATCAGCACAGTCCAATCGAAAGAGCCTTTGAACACCATCATGGGTGACGAAAACAACACGAACGATTCTACCCCCGCGACTGACCTTGTTGCCCAGATCGCGGCTCTGACTGAACAAATGAATCGAGAACGCGAAAGTCGGGAGAGGTTGGAGAAGGAGAATGCCGATCTACTCTCCCGTCTTCAAGCGGCATTATCTTCCCAGATCCAGACGGCTCCACCATCTCGATTTAGGGTTCCCGTGAACCCAATGCAATCTCTGGACGACTACGTTCGTGTGGAGGATGACGACGGATCTGATGATTTGGAACCGACAGATCTATCCGGTTTGGTAAGGAACTAGAATTCCCATCATACTAATACTGATCGGACTCGTGTTTCCTTCCTTACAGGTAATCGGGTCCCATTGGACCTCGATCCTCCACGAACGGTGACACGCGCCACCAGATCTATTGGAGCCGGGCAAGCTACTCTAACAGCCGGACAGACTAGTACTGGAATTGATTCCAGCGGTCTGTCCCTAGGTGTTCCGACTGGGATTGCTGAGCCAACACCAACAACACCTGGAGCCGGCCAGAGCCATGCAACTGTCGGATGGACAAGCCAGCAACCACACGATGGTGCCCATCAGCCAGCTCATCCTGGAGTGGGCGCGACTGAACGTGGTCTGGCAAATATCGCAAACCATCTGGAACAACCGATTACTCATGTCCAGTCGACAGCTGGTGGTTCATTCCCAAATCTGGACGTGGAGTTAGCCCTCAAGCTGGCTGAAATGGAGGCGATGATCCAGCGGATCCCAGGTGTTCCGGCTCCTATCAAGAAGAGTGCAGCCAGCTGCTATGCCGACTCACCTTTCGTCGATGAAATTGCATTGGTGGAGATGCCTAGCAAGTTCAACTTCCCTAACATGAAGCCGTTTGATGGCACCACTGATCCAGACGACCATATCGCCCAATACCGTCAAAGGATGTTCACCGTAGCCATCCCTCGTGAGATGAGGGAAGCTTGCATGTGTAAGGGGTTCGGTTCTAGTCTGATAGGACCGGCCCTCCAGTGGTATACGAATCTTCCTAATAATTCCATATCATCTTTTGCTCAATTGACTGATACTTTTGTGCAGCAATATGCTAGTAGCAGGAAACTTGAAAAAATTTCGGAAGATCTGTACGCCATAGTCCAACAACGCGGAGAGTCTCTCCGCGACTACATTGGGCGCTTCAACAGAGAAAAGGTGTCGATTACCAATTGCAACACCCAGACAGCGGTCACCGCCTTCCGAAAAGGATTGCTTCCCGACTCAGACCTCTACAAGGATCTTACCAAATATCCTTGTAAAACGATGGAGGATGTTCTCGCCAAGGCATGGGCACAGATCAAATGGGAGGAAGATCAATACAACCATCATAGATCCTCGCAACAAAGGAGCTCTAGGAGGGATTCAAGGGTAGACAGAAGGAACTCCGATAGACGGTCCGAACCCTATCCAACTTCTCGCAGGCAGGATGACAGGAGGAGAGATTACGCCCCCTCTTCAGACAACCGACCACGAGAGAGGGCAAAAGTACCAGAATACAACCTCTCCATCTCACCGACTGAAGCTGTTGCCGCCCTCAAAGGACTCGGAAATAGAGTCAAATGGCCCGAGAAAATGAGAACTCCAGCTGAGCATAGAGACCGATCGAAATGGTGCGAATTCCACGCGGACCATGGCCATCGGACGGACTACTGCATCGCTCTAAAGTTGGAGGTGTCCCACCTACTGAAACAAGGCCATCTGACCGATCTGCTGACAGACAAGAGCAGACAGACATTCCAACAAGGAAATGACAGACAGAACCGCAATGGAGATGTTACACCTCCGAGACCGCCAGTTCATGAACAGACAGTCACTGTCATCACAGGAGGGTCGGAAGTGAGCAGGGTGACCCATTCGGCAGCCAAAAGACACACCAGACAGGCTAGACAGAACCAGCCCGACTCAAATGGACCAGCAAAGCACACAACCCCCTACCTGCCCAAACAATAAGTTTTGACGCCTCAGAATCAAACAGGCTCCTTAACCCTCATCATGATGCTTTAGTCATTTCTATCTATATTGCTAACTGTCTTACCAAACGTGTGCTAATTGACAACGGCAGTTCTGCCAATGTCCTTTTTCTTAATGCTTTCAGGGAAATGGGGCTAGATGAATCAAAGATAGTTAAAAGGACAACCTTCTTGGTTGGCTTCAGCGGAGAACACAAGAGTACAATGGGAGAAATCGACCTACCTGTCTATGCAGAAGGAGTCAACCATTGTACTCGTTTCTTGATGGTAGACTCCCCTACTTCATCATATAACGTCATCCTAGGGCGTCCGTGGATACATGAGATGGAAGCGGTGCCATCGACCTTCCATCAAGTGTTGAGGTTTCCAACTAAGTGGGGAGTAAGAGAAATAAGAGGAGATCAAAAGGATGCGCGTGCATGCTACCAGACCACCATGAAGGCCAAACAATGTCCCTTATAGCAATTACAGGAAGGACAATCCGACTCCGCAGTCAGTCAACAATCCAAATCGATCCAGCCAGATCAACCAGACGTGGTGGAGTTGGATGAAGTCCAGATTCATGCAGAATTCCCAGACCACAAAGTTCGAATCGGGGCCCACCTGGCACCCGACCTCAGAGAGAAGCTTATCGAATTCCTTTCTTCCAATTATGATTGTTTCGCTTGGTCTCATGCAGACATGACCGGAATTGATCCCAATATTATTGTTCACAGGTTGCAGGTTGACCCAAACTATCCGCCTCGAAAGCAAAAGAGGAGGAAATTTGCTCCAGAAAGGAACAAGGTGATCAATGAAGAAGTTCAAAGGCTATTAGACAGCGGCCTAGTAAGAGAGGTCCACTACCCCGAATGGCTAGCCAATGTTGTCGTCGTGAAGAAGAATGGCAAATGGCGAGTGTGCATTGACTTCACCGATTTGAACAAGGCATGCCCAAAGGATTCATTCCCCCTACCTCATATTGACATGTTGGTGGACGCCACAGCCGGCCACGAGCTATTGAGTTTCATGGATGCCTATTCTGGCTACAACCAGATCCTCATGCACCCAGACGACCAGGAGAAGACGGCTTTCATGACAAATATTGGCCTCTTCTGCTACAAGGCGATGCCCTTCGGCTTGAAGAACACGGGAGCAACCTACCAACGCCTAGTTAACAAGATGTTCGCCGACTTGTTGGGAAAGACAATGGAAGTTTACATCGATGACATGCTCGTGAAGTCCCTTCAAGCTATCGACCACATCGACCACCTCAGACAAGCGTTTGGTATCCTACGGGAGTATAATATGAAATTAAATCCTACTAAATGTTCATTTGGTGTGGTTGCAGGGAAGTTTTAGGTTACATGGTAACGCGGAGAGGAATTGAAGCCAATCCGACTCAAATACATTCCATCCAAAGAATCACATCTCCAACTTGCATAAAGGACGTGCAGAAACTGACTGGACGGATTGCAGCGCTCAGCCGGTTCATATCAAAGTCTTCGGAATGGTGCCAACCATTCTTCAACATTCTAAAAAAATCCAAAGCCTTTGAGTGGACGGCCGAATGCGAAGAAGCGTTACAACAATTAAAGCACTACCTGACCAGTCCGCCACTCCTCTCCAAGCCTAAAGATAAAGAAACCTTGCTCGTATACTTAGAGGTCTCCGAAACCGCAGTCAGCGCGGGTACTAGTTCGCGAGGACGAAGGAAGACAATCTCCAATATACTACGTGAGCAAATCATTGTTGGACGCTGAAACCAGATATAGCCAGTTGGAAAAGCTTGCGTTGGCCTTGATCCACGCAGCCAGAAAGCTTCGTCCTTACTTCCAATGTCATCCGATCATAGTCGTCACAACGTTCCCGTTAAAGACCATACTCCACAAGCCGGAGCTGTCAGGCAGACTGACTAAATGGGCGGTGGAACTCAGCGAATACGACATCACCTACAAACCACGGACTTCACTAAAGTCTCAGGTATTAGCCGATTTTATTGCTGATTTTACACCTAACATCCATGTGCAGGCAGAAAAAGAGTTAGTCTGTATGACCGACGGGCAATCAAACGGTATCTGGAAGCTAAGCGTGGACGGCTCCAGCAACTCACGAGGAAGTGGTCTAGGCTTGGTCCTCACATCGCCTCAAGGAGATACGATCGAACAAACAATCAGATGCGGATTCAAAGCTACAAATAACGAGGCAGAGTACGAGGCGATGATAGCCGGTCTCGGATTAGCCAAAGAGATGGGAGTCAAGAGGATCAATGTCTTCAGCGATTCTCAATTGGTAGTGAACCAGATGCAAGGGAACTACCAAGCTAGAGACAACAAGATGACTGCCTACCTCGACAAGACCAAGGAATTGCAAGCCCACTTTGACGAATTCACAGTCAGCCAAGTTCACCGTGGGGAAAATGGCCACGCGGACGCACTAGCAAACCTTGGGTCCTCCATTCAGACGACGGAGCCCAAATCCATACCGGTTATCTATCTCAAGTGGCCAGCCACTTGGAAAGAAGGGGAGGACCAGGTAGCTGAGATTTCAGACGACCGAACATGGATGACTCCAGTTATGGAGTACTTGGAACAAGACATACTACCCGATGATAAAAATGAGGCACGAAAGATCAAATCCAAGGCAGCCCGTTTCACAATCATTAGAGGTAAACTGTATAAGCGTTCTTTTTCTGGTCCATACTTGAAATGTGTTAACCCTGCAGAAGCGAAGTACATACTAGCCGAGCTTCATGAAGGAGAATGCGGTAACCACTCCGGTGGAAGGAGTCTGGCTCATAGGGCACTAACCAGCGGATACTATTGGCCAACTATGAAATCAGACTCAGCAAATTATGCAAGGAAATGCGACAAATGTCAACGGTTCGCCCAAGTTCCGCACCAACCACCAGAGCCAATGACTGCAATCACGTCACCTTGGCCATTCATGAAATGGGGAATGGACATCGTCGGCAAGCTGCCAACCGCACCAGGACAGAAAGTGTTCATGCTAGCAGTAACCGACTACTTCAGCAAGTGGATAGAAGCGGAGGCCTTCCACCAAGTCAGAGATCAAGAAGTTAAGAACTTCATTTGGAAGAACGTAATTTGTCGATTCGGAATACCAAAGGAGATCATCACGGACAACGGCTCCCAATTCATAAGTATCGACTTCCAAAACTTTTGCAAATTCTGGAATATCAAGCTGAGCTTCTCCACGCCAAGATACCCACAAGCAAATGGCCAGGCAGAATCTAGCAACAAGACCATCATGAACATCCTGAAGAAACGATTGGAGAAGGCCAAAGGAAAATGGGCAGATGAGCTGCCCGGAGTGCTCTGGTCGTATCGAACTACAGCCAGAACGTCAACTGGCGAAACGCCATTCTCATTAGCTTTCGGGATGGAAGCGGTTATTCCAACTGAAAGTGAAGTACCAACTGCTAAGTACGAGTTGACATCAGATAATGAAAATTGGACCAATATGTGTCATGAGTTGGACATGCTGGACGAAAAAAGAGAGCAAGCTATGATCCGGTTGGCCTCATACCAACAAAACGTGGCAAAGTACTACAACAAGCACACTCGCACTCGAACATTCCAGCCTGGAGATTGGGTGCTGAGACGAGTGTTCCAAAATACTAAAGAGGCTGGTGCAGGCAAACTGGCCCCAACATGGGAAGGACCATACTTGATCACCAAGGTGGTTGGAAAGGGAGCTTACAAGCTACGAGCTAAAGATGGTCGTGATATATCCAACAGCTGGAACGCGACACATCTCAAACAGTATCACGCCTAACTCTATCTACATCTCTTATATATTACATGATTGGTCTTACGAGACCAATATTTTTTTACCTTATTACTAACACTTTCATCCAGGCCAATCCGGAACTACATCTAGGCTTGATCCCTCACGAGGGTATGTAGGCAGCTCTACGGAGTGCAGCCGCTACGTTTTTTGTTATTTCCTCAAATGATTCTGACCGTTTATGAAACAGGTCAGAACTACATCGGGCTTGATCCCCCTCATGGGTATGTAGGCAGCTCTACGGAGCGCAGCCCTCCCCCCCCAACCAACCCAGTCGGTCCAACCAAAATGGAGGACAAAATACACAAAGTATAATAATCAGACAACCAAACAACGAGAATAAGCTATTTCGAAATTGCAAGTTTGAGTCGTAATGGAAAAACTCAAGCTAAACGAAAGGAGGCATGCGATCCCATATAGTCAGTCAATAGAAACAGGATGCGCATGCTCGTACAACTATTCAACCATCCATACAAATAGTTAGCAAAATAGTCAGGCAAAAGGTCAGATGGTGCAGAGTATAAATCCTACAAATCCAAGTAAATAACAATAAAGAGGCTGGAATGAGTCGTCAGCCGGATAACACATAATCAAATCAATCATCAACAGGAGGGCTTGGATCATCCCCACCGGCATGGCCACCGGCTGCGTCATCAGTCGGAGCATCTTCCTCCTCGCCCGTCCTCCCAAAAACCAACTCGTAGGCAGCCTTGTACTCTCCAACATCCCAAGGCTTGGGGTAACAAGCTTCGTACGCGGCAGCAGCAGCAGCATAAGTCTTGACCTGCGTCTCGAAGCGGACGGCCTCCATCTTCTCACGAAGCTCCTCCTCGTGCATCTCAGCCGCCTTCGTAGCAGCCTGACCCTTAGCACGGATCTCGGCCTCCAACCTAGCAATGGTCTGACTGGAGGACTCCATGCTAGAAGTAAGAGCATTTCGCTCAGTCATCCATCGGCCCCTCTCAGCCTTGTGGTCGTTGTCCCGCTTGCTCGACTCTTCAACTGAGTTCAGCAAGTAGGCGGCCTTCTGCATTTCCTGTTGACAAAATAATGATAAGAAACTCGAGCCGAGCAATAAAGATGAAGAAACTGACAAGCAAAACTAGCCAAACTCACAGTGAAAGCAGCCTGGTAGTGGGCAATGGCTACAGATCGAGTCCCCATCCATTGGAGAACGAGTTGGTCCTCCTCAAACAACAACTTCTGGGCCTCCGAAGAAATCGGGCCAAAGTCCGAATGTGCACAAGCCGATGAGGGAAACGTCAAAGTGGTCTGATCCGAAAGGCTAGTAAGATCGATGGAAGCATCCCTCTTCTTCGACCGCGAAAATGTAGGAGGCGGGGGAGGTGCGACATCGACAGCTGCTTGGGCATCTTCGCCACTAGAGCCGACCACTGCCTTGTTCTTCTTCTTCTTGTGTTGTCGAGCCATCTCCACAAGTTAATTCTTACCCAAAAGAGGCAAGTCAATTCTCCTCGACATGATGACGTCTACAAAAACAAACACAAGTCAAATTAGCAGTCGGACCAACGAACACTCGATAACATAGACTCATTAAAATTTGTTACTCGGAGATTTGTGGCCTTGCAAGGAAGAGTTCTCAATGTTCTCCTCTGTCAAGATGATGTTGACAGAACGCTCCTCAATCGGAATGTTCAAGAACCAGCTGATCTTCGCAGTGGTAGATTCCGACTGCACACAAACGTTTTTCACCACCTTTTCTGCAAAGGAAAGAGAAATAAGGAACCAACCAGTTAAGCAGATATACATACAAAGAGAAAATCAAAGTGAATCATAACTTTTTGAGAATTAGAAAGATACCTGGATGAGACCACGAATCCGGAATATTATAGTCAGACGACACATTCAAAGTATTAGACGGAACGAGAAAATAGTGGCGTGCCCATTTCTTATATGAATCGGGTGGCCTTTGGATCAAAGGTACATCAAATCTGTTCACTAGCAAGAACCGACCAGTATCATTCCTATGTGTTTGCAGGCTGTAAGCATACGACACGTCGTTGTACGTGAAATGAACACCACGGTTCTCGGTTAAGACTTGGATCGCCATCAGAATACGCCAAGCGTTCGGCGCCAATTAGCTCGGAGCTATATGGTGACAATGGCATGCTTCCAGCACTAATCGGGGAAAGGGGAAGCCTAGCCCCATAACTGAAAAGTATCTTATACATAACCGACCAACCCGGATAAACCCAATGGGGTCTCTCCAAGCGGAAAGGAGACACAAGGTAGACTTGGTCAGATATGCCATAGTCATCACGTATGGTTTGCAACTTGTCTAGCGAAAGCGTTGACTTGGGATTCTTCTCAAACTTGAAGCCTTGTTGAGGTTCAGAACCGACAACTGGGCCTCCAAAATGAAGCACTTGGATGACCGGTTGAGCCCGACTACCCTGACTGACTTGTGACCCTTCTACTTCACAACTAGACAGTAACTCGATGCTACTACCGTATTCATATTCGCACAAAGCAACTTCCTCACTGTCCGACACACTAGAGTTTGTTCCGCTAGATCGCGACATGGCAGACAGATACCTAAGACAAAGAAACAGCTAGTCGGACTCATATGTATGCTAATGACAAATCACTTCATAGAGCATGAGGAAGTAGTCGGACACCGACTAAAAAATCAACATATGAAGCACACATAAAGTAGTTGGATCTAATCAGACACTGACTACTAAACTACAAACTTAGCACGCAGAAGTAGTCAGACCGAATCGGACACCGACTATAAATCAACATACCAAGAGTGGAGAAGTAGTCAGATCCAGTCGGATACCAACTATAAAATCAACACACCAAGCACAAGGAAGTAGCTGGAACTAGTCGGACACCGACTACAAAAATCAACATACCAAGAGTGGAGAAGTAGTCAGATCCAATCGGATACCAACTATAAAATCAACACACCAAACACAAGGAAGTAGCTGGGAACTAGTCGGACACCGACTACAAAGATCAATATACCAAGCATAAAGAAGTAGACGGACTCAATCGGATACCAACTACAAACTCGCATGCATAGAGCATGCGGAAGTAGACGGACATATGCAACAAAGCTATCATGTAGACTATAGAAGTAGTCGGGCTTGATCCGCCTAAGCTAAATTCACCTATACGCAGTCAGACATACATTATACCATTCCGCCTACCAACAAGAGCAACTAAAGATCATCAAGCATGCTTGGAAAAACAGTAAATTATCATATTTTTGCTTCATAAATGGATCAAACACAAACATATAATTTAGTAAATCGAGAGCAACTACGACTACATTTCTCCAAAATTTTACGAAGAACGCACGAAGAACAAGTAAGGAAAGAGGGTGAAAAGAAAACACACATCCCCGAAGACTCCTTCCTTCAACTCCTTAGCTCCTCTCCACCTCTTTCTTCAAGCTCCAATGCTCCCTTGCTCTCCAAAACTTCCTAAGTGAAAAATGAGAAGTGAGGTAAGAAGTAAAATCAAGCTTACCCTTTTATATAGAGAGATAAAAATGTGGATGCACGACAAGTGTCGAGCGTCTAGCGAATTGGAATTGATGTGGTAGTTCTCTCGAAACCTGTGCAAATTAAATGACATGGTTATGAAAAGCAAAGATTTCAAGAAACTTGCTCAAGTCTTCTTAGTCTGACTGCCACTATGGCTTCGAAGTGATGATGGTTAGTCAAATGGGCAACAAATGGGTGCAACAGATTTCATTAAACAACCACCCGTGTTCAACTAAAAATTCCAACCAATTCCGAATGGATTCGACTTGGTGCTTCTAACTGGACTATCCGACTAGAGATCACTTCGAGTAGTCAACGCTAAGCAACCAGCAGCCATGGAACAAATAAATATATATGCTTATGGATCATGCCAGCGACAAATGAATCTGATGTGAACAAAGCTTGCTACTAGCTAGACGATAATAATCGTATCAATCGGTACTGAAGCAACAAGCACAGAAATTTGTCTATTTACCTTCACCAAAAATGGGACGACCTTTGCTTAAGTATTTTCAAGTCGAAACCAGCAGCAATAGCTTCAAACACAACTCATCGAAGCCAATCCCACTACGATAGAACTGCAACTGATGAAGGTATGAGCTCTATGCTCCCAACGTCTTTGCAGACGTCCTCCCTAACCGCCCAGTCGAACAAAATCCATGAGATTTTAATCTTCGTTGCGCATAGGCTGCAACAAATAAGAAATACGTATATATATTATCTAAGAATAAGAATTGAAAAGAAAATCGGATGGCACGGACTTACTAGGCTCGGCCTGAAGCTATCGAACAAATTCCCAACTACAAGCTACGGATCGAAGTAGCAGTCAGATGCGGTTGAACTGGAGGCACCTAACGTGTCTAAAAGCGGTTCGCCGGATCCATGTCAGTGAAGTTCAAAAAAGACGCAAGGCTCAGTTAGTATAGGCTCGACGCGGCCTGCTCCTGTGTTTGACTCGCTCGACTTCGACTAAGAACTCAGCCTATAGTAGAATCGAATCGAGCTAGCTCACACCAATTACCTATCTTCTTTGCTGTCGTCGCTCTCCCATACGTGCAGCTGGGTCGCCATTCAAAACCGAGCAGATAGAGTCTCGGTGCAGAATGCTGGACGCAACCAGATCTGGAGGTATGCTCTAGCCAAAAACCTCTCCGTCTACAATGAAGTACCTTCTACCTATCGGTCAAACGCGAACAGCAGCTGCCTACCTACTGGGTAGAAATAAAATAAATGTTAAGCCAGTTGGTTAAAAAAGGAAGTGGCCGGCTACCAGTTGAGAAATTTGAAATAAAGCAACCCATAATGAATTTTTGAAAATAGCAGTATGCTGCGGCTGTAGACATGAGACAATTAAGTCAAACATGTGAGGGCTTGAAGCAAGCTGTTGCATATATTCTGCCTGAATGAGAGAGGCAACCAACTACCTACTTACTTGGTGGAATGAAAGTAAACCCACTTCGATTGGATAAATTTTACCAACTATGCAAATCAATTGGTCAAAATGGGCCCCACTCAAATTCAAACAATGGGTTCAAATCCAAACAAGTCACAGCTGGGAGGCGAGCAAACTGATAAAGCCAAACTTTCCAAAGTGGTTGGCTACCAGCTGCGAGATCAATAAATAAAGTAGTCGGCTACCGACTGCTAGATTTGAAGTAAACAAGTCTACAATGAAATTTTGCAGCCTGGAATAACTTGACTTAAAGTAGTCGGATTCACGTCTACTACTAGAATTAATGGCCCCAACTACAATTCTTAAGTGGGCCCATGAAGTTCAACTAAGAATGAATATTGGTCAAACATTTGGAGATAATTATGAGGCCTTGTTCAACTACATTGGTCGATTCCCTTAGCAAAATAATTTTTCCAATACTGAATGTTGTGTACCGTTTAGGTTTCGAGGGCGCTTCGCCCCCCGATCCCCCAGACCGGGGCGCTTCGCCTCCTAGACCTCCGACTCGCTCTGCGTAGGGTCTCATGTCGTCCCCACATACGCGCCATCAAATAAAAATCAATAAAAATAATCGTGACAAATAATTTACTCTCAAGTTAGAGAATTCTAACTAGAGAGTGGGGGACAAACTGTAGTGGGCAAAATTCGTCTAACTGGCCCAAACCTAATTGTCCATAAATAATCAACAGTCGGTAGCCGGCCCAGGCCAAACGGCCTACTCAATCAACCCATCAAAAGGCAACAAACCCAAAATTGCCATCTATCGGGCTATCTGAATGGATATCCGGCTAGGGGTCCACCTAGTCAACCGAACTAACCTAAGTCAACAGAACTTGGCGTAACAGACGGAACGAGCCGATCGGGATAGATTTCCCCACGATCTCAACAAACCGATAAGGACTAGGGTTGAACGGAAAAACCCTAGATGACCCGGCCGTCCTATATATTCCGCCTGCTAGTCAAGCAGACGGACACGTTCCAATTACTGGCAATCACCCTCTAGCAATCGGCTCTCCAACGTTCTGACTACTAGCATTCTCACTCTGGTAGTCGGATCTTCGACCTTCCGTCTACAAGCATATTCACTCTAGTAATCGGCTCATCCGCCCTCCGAACACTCCACGCTCTCTCCTAGTAGGCGGCAAGCGGATCTCATCAGACGGACTCCCGTCACCATCCCCTCATCATCCGCACTGTCTGCCAATCCGCCTCCGACTAGAACTTTTATTATTCATTACTTATCATTTTTTATCTATTTACATTTATCATTCTACCTATTTATTCTGATCACTGACTTGAGCGTCGGAGGTCCTTCGGCTAACACCCCCTCCGGTGTTCCTCGAAGGGCTCTTACGTGTGCTACGTGTGTTGACAGGTTGCTAGTGCCCGTTCCGTCTACCGGACGAACCTGTCGAGCCGGTCATATCATTGATTGTAGATTTACCATCTACACTTACGTATGCATTTATATACTTTTGTTACATATAAAATGGTAAGTGTGAAAAGAAATTTAATAAATAAATTAAACAATCTGATGTCAATAAATCTTGTGGCATATAATAACTACCCATTCAAATCGTCACAATTTTATATAGTGATATTTATAAGTACCGCAAATTTTCAAAAATTATATTACTATTAGAACATTTTGTTGTCTTTACCGGAACTTTCTGATCTAGATATGAATATTTTTACAAATAATTTCATCAACGTAAATCAATGACAATATGACGATCGATGTTTATGACAAATCACAATTTCTAAACTACATCCAAAACAAATTTGATTATCTTTCTAAATTAATAAACAAATCTCAACCGGGAAATCCTTACCTAAACAATACACACTAATTACAATAAATTTACGAATCATTCACATATAACCCTTCTCTACTCCTACACCAACTAATAAACCAAGTAGATATACGCTACATGCATACTTATATATATAATTCAAATAAAAACCGAGCCGCTATCATCATCAAATTTAGCATCCTCAAGATAAGAGGCTACACCATTCGAGTAGTCGAAGCTCGTGTCAAACAAGAATCCATAGTCGTCCTCGCACTTGGTCTCGATCAATCTATGATTATGATTGGATGTCGAGGGACAAGGCACGAGTTCCTTGTCACCATCCTCAGAACACGTATGGAAATATCCAACTTGAATGGGCGATAGACAGAGGGAGGTGCTAGGGTTAGGGTTTTGGCCTTGATAAAAGGAAGTAGATGATGTTTTGATGGATATTGGGCAAGGCGTGTTCACTTGTTGGTGATGCAGCCGAATTAGGAGAAGTGTTACCATACAAACTTGGTGGGCTTAAATTGTTGTTATCTTCACTCCTCGACTTGTAAAAGACTCTGCATAGTACCCAGTCTTCCTGTGAATGATGAAAAAAAAAATCTTTAGATAATATGTCACATTAAATCGAATCATTATAAATTAAAATTATTGAAATATATATATAAATACACTTCTGATGTTTGATTTGAATCCTAATTATATATCAATTTTAATTAATTAATAATAGAATATAAGGGCAAATTTGAAACTAAATGCAAAATATGACTATAACCTTTTTTAAATACCTTTTATTATTAGTGGTTATTTTAAACTTTTACTTATTAATTGTTACATATATGATATAACCTTTTTTTGTTAATTTTAATTGAGCTTATCGCATTTTTTTTAACCAATGAAAATGGACATATATAGAATCTTCTAGTATAATTCCTTGAGTAGCGGATAAGCTGTGACTCTGTCCCAACATGATTGTGTATTATTTTCGGTACGAGGAATGTTCACATATTCACTGTAAGCATATTTAATGTGTTTACGGTTAATGTAATGAAAATATATTTAAGAAAAATTATTATTAATATAGTATTTTATATAAAAATAAATCTTGTCAATCCTAAATGAAAAATTCATTAGTATGACACAATAAATATGTCCACAGTGTGTTCAACATATATCACTAAAAGTTAAGGCTAAAGAGAATTTTATACCCTTATAAAAGGTATAATAAATCCTAATAACTAGCTACTAGCTAAAAATTGAGATTAAATGCCAAAAGTTAACATAAACCATAAATCAACATTCTGAGTCATATTTAATACTCCAAATTAAAAATTAAAAATTAAAAAATTAAAAATTAAAAAATAAATAAATAAAAGAACTACATATCAGAATACAAGTTTTTAAAATAGAAGGAAAAGTACTAGAAAATTGAAAATGATAATAGTTACAGTGTGAAATACCAAAAGGAGGTATGGAAGATCCCAAGTGATGATTGCGCATATTATTCATTATTATGAATTTCGGTCCGTAAAAGTAGATTTCATTCTTTGTTCCAACTATGATGTTATTGGTTTATTAAAATTATTTTTTCTTGGTCTTTTATTTACTTTTTCCTATAATACCGATGCAATAGGATTTAATTTAATTTATACATTAATTAATTAAAGATCAACTACCCAACTATAATTTAAACTGTAGTTTTTAAATAATAAAATTGAAATTTAATGCTAAAAAATAAATAGTACTCCCTCCGCCTCCCATTTCTTGCCCGATACGCATTTCCAAACTTCCACGGGATGAGTTTTAAAATGAAATTTTAAATTACTTTTTCTTTTACGGAATGCTGCATCAGGCAAGAAATGGGAGACGGAGGGAGTAGTACTATTCAATTTGTAATTAGTAGTATATAATTAGACCAAACTATAAAATTGAGAAATTGAAGAAAAAAAAAAAAAAAAAATCGATTTTGGTACAGAGTGATTACATGCGCAAAAAAAAAAAAAAAAAAAAAAAAAAACGATTTAGTGCTAACTCATAGTCCCTTTTAAGATAGAAATGTATCAAAAAAATTAAGCATATACTAACCTTGGGAGGCATATGAGGGTTCTCAAGTCGAAATTCATGCATGATCCATCCCGTTTTGATCCCATGTGGAGCCCTATTCTTGTAAAAGACTAGAGTCTTTCTCATACCCACCACGGCCCGGGGGCCGGTCGGGTCGAGCACGGCCCTATCCTTGCCGGTGGCTTTCCAGTAGCCCGATATGGTGGCCCGGTTCGTCCGGTAGCCGGTTGCGTATTTCCGATCACGGAAGCTAAAGAAGTACCATTCCTTTGAGTTCAGCTTCGCCACATCTGAAAAAACTCACACTGTTAAGGTCAATATTTGCAAAAGTAATTACATTTATCGTCGCACGTACGTTGTTTTTTATATTTGTTAAGACATAGAATTGGAAATCTAGTACAGTTGTACAGCACATTAGCGGTGATAATATTATAGCTGTGTTTATATGATAAAAGTTGGCCATAAGTCATCATAAAAGATTCTCGAGGGCCAAGGCATTTATTTAATTTCTATAATTAATTTGGCAAAATTCTAAGAATTTTCGTACAGTAAAACCTCCCTACAGTAATACTCTATATAGGAATAACCTCTCTATAGTAATAAAAAATCATGGTCCCGACTCGGGACCAGTTATATTTAGGAATAACCTCTACATTGTAATAAAGCATATTTTTTTCCGGTCCCGTCTTAAGGATTTATGCCTCCATATAAGAATAAATCACAATTATATATAAAAAATATATAATATCATTACATAAAATTTAAGATGACATAAAATACTTATTTATGGTTGATTGTGAAAATATTTTAATTTTATAGTTGTCACTATATCCTTCAATTTGCGTGTACGTAATAACTTATCTACGTATACACCATATTGTTGAAGCCAAAAAGATTCCAACTTAACAAGGTGAATGCATAGTTTAGTCAAATTTATATTAATTAAGTACATGAATATGCTAATTTGTATATATGTGATATAATATTTAATTGAATATTTTTTAATAAAAATAAATTAATTTTTTATGTAAAACTCTACATAAGAATAACCTCCCTATAGTAATAATTTATTCTGGTCCCGACGATATGACTGTATAGAGGTTTTACTGTATAAAATTAATTGATAGGTAAAGCATTTAGCAAAAGAAGAAAAGACTTGAAATATTGTTCTATGTTGATAATCTTAAACTATGTACTCCTGAATACCAAAAGAAATTCATCAACTTTTTTTTTTTTTTTGTTGAGAATAAAACTTTCATCAACTTTTCTTGGATTAAACTTAAAAAAATACTATTGCAGAACGTTACCAAAAAAAAAAAAAAGGCAAAAAAAATAAATAAATAACCCATTTTGACACAATTACAAACATATACTTACATATGATCTCATGCTCTGTGAAACTAAAATTAATTGTCATTCAATAAATAAATTCATTAAAAAAATCAAAAACAAAAAAGGAAGAAGAAAGAAGTAAAAAGAAGGTGAAGGTACCAGGGAGGTGCCATGGCTCACAAGTATGAAGATCGATTTCAACTAAAGTGGGTCTAAGAAGATCTTCGTTAGCAATCTTTTTACGAAGATAATGGCAAACCAGCTCTTCATCGCTTGGATAAAACCTAAATCCTGGTGGCAGTGACTCACCGATGTCTCTCATTCTCAGACCCATCTTTTTATTTTTATTTTTATTTTTAGAGAGAGAGAGAAGTTATATGTATATGTATATGTATATCAGTATATGTGATACAAATATATATATATATATCTTATATGTGTATAGTTAAAAACAAAGGGTTGATTCTTTGTCGTGAAAAAGGGTAGGTTTTTCTGGGGAAAAAATGGAGCTTTTCTCTGTTTTTCTAGATTGCGGTGGAGACAAGGGATGGCAAAGTCATATGTTTATGTTATCATATACTCCTATATATATATATAATATTATACATATTTATGATGAATTAATGAGAGAATATGGGCTAAGTTGGAATATTAATTTTGAATTATTGGATGTGTTGATGCTTGTTCAAGTTAGTTAGTGTTACCTATGTATATCTCGTATGTATTTGGTGGGAACATCCCAAGAAAAACCAAACTCACAAGAAATCTTTATGTGGACATCATATTATAGAATGCTTAACCAACTAAACTAGGAAATTCCATAATTTCCAACTACATATGTATGCTGCAATGACATAACACACACACATACACACAAGATTTTCTTTTGAGGAAGAAATATGTTTAGTGTTGGCACTTAATGATTATACTTTTTTTAATAATTGAATGATTGTAATTTTTTCATATCATATTGTAACCTTTTTTTAGATGATTGTAACAAATTTTTTTTTAGTGTTATGACTTCTTAATTACGGTAGAAACATAGACCATTATTATATTCTTATAACTAATTTTTAGTTTATTCTTGTAATTTATTTTAGGGTAAAAATTACGAATTCAAGTCCAGATTTGAAATGGAAAGAGTCTTATGTATATGGACTTGAATTTTATTTTTTATAGATCTGCAGAATCGAATCTAGATCTTAAATTGAAATTTCGAATCTCAATCTGGACCTAACAACATCCGGTACAAATCAGGCTCATTTGTCATTCCTACGCATCTTAAATCATCTACTAGAACCAATTAATTTAGTGCTAATTAACTGATGGCTAAGTTCATGAAAATTAATTTAATGATTTAGTACTCGTTTGGTTCATGTTGGGTAATGGAAAGGGAATAAAATCAAGTCAAGTAAGAGAATGATAATAATAATAGTTATTTTTATTGAGTATTTGGTTCAATGATAGAAATAAGTCACTTGTACGGGGATTCTCTTTCTCCTTGTTTCCCCTCCTTCTTAAAAGATAACAATTTAGTGGATTCTGTTATCCCCAATTAAGGGAAATGAATAATCTATTAATCAAAACAAACAAAAAGTAATGAAATCAATTAATTATTTACCTTTCCATACAAAATAAAAATAAAAATAAAAAAATGGAATTAATGCATTCCTGGTACCTAATAATTGAGGACAAGGAATTATGATGTAGAAAGGTGATCATGGAAGAGTCATTAGCTAATGTCCATTTAAGCTAAATGTTAATCCACATCATCTAAATTGCCGACCTCCGAATGTTTCTGAGTTGGAGTTTTCCAACAGTGATGACACCCATCCTCCCTCCCTCCCTCACACACACACACACACACACCTCTTTCTCATCCATCTCTCTCTCACACACATGTACACTTGTGTGTGCAATAATTTTGCAAAGAAAACTACTATATCAAGATCGAATTCAAATATTAACATTGCGTACAAACAAATTAATGTTATCTGAACCATGCCCGTAACTAAATTTAAAATTATTTCTTTTGGTGTAATTTTGATGTTAACAATGATTCGTGTACAAAGAAACTTAATTCTTTTGCCCGAATGATTTTTGCCACTCATGTTTAATTGAATAGACCGTATTACCATAGCGTAGAAACATCAAGAAAAAAAAAAAAAGGGCGTGGGACTCGATATATATTTTAGGAAAACGAAATTATAACAAGGACAAATGATTTCATGAACTATCTTTGCCCGTCACATTTTAATAGAATTATTTAAATATTTAATAGATTTAGTTTGATTAAAAGTCACTCTATTAGAATGGGATAATGTACCAATAATTCCGTTAAAACGATGCACCAAGGCAATAAAATGAAAAAGACCAATGTGAGTTCATATAGAAACGGTGAGAATTAGGGATCAATATGACTAATAATGACCCATTTTTTAGGGGACAGTTATTTAGAAGAGCATATATGGATCTTGAATAAATGATTACATCGAGACTTATAATTTGATATAACAATCGTAAACATTGCGAGAAAGTTATGATAATTTAAGAACTTATAATTCATATTATATTGAAGCAAGTAGAGAGGACTAGTGAGAAGAGTGAGTAAATAAGGATGGAGTATATTAGACTACTAAGTTGTTTTATTTAAAAATGATGGTCCTGTGACGAGCTAATATTCACATGTGTATAAGGGGTGTATACATGTGTGTGCTGTCTTACGATAACTTTTCGATTTTTGCCCTCAGCTTATTGGGGGTTTTATTAATCCTAGACTTATCTAAAATATGAAAGTATATAAACAAGAAAAGAAAAAAAAAAAAAAAAAAAAGCTAATTTAAAAACGAGAAATAAAACTTAAAAGTAAAAGCAAGAATTAACTAGATGAAAAGAATAGAACTACCTATGCATGAATTGAAAACAAAAGCAGTAAGAACGAATAATAAAAAATAAATCGTATTCTAATCTAGAACCAATCTGAGCTGATGAAAGTAATAAGAAAAGCAAATAAACAAATAAAATTGAATTTAAAAGCACAAAGTAAACTTGCTAATTGAAACGAATGGAACGAATTAAATAATTGAAGGAAATTAAACTTGAATCACAAAAGTGAATCTTCAATCCAAAAGCAATAATCTAATGTAAATTCTGTTGGAATCTAATCTATAAATTCCCTAATATTTTTGTTTATTTTCTATTCTTCTCATGTGGCTACTTTGTTAGGGTTTGTTGAGCTAGTGTTGCGAGATAAAGGGGGAGATTCGGTCTACAACAAATCTCCTATATTCAAGAGGAATACAGCCGGAAGAAGGATGAAGTTGTTGGAGAGAGAAGGGGACCAAGTCAACATGTTGAAGAGTGGAAGAGTGGCATCATGGTGGACGTGCATCATGGGATGAATTCTCAATAACTCCACTTCTCACGTGTTGAAGATTTACTGGGTGGTCAAGATTCAACAACTATTTAAGGCTGGAGATATGCAGAAGTAGTGCAGAGCTGAAGAGAAAAAAAATATATTTGCTACTAAGAGCATTTTTGAGTTGAGAGTTACTAGCATAATACAACTAGCTTAGTGGATAATTAGCTTGTTTATGTAAGTCATTTCATTGGCATTTTTCTCGACTTGTATTTTCAGTTATTCACTATTAGTAAATATTTTGGCTTTGAGGCACTGCCAGATACTATTCATATATATTGCAGGAAAACCATCTTCGTCTCCCTTTACATTTCTCGTTTCCGCTATGTCAGTCTGTGAAGAGGTGCTCATAAAGCAAACCTCTGCAGGGTACCTCCCCGCCGAGATACCAACAAACTCAAAGCTAGAAAGTATGAAAACTGGATAGGAGATGTGTTTTTCAAGCCGTAGCTCTAGTTTCCTTACATGATTAGACTAAAAATCATAAATAAAACCATTAAAAATCCAGTCGGCCAGCGGTTGCTAGGGTCCATCGACCGTTGGGCCCACCATACTAATCTTCCGTCTTTTGCACGCCCAACGATCGCTAGCACCCCAGTGGTCGCTAGGGTATGTTCTCTGCACTCATTGATTTGCGACGCCCAGCGACCGCTTGGGTCATGCTTCTGCCTTCTTTCATTCATGCCATCCTCGCTCAACTCGCCATTTTCAATCTCATTCGTTTCTCACCCGTTTCTTCATTTTTTTCACTTCCTTTCTTCATCTTTCACCTAAAATCCAAACATATCCAATTTTGACATAAAAGTAAAAAAGAACAAATAAAACTATCAAGACCCGACAAAAACTAACAAAAAATCAAACAATAAAATGACACAATTTTACCCTAAACAAGTATACATACGTATGCCGGAAACTCCATACTTGACACATGGTCCTTAATTATAACTAGATCTACTAGCAATGGCGAAGCCACATGTAGTTGAGGGGCGGCTTAAGCCCACCCCACCCAAATATATATATATATATATATAGTTCTTATAAAGTTATATTTTTTTGTAATATTGTGCACACTTTAGTACAAAAGCTCATGCTATCTAATTATATTGTACATATATTTGTTTTTCAAATTTCAAACATAAAATTCAGCCCCCATCATGAAATTTTTCTAGCTCCGCCCCTGTCTACTAGCTATAAACTTGTTGCATGTGCACCTCATCAACAATATTCATTCCTTTGATGTTAGGGATAGCGTTTATTTCACACCACAATAGACATTAAAACATTTTTCCTTTTCCAAATTACAAACACAATTCGCGGCTAAATTGAAGGACAGCGGCATTTTATTGGGTAACAACAATCGCTAACATGCGCTTGAATAGTTGAATATAGGATGATTATTATATGCAGATACTATAATGTATAAAGATATATAGAAACACTTAAATGACCATTGCGGCTACACATAATGGGTCAATCATTAATATGTCGGTATCAATATTGATAGATTTTTAAGTTGAATTTATTTATTCTTTTCGCAAAATTTAATTTTTATTTGTTACATTTATTGGGTCAGTTCTATAAAGTCAGGTTCATCCCAAAAACACTATTGACGATGTATTACTATAATCTACGTATATAATGCGTTTTTGAGAGTAACCATCCATTAATCATTAAGTATATGGATCAGATTTCGGATTTATTACTATTTCTTACATTAAGCATGGATATACAATAAAACCTCTATACAGTCATATCATCGGGACCGGAAGAAATTATTATTATAGGGAGGTTATTCTTATGTAGAGTTTTACATAAAATTAATTTATTTTTATAAAAAAATATTCAACTAAATATTATATCACATAGTTACATTTAGCATATTCATGTACTTAATTAATATAAATTTGACTAAACTATACATTCACCTTGTTAAGTTGTACACGCAAATTGAAGGATATAGTGACAACCATAAAATTAAAATATTTTCACAATCTACCATAAATAAGTATTTTATGTCATCTTAAATTTTGTGTGATGATATTATATATATTTTTATATATAATTGTGATTTATTCTTATATGTAGGCATAAATCCTTAAGACGAGACCTGCAAAAAATATATTTTACTACATTGTAGAGGTTATTCCTAAATATATCTGGTCCCGAGTCGGGCCATGATTTTTTATTACTATATAGAGGTTATTCCTATATAGAGTATTACTGTAGGGAGGTTTTACTATATGTTATCTCTCTTCATTCACGATATGTTAACATTGTTACTATTTTGAGACATATGTCTCACAATAAAAATGTTTTATCATTTTAACACTTTAACACAATTAAAAAATATTAAAGGGGTCCATAATTATAATATTTTAACACTTTAACTTATTAGCACATCATCACACTACATTAAACCCATGCTCAAAAAAAAAAAAAAGAAAAAAAAAGAGTCCATCATATCGTGTTGATGTCTAGATAGATGAATTGTTATGCTTATCATACCAACTCGATCAGTGGGTGTATGTGTGTGTGTTGATTATGCATAGGAGTTTGTATGTATGTGTACATGAGATGTTGGTGAAAGAGTGACGCTTCTCATTACTTAGCATATATCTTCAGATTATAGCCAATAATTAATGTCTGCTCCTTAGTCTATTTTGAGATTATTCATCTCCATAAGTCATGGCCACAATGTGCATAATTAATGGGACCCCTATCGCTTGTCATTTTCATCACACTATATATATTATATTTCTAAACACAGTCCTCATTTTACTCTTTATAGCCCCCTATTAAAAAAATTAATAAAAATAATTATGGATTTACAATCTTATCCTTATAGCTCCCGATGTAAACTTTCAATTAATAAACATATTTGACAGAGATGGATTGAAACCCTCTAATTAACACCAATGGCTCCATCATCGAATAGATATTCTCCATCAATTTGATGCAAGGTTTTGTGTGAAATGCTTCATAGCTATTCGCGACAAGCGAGTCAAAAGAGAAAAAAGATTTGAGGGTTTTGATACGGTTACAAAGAAATGGGAATATTAGAGGCTTTGTTTTTCAGTTGTCTTGTTATTTTAATTAATATTTTTAAATGTTGACCGAGATATTCATGTGGTGTTATTCACTCAATCATTTGACATTTGCAAATTTGAGCAGATGATGTGGCTTTAATAGCAAGGAGAACTGAGAAATTTGTGGTTTGATGAACTTGTGATGGAATCTCAGGCTATGCATCATAGATTTCTATTTTTATAGTATTTCGAATTATCTTCGTTGGTTTGGTTGGTTAGTTAAACTCAATGGAGTGATTTCAAGATTCCATATGTTTAGTTAGGCTTAGTAAACCTTTTTTAAATTTAATTAAACCTAAAAAAAAGTTATCTTATCTTGGCTTATTAGGCCTACTAAACAAGCCCAGAGTTCGTCGATTAGAACTTTGGATTCGATAAGGATGACTAATCTGCACGACTAGCACATCCTTCGGTGAAGAAGGGGAGTAGGGATGACAATTTACCCGCGGATATCCAATACCTTCAGGTACCCGACCCTAATAGGTGAAGGTTTGAGGTGTATTTGGTACCTGCGGGTACATGTATGGGTACGATTTAATATCCATTTAGTTCGCGGGCATGAGTATGGATAATTAGTATCCATACCCGCGAAACTCATATACCTACTAAAAATACCCGCTATAATACCCGCAGGTATTACCCGCGAATTACCCATATGTTATTTAACTATTTTTATGATAATAAATATATTTTTTTTGAATGAATATTATTAATAAGTATTAAGAATTTATGTACTCTTATTTAAACCGTTGAGTTGGAATAATGTACTCTTATTTAGATTTTAAATTTGAAATTTGAACTTTAGCTGAAGCTTATTGAATATTGAATGTGGATTAATATTTGTGGATTTAATTTTTGTTAATTTTGGATATTAAACTTGTTTTATTGATTTGAATTTTGGATAATAAATTTATGAAATTATGGTTAGAGGGTAGCGGGTATCCGACGGGTGGCGGGCGGCGGGTGGTTTGCAGATACTTGACGGATAGCAGGTATCCGCGGGTAGCGGGTATGATAGTGGATTGTACTCGTCGCGGGTCGCGAGTACGGGTATGAGTACAGCTTCGTTCGCATGTATGGGTATAGATTGCTAGTATCCGCGCCTGCCGTACCCGATTGCCATCCCTAAAAGGGAGCGGCTATGGATATTGAAAATATTTATTCACTTGATTTTAGAATTGGGGCTGCAGGGTTAAAATTGTACATTCACAATTATTTTATTATTCTTTTAAATGAGGGGGCTAATATGGAGTAAAACGTGGCCTAGCTGGATTTAGAATCACCCTGTATTTATATATCGTTATGACCGATTAATAATATACTCCCTCCATTTCATGGAGTTTGACACTATTTCTATTTTAGTCCATTTCACCCAATTTGACTCCTTTCCTAAAGAGGAAAGAATTAGTGATTATTAGGGAGGATTAGGGTTAGTTAAATTAGGGTTTAGATTCACTAATTAAACCCTAAAACGAAAATTTAAAAAAAAAATTAAATACCCGACCCACCCTTCCACTTAAATTAATTCACTCCCTCATTCTTTCCATCTCCATTTTGAGGATCACTCTCTCTCTATCGAACATTCTACCACGAACCCTAATTTTACTCAGCATCGCTCTCACTTCGATCCCCTCCTCGACCGATCTTCTCCCCCTTTTCCCCTAAGATCTATCCAGATTTCTACATCTCTTTCCCCCCTCCCTGTCAATCTAGGGATTTCCCCTTTATCTCCATTGTTCTCGATCTGTTTCTATGGATCCGTCCACTTCACCCAATTTGACTGGGCGTTGCCGGCCTCCCATCGCTATGACGAACAGGAGTGGTAGGAAAGGCGGTGACGGCTGGGATTATGAGGAGACACCGTCCCCCTGTACATCGCCGCCTAGATCCCCACGCCCTATTTGCAAGCCGGAGAGGTGGCGCTGGCAACGATCCCCCTCCCCCGATCTGTTGCCATATCGGCCGGCAGCAGAGATCCCCACGAGTAACCCTCTGCCATTTTGGGTCATTTTTTATGAACCGGTCTAAACCTCGACGACAATCAGTCCGATGAAGGCAACCGGAGAGCAGGATGCCGGCGCAGGATCTCCGTCTAACCGGTCCGATGAGGGTGACGGGTTAACTGAATCATGGATTCAGGCACAAGATGCTGTTAAGCAGCAAATGCTGAAATTGGGCCTTGATTTAATTTCATCATCATCGGATGATGAATGATTGAATTATTTTATGTGTCGATCTGTTGGTGTTGGTTAATTAAAAAAATTAGGTATAGCAGGTATTTGCATTTGCAGTAGTCTCTCTCAGTCTCCACTTAATGCATGCTTGGGTTAATTAATTTATGCAATCGATGATTTACTTGATAGATGGCAGAAATTTGATGATTCTATCTATGTTGGTTGTTGATGCCTTACCTTGGGCTTATGATGATGTTGCTATTTCTTGCATATCTAACTGAATGAGTCTAGCATGTAAACTTGTGTGAAGTAGCACTGCATAAATTAAGAGAGATTACATTGAAAATGCACTTTCATGTTCAAAAGTTTTACAAAAAAGGAACTTTTGATAACCAAAGTGCAAACAAAAGTCTCTTCATGAACAGAATCTGGCCCCTATCTATGTCCCTCCATCTACAGAATTCCTGTTATCTGCATTAAACCCAATCTGCTCTTCAGTGCTTGTATTCCATTGATCTGCACATTCTCCATCAGAAACTGAATGCATTCCATAGCTAAATCTAGTGGCACTTCTAATACATTTGGTAACTGTCCTGCCCTAATCAATGCATCCTTTTTCATGTGAGGCAATTTGAAATTGTTGTGGCCCTTTGCTTTCATAATTTCTATCAAAACACATTGTAAGCTAAGGAAGACTTTGTTTAGAGTCTGTGGTTCCAATTGATGGAATGACTGAACCACAGCATTCACTAAGTCATCAACTGTTTTACATACTCTTTTTTGTTATAAACTTTGAATTGCATTGAACCAACCCAAGTCATTAACATTGCAATCTGGGGAATTTGCTGGTTGTTTGTACTAGTATCATGTTGAAACCTTCTTTAACTGCTTCAGCTTTGAACTCTGGGTCTGAATCTGTTATGTGTGACTTTGCATTGTCATGTTGAATGTACATAGTTTTGCATGCAGTCTGTGGCCATTTTGCTCTGATAGCTAGTAAAACCTGCACAAATTTAAGCTCACAGATTATCTGGGATCATGAATAGAAAAACTACCTTGTGAATGATGGTGTCCCTGATCACTTCCCTTGTTCACTGAATCAATGGCTTTTGTTTCCCATGTGCCTTTTTCCCTGTTTCTGCTCTTTCTCCTTGCCTGAACTTGTTTAGTGAATGGGAATATTCCTATTTTCCCATCAAACAATACACTGCCATCTTCATTTAGTATGGGCCTACTCACAGCACACATAAACATAATTTTGCCTATAAACTTTTTTGATTGTGTGGCTCCGTAAGGCTCCTCTTCATCTGCAGTGATGTAGTATCTGTTTGATCCCTTGGTTATGTAAAACCATTTTTCATCAATATGAACAATGTTGTTCATATTCTGGAACTGAAGCTTGTTCATAATTCTATCTAATTCTAAGGATTCTAGTGAGAATCTTACCCTTAAGAACTTGTTGTCGACTGTTAAGTTAGGGTGAATGGCTGAAGTATGTGGCCTAAAAATCCTATCTTTTTCCATCTGCAAAGTGTGCTAGGGCTAATTCCTAATGCACTTCCCATTCTTTGATAAGTAGTCCTATCTCTAAGATGAAGAGTTTTAATTTTACCTAGATCAGGTGTGTGTTTGATTACTTTCTTCCTTGTTTTGTGTCCACTAACACTGATAATAGTCTGACCTTTAGATTGTTGCTTTCTTGCATATTTCCATAGGCGGTGGATTATTGATTTCAATAATTCCCACTTCACCATTGCTTCTTTCATCCTCCCATGTTCCGATTTCCCGTTCTTCGACTGGACAAGAAGAAATTGCACGATCAAATTCCGATCATTTCCGGATGTCTGCTTCCTCCATCTTCTTTTCTCTTCTGTTTTTTTTTTTCTTTTGATGAATGAACTGATGTTATGCGGCTGGAATTTTGTGTTGAAGTAGTACTTGAATTTCCCACTAATTTTCAAATTTGAATTAGGGTGGGAAATAAGCTTCGTATGTGATCACATGCAAGGTTTAGATTAGGCATGATCTATTTTGTGCTTGGGATGTTGTACTTTGAAGTGACATTGATTCACTAATTTTATGAATTCATTTTCTGTTTATGAATTATTCTTCGAATTATCTATTCTTCTACCCAATTTTCTTTCTAATTTTTCTAATGTTTCTTCCGGCAACTGCATTAGTAGTGTGGATTTAAAATAAAATTACTGGGAAAAAAAAAAAAAAACAGTAATTAATTAATTTCGAAATGTTTAATTTATTTTGAAAAAAAAATCACAACTTTTTTTTCATAAAATATCATCTACATTAAATATTAAATGTATTGTTAACAATGGATTAGGATTAATTAAGTAATGGCTAAATACTCTTAGAACTCCCTCTTGGTTTTTGTGTAAAAAGCAAAAGTGTCAAACTCCATGAAATGGAGAGAGTATATAGCAAATGGAAAAGAAATATAACTTGAACCGTTGATCCTTTTTTATAATCTACTGTCTAGATTAATGGACGTTTCATAATAGGACTAAAAATATAGTATGACAGACTCATATAATATTAAGAATGCATTATAATAATTAATAATGAATTATAGTTTCACGTAAAATGCATTATTTCTTACTTTTTTTACGATAGACTGACTTTTTAAAGGATCTCATATTTGTATATAATGATTTTGATCCAAAGATTTTCACTATATTGATGGCTCGTATTCATTCTAATGTCAGATTTCATATTATATGTATTAATTTGATGCACAGTCATTTACATGCATTGTTTGCACTACTTTGATGCATTGTATGCTTTAATTTGATGAATCCGTCAATCTCAATTGTAGATCTTACATAAAAAAGTATTTATGCACGCACGTATGTTTAAATGTTTTATTCTCTTATAATAAATTTGTATTTTTGTACATATGTAACTACGAAGTATAAGACTTAGATTTTCAAACTTGCTAATTACTTAGTAATATAATCAACACATAAATATTATTATGATGGAGATGTAACGGGGTGAATTGGTCTTAGCATTAATTACTAATGAGGAATGTTCAGGGCCGAATTGACTGATCATGCTTCATCTACTGGGTTGGTAAAATGTTATTCTCTATTCCACATTTCATATATATATAAGGCAATCTTCTAATTAAAGCATAATAATTAACATTGACAGCTGATCTTACAGAAGTGGTCTATTTTATTCCTAATATATATATATATATATATATAAGGAAGATGTTAAAATAAGCATGATTATGTTTATATTTAAGCATAATTTTGTATATATTTAAATATTTTTTGCATATTCACATATTCGCACACTATACTTAAATCTATATGAATTATTCTCTCCTTCCAAGTTCCAACTATTTCAAAATAAATATGATGAGTCTAGTGTTGGGCCATGTCCAACCTAAAAGCTTCAAAATTGGGTTTTCGAGATGGCATATTTTTGTGGTGACTAATTGTAACATTGTATTCCATTCAATTTATTTGGATTGGAAAACCTCCGATCCCGTCAAGCTTAATTTTGATGTAATACACTCGATTATTTGAAGCGGATATGTCTGTACATACTCATTTTCAATGAAGCAATCAATGTTCAAATATAATTATAATAAATCCTCAAAAAAAAAAAATCATTAAAAGAAACACTTGTCGAAAATAGACTCCTGAATTAGTAAGATCAGCTCTTTATTGAAGTTCCAGATAATTGTGGATATTAATATTACATTTAATATTAATCGCTAATTGGATGAAACGTTACATTTTAGAACAAACTTTTCGATTTAAACTAAATAATACAAAGATCGTTTTCAGACAGACTGTTCTCAAATGTACATTATTAATTTGTTACCACCCAGACTATTTGTTTCTAATGTGGACGAATTTAATTTTGGAGTTTATCAAATGATTATTTTCTGAAGTAGAGAATACAGTGATGAAACTAATCACTCTCAGCATAAGAGCGCAATTTGTAAATGTAATAGATTTAATTTAAAGTTTTATAATTGATAATTAGGCTTTAGAGAAAAATAAAGTTTTGGGGGCACACTTGGGTAGCCCGGGTGTACTATGTGGCCGTTTAAAAGATTGACATTTTTATTTGTATAGATTATCACTTTTCTGCATAAAGATTGACACTTTTAAAAATTGACACTTTTATTCGTTAAATAATTATGTTAAAGATTGATACTTTTATTCATGTAGATTAGCACTTTTTTGCATAAAGATTGACACTTTGACCCGACCACACTATGTGGTCGACCTCATCCAAATTTTTGCCTAAAGTTTTAGCCAAATGTTTTTTTAACTTAAAAGCTTCATTGAACTTGTATAATTTTTGTAACTAGTGTAGAACTTGTCGAAAATAGACGGAAATGATCACTTCATATTACAATTTTAAATTTTAAAGTAAAGTACACAAAAAAATTATAATCATTTATTTTGGAATGATAATAATGGAAAAAACTCATTAAAAAAAACTATTAGCATGTAATTTTATTAGAAAAAATAGGTCAATAAGAGAAAACATTTCTAATTATTAGTTTTACATGTTTTGAATGTGAAGCCATCCGTTGATTACAATAATTATAAAAAATTTAAAAAAAAAAAAAGGTTAATAATGGTAGCATTTTTCAGTAGTCATATTCATTTTAATTTTGAATGCCAAGACACCCGTATATATAATTAAAAAAATAGACTAAAGAGATATCATTTCTACGATCATTTCATTGTTGAATAATAAGTTGGTCATTGGTTCAAATAAGAGAAAACCAGGTAAATGTGGGAGCAAAAATTTGGAGGTACTAGCCGGGATAACGTGCGTTGCACGTTGATTACTTTCTAGTACAATAAGAAAATATTAAATTTATTTTTCATATTGATATTTAAAATAAAAAAATAAAAAAAAATCGATGGTTATGTTTATATTTGGATGTCTAATTGTTTCAAAAATTAAGAAGTAAAGAAACAAAGCCATTTATGCTTTTTACAATCTTATTTTTGGTGGCCTCTTGTTATGAGGATAGGATCGTTTATGACCAATGAGGAAACATGGGTACTTCTCTTAATTTAATAATAAAATTAAAAAAAATGTATAATGATAATAACAAATATTGTATCAAATTTTACTTCATAATTTTTATTTTTTTCTAAAGGGAATTTTATTTTACAATTGATCATGACAGTTTAACATAAAAGCGTAAGGCTCTGAGCGTACACTAACTGTTTGAGGAAATGAAATAGAAGCAAAATTATAAAGGAAGATATTTATGAATAAATGACATAAAAGTTCAATAATAACAAAGAATAAATAATCTTTTGCATGTTCTAAACGTATGCTAAAATTAAAAGACAATATGTTAACTATGCAGATTTCATTTCACAATACTTTTTTTGTTTGATCTTCTTCTCTGCAGAATGTTTCATCTTTGTTTTACTTGCAGAGATAAACTTGGTTAACGGCCGATCATCATCATCAACATCACTTGAAATTTGAATGTAGTCCTTGTTGTTCTTTCTTGTGATTTTTTTTCTTCTTATCTTGCACTTCAGCTTCAGCAGACTGGAATTCTATGGTTGTCTTTTTTTTCTTGTATGTCTTGGCTTTCAATCATTTTTTTATCTTCATCCTTTGAGTCTTGAATTGAAGCAGCATCCGGCAACTTTACCGTTGGTTTTTTCTTTCTTGCTCGAGTAGGCTTTACAATTGGCTTTTCCTCTTGTTATTTCAAATTTTGATTTCAATCTTCAATCGATTTAGTCACAGATTCATTTCTTGCATCTTATCTGTCTTTTGAAATCCGATGAGTGTAATATTTACATTCTCTCGATCATGTCACGAATCTTCTTGGAGTTATGAAATGTATCACGGTCGAAGCATGGGGTGCTCAAACCTCTATTGTAAGTAGATATATTTTTCCCTTGAGAAAAAAATAATGCAATATGTGTAAACTTCAAGATTATGAATAATCGTCAGTTCTCTATAATTTCATTGCAAAGTTGTATATATAGATGGAGTGGAATTATTTGATGTTAACAGATAGATAATATTCCATTTTTTTATTAGGATAATATTTTTGATCTATAAAAATATATACCAACATCACAATTGAATAAACATATTATATTAAATTTTATGTCTGACGTAAATGATATTTTTAGTATACAAATAACATTTGTAATGCCGTAAAAGAAAAAATTAAATCTTAATAAAAAAACTAAACCCTAAATGAAAAAAATTATTGACGTGACATTACTACATCAATAGTTGATACATTAATGGGTAGTGGAGCATTTGTGTAAAAACTACTCTCCATCCAGGCGTCCACGATCTTTAGTCACGTTTTTTTTACACGCATTTTCACGCGTCTTAATGTTGGGTTTTAAAATAATTTTTTGAAAAAACAATTCTTCAATCTAATTAATAAAATTACACCCATTTTCCTTATTTCAAAATATATTGATAAATGATTTCTTTCAGAAATACCAAAACTAAAAAAATGGATTTTGAACTATTACATCAAAAGGGGTTAGTCTATTGGCAACAATTCAACCCCTAATTTATACCTATAATCAAATCAAAATTAAAATAGAGAAAAAAAAAAAAAAAAAAAAAAAAGGCCTTATGTGTTTAGTTTGTGGCTCATAGTATATTTGGGTTTATATTCTTATTTTGGGTTTCACATTTCGGACATAAATATATCAATGTTAACATAGAGTATTGATATGCTGGGCTACAACTTATGAGCGTGACTTGGGCGACATCACCTATTACATTTCCTTTTCCTTTTTCATCCATTTGTGTCATTCTTTTTTCCTTTTCAAGAATTTTTTTTTTTTGATCGGGCAAAGTTAGTAGTTAGCGGTTAGTAGTTAGTACATCTCCTAAACTCCCAGAATTATTTCTCCTACAATTCGTTCCCTCCAGGGATTGAACCCGGGACCTCCTGCTTTGCAGGCAAGTCCCGTGACCATTGGGCTAAACCCAATGGTTCTTTTCAAGAAATTAATATTAATACTATTTTGTACTGTGCCTCAAACTCATATGCAAATGTTTCTTGTTTTATATTTTAATAATTTAATTTATGAAAAATAATATCTATTTGAAGATTATAAAACCCTAACTAAAAATAATAAACCCTAATTGGGAATTATTAAACCCTAATTGAGAAATAATTAACCCTAATTGATAATTATTAAACCCTAATTGAAAAATAATAAATTCTAATAAAAAATATTAAATCCTAATTAAAAATAATAATGTCTAATTGAAGATATTAAGTCTAATTGGAAATAACAAATATAAAATAATATATTTATATATATTAATCGAAGGAGCCGTGTATCACTAAATATCCATATATATTACGAAGTACAGTATATGAATGGACAGGAATAGATGGGAAAAATTGGTAAATTTATTACGTGGCATCAATTGCTCACGGTTGTTGCTAATTAAAGGCGCTCAGCATAACAAATTCGTGTTAACATATTAATATAAAAATATGTATTAATGTTATATTAAGATAGTTTTAGTGTTCATATATTTTATTAAAATTTATTTTTGAAATTTAAAAGAACTTTAATTACTAAATTAGAATTATGATTAAAGTAGAATTGTTGAATAAGATTATGTAAAAGTCCACTTTATATTTTATAAATACTTGCAACTATATATCTAATTATAAACCGTGTATAATAATATGATAAATTATTGACCTCAAATTTAATTATATAATAGGGACAAAATAGGCAAATCAAATTTTGTATTAATGTTATATTAAGATAGTTTTAGTGTTCATATATTTTATTATAATTTGTTTTTGAAATTTAAAAGAACTTTAATTACTAAATTAGAATTATGATTAAAGTAGAATTGTTGAATAAGATTATGTAAAAGTCCACTTTATATTTTATAAATACTTGCAACTATATATCTAATTATAAACCGTGTATAATAATATGATAAATTATTGACCTCAAATTTAATTATATAATAGGGACAAAATAGGCAAATCAAATTTTATAAAACAAGGCACTTTTATAATAGGGTATAGATAATTGTATATGTTTCGAATGAAGGTTGTCCTCTGCTTGAATCGTTTTATTTATACAAAATCTAATTGGGCATTAATTAATTAATTATATGTAGATTAAATTTTTGATTATTAAGGCAAAATTATGAGAATTTAGAAAGGAAAAAAAAAATAGAGATTATTACATGTAAGATTGTCATTCATAATCATATTATACATATAGATTGAGGTTACGAGGCAAACAACACCCGCAATTTTACGATCTTTCTAGACTTTTATAAAAGCATTTAAGATTTTCTAGTCGAACAGAAATTTTCCCATCGGAAAGCCCATCCAAACTAGAGTCCATTAAGGGGGTGTTTGGCTGAGATTACATATTTTTTAAACCGTTTATAAGAAGTTTACGAATTTATAATCCTTAAAAAAGTGTAGTAACATAAGTTTTTCAACAGCTCATAATTACATTAAAATAAGTCAAACACCCTCCAAGATAGTAGACTTAAGGTTCTAGACTTCTAGTGATAGCTGAATTCTGTGAACATATATTCTGTGAGCTTGTGATCATCTTTCATGTTTAGTCATCGTTGGCATTATTCTTTTCATTCTTTATGTTGTGATTTATATATATTCTGACTTTTAAAAATCATTTTTGAAAATCATTAATTAACAAATGACAAAAAAGAAAAAAAAAATGATTTGTTCTTCCATATAGTTAACGAATAAATGGAGTTCGAGTGTCACTTGTTAATTTAAAGATTTTCATAATGACAAGTGTTACGATACGAAACCTATATAAAATAAAATATAAAAAGTAATAGAATAATAATAATAATGATCAGGTGGAATGAACTTGGTGATGGATGGCATATCAATTTTTCGTATAGAGAAATTTATGAGAGTGTTTATGGATCCAATACATCTCTTATTATATCGTCTCACGAATCAAAATGAGAACAAAAGATTCGAGTGTTTTTTAATACAATAATAATTTTGAAAAAATAGTCTATTGGATTATTTGTAAAAAGAATTACTAACTTTTATACTTTTGCAAATCAAATACCACTTTTAAATTTTGACAAATTCCTTTTTGAAGAATTAAATTACGGCCTTCAATTTTTTTCAGCAAGTTAACTTCTGTCGTTTATAATTTTAACGTCCACATCATAACCGGAAAGTCCATGTAAGTGTCCAGGTTTATATTGTGTCCATCGGGATTGTTTTAGGGAAGATTTTAATAATCAAAAGCATGATTTAATTCGCCAAAATTGAAAGTTTGCGTAATTTATTTTGCCAAAATTTGAAAGCGATGTATAATCTGCAAAAGTGCGAAAATTGTTCGTTTTCTATTTTTATAATTAATTTTAGTATATATGTGAGGCATTACCTTTGGAAAGTATTACTTCTATGAGAATATCAAGTGTGGCAGAAGAACGGCGTGGTTCTTCTACATTATTAATGTGAAACAGCTTGGCAGCCTATGTGGAAGAGTATGTCTGTATAGCATTCAATTAAATGTTAGTCAAGAGAGAAGTCCACTTACAGTGTCGAAAGAGATCCGATTTAATAATAATAGTGAGTATAAATTTACATGTTTGATGACGTCATAGAGCATTTAACTAAAAACAGATCTCAAGTTTCTGATGGAGAGAAAGACCTATGATCAACTTTTCTGAAAGATTCCAAAAGAAAAACTGAATAAACTAGTTCAATTTCTTTATCAATATGGTGCATTGAATATGTGACTCACAATCTACTCACTTTCAATAGCAAAGTTGTAAAAATGATCATTTTGGTAAAAAGCATAGTGTTCTGGAGATTAATTGTTTGTTATTCGAAATGGAAAAAATTGAAAAAAAAAAAAAAAAAAAAAAAAAAAAGTTCCTACATATTATACTTCTTTGACCGAAAATTACATTTTCGTAAATCAAATCCAATCACATTCAAAAAATCAAATTAAATCATGTCCGAACGTGGCAAGTATTTTAACGAATGTGATTAAATTGTTCTGTTTTCAGCATGAGTTGTTTGATTATTGTTATATCATAAATTTCATTGCAGGTCTTTCAAATCATATGTGAAAGCTAGAAGCCCAATTTCATAACACAAAAGAAGGTGATCCAAATAGAAGTCCCAGTGAGTGTAGGAAGCCAGATATGGAATAACTAAAAGGCGAGTCAACATACCGCGGACGATACAGCCTACAAATATCTAGATGAGTCGAGGTAGACAGATAGCATATTCAACTTCTGAGAGAGCTCAGTACTTGGGGGGTGGATGTTGGGTCGGAAGCAGACCAAAGCGCTTCTTCAATAGAATTCTCTGCCTTGAGTATTTATCATCTGGGGAGAATCGAGCTGCAAGGAAGAAAAGTGAGTGTGAGTATACATTTACATTACATTACATTACTGGGCATTACATGTTTGAAATATATTAGTAACACAAGTCGCAAGAATCAGAACTTAAGCATAAGAAGAGACTATACTGCTACTGTACCGAAATGAAACACCCAGTTACAGAAGGGTAAAAATTCTATTAAGTTTGGTGTATTGCAATTCAAGTGAGGAGTTGAATAGATTTTTTTTTGCGTAAATCACTGAGTCAGCAAATAGTTAGTATTTTTGTACAACTTTTCACAATGTAAATAAAATTTTTCCCCAATTTCAGATTCTCTATCTCCACTCTCTCTCTGCAATTCATTTCTTTGCATTCTCCCATGGTCGATTCTCCATTTTCAACAGATTCTTTTTATTCTACAATCTTCATTTTCAAAATACATAATTTCCCAGATTTTAGTTAATCCTTTCCAAAACTCACACGTTGCAAAGCACACAGAAATGACCAAAACCACAAGCTCCACCGCATAAGGTTATGTCAACAACAGCAAGTAATCTATGAGATTCTTGAATAGCAATACATAAAAAGATAGAGGAGCAAGACTTAAGAAAAGGATACATTAGAAACTAAGGGGGGTTTCAGCAATTTTGTGAAAAAATATGTAAGATGCAGCCTACTACTACTAGTACTAGGAGAAAACAACAATTACTGATACTAAAAAGGAAACAAGAGAACGCCTATCACTTATAAATTTTTGTCAAGAACACTATATATGCATACTAATACTACTTCAAAAACTATAGTAAAAGAAAATGATATCAACACTTGAAATCCTTTCAACGACACACAATAAAGAACACTCAGATATCAGTCGGAAGGAAAACAAAAGCACTCTCTAGAACAGGGCTGAGCATAACCGAACTGCATCCAAACAACCGAACCGAACCAAACGGTTTCGGACGATTTTGGTCGGTCAAAAAATAGGAACGGTCGGTTTTGGTTGATAAGTACGAACTAAAATTTAATTTTGCCGGTTATGGATTTTGCTATATGGATTCGGGGCCGACCAAAAAACCGAACTATAGCTAATACAATTTTAATTTTTAATTTTATATTTAAGAATTATGAGTTTATAACTAAAATAGATATAGGATTTACTTTATAATTACCTTTAGTTTCTATTCCACACGAGTCTTATGGTAGAATATTAGAACTTTTTAATTTTTATGATGTTTAATGGTGAATTATATATGGATTGTAATTCCTTAGTTGTCTCTATGGCCATTTTATAAATTATAGAGTAAAAATATGCTATGATTAGATATTAGCCAGTAGCGTGACTACATTTTGAATGAATCCATAGAAAATATGAAATAATTAGAGAAGAAAACAAGAGAAAAGACATTTTGCATCAATAATTCGGTTTGGCCGAAACCGAACTGAAACCGAACGCCAATTTTTGGCTGGTTTTTGGCCGGTTGAGTACAAGTACTTTGGCTGGTTTGGTTACAATTTCTAATTTTTTTCGGTCATCGGTTAAATCGGTTTTGGCCGGTTTTCAGCCGTACCGGCCGTATGCTCAGCCCTACTCTATAAGTAGAACTAAATATTCGGAATTATTACCTGGATGAGCCGATTCTGTTGCCCTACCTAAAGGTGACTCCTTCTGCACAGCCAAAAGAATCAATTGAGTTCAGTTTATCAAGAATTCAACATGTGAAAATAGAATGAAATTCAACAAAAATTCGTAAGATACATAGATTTAAAACTTATTTGTAAGTAACGGTATATATATTTATACATATAATTTAAACAAAGAAGTCGCACAAATACAATGCAGAGAAAATTAAAACAGAAAATGAAGGGGAATATAAAAGGACCTTCGTGGTGTAAACTTTGTCACCATTTTCGTTGATGTAAAATTGGAGATACATCTTCAGCAACACTCAGTCTGCGCTTAAAAATACCCTAACATGAAAAAGATAAATCATAAATAGGCGATTCCTGACAAGAAAGCAAATAGAAAGATAATCCAACACAAAATTTTGCGTACTTCCTAAACCACAGAATTTAAAATATATAAAATAACAATCAAGTCATATGATAGTTGCCGATAATTTGATTGACAACACAATTACCTCGCCAAAAATTGGTGAGTTTCTCTTTTAAGTTTTAACCCTAGAGAAAGGGGTTTTGGCAATTAGGGTTTGACAATATTTATATAAACGCCTTGCCTTGGTTTGGGTACAAATACAATCGCTTAAATTATGAGGGCAAACATGTCATTGACCCAACTCATTATCATTCTTGTTTATTACTCGTCTCGTCTATAATGGTCCAATTTTCATTTTGAGATTAATAATGTTCTAATTTAAAAAATAAAAAATAAAATTTATATTAATATATTAAAGACTACATCTTATCCACTAATTAAATTCTCTTATTTTACCCACATATATGTAGTTTACTAGTTGAGATTCATCGGTACATAACAAAACTGTAGTTTATACGGAGTAGCGGTGAAATCTGGGCGGAGATTATCCGCCCGATCCGGAGCTGTATCCGGGCGAATTCGGATTCGAATTCGAATTCAGATCCAGGATTGGATTCGGATTTCTTAATATCCACCCGTATTTGAGATTTCTCATATTTTATCGGGTATTATCCGAATAACAAATCCGGATATCCGAATTTTTTAAATATATTTTATTTTATATGAGGATATGAGAGTTGAGACCTGCATTTGATGTTCAATAACTATGTTATTTTATTTGTTATTACGTCATGTCAAATTTTATACTCCCTCGGTCGTAGTATCCCGTAAAAGAAAGAATTCTTCAAAAATCCATTTTAAAACCCATCATCGAGAAGCGTGAAAAGCGTGCCAGAAAAGCAAAAAAGAAAGGTGTCAATATATATGAAATGGAGGGAGTATGATACACATATGGTTCTTAAACTTTGCAAACTACTTTATGCCGGTTTTGAATTCTCGAATTATATTTCAAGATGCATATTTCATTACTGCTGGATATTTTGTGCTTCAATCACATCAATATGATTTTTTTTATAAAACATAATATCCGATGATGTTTATTCGAATCTGGCCTGAATTCGTCCAATATCCGTCCTGTGTCCGTATCCCGAATATTCTGAATTCGTATCCGAATCCGGCTTTCTTAGGGGTGGACTAAAATACTGAAATATCGGTATACCGACCGAACCATACCGAAAAATACCGTATTTTACCGAATTTATGGTATACCTGTATTTTCGGTATGGTATGATACCGTACTGAAAGGTTTTGGTATGGTAACGGTATATGAATTTCAAATACCGCGGTATACCGTACCGAACCGAAAGTTTGGTATACCGAAATTTTTAATAAATACCGATATTTGGTACATACCGAAATCGCGGTATATGCTGAAGATTTGGTATATGCCGAAAATTCTAAACAATTATATATAAATTGATATATTTATATAACTATATATGTATATATATTAAATAATTAATGAATTATTCAGTAATATTAATATATTAACTATATATTAGTATTAAGTATTTTTTATGTTTTGTGGAATTTAAATATTTGATGTTTATATTTTCGGTATATCGTACGTTTACGGTATACCGAAAATAAGATGATATACCGAAAATAAGGTACGATAACGGTATGCCGTTTGAACCATACCGAAATTTCGTTATACCGAACTTCGGTATACCGAAAAGTTTGGTATGGTATCAATATCAAAATTATGCATACCGAAACTTTCGGTATGGTATCGGTATGATCAAACAATCCCGGTATGGTATATCGAACCACCCCTAGGCTTTCTCGTATCCGACTCTAAATCTGAGAAAAAATTATGGGTTAGGATACGGGATAAGCACTATCCACCCGTATCCGATCTATTTTCACCCCTAATACGAAGTATTAATTTTAATCAATTAATAATTTTAAAATGATTTCCCAGTACATAAACGAAAATTTTTGTTTCTTAAATTGAATAATTAAGAAGGCTTTAGACAATAATTTCATGGAGAATTTATAAAGGATTATTTTGTTTTTCAGGTCTTGTAGATATTACGTCACACTAACTAATAAGTACTGGTACTAGATAATAGACAATTTCTCAGATCGAAACGCGTGCAAAATTCGTGGATATGTTGGAACAAATTTATTAACATCAAGTCAAGAACAATATTTTGCAAACTCAATCTGGTAATAACAAAATATTAATACCAAATTCTATTTCTAAAACAATATGATTCCAAAATTTCATTGCTCACACAACATGATTCATCAAATCTAGACTGTGAACTCCAAAACAAAAACTATCTTCGACTTCGAATGAACGAATATAAGTTCACCAGCAACAATTCCGATGCACCATCGCAGAGAATCAAGACTCCCAAACCGATCTCAAAAAAATTCATTTTCACCACATGATAGAAAATGTTATCCCGTGTGGGCTTTCCTGCTCTGCTCATCAAACGCCCTAAAGTCGAGATAGATGCAAAGTGACAAACACAAGCTAGATTGATTTTCTTTTCTTTCTTTTTCTGGCATTGAATTATGGAGAAGAACAGCCTCAAGAACGTCATTGATCTTGATAATCTGGCTTCAGAACCCAACGCGACCCATTAGGGTTCTTCTCCAACGAAGCTATCTCCTTGAGAAGACTCTTGAACAAAGGCAAATCTTTTGAAGGTATCCTATCTTTGAAGTGATCCACTATACTAGCTGAAGTTGTACTCCCACCTTTTCTCTGAATGAAAGAACACATTTGACGAATCAGAAGTTCCGGAAGTACCCCACCGTTGCTCGCTGATCTAGAATGTTCTCTTCCAGTGGAAAGTGTAGCTGTGGCTAACTGATGATCAAGCCCATCACTCACAGCTTGTCGTTGGTTTCTTCTCATCCTAGCTAACAATTCTCCTGAAGATAAGGCTTCACCTGAAGATGCCCCAGCAACTAATCCATTTAATTTGCTGCTGCCGCTATTTGAGACTTCTTCTGGTTGCCTTGAACTCACCAAGTGGGAATTAACCGTAGACCCGAATTTCCTCCTCACTGAATATGGTGCCCCAGCAGCTCCTGATTTGCCAGTCCACGTTGGAACAGTTATACTTTCTCGGCTCCGAAGCATTCGTGACTGGCGTAAGGCTTCTGAAGCTCTTTGGGCAACCTTTGAGGCCTGCTCCTCGAGCTTCATCTTCTCTTCATCATTAGCATTCATAATTGCATCATGGTTCACAGCGCTCTAGAAAATCCAACCAATTATTTAGGTGGCAAAATGAGAAAAGACACAATGAATAAAATGATTGACAATAAGTATCATGCAAGATGACGTTAAAATATCTAAATATTCGGGAAAAAAAAAAAACAGTAATGATATGAAATTATATATGATTGCAGGCAGGGATGGAAGTAGAAGGCAAACCTATAACAGAGCCATTCATTTATTGTCAGGAAACAGCATGAATATCTTATTCTTAGTGAGATACTTTTACAGGGACTCAGCTGCAGATAGCTTTATAGATAACAGAAAAAAATCAAATGAAAATGCTTTTGTCTGCTAAAAATTAGCCACATAAATCCCCTTAGAATAAAATTGAACTATTTATGTCTACCTTTTTCCTTCGGATAATGTTTCCCATAAATTGCTCTCACTATAATCCATCACTATATACATTTTTTTTTCCACCAGAAAAAACAAGTAATTTTACAGCAAAACATGCATCGATCTGACATTTAAGGCCAACTAGTCATACAAGGCATTAGATAAATGACAAGTAACTAGGAACTCACATGAATCCCGTGGGTATCAAATAGACTCTGCAAAAAGCTCGTCTCTTCATCTGCTTTTGAATCACTGAGATTGGCTTTTTCTTCACCAATACATTCACCTACCTCCTTGTGTTCTAAATCAGTTGTTAAATCATCAGTTCGGGTTGTGCTAGGTTTCTGGGGTTTCAACTCATCCTGATTATCATTGCTAGTAGCTCCAACAACATTTACATTCTGAGATAACTGGCTAAAAATGCTAGATGTTTCAGTAGAACCACCATCACCATCGTCATTCAATATGAAAAGATCCTTCATGTCACGGGCTTTAAAGAATCTTCTCTGCTGAGGATTCTTTAATATCTTATTGGTAAGAAAATGCTTATAGATCTGTCTCTGATAAACCTTCTCTTCAATGGTTCCACGAGTAATCAATCTATAAACTGTTACATCCTTTTTTTGACCAATACGCCAAGCACGTTCTCTAGCCTGACTCGGACCATCAAGAAAATGTAAGTTTATAGCAAGTGCTTCAATTGGACAAGGAGATCTAAAATCACTTCTCAAAACTCACATCAAAACAAAAGTAGAAGCTCAACCTCTAAAATCCATGAAAAAACTTTAGAGAAGCATTCCAAATTAATTTACAGGAATAAACATTCAAGACTAGAAGTATCAACTTCGTAATCTATTTCAAGAAAATTTAAGTAAACTAAAATAAGATCAGAAATACATACCTGCATATCTGTTGAAGGATTCCAGTCAGGATCAAATATTATCACTCTGTTAGCACCAGTTAAATTTGTTCCCAGACCGCCAACCTTGGTTGTTAAAATGAATATGAATACATCATTCGAATTGTTAAACTCATCCATCAGAGCCATTCTTTGTTTCACAGGAGTCATACCATCCATTCTCCTATAACTATAGCCACCAGCAACTAGAAAATTCTCCAAAATGTCAAGCATCTGAGTTGTTTGCGCAAAAAGAAGAACACGGTGTCCTTGCTCTTTCCATACATTAAGTACTTCAGCAACAACTCTCATTTTTCCACTGCGTTCGGGATTCCCATAATCTGCATTTCCAGAAGAATGTTCCCTCTCAAGAAGGTCAGGATGATTGCAAATCTTGCGCATAACATCAATTCCATATAAAGAGTTTCTGTTTCCATCAAAAATTTGTTCAACTTCTGAGCTAGCAAGAAAAGCACGATACACAGCCCGCTGCACATGCGTAAGACTGCAGAAGAGGACATGTTCAGTCTTCTTTGTAAGCTGAGCATCCACATCCGCCTTCATTCGGCGAAGGAGATAAGGCATGATCAAGTCACGTAGGACAACAGCACATCTGCAGAAAACTAGATTTAGCCAGAGAAAAAGGAGAAGTAGAGAGCCAAAGTCAACACCAAGGTGGATATATGACAGTTGTGACAACCTAATTTAAAAGCAATAAGACTCTGAAGCAATAACAAACTCCTTTCTTTGCTTTTAAGTATTTATATTCCTTCTAAATGGATAGCTCTTGTCTAATTATAGAAACATAACACCAGCAATACTGATTGACCAATCAAAACAGTGACATGCATGCTCAAGAAATGAATTATGACACATCATTTCGAAATATGCTAGTACGTTAAAAGCACCTGTAGGCAGTGGATACTTGCAATGGGGTTGCATTGGCATAACCACCAACAGATATGGGAACAGCAAACTCCGCCTCAAATACTGGCAAGACACCCAACTTCCCAGGGAATACAAAATCAAATAAAGACCACAACTCAGATAGCTTGTTCTGAATAGGGGCACCCGTCATTATTATGCGATGAACAGTCTGCAATTGTTTGCAAACAAGAGTGACATCAGCATTTGGATTCCGAATTCGATGTCCTTCATCTAGAACTGCATATCCCCATTCAATATCAAGCAATTTATCCCCTTGCAGACGAAGTTGCTCATATGTGGTTATGAGTAGTCCAGATTCTGATCTCAAGACACAGTTTATCAAAGAATCCCATTTTTTAGTACTTTTTGACGATGATTTTTCCTCGTAATCACTGTCACTCAAATCATCAGTATCACAATCACTGTCACTTGATCTTGGTTGCTTTTTTTTTCTACTGGGTGTATCCTGTGCAGAATCATGCAATAACTCCACAAGGAAGTCTGGGTACCATTTCATAGCTTCTCGCTTCCACTGCCTAAGTAGTGTGACTGGACAAATAATAATGCTGGGTTTGTACAATCCACTGAAATGCAATGATCCAAGAAACGCCAGGATCTGTATTGTTTTACCAAGGCCCATCTCATCTCCAATTATTCCACCAGCTCTTTGACAATGAAGTTCCCATAACCATTGGACACCAACCTTCTGATAGTCAAAAAGCTTGCTAAAAATCGTCTCTGGAATTTTTAATCCCCCATCAAGAGTCACAAAAGGAGATTCTTCACCCTCCCCATCTTCTACATCATCATGGCTATCACCTTCATTACTGGAAGTCTTCAAATCTTCATAAATAAGCAAGTTAGTTCTCAGAAAATTAGTTAAACAAGGGAAGTCGCAAGAATGTAAGTAATATAAACAATAAACTAGAAACACAGAGTAAACCTCTTATAAATTGAAAGAACCTTAATGTGAAAGACAAGCAGTACTACATAATGGCATATTGTGTTTTTCTAACTAATTTGCACAAAGAACACAAACAATCCTCACAGCCTACGCATACCACATTCTTCCTCATGTTTATCCTCGCGGGAGACCAACTTTTTCCACTTCTTCCCAGGTTGAGGCCTTCTTTTCTTCCTAGTGTTTTCTTTGGCCATCTTTGATTCTGTTTTGAGGGATTGAGAGATCTTCAAAGGTTTCTGAAGCCTTTGAAATGGGAAGCTGGGTGGGTCAAGTTTCGGTACTGCTTCAGAATCAAGCATCTTGGTTGTTGGACGTGCTTTTGAAGCCTTTGACATTGACTCAAGAGCCCTGGCTATGCTTGAGGAAGCAAGATCATGACTTTCTATTGGACCCTCAGATTCCACATGCCCACTGGATGACCCAGGTTCTTGAATACGACGTTCATATCCTTTAAGCTTGTGAAAGGGAGTCAAAATTCCTTTTCGAATTAGCTCATCCCTTTCCTAGAACATGAGCATTGAGTAAGCTGACTTTGAGGTTTATAAGTAGATACACATCAGAAGGCACGCTAGACAAGTCAAGAAGAACATTAAGAAAATTACTCACAGTTTCCACAAACCCTACTGATGCTGCATTTAAAATGGCTTCAAAGTCATCACCATCGTCAACTGAAACTTTTTTAAGCCGTTTGTTCTTACTACGAATTTTATTATCAACCTCTTGTAATCCTCGCTTGGATTTGGGCACTTCTTTTACGAGGTTTCTCATCAACTGGCCTTCATCTTGGTTATTCCTAGAAGAATCTGAAATTTCTTTTTCAAGCTGATCCCTCGTTTTTATCAGGCTTTCTAAGCGATCCGCAGCAAGAGCATGCTGAAGGGTAACACTTGAAGATGACTGAAGAACAATTGTATCCCCTTCTGCATTATCCTGCTCTGTCTTGTCATCATCATCCTGAGATTGATCCTTGTCCCTTTTGAAGTTCTCTAACTGTTCCACAGTAGATCTAACAGCATCTAATTCAAGGTTTACTGCTCTCAACTTGTTAACCAAGGTCCCATGACCATGAGTAGAGGTGCCATTGCTCTTTACTACATCAAATTCCTCTTCTTTGCCTTCAGCAACTTTATCAGAATCCCCTGCATCTGCTCTTGCCGCCTATACAGATGAAGCTTCCATCAATTCAGAGTCGAGATACTTTGTATGCATGTGCTGTGTGTGTGTGTGTGTGTGAGAGAGAGAGAGAGAGTGTGTGTATTTTAGATAAACAAACAAATAAAGTTTCCAACTTCAGGCAATAATCTGGGGCACAGCAAATATATAATGTCTGATGATTTTAAGATATTTTGAAGTAGCATAATGATGATGACGCACTCATTGTCATGCAAGGTTCTTGGCATACTGATAATAGAGAACTCTGCATAAGTTGATAGGTATTATCTCCAACAGTCATAGTAGGAATCACGACTAGGTTGTCCATTATATTTGAATTCTTGAGATTTCATTGAGCAATATGGATATGAGAGTAGAAGGTAGAGCAGAAGAAATCTAGAAAAGGGACCAGTCTAATTAAATTTGGGTAATTCTACAGCACCCCTGTTCTATCTCTTGAGAGAAAGCCATCATAAAGCAATTAACAATGTAATAAAATAAATTTCTACCATATGTTTGGGCGCGGCGCTTGTGGCAGTATTTGCTTACACATACTCCCTCCGTCCCAGCGAAAGTGAGGCGTTTCTTGAATATACGTGAGGTATAAGAAATGAAACGCCTCACTTTCGCATATTACTGAAAAAATTAAGTAAATCCAGACATGGAAAAAGCATATAATACAGAAATACAACCTTCTCTATAATATCACGCTCAATATCTTCTGGATTGGCCGATGTGACGCCTAAAGCGTTCAGTAACACCCTGTCCTCTTCTTCCATTTTGAACTGAGTCACCAACTCGACTAACACAACGGTTACCTGCCATCATAGGATTTATTAACAATTCAAAAACATGAAAACTGATACTTTAGTAGTACTTCACTTGATTCTTACAAGTTAGCCATTATGCAAATTAGGATAAATTCAAATCAACAATCTCTCAAGCAATTCACTCAACACACAATTCCCTCAATCAAACTACAATGCATGAAACGGTAACGCATATGACAATTGAAGCTCGAAGGCCCACGAATTAGAACCCTACTAACTCCAATTTCTAAATAATCTCAAACGAATTGATTTAGCTAATCGACGAAAATACAAAAATCAAAAGATGGAACAGTTGCCAAACACTATCAATCTGCAAGGCAGAAAATTTTCCACATCTCTTTCACCTTCAAATCCCTCCAAGAAATTGACGAAAGTGCGAACAAAAATTCATCTTTCGGGAGAAAATCATTGAATCTTCGGCAAATAGTTGAGGCAGTTGAGGTTTTTGGTTTAGTTGGGAGTCGATCCGCGCAGTCATGGAAAATACATGCGTGTGCGGTGCGTGTATATTACTCTCTTCTTTTTCTTTTATTCCTCGAATTTTTCCATCGCAATTTTGTTTACCTGCGCCGGAAGCATTGCTCGTCAGATATGGGGTCCACGTGGGGCCACGCTGCCCCACAGTCGCTCTTTCCTCATTTATTTATTTTCACTTATGGTTTACTTTTATGACTTTCGACAATATTCATCCACAACTTCTACAATCCAACTTAAAAATAAGAGGAAATGCATGTTTTTGCCCACTTAGAGCATAAGAAATTAAATTATGTCCACCACATAATAAAATACAAAATTTGCCCACTTTTTGAATGTGTGGACAAATATGCCCTTACATACCTCTCACCTCCCTTTTCCCTCACCTCTTCTCTCCATTTCCCCCATTTTAATTCATTATATCTCTCTCTCTCTCTAAAATGGCAGGAACTCAAGCTTTTCCTCAAGCTTCTCCTCTTCTTCTCTCACACATGGGGAAAATGATTTCGACGGTGGAGATGGCGACGAGCTAGGGTTTCGTGGGGCTAGGGTTTGGAGGGAGGGTTTTCGACGCCGACGTGGATGAAAAGGGCAGCGAGGCCAGCGTGGTGGTGGAGATGAGGAGGGCGGTGGCCGGAGTAGTCCGGTGCAGTCATCTCTCTCTCTCTTTTTTTTAGATGTTTTTTTTAAAAAAAAAATTCAGATATGTGTTTTTTTACCCAGATTTAGGGTGCAATCGACACTGGGCTTTGTTCTCCTCGAAAAGACGAAGAGATGAAGGGGTAGCTCGCTCATTTTGGTGGAGAAATGAGGGAGAGACACGCCGGAGAAGATGAACCAGTCGTGGCCGGAGAAGATGAACCAGTCGGCGTTGGTAAGAATCTGAAACGTTTGGTAAGAAAATTGTTTTATTCTTACGGTCGATAGAAAATTATTTTATTCTTACATTTAAGTTTGAGATAAGAATTTGTTAGATGATGTTGTTGGAATTTAAGTTTGTTGTTGTAAGAATTTTATTTTTTTCTTCTTATTTGTTCATGTTTTTCATGTGTATGGAGGCTGCGATTTGCAACTCGAATTCTTCTACTGGGCTTAATAAATTTGATTTGTGTGTGTTTGCTCCCTTTTTATGATTTATGTGTCTTTTCTTTTCTTTCTTTTTATGCATGTATGCATGTGTGTTTGCTCCCTTTTTATGATTTGTGTGTGTTTGCATGTATTAGGAATTCTGAATTTCACTTCAAAAATAAAAATCAAAAAAGTTGATTAGAATTATATGTTTTGGTTAGAATTTTGCACATGTTGGTCAGAAAAAGTAACATTTCTGATAACCTGAAGGACGTTGGTTAGAATTAGTTATTTGTTTGCTTTGTCGTTGGTTAGAATTCTGAAATTGATAAATTGGATTGTATCTTGGTTAGAATACTGTGTTTTGGTTAGTATTTTGCACATTATAGTTAGAAAATCTACATTTCTAACTTTCAGAAATGTAATTTTGTTTACTATAATGAAATGGACTTTCTTGGATGTTGATTAAACTTTTGTGTTTTGGTTAGAATTATGCATACGTTGGATAGAAAATCTACATTTCTGACAACCTGGAATATGATTTCCTATAATCAATAATCATTTATGGCAATCTGTATTTTGATTAAACTTTTGTGGTTTGGTTAGAAATACCGACAAAGTTGGTAAGAAATTTAAATTTCTAACCAATTAACTTGGTAACAAATTTAAATTTCTTACCACTTGGTAAGAAATTTCATCAAATTTGATAAGAAATTAATCAATTTATTGCTTCTAGCTTGGTTTGAAATTTTTTACCAAATTAATCAATTTCTTGCTTCTAGCTTCTTATGAAATTTCTTATCTTTTTTCAAGTTATGTAAGAATTGCATTATTTTTATTGTAGGAAGTGTTCGGATGACGACAACTATGAGACGAGAAGATATCAATTTCTTATCAAAGCTGCAGTTTTTTTTTTTTTTTTTTTGCGATTTCTTGGTAAGAAAACTAACAAATTCTTATCAACATGTGTAATTTATTATTTTTTTTGAACTAATAATAGTACTTTAAATGATTAAGTGATAAGAAATAAGATGTATTTCTAACAAAAATGTGCAAAATTCTAACCAACACACAAAATTCTTACTAAGTTTACTTAGTAGAACGAAATCAAACAAATGTGTAGTTGCTTAAAGTTAAAAATAAAAAAAATAAAAATAAATAAATAAATAAATCTGAAATGTAAAAGAGAGCAAAAATTGAAAAAAAAATACAAAAAAAAACGAGAAAAGAAAAAATAAGAAATTTTGAAATAAAAGAAAAAAAATGGAGAGTGAACGTGTGTGTCTTAGACAGCCAAAAAAATTGGAAAGTGAATGTGTGTGTATGTGTGTGTCAGGTGTGTGTGTGTGTGAGAGAGAGAAGAAAGAAAAGAGAGAGAAAGAAGTGAAAAGTGCACGTGTGTGTGTAAGGTGAGCATCAAGAGAGAGGAGAGAGAGTGAGAAAAAGTAAGGTTAATTTTGGAAGAAATTGGATTTGTTGGGCAAAATTTATGTAAAATTATATGGTGGACAAATTTTAATTTTTTATCTTCTTAAAGGGTATATTTGTTGTTCACTCTAAAAATAAAATATTAATTTATCTCTTTTTTACCTTTATAATTTACAACCAAACTCAAATTCACAACCTATATACTTTATCAATGACCCGACGTAATATAAAATATAATTTATTTTACATATTTTTAAATATTATGAATTTTATATAATTAATTTTTATTATATTTAAAATTATATATATATATATATATATATATATATTGTCACGCCTCGAAATCCTCACCATTAGATTAGCTAGGACTGCGAGATGGGACCAAACTAAAAGAAACCAAAACAACATGTACAGTACTCAACTCTTTTGAAATAATTCAAGATGAAATGAGAATAATACTTTATATTAACTCACATGATTCGACACCAAAATAAATCTAAACCAATTCCACGAATCGAGGGAAAACAAACTCAGTATTTCATTTTCAACCAAAGGACATCCTCGTTTAACAACATTAGTCTCATATGCTTCAAGTTACAACAAGCAGAACTATGCATTTAAACACAATCAACAAAAGAGGATCATCAAAAGCAGTGGTACAACTAGTCAAACGAGCTACATTCTTAACATGCTTTACAAGAAATACATATACTAAGTTTCAGAGTGTGGCACCAAAAGGGTAGCTACGGGTATGTATGTAGACACACACTGTTGAGCATACATTATTTACATCAAAAGATTCAGCACAACACCCCACTCTATTCATCATCAGCTCCAAACTAACCTACATGTTTAGAAATACACACAGGGCTAAGTACAAGATTGTACTCAGTGAACATATGCCAAAATCAATTGAAAGGTGCTTCTTAGAGCTATAGAATGGCTTGCCTTGTGAGCAACACACATGGCTTATGGAAAGATATGTGCTTGATATAACTGTTTTCATGCTTATGCTGCATGCTTCTCATGTCTGCAAACAAATAATCTCATGTATGAATGTACCATATATACGCACAATGTGTTGAGAAGTAGGCATCCTTCTCAAATACCAAATAGTAATGTGTACACACCCTAATGACAACTTGATTCAATAGGGCTGATATCATAATTTTGTAACACCTTGCCCCCAAGGCATGTAAAAATGTCTGTCGGGAACGAGTGTGTTGCGGGTAGAACATTAAGGGGCTGATGGATGACTTATGAACTCACAGCTTGCTATTGCTTTATGGATGAAATGAGATAATTGAAGAAGGATATTATTACAACAAAAATATTATTACTGATTTGAGCTTTTATATTTAATTGGCCATATCTATATTTTTCGGATAATATTTTAATATTGCTTCAATTACATTGAGTATAAAAGTAATCAATTACGAAGTGTATAAAAAAAGTACATAAACCTTATTTTTTGTAGTGGATGTTGAACATCGAAGAATCAATCATCCTGGTTGTAAACTTGTCGATGAATCCATGTTGTCAAGTGTCGCAAATGGCCGTCGAGTTCATGGAGAAGGAAGATGTCAGTTTTTGGGAAGCTCTGACGAAGTACACGTCCAACAACAGCATCATCATCTCATCCCTCCGATTGAAGAACAGCTTCCAGTTCCCTTGAAGTCATTCAAGGATCCTGCAACATGATAAGCAATCTCAAGAGCTGGCTGGGGACTTCTTGCTGATGAAAGATGTCAATGTGCAAATCTACTGAACCTGCTGCAAATGCAAGCGCGGAAGTCCAGATCGACATTGATAGGAGGGTCAATAGTGCTTATCTCCCATTTCAAGAAGAAAAATGAAGACGAAGACAAGGAAGAAGTTTGGGAAGCAAATAGATTTGAACTATTAGTTTAAGACTATTGTCGGGGAGATTATCCTCATGCAATCAAACAATCTCTACATATTAAGTCCATGTTTGGTTCACATTTTTTTTTAGGTAAGGAAAGGGAATCAATTAATTAACTTCATTACTTTTTGTTTGTTTTGAGTAATAGGTTATCCATTCCCTTATTTGGGGGTAACTCGATTTATTACATTATTACCCCTCAAGAAGGAGGGGAAACAAGGAGAAATGATATCCCCTTACAAGTGATTCCCTTTCTTTTATTGAACCAAACACTCAATAAAAATAACCATTATCATTACCATTCCCTTACTTAACTTGATTATATTCACTTCCCATTACCAACTTGAACCAAACGACCCCTAAGTATGTCCCTACTATTCGTACTAACAATACAATTACTCATTGTCTAAAGCTAACTCAAAACAATCTCTCATATTGTCCCTGTGATGACTAGGGCAGAAGTACAGAGTGATTGCCGGTGCGATAAGGCACGGAGAAAGAGCGGCTCCTATAAGGGCTTCTAAGCGAAGGGGAACATGAATGAACCGAGGCATGCCAGAATGAGAGGGATTCCGAGGGTATGCAGGAATGGGACTGCATACTTGAGGAGAGCTTAAAGGAATTTATTGGTGCTACTCATACCAACAAGGTGCATCTTCTTTTAGGAAGCCTACCTATGAAAACTCCAAAGTTAAGCATGCTTGTCCTGGAGCAATAATGGGATGGGTGACCTCCTAGGAAGTTTCTTAGGGAGTGTGTGAGTGAGGACAAAACACATTGGAAAGATTCGTGTTGGTCTGTGGGGTCAGCCGTCATTCCAGAGCCGGGCTGTTACAGTCCCTAACCATCTTTGATTGACGATGCTAACCCATGTCTATTGAATTTTAAATAGTTCAGTTGCGCTAGATTTTGACATCATCAAAAAGAAGAAATTGTTGGGATATATTGTTAAGGGGGAACACTTTGGAAACCTTGATAAAAATTATTTTGATTAGATTCCAAAACCTCCTCTTATCTCACCCCACACCTTGATGATCAGCAGCAACAATAGGACTAGGAGAGCTTATTGTTAGGAAGCCCTATTTTGTTTTTCTATTTTTTTAATTCAGGAGCTACTAACCAAGAAATGCGCTGACTAGAAGAAAGGAGCATCACAACGGTCATCGGCAGCAGTCAAGATGCTAAAAATTATCAGCACCAAGAAGTGACTAGAGAAAGATCATTCTTGGTGTTTGAATGATCTTATCACTTAATGTATCATTAATGCACTTTGTCCTTGGTAAGATACGTGGCACAATCTAATTTGAAGAGAAGTCAACTTGGATCCACAAGCCAACAAAACAAGGGGAACATTCAGAGATCGTACACATTAAGTCCCGTCAAAGCACCAAGTTTAGTATACGGCAGAGCGCGTAAGACGGCCACTCGCAGGAGCAGCATGGAAGAAGCAACCCTAGCTGTCACTTCAACAGACCCGTCACCTCGAAAACCCTAGCCAAGAGTTTAAACTCCATATCTCTCCAATGGATATGAAGTTCTCTCCCAGCATACACTAGGAAGAAGACACAGAGGAAGAAGTAGGACGAATATTCAAGCTTCATTTCCACTTGCAAAAATTCTCTTTCACACTTACAGAAAGTGCAAGTCATCAAGCTTCACAAAAGAGTTATGCTCACAAGATTCACATCTTCAAGAACAGCTCGTCTCTTAGTTTTTCTAAACTAAGTGTTCTTTACAGATCTCACTCGTGTCAAAAAGGCTAGCAGTTATCATCAACAATCATAAGCCTTCGAAGAGAAATCTAGCATTACTTCTAGTTTTTATTATAAGGATTTCTCTATTAGTTGGAAGAATGTTTACACACCAAACCCTCAAACTAAGCTACATGTTAGATCGCGTTTAGAGTTGAGAGTTTGAGTTGTGGTCATGACTTGAGTCCCAGACGTAACATTCCTGGAGAAAGGTCTATATGATTTGAAGAGCTTTCAAACTCGAGGATTTAGGCTTTGTGAGTGCTCATAGTAAACTCACTACTTAGGCTAATCAGGAGCCCGTTTTAATCTCGATCCTTTCTGGGAAAGGTATTTCGTCACTGAGTGAAGGTGGCAAGAGTGAATGTAGGTCTTGATCCGACCAAACCACTATAAATCTCTCTGTTCCTTGTTCTTTAGTTCCTGCATTTAATTTTTGATTATTTATTGCATACATCCTCACAATTTTACCGTTTTCATTAAATACTTTCCTGATAAATCCATTAAGACTAGCTCACCACATTCCGCATAAAGATAAGTTGACTCTTCTAAGAGTCCTCATATCACCATTCTACAAAATTCTCCAATATAACTTGCTAGTGTTTCAAGTTGTTGCTGACTTGTCAGCAAATACATTATCTTATTTTAAAAACCTTAAATAGTCCTTTACACACTTCCTCCCTCCCACCCAGTTTGTTAAGCGATGCTACTTGGGACCAACACTAATTTTCTTATATCAAAATCTATCTCCTAGAATACATAAGGAATGCTCATATCTATAGTCTAATAACAAAATGGATAAATCTAGAAATTACTTGAAAAATAAGTAAATGAAAACCTAATAATAATAATAATAATAATAATAATAATAATAATAATAATAATAATAATAATAATATGTATATTTAATTTCCATTGGGCCATAAAATGTATCACTAAGCATCCCATCATCCACTCACCTCTCAGTATGTATCTCAATGTACAATTTAAATTACCATAACTTGATCGTTTGTTCTTCAATTTCTATGATTTTTATATCAATTAAAGGTCTTTATGCTATTTTATATTTAAGATCAGACATCAATATATTTTTATGTATCTACGATGCTCTAGTTTTAAAATAATGAAATTTACATTAAAATATTAAACACTACACTTATCTCTAAACACACTCTTCTAAAATCATGTATCTAAAAGCAACATAACTAATGAAGTGGGATGGATGAAGTGTATTATTTTGGCAAATGTCAAATGTCATATGCAAAAAATATAATTTTTTTACAACCTTTAATTAATATTCCTACGAAATAAATAACATGTTATAAAATAGTTATCGGCAACACAAATGTTAAATCTTTTGATCTAGTTTATTTAATTATTTTGGTCACTTAAATTCATGATTTGAAAATATGGGTAGAAAACATAATATGGTGTTTGTGTTCATCAACATCAATTCCCACCACCCAAAGAAAAACAAACATTCATTAATATTTGCATTAATATCTCTCTCTCTCACACACGCACACATTGAACATTGTTTTTCTCCTAAGAACCACTTTCAACTTTTCTCTCTCCCCCCCTCTCTCTCTCTCTCTTCCATAATTTCCGATCGTTTGTCTCCTTCTATTATCCGTCTGCATCAAAGTGTCGATCCATACATTTCCTGTAAAGATTATGGCAATGCTTACTTCTCAGATAACCATATTCCTGGAGCATATTTAACGGCATTTTTGCTAATATATCATCAATGCGATCAGGGACAATTGTTAGTTTTGACAATTAATTAAGGTTTCGAGGTTCTTCGGTTATCATTCGATGTAGTCTGGAAAAAAAAGATAATAATCATTTTTTTTGTTGGCACATCCTGGGTCCGCCGCATTATGTTGCATTTTATTGGGGAGATTTAGCTCTAATGATGGTTAAAATTTGGTTGTAATCTAAGAGATATTGGAGGTGGCTTAATTTAGGAATTCTGAAGCTACTCCATTGACGTTTCCATGGATCATGTTGTGGGTGGAAAGTTTAAGCTTGGGAGGAAAATTGGGTGTGGTTCATTTGGTGAACTTTATTTAGGTACTTGTTTAGTGCTTTATTTAATTATTAATTATATTTTCATTTGCATGAACGATTGAGGTACCACCGGTCTTTTTCTTTGATTTTGTGTTAATGTAGGTGTGAACATACAGAGTGGAGAAGAAGTAGCTATCAAGCTGGTATATATTTTGTTTGATTCCTTTCATCTATGATATTTTTGGCTTATCCTATTATTCATTTCATCATTCTTTTGCGCACTTGAATTGACATATTTTGTTGCTCTTTCTTCATTATCATCCTTGAGTTGATAAACCTGTTCGTAGCTCAGATAAAAAGTTGACTAACATAAGGTGTTGTATTGACAATGTTTAACTTATTAATGAAGAATTCCATTGTTACTTCCATTCCATGTGATATTGCTTATTATCTTATTAAGGTATTTATTTTTCTCTTATCTTACATTTCTGTTTACCAGGAATCTGTTAGGACCAAACACCCTCAACTTCACTATGAGTCAAAAATTTATATGCTTTTACAAGGAGGAAGTAAGTCTCTCCCTCTCTCTGCCCCCTCCTCCCGTCGTCAAGTTCTTTAGGCTTGTATGGATAATTACGGAGTACTATAACAACAATCTTTAGTTACTTTTGAAGGATCATGGTAGATCTGAAATCAATTGAATTATGATGTTATTGGGGATTGTTATCGTCGTGCTTAACTCAAACTTTGCTCCAATCCTTCAACATTTATAATATAAATGTCTTATGTAATAACTTAAGTCTTAAAATTAACAATGTTCTGAAAGCCTATTGTGTTGCCTCACGTATTTCATTAGATTTTCATTTATGACTGGTTCATAAGTTTCTTCACCTACTTTATGGCCCTATTGTCTAGAGAGGCAATGACACAATATGGGGCTGGATGGAAAGTGATGTTTCAAATCTGGATTTCTCTAATGCATGTATCTATAACTTGATGTACAATTTCTTTTTTATCCTATCCTTTCATCCCCTATTTACCCGAGTCTTCAAGGGATGATGTAGAAATCTTCTATTCTGAGTAAGGTTAAAATGAAATTGATGAATTAGCTGCCTGTTGCTTTATGTTTTCATGCAGCGGGAGTTCCCAACTTGAAATGGTTTGGAGTTGAGAATGATTATAACATCATGGTCATAGATCTTCTGGGACCGAGTCTGGAGGATCTCTTCAACTATTGTAACCGAAAATTATCTTTGAAAACAGTATTAATGCTTGCAGATCAATTAGTAAGGAGATCTAATTTTTGCAATTCGTTTGTCGAAGTAGGGATTTTGGCTTCTAACACTTGATATAATATCTAATTGTATGGATGACTCTTAGATTAACAGAGTGGAATACACACATTCAAGGGGATTTCTTCACCGTGATCTTAAGCCTGATAATTTTTTAATGGGCTTGGGGCGCAAAGCAAATCAGGCATGCATTTCTATCAATCTTTGGTTTTTCACTGTTATTGAGACTCTTTGATACACGACATTCTTAATATTTTTATCTTTATATTATACTTCATATATTTTTGCTAGTCTCGCCATTCTTAAACATGATTGTTGTTTTGAGTCTTGATGTTGTTGTTTTTTTAGTCATGCACTTAGCTGATGACGATTAAATTTGACTATCATTGAGCATTCACCTTAGGTTAGCCATAATTTGGTCGGTGTAGGTTTCAAATAGGGTTTAGATACAGAAATTCATGAAATTTAGATCACTTTTGCAATCCGATCTTTTAATTTTATCAATTTCATTGATCAACTTTCAATTCTCTATCGACATATGCCATTTTATGATGGCATTGTAATGAGTGAAGGGGTTCGTACCTTGTTGGCAGCTCTTACCTCATTATAATACCCATTTATAGAACCGGATATACAGGATAAATGAAATCATCAAACTGATGTTCCTCCTTGAATCTGTTGCCACTATTCAAATTTCTCCACAATGGCTCTGCCTTTGACGGCTGCAACCCCATTTGGATCACCACCCCTTACCAAACTGGGTTAGTGTTCCGTGCCAAAACAACTGACTATGCCACTGGAAACCACAGATCTGGTGGACATTGTCGTGTTAGCCATGGGTGAACCACCTCACTACCTAGAAATCTTATTTGGATCCTTATCAGTGGCACTATATGGTCTTCTAAGCTCAATCAGAAATTTTAATTCTTAGAAATTATTATAAAAAAAAAAAAAAACAGGCTCTTTAAATATTATGGAATTGACACTAACAGATTTATTTAAACTTTTATGTGGCAATTAAAAATTATCCCCTAATTTTTAAATTATATATTTAAGCCTTTAAAATGAGATTAGAAATATTCATTGAACCATTACTTATAGTTGGTGCAATAATTAGTATTTTGATTCCTTCTGTACACTTGTACAATAATTTAGGCAACATCAGTTTTCAACTAGAGTGAAAATAGTTTTAAAATAATCTCTTCAAGAAAGGCAAAATATCTTAAATAAAAAAGTCAATGAACGATTTAGATGAGAGTGATGTTGTCAGGGCGGACCCAGAAGAACTATCGAGGGAGCCGGACAAGACCGAGGGAGCTGTAGGGACAAGGCCGAGGGAGCTGTAGTGTAATTTTTTTCAAAATTTTATCAAAATTATAGTTATAAAAAAACAAAAAAAAAAATTGGAGGGTGCATGGGCACCCCTTTGACCCTTCTTGGGTCCGCCCCTGGATGTTGTAGTAGTATTCATAACATCAATGAATATTATGTACCACAACAAGCGTAGAGGTGTGATTATGCACTTGGTTTATGTTTACATTGGAGACCTCTGAGGTTTGTGATTACGAAGTTAGACCTTAGCTAGTTTTGGACTTGAGCGGAAAATGTTGAAAGATCTATTTGTAAGACTTGTAGAATGAGAAGGGTGAAACAACTTTCACATTTTTTATCATCCTCTCTAGTATCATTTCAAGTTATGAACATCCACCCTCTACTATTCTGGATTTGAGGGATTATATACTTTTTTTTTCTTACTAGATTTAGAGTAGAGGTTCCCTTCCTTGGTAGATTTAGGGATAACATATAACTATCAATTAATTTTTGGTGCTTTACACAGTTGTTGTTTATACAAAAAGTTAGGTTTACTTTTTATACGTCTATTTAGAGGGATACATGTGGATAATATAATGTGATATAAATTTATAACAAACAATGTGAGCCACAATTTTTCTATCATGTTTACTTTGATTGATAATATATTATCTATTGTTTATATTATACATGTATGTTGTTTACTTTGTAGGAAATGGATAAATAAAATACAAAATATTTAAATTGTCCTTATTTTTTTTCCAGGAAAATAGTAATATTTGAGGATAGAGAAGTTATTTCAAAAAAGTGATAAAAAGTGGTATAAAATCATCACATCATTCTCTTAGGCATATAGGGGATGGAGGGAGTATATATATATATATATATATATATATATATATATATAGAGAGAGAGAGAGAGAGAGAGAGAAATGATATGCTACTCACCTCCCGATGGGCACCTTCGTGGGCACCTCGTCGTTTTATCACGTTTGCATTGCTTTTTTTTTTAATTTTTATTTTTATTCTATGTTCTAGTATCTTAGAAATTAATTTAGAAATCATAAAATCTAAAAAATACATAAAAATCAAAGCTCGGTTTGTTTTATTACTCATTTTTTGAAGTTAAAAATAAAAAATAACAAATTGAACATTGATTTTTTAGATTTTATGATTTTTAAATTAATTTCTAAGCTACTAGAATATATAATAAAAATAAAAATTTAAAAAAAGCAATGCAAACGTGATAAAACGACGAGGTGTCCACGAAGGTGCCCACCGGGAGGTAAGTAGCATATCATTTATATATATATATATATATATATATATATATATATATATATATATACGAATTTGATATGCTAGACGTCTACTTTTAGCGCCTTAGGTGAGCGTCTAAGCCACTTCAGAATTTTCTCAATTTATTTATTCATGTACCTTTTCTCCCTCTCTCTCTCTATATATATATATATATATGTGTGTGTGTGTGTGTGTGCGCGCGCGCGTAGATACTGTTTCACTTTCCCTTTTATTTCTCAACCTCCCCACCCTTTTTTTCCTTCTGTCATCTCTTCCCAATGTTTTCAATTATCTTCTGCAATAATTTTCTCCTCTTCTTTCAATCCTCTACAATTTTCTTCCTTTGAATTGATTTAACTGCTTCCCAATAGGATTTAGTAACTTCAAGTTAGGGTTTATATAATAAATTTTTTAATCTAGTGATAAAAATCTAGAAATTTATAAAGGAGAGAGAGAGAATGGGGTCGAGAGAGTTGTTTCTTCTTAGCTATGAGATGGTGATAAAAAAAAAAAAATCAATAGAAAAGGGGCTGCGGAAATGATAAATTTGCATAGAAGTGTCATGTAGATGTAAAGAAAGAGAGAAAAGAGAAGTGACAAGATAGAGAGATAAAGATGAGAGAGAAAAGAGAAGCTACAAAATAGAGAGAGAATTTGATAAAATCACAAAAAAAAATGCTGACTAGGCAGTCGCTCATACAATCGCCTATACAAATCGCTCAGCATAACACAACTCTATATATATAAATAATGATTACATGGATAAAATGTGGGTAGTACCCACGAAAGGTGTGCACGAAATGATATGCTAGTCACCTTTCGTTTCCACCTTTCGTGGGTACCACCCACATTTTATCCATGTAATCATTATTTTTTCGTGTTTTTTCATTGATCTTTATTATAATTCTTCAAAAACTAATAATAGCATTATTAAATTCATAAATTACAAAAAAATCAAACCTCATTTTGTTCTTTTTATTCATTTCTTTTGTTCAAGGGATAAAGAACAAATCGAGATTTTATTTTTATGTAATTTGTGAATTTAATAATGGTATTTTTCAAGTGTTGGAATAAAGATTAAAAAAGAAGAAGATGATTACGTAGACAAAATGTGAGTGAAGCCCATAAAAGGTGCCCACAAAAAGTGTTAATATATCATTCCTCTATATAGTAATTAGATATGTATATTCTGTTTTTTGAGTAGATGGTGGAGGGACTTAGGGACCAAACCCTGGTCTGTAGTTAATGCTATCATAAATGTCCAACATTAATATAATAATTTTACAAAACTATAAATGTAAAAACATTGATATATGCTTAAATCATATATATGTATAAGTGGTCGAATTGAAGATATCCGAGTATAATCTCATATGCTTAATCATATAGTTTTTTTATGCAACAACTTTGTTATTAAATTTAATTACATTAAAGATTGTTCTAAATTACACGGGTTTTCATTTGCAGGTTTACATAATAGACTTCGGTCTTGCTAAGAAATATAGGGATCTCCAAACTCACAAGCACATTCCCTACAGGTATATTTACTTTTGTATTTTTGTCGAGTCTCTTGTTTCATGCCTTCATAAGGTAATGATCATCTTACTTATTATACAAGTGACTTGAAGGAATATACTAACTTACTAGTCACTAGGAGAGGGAGAATCCCTTGATATAAGTCTAAAGCATATGGCTTCTCTTTGCTTTTTGTTCATTTTAGATGATCGGACTTGTCACGTCAATGAACTCAACATGCTATGGGGATATATATAAATGTCCGTGTGCTTAAAACACCACAAGAATCCTATTTAAAGCTGGCGGATTCACGACGGAAAAAAAAAAATGAACACCATCGGCAGATCTCAGGCGGATCCTGAACGGGGTGGATCCCCGACGGATTTGTGGCGGATTCCCAACGGATTCCGTCGGCATTCCGCAGCCAAAATTCGCCGGCGGACCAATCCGTCTGGCATTTGCATTTCCGGATGCCCGTTTCGCCGACCAACTTTCCGTCGGCAAAACAGGCGTCGGGAAATGCAAACGCCGGCTGATAAAATGACGGATTCTGTCGGGAATCTACCACAGATCCGTCGGGGATCACCCTGTTCAGGATCCGCTTGAGATCTGTCGGGTAGCGTTCATTTTTTTTTTTTTTTCCGTCGTGAATCCGCCGGCTTTGAACATGATTGTTGTAGTGAAAAGTGTAGGCATTATATTGTTCATAAGTGATAAGTGCTATGCTTTGATAATTCTATCTTGGGTTACCTTTGGTTAACTTGTTGATTGTACCTCTTAAAATCTTCTCCAGGGAAAACAAGAATCTCATTGGCACTGCTCGCTATGCTAGTGTTAATACACACCTGGGAGTTGGTAAGTGATAAAATAATTCAATTATTATTAACGTATTCTTACATATATCAAGTGTGATCTTCCTGAGAATGATTCCATATAATTATTTTGATGCTTCTTTGTACTTTTCTTGTGCTTTGTAGAACAAGCCCGAAGAGACGATTTAGAATCCATTGGTTATATCCTAATGTATTTTCTAAGAGGAAGGTTGGTTGACCGTGGGGCTCCCGGCTTTTTTTTTTTTGGCAACATTTTCTGCTTTGTTCTGGGATTTATTTCCCTTTTATTTAACAATTATTGGGATTTTTGTGTTTCACACTTAATCTACCAATTTTTTTGTTAGCCTGCCTTGGCAAGGACTTAAAGCTGGCACCAAGAAGCAAAAATATGACAGGATCAGTGAGAAGAAAATGTTAACTCCAATAGAGGTACTACATGATAAACATGATGCCATTTGTATATAGTTAGAAATCCATTCTTATTAAGAGATTTTAATAAAAATTAATTTAAATCATAAATTATGTTTAATTTACTCATTTTGGCCTCATGTGTCCTCCATTATTCATTGTTTACTTCAGCGAATTACATGCCACTGAGTTGATAAAAAAGTTCAAGTCATGTGCATTTGTTACAGGTACTATGCAAATCATATCCATCGGAGTTCATTTCATATTTTCACTATTGTCGTTCATTAAGATTTGAGGACAAGCCGGATTATGCTTACTTGAAGAGGCTATTTCGAGACTTATTTATTCGCGAAGGTATTAAAACTTTAATGATCATCCTCTTCTTTGTAGATTATCTTGAGTACGTGCTTTTGCTTCAAAGTTTCCCTTGGCCATTTTGTGTTTCAGCCTGACCTATTTCACACATTCACGTAGGTTACCAATTCGATTACGTGTTTGATTGGACTATATTAAAGTATCCTCAGATTGGCTCAAGTTCCAAATCAAGGGTGATTGTTACATTTCTTTAACGTTACTTTGTGTTATCTAGAGTATAAATAAATGTATCATTAACTTGTGCAGTTGCTTGCAGAATCCCACTGGGAATGCTATAGCTGGAGCCTCCGGTGAGAAACCAAGAAGAACATCAGGTATACGCGAGGACTGATATACTGTTCTTTATCTTAAATCATACCAAATTTAGCAACTTGAAAAGTTATGTTTATCTTAGTACAAGCTTATCATGGCAAGAATACTGAGAACTTGTATCGACTGTCAATAAAAAAATAATATTGCTATCGAAAATAAAATGATATATCCTTGTTTCAAAAAGAAGTCCGGAATCTTGAAATTTAAAGCTATTGTTTGATGCTTCCATATTTCATTATTCAGAGGTGACATTATGCCAAATTAAAAACATAAAGGAGACTGAAGAGAATATCGAATTCTATTATCTAATGGAATTTATGATTCTGATGGTAGTTGTGTTACAGTTGGGCAGGATATTAAAGAGAGATTCTCAGGTGCGATTGAAGCTTTTGCTAGGAGAAATGCTTCAGCTGGTCGTCATGGTGAACCATCGAGGCATCGAACATTAGAAGATGTTCATTTATCCAGAGATATGGTGTGCTTCACTCACTTTTCCCTTCTTCCTTTCCTTTCCTTTCCTTTCCAAAACAAAAGCAACCTATTTTCCATATATGCTTTGACAGAACAGAACTTACACCATTTTTAAATTACTGTTCTTCTTGTTGGATATTGAAAATTTTCAATTTATGCAGCAACTCGATTTGGAAAGAGGGCGTGCTGCAAGAAATGTGAGCTCTACGAAGAGAGCAGCAGCCATTTCAAGCAGCAGACAGAGCTCGTCGATTGAGGCTACTGATGGCCGCTCAAGCAGATTGGTATCGAGCAATGGTCGACTATCGACTACTACTACACACAAAATTCAACCCTGCATTGAGCCCAAGCCATCACCTTTTTCGCGTAATGCAGCTAAAGGCTCTCGAGAAGATCTACGTAGCTTCGAGTTCCTCTCGTTAAGGAAATAACTAAAAATGTGAACATCCATCTCTTTAGGGAAAGATCTTGGCGCCATCTAACTCTTGTAAATGTCAATCCAATCTTCTGTCACAGTAACATTATTATTTTCTTTTCTTTTCTTCTTTTTGGAGTTATCTGTTGTAGTAATGTATGCTCGTCCAAGGAATTGATGGGCGGCAATTTTTTGAGATAATTTTGTTCATTTATGGTACATACATATATAACAAAATTAGTTATTGAAGCATCGCCGACTGAAATTTTCTTGTTCAAGCACTAAAAGAGAATTTGATATGTTCTAATAACATCTCATTTCGAAAGTGCAATGAAGGTTCAACAAAATCGACTCGAGACAATAACAACATAGAATTCCTGTACAGAATGTATGATACAGAGAAAAACTGAAGAAGCTGCACAGAATCGATCCAACATGAAGAAAAAAATAGTTGCCAAGTTCAAGGATTCCGAAGTGCTGCTAACCTCTTCTCCAGTTCGTCCATGCGCGAACTACACGACAGTGCAATTAAGATGTACATGAGAAGTTCCAAAACAGCAACTTGGGCTCAATTCAAGAAACAAAGCATCAAATATTTTTAGCCACAGATAGATCGATATTGGAAACTAGGTAATAGAAATAAAGATCCTTATCAATTTATATATATGCTTATGAAACGAATATATACCTGTCAGCATCCTCGGTGGTCTTTCCAGCAATTTTTCCTCTTGGAGCAGCTGATAACTGCCATGACACAAGTAAACAATTACTTCGGTAAACAAATTGAAAACACCTTTAATTTGCTTCGTGAAGGGAATGAGGAAAAAAAAGAGAATCTAACCTGTGAGGCAACATTGACACCAATTTCGTCTAGCACCTGTAAAAATTCATTCATATGCTAGTAAATTCACAGCAATAAGCAGTGCATGGTGTGGAAATAAGCACTTGCATTTCAAGTATGCCTAATCCAAGAAAGAAAATCTCTTGCTTGGCGAACATATCTACTACCAAAAGTTATATTACTTCAAACATCGTCAATTTCAAGCTAAGATATGAACTCCTCATATCCGTTGGCTTTATGCCCTTCATATAGAGTTTTAGATGCTTATCAATTGATAAAGACATCATAAAACAAAGAAGTGATCTATTTATCTTGTGAATGCATTGATATTTTATATACTACTCTAGGCAAAAACAAAATCAGCAAACAGAAATAGAAATGCATATGCGGTGATCTCTAAGCTTGCATTGTTGACTTTCATAATCAGATACTGATTTCCACTTATTTTCAGAGTTTGGAACATTAAAGTACATTAGTCTTGTCCAGTTTATCACATATATAGACTCTAAAATCATCCCAAAATTACATGCAATTCTTGCCTTTTCATGCACCCACCCATTTCATTTTCTTGTGTTTAATGGAAAAGATACCAGAAAGCACATACATACTGTTAGAGAGCGGGATGGAGAGGGTTAATTGCTGGGAACGGGCTTAGGCCTTACAGGCCTAGTTTATTTATTATCTTTGTTTTCTATTTTATTATTAGGATTTGATTAAGTTTAATTATGGTAGGATATATTTATTTTAATTATGGTAGGCTATTTATCTTAATTATGGTAGGATTAGGGTTGGGAGTATTATAAATATTATTAATTAGGGTTTTGAAGAATCATTATTGAAGTATCATATTTTGAGCCTAAGGCTTATCATGGTTCTGCCGTGGGTGTTCTTTCTTTCTTGTTCTTATTTTTCCTGCTCCTAACACATACTTATGTAAATATTATCAAAAATATATGCTTTCTTTACACAGGATATAACGAAGATATTTTTAACCATGGAAACCTGGACATGGATATGAAATTAATGGGCTCTCAGAAGAGAAGAGATACCTGATTTGTCAACTCATCAGCTTCATCTTCAGCCTCATCGTCATCGAGAGCATCATCTATGGCATCTGACATCATTTCAGTCTACAAATGCAAACATACACCAAAGTAAATAAAGAAGAATATAGACTCACATAAAAAGTGTCTCTACAGTCTAGTAACTTACAGTCATATCCATTTGTGCTGATTGCTTCTGGAATTCGCGAATGGCTTTCATTTGCTCTGCAGGGGCCATTTGCTGCAAACAAGTATGATTGAATTAAGATGTAATTAAAAAATTAATCAGCCAAACTCGAATGTAATACACCAACTAATTCGTCATTAACAAATTAAGAGAAAAATTTTAGAATACATTATTCTTCCTCAAGAGTCAAGACTACCACCGGAAGGGGAAAAACATGTTGTGATCAAACCTTATTCATTGCAGCCATAGCTTTAGCTGCACCTTTCATGCCAACAGCAACAGATGTTTGAGCAGACATTGCCTGCAAATCGACATGCTTAGTTCTTAAAGCCAAATTGATACAAACTTGAGAAACAAGAAGTAAATAACATAAAACTGAATGCAATATATATACCTGTGTATGCGTTGCTATACCTCTCATCTGAGCTCGACTACCTTGTAATTTGGCTATCTGTTGTCGGAGCCTCACTAATTGACGTGCAAGAATCTTAGTAGCAGCCTGGAAAATGGAAGGGGAAAAAAAACATATGAAGACTAATAGATAAGCTTATTAAATATCACGCAAGATACACACCTCATTCCCTGTTTTAGCAGTTCTCTTTATCTCAGCCACAAGCTTCTTTTCCTGCATAAGAAGCAATGCAACCAACTCTTTCATTAATATTATACACAAAGAGAGAAGAAAACTGTTAAAAGAAAGATGTGGCAGAGTGTTGACGCACCTCTAATTGCAGTGTATGAATTTCCCTCTCTACACCTAAACCAAAATCACATACAAAAATACAATACATTTCAGAAAATATATTGACTGTGATCGTTCATTTTTACACAATCAGCCACAGAAACGCCACATAACATTTTTCAAAACTTCGCACGGTCAGTATGAACAAAAGAATCAGTGCCATCCTGATTTATACCTTAAGTTAAGAGGGCATTTACCTTGGAGATAGATTAAATTGACGATACGTAAATTTAAATATTTGAAGGATTAAGTAATTGTAGCTCAAAATTTCTCAGTTCATCACAATATGAATATGTTGTATATATTTTTTTTTGTCTATCCAACTCCAAGTTATCACCCAACGGCATTAATGGCCAAGAACTCTGGACTAACAATCTAACAACATATGTAACATTATCTAAGAAGAATATCTGATGTTCCTATCTCCTAATAATGCTTTCAATATCATAGTTTCAGCAATAACATTTACACATCCTTATGCAGGAGCAAACAGTCCCAAGCCCAGAAGGCGAAAAATCATCCCTCAATTTAAAATCAAAATAAGTTCCACATGATCATCTCCACAATGTGAGCATCGCTTTATTTGCAATCCCACACATACAGTAGGGAGCGTTACCTCATTTCTTTAGTTCCATGTTTAGTTGACATCTCTCAGGAACAGACAAAAACAGTAAAAATAACTGCTGTAAAAGTACCCAAAAAAAAAAAAGGAAGAAGAAATTATGTTGGTAAAGGAAAACCTCTGGTTGCATTGGTCATCTCTCGCTTACTTTCTCGAAGAGCCTCTGCCAAATTAAAAAAGGGAAAAGATTTATAAGTCCGACGAAAGTCAACGGCAGACAATTGAAATCAAGAGAGGAGAGTCGGACCTTTGGCCGTAGGTTTCTTGGAGAAGATGTTCATGTTTAGTGTTTACGCAGAAACCTCAAATTTTGGTAGGCCTTTTGTCTTTGTGGATGATATGATCATGCCAGAAATTACAGACTGAAGTCTACGAGGAAGGTTTTAAGAAGAGGAATATGCAGTATTTTTGTCTTAAATAGTTTTTCTTTTTCCTTTTTGCCCAATAAAAATTTTTGCTGACATCTCTTTATCAAAATTTTAATTGTTAACGATCTTAAAAATATTGTGAACAATAATCAATTAGAAGATACTACGAATCAGTTGACTACTTTAATGGGTGTGGAAAACAACATTTTTTTAAATGATATATATACTTATGAATAGTGATGTGATCAACTATTGCACTTTTTTTTTTTTTTTTTTTTTTTGAGAAACTACTATTGCACTCTTGTAAATAACTTGATATTGTTTGGCACATAGAATTAGAAATGGCAGTGGATCTTGGACAGTCCAGATTTGAAGGTCTAAATCCAAAACAGGGATGGAGCTAGGAATTATAAAATGGTCGGGCGAGATTAAGCCAAAAAATCAATAATTTTTTTTTTTAAAATAGATTGGATTTGGGATTAAAATATTTAATAGATTGTGATTTGGGGACGAAGATATTATAATTAGGGAGGCAAAAATCTAAAAAATATAAATTAATATTATATATTATAGAAAAAATAAAAAATTACCCGGACGATCGTCGGGTCTTGCCCGGGAGGTGGCTCCGTCTCTGATCCAAAATTTTACGATTAGGATTCAAATCAAGTCTTGATTGGGATTCAAGTCATGTCCTTATCTGTCGGGTCCAAATTTATAAATGTCTAAATGTTAAAAAATAAATCTAGACCTTCGCATCTAGACCGTCCGAGATCGCTATTTCTAATTCCCTGTGCCAAACAACTTCAAGTTATCTGCACTATCTCTTTCTCCCTCTCTCTCTCTCGCGTTGTTCTTTCCATCTTCTCTTAAGTCTCACCCCTATTTTCTTTTTCTGGTTTAGTAATCATCGTCTCTGCTCTCATCCACCTTGAAATCAGCCACTCCACAAAGGTGAGCGTTGTTGCCATACTCTCTCTCCCTCTCTCTCTCCCCAGTTGGTTCTTTCTTTCTCATTGTTGATACCGACAAGACCCAGAGTTAGTAGTGAGAGGACTCTTAGTATTTGCATATTCAAAAGGGGGTGCTCGTTAAAAAATAATCGAATCATTGGATTTTATCCTCTTATCCTAAGAAGATATAAGAAAGGGAATTCAAGGACGGAACTTCTTCTAATCTGCTTCCCGAGTTCCTCTGATTCTTCAATGGTATATTTTAATTGATTAATTGAGTTGTTGAGAAGCGTGAACAGAGGTAAGTCCGTACGAAAGAATAGTAAACCGAGCACAATAAAGATTCTAATATGAGTTGACCCCCTTGGCTTTGAGAAGAAGGAAATGAAGAACGGGAATGAAACGAAATACGGCGTTTCTAAGACCTTGTTTATCGGCGACACGGCTGTGGGCTCCACAGCCCAAATGTAAAATAAAAAAAAGATAAAATGAAGATACAAATTCGTGGACGGTGGGTTTTAACCCGTCCACCCACCTCCACCTTCAACCTTTTTTCTTTTTTTTTTTAATTTTATCAATTCCACTTGGCACTAGCTTATTGGTGTATATATATTTTGTTATGATAGTATTATAAAATCAAATTATCTTTTGTATAATGTATTTTAAAAAATATATAAATTATACCAAAATTCATATTTTTTTTTCCTCTATAAATAGAGATCAATCTTGACATAATTATTCACAATTTAGAAACCACTTCTTATTCTCTTTTCCTTAATATCTATATCCATTTTTTGTGTTCATATTTTCAATGGATCCCAATAATCCTTACTCAAATTACCAAGATTTCCTCACCTCTCAAAGTTATTATCCTAATCTTGACAATATCCAAAACTCTGAAGAATTTCAAAATTTCGATGCTGGTTTGCATTCACAATTTTCACTAAATTCCACTCAATCTCCTATCTCCGAAGATCACCAACCCACTACAAATATCCCTCAAAATGTTCTTCAAAATTCTCAGCTTCCACAAACAAACACTTCAAACACTCCAAAAGCCTGGACAACTGAAGAAGACATTATGCTTATGTCTTCTTGGGTTATCATTAGTGAGAATCCAGCTATTGGAACCGATCAAAAGAGTCTCACGTTTTGGAATGGCATTTGGGAGCTGTACAAAAGATCCGGAAGAGAAAAACAGATACCGAAGTTCGACATAAGAACTGTGGAGTCGCTAAGAGCTCGTTATAAGCGTCTTAATCAAAATGTAACCAAGTGGATTGGATGCTACAAGGAAGCTTATCGCCAGCAAAAGAGCGGTTGGTCAAATGATGATATTGAAGATGCTGCACAAAAACTCTATGGGAGGTCTAAATTTTCGCACAAAGATGTTTTTCTACAAGTGATGCGTCGCCATCCCAATTGGGAGATGAATCTGATCGAAGATCGCACACGGTCTCGTATGGAAGATGAAGATAGCGTTGAAGAAGATCGTGGCAGCTCAAAGAAATCAAGAACTGATGGAGATGATCCAACTGACTCCACTCCAGAAACTCCTCTCAGTGATGCAGCAACAATCCTTCGTCCACTTGGTAGAGATAAGGCTAAAGGTAAGGCAAAAAGAAAAGGGAAAGGTTCAACATCACAATCTTATGGTGTTTCTGATGAGTTCACTTCAGAACTACGAGCAATGAGGATCACACGTGAAAAAGAAGTTGATGCAATGACTAAATTGGCAAATTTGAGGATGAAATCAACTATGCTCAATACCTTGATAGGAAAGAGTAATTTATCTCCGGATGAAGAAGCCCTAAAACTTCGTCTAATGGCAGAATTGTTTCCTTAGGAAATTGTATGTTTATTTGCTAGTGCTTGTTTGTTTTTCTGATTTTAATTATTGTAATTTCAAGTTATGTAATATTCACTTTTCATGATTTTAATTAATGAAATTTTAGTTTCCATAATTTCACTAGCAAAATCGTAATGTTATATCTCTTGTTGCTTTCAATCTATGCTTGAAGAAAGAATCTTAATTATTGTTACTATAGGACAATGAACTTGACAACTCATGTATATGTATTGATGAGCTTTTTTAACATCTTCTATATGGCAATTCATGCGTGTGACAGCTCACAATTGATGAGCTTTGAACCAAACTTGACCATACCTATAGGACAATGAACTTGACAACACACATTTTGAAGACAACAACTAAGACCCACATGCACCTGACATTTCATTCAATTGATGTGTTTGCCACTAACATGCATATATCACATCACCTGTTTTACCACAACTTTACTCACATGCGTCTGACATTTGCAACTTGATAAACTTGACCATAGCTTTACTCAAGTGCATCCGACAACTTATGCAGAGTCACATGCATATGTTCCATCACTTTAAATTCAATTCATCTAGCATCACTTACGCAGAGTCACATACATTGCACTATATGTATTGATGAGCTTTCTAACATTGCAATTCATCTAACATTTCGTTCTTTTCTTTCACATCTTCAAACTCCTCAAAGGAAAAAATGTCATCAAACTCAAATTTTTATCATGCTTCAAGTTCCAATTTTGATTCCAGCTTCATTGAAGTTGATGAGTGGGAAGAACGTATTGTTGATCAAAATAAAAAGGTTGATCGCATCGTCGAAGATGTAATCTTTCATATTCCAACTCTATCCATTCAACCTACAGATCACACTTCTAGAGCAACTAGACGATATATTGAGCGTATACGTGAGAAGGGCCATGAGAGTGTGTTCGAGCAATACTTTGCAGCCAATCCAATCTACCCTCCAGAAATTTTTCGTAGAAGGTTTCGCATGCAAAAGCACTTGTTCGAGCGCATAATGAATAAGGTGGTTGCTTCAAATGAATTTTTCCAACAAAACCGTGATGCTACTGGACGTTTAGGTATGTCTTCGATTCAAAAATGTACTGCAGCTATAAGGGTGTTGGCCTATGGAACTGGAGCTGATCTGCATGATGAATACCTTCGGATGAGTGCAGCTACAATAAGGAAATCAGTTACCGAATTTGTTGAGGGTGTAATTTCCAACTTCGGTGATGAATACCTCAGAAAGCCAACTGAAGAAGACATGGCATATATATTGCACGTTGGTGAAGAGCGTGGTTTTCCAGGAATGCTCGGGAGTATCGACTGCATGCATTGGGAATGGAAAAATTGCCCTAAAGCATGGGCAGGGCAATATGGAGGAAGAAAGGGTAAGCCAACGATCATCTTGGAAGCAGTTGCTTCGCAGGACTTATGGATATGGCATGCGTTTTTTGGAACTCCAGGTTCGAGAAATGATATTAATGTACTTGATCACTCTCCTATTTTTAATGATGTCTTACAAGGCCGAGCTCCAAAGGTTAGTTATGTTGTAAATGGTCAGGAAAGGAATATGGGATACTATCTCACCGATGGTATATATCCTTCATGGGCAGCATTTGTCAAATCTATTATTGCTCCACAAATTCAGAAGCACCAATTATTTGCTCAACATCAAGAGGCTGCCCGAAAAGATGTTGAGCGAGCATTTGGCGTTCTACAAGCTCGGTTCTCTTTTATCAAACGTCCGTGCCTTCTTTGGGATCGTGATATGATGGCAAAAATAATGATTGCTTGCATTATCATGCATAATATGATAGTGGAGGATGAAAGAAACACTTACCTAAACTATCGTGATCCTACAGAATTTATGAAAGATCGACGAGCTACTCAAAATGCAGAACAAAGTGAAGAAGAAGAAGAAGAAGAAGAAGAGGATGATATTTTTGCATTTTCTACAGAGAGGATTGCAAGTCTGAAAAAATATATGACAAATAGGACACAACTCCGTGATAGAGAAGCTCACAACGCTCTTCAAAATGATTTAATCGAGCACATATGGCAAAAGTTTGGCGATGATAATTAAATGTGTAATTTTCGTATAATTATTCGGTGATAGGTTGTTTATTTTTATTTTCGTGTTTCACTTATTGTAATTTCTATGTTGATTTGAGAATTTTTAGTTTAATATTAGTTTGTACTTTTATCAAAATTTTAAATTTCTTATTTTAAATTTTTTTATTTCACATAATTAATTTATTATAAAAGGTTATTAAAATAATAATATTTAAATAAGTTATATAATAATATAAAGGTGGGAAGGTTGGGTTGAGAATGAGGTCACTGATAAACTCATAAAAATAGAGGTGGTTGGGGTGGGAGGAATAGTAAATTTATAGAAGAGAGAGAATAAATATAATAATATAAAGGTGGGAAGGTTGGGTTGGGGAAGTGGTGGTTGTTAAACTTAGTCTAACTCTAGTTTCGGATTAGCTTCTCCCAATTATGTCTGGTAATAGAATAGTACGGCTTGCTCTGACCAAGACTCTTCATTTTGCTTTCTCTCTGTCCCCCTCCACTCTCACTGCTACAGAAGGTTTTATGTTATGTTTTTGTTTGGAATTTTCAAGCGAATTGGGTTCAAATCTTTGTGTTTTCTTGTCTAGATGTGAATAGGTTGCATTGCCTTGAAAAGCAGAAGCAAAAGCAAGAAGAGCAACAAAAGCAACCATCGAAGTCCTTGAGGAGCAAAGCAGCACACTTCGTGTTTGATCTCCCACCGGTTTGCTCAAACCCCATCTCCAATAAACCATCAAGGCCCACGCCGCCTCATGTGAATTTCTCTTTTTTATTCTCTAATGTTTCTTGGTTACCCTGCCGAACTCTTACTCTACGACACAATCACTCAGCCAAGAGGCTCGTGCCAAATCTCAACCAAAAAAGAAAGTGCAGTGAGCACAACTCAACTTGGAATATAAAAGGGTTTCGTTTCAATAACCAAAACTTTAAAAAGTTAAATGAATGATTGAAGCAAAGATAATATGAAATACAAATTCAAAAAAACTCTGTTGATTTCAATAACAAGGGCTGCATAAGAAACAATACATGTCTCAAAATCCTACGCCGAAATCTATACCACTCAAGCAGTAGTTGCTTTCTTAAGCTTCGCAAGCTCTTGTCGGACAACACCAGCTTTCTGCAATGCAAACAAAAGACGAGTTGTTCACACTTGCAAAAATGTATCAACAGAAAGTACCAAGAGGAAAAAGTTATTGTGGATCAATTTAACAAAGAATATCAAGTAAATTCATGTGTAAACAAAGTACGAACTTCATTTTGTTGCAAATGACACTATGCATTATACTCCATCTGTCGAGAAAGAGTGTCACAGACTATTCGTGGCACCGTTTTTAATAAAAAGGTTGATAGATGTTCTGCAAATTTTTTAAGTGCAAGTACGAGACCCAATAGAGAAAAAGTTGGTCATAAATTGGTGTTTTTTTTTTTTTTTGTAAATAATGAAAAGAGAGGGGTTTAGAATATAGAAGGGTGTCGTAGCCAACAAACTAAGATGAAAGTAGAGTATCACAGTCTTCATGGACAGAAGAGAGTATTAAATATCTATTTCTGGTTGGTTTTAGTTCTTCAAAGTCTATGTTCATATCAAATACTAGTAATCATTAATACAAGCTCAAGATGCCACGTTAAGTGTGTAAATACCTTGATCTTGGCCAGCATAAGCTTGAACCTGTCGAAATCATTGAGGGCAGCCCTTCTCTTCTGAACAATCAACTTTCTGCCCCATGAGCTGCGTTCCCATTTTCCCTTAACATCTGTCACAAATAATGCTCCTAATCAATATAAATGCAAAAGAAACAAAGTTATTGGAATTTTCAATGTTCTAAATACCCACCAGCAGCCTCCATGGCAGCAACAAGGACTTTCTTCTTGGGAACCCTTTCGATATCAATCTTGATATCAGTAAGAGAAAGTCTCTTGAAATTCATCTGGCTTCTTACCATGTCAGGGGCATCCACAAGAGCCTGCAGCACAAGAACAAGATTTATAGGATCAAATGTTTAGTAATTGAAAGCATACAAAATTAAACAAACGGACTTGAAATAAATTTCAAATAATCAAGAATAACAATTTAAGTTATTTAACAACGGACAACTTGGCAGTAAATCATCAATAGTGATAATGCAATGATGACTAAAACAAGATGTTTAATGAGTATAACTGCATATAAAATAACCTAAATCATTGAGGTACAAGGTTAGAGAGTAGCAGAAGTCACTACCCATGATCGATCGAACATAAAACCTCACAACACTATTTCAAAATTGTCACTTACGAAATCAATCAAATAAAACCTAAACCCCCGATGTCTGGCCCAAGCAAAACAAATGCAAACGCAACCAAATAAACAGAACCATAATCTAATGATCTAAAATCGGAAGCAGTCCTAAATCAAATGATGAAACTACTTGCTTCAAAGTGCAGCAAGCAAAAAACAAAAGTAAAAGATGACAATAGAATTGAAGCATTAATAGAAAAAATTGAAATGCAATACATCAATCATGGAAATGAAACACCATAAAACAGAGAGACGTACCCTGTTCTGGTCGATGACGTCAACGATGACGACAAGCTTGCCATAATCTTTGCCGTAGTTGACGAGGGCCACTCTCCCGATCTCGACGTACCTCTTGAACGGCTACACAACAGAATACATAAAATTCAGACGATTACAGAGAGAGGGAGAGGGAGAGGAGGAGAGAGAGAGAGGGAGAGGGAGCTCACCATGTTTTCCCTGCAGAGATGTGAGGGTGTGTGTGCAGTGTGAGAAGAGGCGGAGGAGGTAGCAAGTGTAAAAGATGGATGGAAGGAGGTTTGATTTGGGATATAGCGGTGTTACTAGGGTTTTTTGTTTTCGCTGTGTTGGGCTTTGGGCCCCCTTGTCGAATTCCGGCCCCTAATTTCAGGATTGGTTGGGCTTTTCTTCTAACTTTTATTTTTGGGTAATTCTATCATAGCCCCCAAATTGCTCTTCATGGCCGTCATCTTTAAAATATAAATAAAATAAATATAATTTCACAATTTTAACCCTTAAGTCCTTAACCCCTAAATTTTAATTAAATGATAACCACAATTTATGACTAAGGTTGTCAAACGGGAATCCGGTATTCCGGGATTCCCGGTACTGAACGGATCGGGAACCGGTTCCCGAGTACCGGATAAACCAGTTCCGATCCGATAATCGGTTCCAGTCTCATGAAGAACTTCCAGTACCTGGGTAACGGTACCGAATCAGGTACTGGTTACTATATTCTAATACTATGTTTTTATAAATAAATTATATATTATAGTACATATTAACTGATTTTTATTAATTTTGACAATTAAAAATTTTAAAACCCCTAAATTATATATTATACATATTAACTTATTTAGAATTGCTAGAATTATTTGTGAAGTTGGAATTATGAATTGTTGTTTGTGTTATTTATGTTTGTGTTGGTCCCGAAAGTGACTCACACACGTAGAAGGGAGTGAATACGTGTGTAGAGAAGTGTTTAACTTTTCTTGCGTTTTTCGTCCTTTTTCAAGTAGACGCTTTGAGAGTTGTTGAGACTTTCAAAGCTTCTCGCTTGAGTGAGTGTTGTGCGGAATGTGGTGAGACTTAGAGTTTCTTGCAAGTTAAAACCGTTTGTTGATTTAAAGCGTGTGTGCAAGTATGATAAATCAAAGCGTTAAAAGCTAAAAGTAAAGACCGAAAGTAAAGCACACCGAGAGCTTTTATAGTGGTTCGGAGAAATCCTCCTACGTCCACTCTTATCCTCGACGGGATGAATACCTTCACTCGGTATACCTTGTTTTATACTTCCAAGGGGAAGTGATCTAGCAACAATAACAAATTGATAACTAGATCCTCTAGAGATTTCGGGCTCTCGAGAGGCCTACAACAACAAACTTTTTACGAAATCGACAACCTTCCACTTAAGTATACAAACTTAAGCTTTACTATCACAATTTCAACTAAACCAAAACGACACCCTTACAACTCAATCTAAGAACAATAGATTTAGTTTTGGGGTTTTTATTTTCGTTTAGAATGAGAATCCTTTACGGTGAAACTCACAAGTAAAGAATAAGGATTCTCGAGACTATGTTTTGGATTAAAACGGTTGAACCTAGAAGTAGAAAGATGTTGCGAATACTTAAGAAAACTAGGTTTTCTTAAGGACACACTAAAGGATTAAAAGGGCTTGAAGAACTAGAGAAATTTCGAATGCTTGAATGCTTGAGTTCTTGCTTGCGAGTTGGATTGCTTTTGCGTGTGTAGCCCTTATGTGTGAGCAGCTACTTCCCGTTGGAGAGAAGCGGCGCGTGCATCCCACTTGACTGGAAAAATTCCATTAATGTCAGGTGCTTTTCAGAATTCCGTATGAGGGTATGGCTCTACCTAGGTAATAAGGAAACCCTAGTAGGGGAGCAGTTGGTCAGCGACAGTCTGCACATCCCCTTTCTGTGACACTTTCTGCATTTACTTTCCGTTGAGCAATCTCGCGTCGACACGTGGACTCTACAACTGCGGCGTATTTAATGATACTTACGGAGAGGCTTCCGACGTAAGTTTGATATTCAAACTTGTAGAGTCCTGAGTCAACTTATATGCTTGGACGCTTTAAGAGCGGCTTCAATGTTGAGACGCTTTAAGTCTATCTGCTTGAAAGCGCTTCGCTTTATCTTGATGTAACTGCACACTCTGAGTTTCCTTATGTTGAAAGCATCTCATCTACGCTCTGCGAGACTTTATCTACGGCTTTCAACACTTACGCTTTCCAAACTTTAACTGCTTCTAGACCTGCGCTTTAAAAGTGGAAGCTTCCTAACAGATAAACTTTACTATAACATGAATTCAAAGCGTGATTACTATAACATCAAAAATAATAAGAGAAATAACTATGAGGGTTTTGGAATCAAATCAAAACAAATTGTTTATAACTTTGATTCAAAGTTCTCCCTAAACACAATATCCTAACAATTTGTTTGTGTTAAAAATAGAGATTAGTGAGTTTTATATGTTTAATCGTTGTACAATTTATTTTAGGCTTTAAAAAAAAGGGAAAAAAAACATTTTGAATTTTTTTTCTTAAAAAAACTAGTACTCTAACCGGTAATCCGGTATAACCGGTACCGAACTGAGAACCGGTTAACTTATCCGGTTCCGGTACCGGTTCCTAAAAAACTGTGTTTACCGATACTGGGTACCCGGATTTCCGGTTACCCAGAACCGGACCGGTTGACAGCCCTACTTATGACCCCCGTTCAGCCGTTCTATTCCTGAAGAAACCTATAGCCACCGTTCTTCCTTTTTTCTTATCGAGAGCACTATAACCCCCAGTTTTTCTTCTATTTTTTTCTTTTTCAGAGCACCTATATCCCTTTTTTTTTCTTCTTGAAAAAAACAAGTGATTTGCAGAAATTAGGAAGATAACCCATCTGAAACCGGGCAAGAAGAAATCAAAATGAAATAGTGGCCACTTACAATTAGAGTTGGTATTTGTGATTGAAGCAAGTTGTTATTATCATTTCTTGAGTGGGGATTGAAAATACTTTATTGGAATAAATATTGAGCGGCCATTTGTTTATGTGTAATCAGAAAAATGGGAAGGGAATCAGGATTTCTGATTCCCTTAGGGGGTGTAATCAATTCGGAATTTAAAAGATTTTGATAGATTCTTTATAATTTGTGGATTTTTTAATTCCATGGAGTGTTTCAATTCTACATAGAATTTGAGGGATTATATTAGATTGATTTATCTTCTATTTTCATTGACTTTAAAAGTCTATAGATTGTTCAAACAAACCTTTACAATAATTTTTACGGTGGTGAACCCATTGAAGTTTGAAGTTCTGAAATGCCATTGAGAAAGAGAAAAGTGTAGGATACGAGTAGCTTTGAGTAAATTCAGAACTCCCTTAACTCATAACTCTGAACTCAACAAGCAACAGCCGAGAACATCCATTCCACAAGGACAAGTTATACTAATCCATCTCTTTAATCAACATAAGTAGATGGTTTATTGAACAACTCCTAAACAAACTTGTTTCAAGAACCTAGAATAAAATTGTCGTCACATGAGAGGGTTTAAGGAGGAAGGGGGTTATGGCGGAGAACAAAGAGGAATCCCTATGCGTCGTCGGCTCGAAACGGCGAGCTCGAGAGAGTCAATTCTCTGATTGCAGCCGAACACGCCACCAGAAGTGGCTGCACCGAGGTGTTTAAAGCTTTCCTCGACGGCGGTATGCCGTGGAATGCTCCATCCCCTTCAAATGTTTCGGCCGGAGACCTTGCCATGGAAAACAATCATCAATCCGCCTTTGACGTCCTCCTCAATGCCTGAGTACTATAGTAAATAAATCCACGAATAAAGAACCTGCGTTCAAAGCATTCAAGGCGAATCGGTTCTTGGAACTGTATCAAGGAAAGATAATGCAAAGGGCAATCCTAATGGGGATTATTTGGAAGAGAGGGTTACGAGAGGGAGGAAGAGTGTGGCGGTGGCAATAAATCAGCTGTGGGAGAGATAGTTATGTTAATTTGATTTGGTTGGAGTGAGGTAAATTTTAAAAAGAGGCAAAAAATATTCTACCTTAGTAGAGATAATAAAACCAAATTTTACACCAAACTTAAAAACACACAAATTATACCCAAGTTTGAGATGAACTTCCCAACATACCCCTAAATTTAAAAAATGGTAAGAAAAATTGAAAACATTTAAAACCCAAATATAACCCTCCACTAACCCATTTACTCCTCTACACCACGCCCGTTCAGCCTTAACGCCGATCTTCATCCCACCGTCTCTCTCTCTGCTTCGACGAGCTCCGGCGAAGCCTAACCATGTCCGTCCGTCCATTCAACAGCAGCAAAAAAGAAAAAAGAAGAAGAAGACAGCCATCTAGGGTTTTGTTGCTTTTTTAGCCCTTTTTTTGGCCAAATCTGAATGTTTGATGCAATTGACCATTGGACTTTGTTCTCCTTGAAAGGACGAAAAGATGAAGGGGTGGTTCGCTCATTTTAATGGAGAAACACGCCGGAGAAGATGAAGCTGTCGGAAAATTGCGAGTTGTACGGTAAGAAATAGTAAGAAATCAAATAATAGGTAAGAAATCGTGAGTTGTGTACACAGTGGTAAGAAACAATGTCAATTCTTACCATATAGAGTTTGCAATAAGAATTGACATTATTCTTATATATGGACCGCAAGAATTGAATCATTTCTTACATATGAATCACAATAATTGAATCATTTCATACATAATCATACACAAAAATATGCGCATCATTTATTCGATGTCAATCTAGTTAGAAATGTATCAATTCTTACATATCGATCGCAAGAAGTTGATCATTTATTACATAATCATTCACAAATAAAATGTCCACCGTTTCTTCGATATTAATCTAGATAGAAATGTATCAATTCTAATTACATCTAGATATACTCCGGAACGATAAGAATTGACATTATTATTACATGATTTACTCGGGGATGACTCCAGAATTACATCTTAAAAACAATGACAATAGTAAGAATTGTACGAATTGACATCAATTAACATCAATTAGTACGTATGTACGAATTGACATCGATTGGCATCAATTAACATCTCGATTAACATCAATTTATGGAATCCGATGCTAGAGAGAGAGAGAGAGAGAGAGAGAGAGACGTAAATTCGAAGGGATTATATGATGGGATTTGAAGGAATATATATATTCCTTCACAAGGTTTGCAATAAGAATTGACACTATTCTTACATGATTTTCTCGGGTGACGATTCCAGAACTACATCTTAAAAACAATGACAATAGTAAGAACAACATCAATTCGTACTTATGTACAAATAGACATCAATTAACATCTCGATTAATATCAATTCGTACATACATATAGTAAGAACTGCATCAATTCTTACTTAAAGATGAGACGAATTGCATGTCTTTTTTTTTTTTTTCTTTTTTTTTTTTTTTTTTACCTCAATACTATTTTTGTATGCATTAAGATTTGACATTGTTTTCTAAAGTTGTAGTTATGTAACTATACCTATGAGTGGTATAATTTTTTTACCATGAATTCTTACCGTCAAATAAAATCTTTCATGTCTTATGAATTCTTACCTATCTGATTAAATTCTTATTTATATAAATGAATTCTTACCACGAAATTGGATCATTTCTTACTTAATCATACACAAAAAAATATGTGAACCATTTATTCGATGTTAATCTAGATAGAAATGTATCAATTCTTACGTATCGAACGCAAGAATTTGATCATTTCTAACATAATCATACACAAAAAAAATACATTTGTTATTTTTACCGTTGTCTCTTGAATTCATACCTTTATAATTGGATTCTTACTTGGTTATCCATGAATTCTTACCGATCAAACAAAATTTTCCGTTAGGTTTCCGGCAAAGTGACCTTGGTATTGAGAGCTTCGTCTCGATTAAAAGAAAATCAAGGAACGACAATTCAGAAAAAAAAAAAAAAAAAAAAAAAACTCTTCCTTATCGAGGGAAGCATATGAATTCCTGTACTACACCATTCATATATGTTGTGATCCTCAAATAAGATAAATGAAAGACACCACCTCAATACCCACTTTCAAAAGCCAAAATAGAAAAGAAAAAAAAAAAGAGCAAAAATTAATCGCATTGTATAAAATAAAATTATCATGAAAGACAAATGAGAGAAACCCTAAATCTATGTACCCACCACAGCACATCTCCTTCCTTTTCTTTTCTATCTCCGTAGACAATCTCTCTCTACACACCAAATGAAACCCTCAATTAAAAACCATAAAGAAAAACAGAAAAAAAAAGCAAGAAGGGGAGGAGTAACTACAGCGACGGCGGTGGTAGTGGGTGGTGGCAACGGACATCTCTTGCCGGTGGTCGCCGGCGGCTACGGAGCATGAGGAGTCGAGGAGCTTGAGGATGCCGTCGTCACCTACTGCGGGCTGTACGAGTCCAGATCTGTCACCACGAGGGACTTGGGAACTCTGAAGATGGTGACCGGAACTCATCCTCCGGCCGCTTCTCGATTAGGGTTTCTTGGAGCACAGAAAAAGAGAGCAGAGGAGAGAAGAAGATTCAAAATAAGTGTAGAAGCGTGGAGAATAGATGAGAGAAAAAGAAGAGAGGAAATGGGAGAGATGAGAAATAAGATGGTAAATATTAAAAAAGGTAGAGGGTATTTCTGTCTCATCATCTCAAAGTTAGGTAGAAATTGTGTTTTTTTAAGTTTTGGTCAAATATTGATTTTTTTAACTCTAAAGAAGTATATGGGGGTATTTCCTCTTTTAAAAATGGAGAGATGAGATTTCTAGAGGATTTTTTTATACATATTATGTACAAAGAATCCTATAAAGTCCATTACTATTAAAATCTTACATAATTTCAATATCACTAGATTTAGATGGATATTTAAAAGTCATGATTGAATATCAACAGATTTTTAATGACTTTCTAAAATCTAAATTGAATATCAGTAGATTTTTAATGACTTTCTAAAATTTGAATTGAATATCTATGGACTTTGAAAATACAAAAAAATCTTTTAGATTCCAGATAGAATACACCCCCCTTAGTTGATGTTTGGTTTGCAATTTTTGTCCATTCCCTTTCCCCACTTTTTGGGTATTGGATTTACCCCATCTTCCCCCTTTTTCATTCCCCTCTAAAACCAAGGGAATGTGATTCTCTTTCCCATGTATTGTCTCCATTTATTAATTTTATACTAATAACACATTATAACATTATATTATTATTAATTTTTTTGAGATATATGTTACTAGTATTTATGTAAAATAAAAATATTAAATAATATAAAATTATATTATTTAAATTATATTTAAATACAAAATTAAATATTATATTTCAAATAAATTATATTAAAATATTTTAAATAAATTAAAATAGATTATGTTCCAATAATATATATAAGACAAAAACTTGTGTCAGCCGGAGGCACCGTGCGGCCGGGCCCAAAGTGTCAATCTTATACAGAAAGTGTCAATTTATATGAATAAAAGTGTCAATCTTTAACATAATTATTTTACGAATAAATGACAATTTTTAAAAGTGTCAATCTTTATACAGAAAAGTGTCAATCTATATGAATAAAAGTGTCATTATTTTAGCCCGGCTGCACGGTGCCTCCGGCTGACCTAAGTGTGTCCCATATTATAAATATGTTGTAATATTTAACATAAATAAATATATTTAATTAAATATAAATTAAAAGTTGAAGAATTATATATATATATATATAATTTATTATTAAAATGTCAATTAATTCTATAAATGACATCATATATATATTATATTATATATATATTTATTATATTATATTATATTATTTATATTATACAATAATATATATAAATAGATTACAATATATATATATAAATAAATTATATTTATATATTTAATTAAACATAAAATTAATTGTAAAGAATTACAAATATATATAACATGATATATTTTAAATAACATGCTATATTCAAATAATGAATTATATTATGTGAAATATAGTATACAATGTGACACTATTAAATATGACATTATTTTTAAATAAATAAAATATTTTTAATAATATTATAGTTAAATAATATAGTACAATTTATAATTAATTTTTTTTTTTGTAAAAATAAATAATGTGCATAAATATAACATAAGAATTATTGCTTTTTTTTTTTTTTTTTTTTTTTTTTAAATAAACAGGGAATTATTCCCTTTGTGATTCTTAACCAAACATATATACCAAAATCGTCATGGGATCCTCTATTGCCAAAGTATGTGACATCTTCTATTCAGTGGCGGAGCCAGAGGGTTCTTGGGGGTGCAATTGAACCCCCAAAACAAAAATCGAAATAGTAGTTATACATATATAGTCATACTCATATCACAATGTGTACTTGGTCTTAGTGGGTATTGACTTGGGAAACCATCCTCTAGGTCTCAGGTTACGAAACCATTTAATTTGTTTTACTTTATATTTAATCTTGTTTATTGATTTTTTATTATTTTTCTAACAAATTAGAGTAGGACATTTATTGTTTTTTAGTATTGCAAATAGAAACAAATGCCCTATTTTTTACTCCATTTAGTTTGTTTTGATTTTTTTTTTTATTTTCTCTAACAAATTAGAGTAGGAGCTACACTCGTCATCGACAAGTGTAACAAGTATAACTTATCGCACCCCCAAATTCAAAATGTTGGCTCCGCCACTGCTTCTATTGTCTTAATAGATTAACGACACATGACAAATCTTAAGGGTTTAGAAATTTCAAATGTTAGTGTATATATTTTCCTTATATAAATCTTAAATCTTAAATCTTAAATCCTAAATCCTAAATCATTGATTTTGCCACATATTGTTAATCTATTAAGGCAATAGAAGATGTCACATACTTTGACAATAGAAGATCCAAACTGACCAAAATCAACAATCACTCCTATTCATTTCATTTCCTTTCCCTTTCCCGATTCCTTTCCCTTTCCCTATTCAAACCAACGGCCCCTAAATATAAGCAAGCTAAGGAATAAAGTTTATTGTACTGGAATAAATATTGAATTTTTTCTTCCATGTTTAACTGAAGACGACTAATGTTGTTTGTTGGGGGCTATGATGAATTGATCTGCGTTGGAGGTCAACTATTGTATATTGGTAAATTATTTTAGGAGTTACACTTTTCGTTATCATTTGATTAAAATTTGGGGCTAAATGGTAAAATAGTATAATTATATTTATTTTAATTTTATATTTTAACTAGGGGGCTATGAATAGCAATTTGGGGGCTATGTATAGAATTACCCTTATTTTTTGGTACTTCTCCATAGCATCTTTGCAACTTAACACATAATTTTTCAAGCATCTTCAGAGTAGTTGTAAGTATAGTTCTCAATTGTTATACACATATCGTATTCTGTAAAAGATTTTTTTTTTCAAAAAATTATTTTAAAACTTGTCATCAAGACGAGTGAAAACGTAAACGTGTCTAAAGATCATGGACAGAAGGAGTATTTATTTACCAATAGAAAGGCAAAGAGGTTTTTTAACAAGCGGTTAAGATAAAATATTAAAATGCATGTAACATAGTACTACGTATTAAATTGAGAGAGTAAAGGAGCAATCAAGGTGAAATGGAATAAACTAGAGCAAAATGCATGTTACATATTAAATAAAAAAAAAACATAATATTAATTCAAAATTCAAACTGGTGGTAAGAGGTTGAACGTACAATTGATAATTGGTGGCAGCTTCTGCGACATCCTAGTCAAAAACCAACACTTGTTCTACCCATTCTCATATCTTAAATTCCAACCGAAAATTTCGATGGTTTTCTCACTTTTGTTTCAACCGTGCATTAATTAGAAACCAAGAAACTTCATTCCCCATTAATTGTTAAAACTCCATCTCTTGTAACTTCTTTAATCTTTTTTTTTTCTTCGATCATTGCATGAAAAAGAGTTGACAGAAAGACGTTTCATTGAATTTTGGTATTCAATTCATTATTGATTATTGTTAAGAATTTATATATCTAGCGGAGAAATAAATTATAAAGTGATCGATCGCTTGATTTAATGTGATTGCAAAAGTGTTGATTTTAATATCAAAGGCATCATATATATATCTAGTGATTCTGCATGCATGCGCATACGTCAAAATAAAAGATCGAGCTGAGGATGTCAACGAAGATGAAGGGCCTTTTCAAAGGCCTTAGATACATTTCTCAAATATTCGGTAAGTACATGTACATGTACATGATTTCTTTTGTTTTATTTGAAAATTAATTAATGATGCAAGAAAATAATAAAAAAAATATAATTAAATATGTACTATACGTACAGATGAAGATCAGCAAAAGGAACAAGATATGCAGATTGGGCTTCCCACAGATGTAAAGCACGTGGCTCATGTAGGGTGGGATGGACCCGGTTCAGCTAATTCTACTTCTGTCGATTCACCAAACTGGGTACAAATTAAATCTTTTTTTTTATAATTAATTTCCCATTATAATTTGATTTGAGAAATGTATATAATTTAACTTGTTTTTCTTAATCATTTAAAACAAAAATGGGTTACGTTGTTGTGCAGATGAAAGATTTAGGACCATCAACGCCAGGAATTAATGCAGCAACTGGTAAAGACAATGCAGAAGTCAAATGGGTTTCAGAAGGTGAGATTCTCTATTTATTTATTTATCTATTTTTTGAGGGGGATTCTATTTATTTTCACTCGTCCCAAAAGTTAGGTTTTTTTTTTCTTCAAACGTTAACACAAAAGTTAGGCATTTTAATTAACTATTTTAAGAAAATCTAAGTAAACTAGCTTATCAACGAAAAACTTGCATGCTCAATACACAAATATACAACATTCTTCACTTATTTGTACATGTATACAAACATCTGGTTTGGAAAAAATATATATATTATAAACAAACTTTAGAAGATAATATCATATATAGTATCAGATATATATATATATATATATATATCCACAAACTCACGAATTATTGGGATGGACTCTAGAAAAAATTAGAGATCTTGAGTGGCTTACATGCTTGAGATTAAACAAGGCCGTTCCACGGAAAATGGGGCTTGAGGCAACACTTATTGAGTCGAGAAAAAGTGTATTTCTTATTAAAATTTGTTTAATGTTTTTTTTTTTCCAGAGCAAAAAGCTTACTTAATTTTTTTTTTTATCGAGTAATGTATAAAAATGTTAGACTCATAGCTTAATGAAATCTTTAAAAAGAAAAGAAGAGGCTATCATCTTAGTGTATATGAAGTAAGATTAATGTATAAGATTGGTTTTTATCTACGGTTGTACAAAAACTATTACACTATGATCATAGGGCATGATCCTATGGCCTGTACAAATTTATAATCATCAAAAATATCAGTCATCCCATAAACATGAGACTGATCATTTCTCCCACTACCCTTGAGGAATGAAGTGTATTTTAATTTTTGAAGAAAGTATTGTTACTTATATATTATTTAAATATGACTTATTAAACTTTATCGGGAACTTCATTAGGGCTAGGTCAAGTCGGCTTGGGCTAGGCCAGGCTGGTCTTGAGTCTCTTGACCCATTGAGCCAAATGAAGAAATCCAACCTAAAAGATTTGTTAGTGGGTTTTTTGCACTGCGAACAAATAAAGGTGATAAAATAACAGCATAACCCAACCCGTTCTACACCTGACATGCTTTTGATGAAATTGATCGAAACTATTTTTGTCAGCTCTACCAACGAGTCGATTTAGAGTTGTCAAGTGGGTTGGACCGGCCCAACCTTGTATGGCCCAAGCCCGTTAGGACCCACACAAGCTCGGCCTAATTGGTCATAGGAGCTGGGCCAACGAGCTTTCTTTTTATGAAATGATGAGTTCCATCTAGGCCTATTTTCAAACCCCACCTGGATATAGCCCAAGCTCATGTCCACAGTGTAAAACATTAAATCGACCTTTAATGGACCATTTTTTCTTTTAAAAAAAGCTTGCCTGTCTTCACCATAGTGCAATATACAAAAAGAATATGATAGGCATCTGCCTTACTGCCTATTAAGGTCACATTTAATATGTCAACGACTCACCTGACAATGACATAAGAATAAAGCTACTATAAATGTATATATATACATTAAAAACCTAAATCATACTAAAAATTAAGAACTAAACTCTACAAAAAAAAAAATTAAGCTAAATTTTACTTAAAAAATCCGCAATATGACATTATCACATCAAATGATGGACGTGTCCATAATGGACATTGAAACATTTCTAATAGGCCTTAATCTTAGTAAAGAATAAAACGAAAAAAAAATACTCCCTATATCCCACTCGACTTGACCTATTGTGGGCACAAGTTTAAGAAAATTTGTGTTAGGAGTAAAAGGTGGTGGCCCACCTCTTTTAGTTGCAATCTATTTTGCACGGATTCTTCTAAAAATATAATATTGTAGTATCAGATACGTGGGGGATACGGGTGCGGGTGCGATTCGCGTGGGATACGCCACCTGGCGAATCCTAAAAAAAAATAAAAATTAAGATACGAGTATCCGGTAAGAATCCGGTGCGTTTAGGATATTTTTGGGTTTTTTTAAAAAATAATTTTATATTTTGGGTTTTTTTTTATAATTTTTTTTATATGTATTGTCCTAAAATTTAAATTCACTACAAAATCAATATACTGTAGTATTTAATTTATAGGGTTTAATTGAAATCTTCATTTTAATTGAGTAGTATTTAATTTTTGAATTTTATTTTTATAAAATGGGTGATATATATAATAAAATATAAATATATAGACGTATCCTCTACGAATCGCACCCTAAAATTTTTAAAAATCCGTATCCCCGTATCCGAATCGTATCGCCCATTCACCCATACTCACGCACTCATGCAACATACTACTATTGCAATGGTTAATGATTAAACAATCTATTTTTTTGAAAAATTGGTGGACCATACACCTAATTAAGTACACCTAATTGGTATGTGTCTCACCAAATATAGAAATGATTCATATCAAGTGAGACATCCCAAAGTAGAAAACAGGCCAAATCGAGTGTAACGGAGGGAGTAATATACAATACACTCTAGAATTAAAAAAAATACTCTATGTCCCATTTGAAATGTCCTGTTTCTTTTGGGTACGTAAATTAAGAAGTCATTGTTTAGTGATTAAGTGTGGTGTGTGGTAGTAATTAGTGAATATTTTAAAAATTTATGGGATAGTAAAATAATTTAAATTTCAACATTGATTTTTTTTATATACGTGAATAATTTATTTATTCATTTTTCAATAATATTTAAAATAGATAAAAAATTATATTATTTTTTATTAGTATTTTAATTAAAAAATATTTAAAAATTATAAAAAAAAATATTCAAAATTTATTTAACTTAACAGCCCAAATTGTGATTAGGTTTTACTTATCATAATTAAATTTCCCCTTATTTTTCCTATTTAAAAAAAACATGACATTTTAAATGACATGGAGAGAGTCATAGATAGGACACTAGGATTTAATTATTGTAGAATATAATGTAAAAAAGAAGAATATGATACTATGCCTTAAGTTAATGTAGAATACAAAAAAAAAAAAAAAAAAAAAAAAAAAGCCCAATAGATCAAAGGAAATATGTGATATTCTTAATTTTAGTAAAATATTAAAAATAAAACAAATAAATAGACAAAATAATCTTAGAAGAATCCAATATGATACCACTACTACATACTTTCAAGGGATTGTTAACTACATGAATATCATTTACATGTTATACGAGAATCAATCTTGGCATACAAATTAATAATAGATCTGAATGATTGATTTGCTGGTTTACTACATATAAAAAATATAATTGGTGTGTGAATGTTGTGTTTGCCTGATAAAAAAAAAAAAAAAAAAATTGTCTTTACATATATATATAATATTGGCAAAAAATAAAAATATACTCCGTATAATTAAATAAGAAAATTTTCACGGTATAATTGATTTTCAAAAGAATTTGTCCATATACAACACATACTGCATCATACAATTTGTCTACATATAACACGTTCTCCGTACTACAATTCGGCCGCCTCATTGTTTGTCCGGCCGTGAAATCAAACATAGTAAGCTTGATAGACTTGCGAGCTTCAAATGATTAACAATTTTATATTTAACATCCTAAATAATTAAAGAAAAATCTTAAGTTGATTAAAAAAAAAAAAAGGTAACATAACTTAGAAATTCTCAAGTTAAGCATGTTGAAAAATTCTTAAGTTGATTAAAAAAAAGGTAACATAGAATTTCTCAGTTAAGCATGTTTGGTTGGCATGGATTTTGTGCTGGAAAAGTATTTTAATTCCAAAATTTTAAATTCTAGTGTTTAGTGAAATTTAGGAGTGATGCAAAAATCAAGTATTTATATTCCCCAACTTTTTTTATGTATTCTTTTTTGCTGATCTAGAATTCTCAAATTTTGTCAGTAAGATTTTAATTTAGCATCCTTAATATTTAAAATCAATCATGATATATGAACAAATCATAGATTATAATATTCAAATCTCATCCTCTCCCACCGTTCTCTTTATTCTTCTCCTTTTAATTATTATTCTTGAAGTTTCATTAATATTTTCAAACACCGGATAATTATTCTTCTCGATTCATTTTCCTTGAAAATACATTCCGAAAAATTAGATTCCCTAAAAACCGTACTTTCTTGCCAACCAAATGAGTCCAACATTATATTGATATTGAATTGATGGTCAGATACCATTAATATGGTAATATGATAACATTGGCAAGAAGTCGCCTATTAAATCTACGAGCAATGTTCCTCTACTCAGAGTTAGCATACTTAATGTGCTAACAATTGATGACAATAATATATTTAAAGAAATTTATTATTAATATATATTATAAAAATAAACGCTACAAAATGAAAACCTGAACCATATTTTTCCTAAAATGAAAGGCCAACTTGAATATCGAAAGGTGATGGGCCGGCCGGGCCAACTTGAATATGGAAAGAAGAGATGTGCCAACTTGAAGTGTAAAGAAAGACAAATTGTTGTATTAGTATTTAATAGAGTAAAATTAAATAATAAAAAGATATTTGTAGTTGACGTAACAAAAGTAAAATAAGATGAAGTAGTAATAAATAAGAATAGTGACAAATGAAACAAATCTATAAGAATCCCGCGAGCTGAGGTTTGCGAATGTGATAGGATATTTTTGATTAGAGAAGAAAAGGAAAAGTTAAAAAAGAAATAGATAAGTAGATGATTTGGGCAATGGTTTTAATAGCAGATTCAAAGAGAGCGCAAAGAAGAAAAAAAGAGAAGGAGAAGGAGCAACAACAACAAGAAGGTGGCGAGGGATCAAAACCATCGAGGCGCCGATCAACGGATAACATTAATCCCCTCGATACCTCACCCAAGGCCAAGCCCTCCCGCCGCCAATCCTCCTCCGACACTAACAAAAACGCCGCCACCGACGCCCCCAAGAAAACTCGTCGGAAGAAGAACAGATCCGCCGCCAACGGTGGATCCGACGCCGCGCAGAAATTGAATTCTGATGATGAAGAGAGAGAAGGTAGATTCAATTCTTAAAGAGTAGTATACATATACACAAGTAATGGACAATTCTCTGTCTCTCTCTCTATTTTTTTTAAAAGATTCTTTCTCCGCAAAACTTCAATGTATTTTATCCTTTATTTCGCCTGGATAGATAGCGGCAGAGCTGCACAAATGAAGGAATCTCTTCAAAGTTCAAACTACCTACACATGAGTTTTTTTTTTTTAGGAGATTTTGTTGTGTTTCGGAAAATCAGAAACTAGCGGGATTGTCATGAGTTTGTTTATTTTGGCTTTCTATTTTACCCAAGGTTGTTGGGACGTTTTTCTGGACATATTTCTATTATTTTACATTCACAGTTGGGTATATATTGACGTCATTATTGCTTCAAACTTTTACACTAAATTGCGAGGACGTATAGTATTATGGTTCAGTTAAATTTTATATCTATTTTAATATTGGCTCTGAGTTGGCATTAGATTACATTTTTTTTTATCATTTATCCGTAATCTTTTTTTTTTATATCATTTATCCAATTATATTATATAAGGTGTGCTAAAATTGATTTTATATATTTTTATTTTGCTCTATTTTATTTTAATTTTAATTTTTCGATTTAATGATTTAGCCAGATCTACCCAAATTGTCTAGGGTTTACTAATTCAAGTATGATATAGTATTCATTTGTAGCATTCAAATTCAGTATTACAGTATTAGTTAAAAAATATGATTAAATACTAAAACTAATTATACCATAGTTTGGATTTATGAACGTGTAGGCGTCTAAATTTTGAGGAAAAAAGAAAAAAAAATCATTTATAATTTTGTTATATTTATTAGATTTGGAATCTTATAAAATCCAAATTAAATAATGTATTTTTAATAAAGATATTGGAGATTTCTTTGGCAACATGTCAAATATTTTATTGATATACATCAATATTTTAGAGCCAATAGAATTGTGACACGTTAGCTAAAAAGGCCCACCATGAAATCCAAAAGCCCACCAAGCAAATTATTAGATTATTAGAGAGCTCGAAAATTATTAGAGAGCTTAAAAAAGAAGCAAATTTCTCTACGAAATCTCTATAATATTCAAAGAATATTAGAAGCTCAAAAGAGAATATATTCAAATATTATTTGAGAACTCAAAAGAGAAGAATTCTTGTCCTACGAAAGCAAATTTCTTTACGAATTCTCTATAATCTTCAAGGTGTCATTCGTGGGAAATCATTGCGTTCTTCGTGGAAAGCAACGTATTTCTCACCGAAGTCTTCTCAAATCAACATTTGATTCCGAAACAAGGCAAAAAGCCCTTCGGATTAGCATTACGAAATCCAAGCATCAAATCCAAAGAAATCAAGGAGTAGATCAAAGAGTATCAAATTCTCCGCAAATTTCGAAATCTGCTCAAAGTGTCCAAGAGTCAAAAGGAGTGCCAAATTCTCCGCAAATCTCGAAATATGCTCAAAGTCATCCAAGAGTCAAAAGAGTCAAAATGAGTACCAAATTCTCCGCAAATCTCGAAATCTGCTCAAAGTAGTCCAAGAGTCAAATTGGAGAGAGAATCAAACTCACATCAACTTAAGTTTTCAAATATTTATTTGTACGCATTTATTTATATGAGTAATGCTCTAATGCCCACCGTGGGCATACTTAATGTGCTCATAGATGACGTGGCATTGGAATATATAAGGAAGTTAAAAATCCTATAAAAATAATAACCTACTATAAAAAAATTAAACCCTAACATAAAAAACTAAACCCTAAAAAGAAAAATTGCAGACGTGGCACTGCCACATCACCGGTGGGCACATTAAGTGTGCCAACCGTGGATAGGGAACATTTCTATTATTTATATTTATTAAATTAAAAATAAATATATATATAATTTGTGTATACAGAACGCTAATTAATGAGTGCAAAATTAAATTATATTACATCAATTAAATTGAAGATAAAAAGAAACTAAAAAATCAATTTTAATATATTATGATAGTCTTCTCACATACAACGATGGTCGCCGTCTAAGAATCGATTTTACTGACACCTACAATATGTTTTCTTCATAAGGGAAATAGAGGCAAACCCTCAAATAGCCACTTTCATAAGATAAAAATCTTTTTTAGCCAACAATAAAAAAGTGGTTTTAGCCACTTTTTACCTGATGTACCAATTATACCCTTACTTCATTAAAAAAAAGAGAAAAAATAAAAAAAGGTAAAAAAAGAATAAACTTACGGGAGCGGCAGGAGCCAAAAACTCACAACACAAAATTCCCAAAATAAAAAAAAACCATACCGCAGAAATCCTCCACCTTCTCCACGAAGACGCCGATTGAAGCTGCCGGTAGAAGACGCCGATTGAAGCCGCCGGAATACATCCGGCGATAATACCTCCGGTTGCTATAGAATGATGTAGTACAACCGCCGGAGTAAGAGGGGTCGACGGCTATAAATTCAGATGCTGCTCCCCTTGGTGATGAAGATGTCAGAAGTAATTCCTCCGACGACTTCCAAACACCACCGCCTAATCGCCGGAGAAGAATCTCCAGTCCAGAGGTATCAATTTTATAAACCCTAATCTCCTCTAAAATTATTTGTATACACGCATTTCATGAAATTTATGTTCAGTTGAAGAACAAATCTGTTGCAATTAAAATATGTATTCTTCATAGATTTTAATTTTGATTTTGATTGATGAAGAAATGCCTACATATTCGGGGTTTAAATATGTTAATTTGCCGTCATATATTCTCCAACAAATACCACTGGATTAGTCATGATTATGAACACGAATTTGTGATATAGTTGTCGTATGATCGTGAATAGTTAATTTATTTCATATTTTTATTATTATTTTGAGTTCAATATAAGGAGCTGTTGTAATATTCTTTGATTGCTCTATCTGTTTTATGTGTTCTTAGATTCTGCCGAGATTCTCATATTCGAATTAAGGCAAGATATAAGAAGTTTGAAAGTGTTTTAGTCAGGTTATAAGGTTAGAGAGGAATAGGACTTGGAATGAAGGCCTTTTCTTTTATCATGACTACCTAGATTCGTGATCGTGCACACGAACACGACTATATATTTTCCTGATCATGCACACGAACACAAAAATATTCTATCGTGAGCGTGTGCATGATCTGAATTCCTTTTGCTTACAACATAATTATCCTTTAACATTACAATTGTTACATGTATGTTAAATTATTATTATTTTTTTTTGTGGTATACAGCAGGCAGCACCCGAGTATCAATGGGAATTTGTGCGCCCAAAAATGCAAATACACATCAACGTCCAACTTTATTGCAAGGAACAGATTGTGGTTCAGATACGTGATATGTTGATAAAGTTTGGCAAAAGTACATACAAGAAGTTCAAAAAATCATGCTTCCGCAAATTCTTGAAGCTCCCGGATAAGATTGTGAAATTTCCAACGTTAATTCATCATGTCATAAGCTGGGAGATGCATTCCAACAATGCCGATGCTGATGGTATAGATAAGTCAGAGGTCTCGTATTACATAAACAATACCAGACTGTTTCGGAGGTTTGAGTACGCGCTGATCACTGGATTAAGGTTTGGTGTGTCTAGCTTTGACACGAACAAGAAACAAGTAATAGCAAATGACTCAATCTGTGCTAAGTTTTTCATGGGAGAAAAAGTGTATGTTCAGGAGTTGTTGGATAAATTTCTAAGAGATGATGGGTTGGGGGATGATAAAGAAGAATATGTTAAAGCTGCAAAATTTTTATTTGTATATCAATTCTTGTATGGGCTGGATTTGACAAAGACTAGAGTTGCATAATGGATTTGGGTCTTGGTGGAGGACAAGAATGGCTGGAACAAATTTCCATGGGGTAGTGCTTCATATCAGACGCTTGTCAAACATGTTAAGGGCGTGAAAAAAGAACCGACGTACACAAACCAAGAGGGGTACCATCTATCTGGTTGTACTATAGCTTTTATGGTAAGTTTTAATTCATATTCTATTTTAATTTAATTTTCTTAATTTATTTTAGCAATATCATGATAAAAAAATGTCTTAATCTTTTTTAAGGGCTTGGATTTTCTGCCCCATTCCGAAGTTGGGAGAAAAACTTGGCGTTCTTAAAATTTCCATCTTCAACACCCCGGATGTTGAAATTCAGTTATGAAAAAACGAAAGCACAGTTCTCGGCAGATTTAATAGAAGAGGTAAATAATCACATTGAATTTTATCACAATGATATAAATACAAAGTATTGACAAATGCTATTTGGCTGATACTTAAAAATAGGTAGAGTCGACCTTCGAGCTTGATGAAGTTGAAGTTACAAATAAGTATTGGCGCTCAGTCGAGCTAGAGGGAACACCATTTGAATTAAAGTTGAAACTGGAAAACTAAAGTTTTAGTAAAAAATGAAGTCAACAAGTACCCCACTAGCAGCAAGGTGAAACATCATTTGGCCAAGGAGTCTCTGTATTCAGTCTTGCATGGCCAAATAAGTAGGAGTTTCTGAAAGAGATTGGGGAGTATGCCGCAACCAAAGCAATTGCACCGATTGGGGAAATGTTACCAGAATATGTGGATTATTTGCGTAATCGGGGAAGCAAATGCAAGGCAAATGTAGAGGTTTCGTTTTTTTATTGAATTACTTAAGATATTCAATTACATATATTTTAAAATATTTTAACTGTTAGCTTGAAATTTAGGCACAAATCAACCTGGATGGAAATGCAAGTGGCATGGATAATTTGAGTAGGGTTATAGATTGGGCTAAAGATTCGGGTCCCATCCAACAATACACATACACACCACCGGGAGTCAATCGCAAGGAAAATATGAACAAAGATCAAGATTGCCCTCCGAAATTGGACTTTTGTCAAGTGGGGAAGAAAGCTCCTGCAGCAGCCTTGTTGAGCCCTTTTCGCCCATTTGATCGACGTGACACAAATTACACAAAGTTTTTAAGATCGAGCACAAAGTAAGTACTCAGTCATTAAAATATATTTGTGTACGATATGAAAGTTTTGTATTCATATTGTTTTATACAGGAGAAATGTGGGCATAGAGGCTGCGATTGATGCGTCATTCTTCAAGAAGATTGCCAATGTGAAGGAATGACTGGAAAGTTTCCACATCGATGCATATGTTGCATGTTTGATCACGAACCCTGAATTTGCTGGGATTATGTAGCGCCCCGAATATTTTTAGCTACATTTTCCTATTTATTTATTTATTTATGCGATTAAATTATTGAGCTCCGTAAGTCGCGCCTCTAGAAAATAAATTTATGCATGCATGATCACATGATATTATTATTATTATTATTATTATTATTATTATTCCTTGATTAATGTGGACCCAAATTTCTTATGAGTTCAATAGCAAGTCTTCTAAAAGCCCAATCGTAGGTTTAATCCAATATGTTGGTAAATAATGATTGTTGGCGTAAGAAGTGTTTTAGGGTTACGGGACTCTCAATAGCTTGCTCTCCAAGATAAATCTTTCGGCCAAAGTTTTCTCCTTATTTTCCTAAACCTAGTGTCAATAAGCTTTAAGGGATGCTCATGTCTATCATCAACCCACTCTCTCTACTAGTATAAATAAGAGTATCCTACTTTTATTTTCTGCACTCTAAAAAGCCATACACCGATAGATCAGAGGTATATACTTATTCTTATTGATTCTCTGTTTCCCTTCGGTAATCAAATCCATTCCTTTATCTTTTAATAATTCCTTTTCCTTCATTAGATAGTGCTGAAATGCTCCTTTCTCATCTACTGTTTTCATGAAACGTTTTTATACATAGCCTCGATCGTTTCCCTTTAATTATGTGTCAAAGAAATTGTTTACAGATTTCTCTTTTTCTTTAAACAACTGTTGTCATTTTTTTTTTAATAATGGTAAATCGGATAATGATTAATCTTTCCTCTGTCATTTTGTTACTTTGTTTAAAACCTTACATAATAGATTAGTATTTTAATTGCTTAAATTATTGTATGCAGTAAGTCTTGTGTAGGTTAGGTATACGTATTGTATATATATATAAATGTGCATGTTTTGTGTGTCTCCAACTCATCACTCTTAATTCAAATAATTAGTTATAGGTTTATTAATGAGATGCTGCAATTTGTCTTATTCAAATTATAGCCTTTGATTACACATATACATACATATATATTAACATACGTATAATATTATAGTAGTTTAAATAATGTGACATCATGATCCTTTGAATTTTTATAGATATGTTTACGTATAAACTTTTATATGAAGTGTCATGAAATTTTCTTTTAAAGTTACGATAGGTGTTAAACGTCTTGCATGCCGATTTTCTCTATAAGTTTAGTAATTAAGTTCATATTATTTTCTTAGGCGAGGCGCGTAGGACTTAACAGTTTAATTGCAGATTCAAAGTTTTCAAGGAGTTAAGTCAATGAAAGGTTAAGGTGGGGGAAAAAGTTGCATTTTCGTGTTTATCCTTATTATACGTTTTGCTCAATTGATATGTGTGATATGCAGCTTTAGCTTACGAGCTAATGAGAATAAAGAAGTTTTGTCTTCGGACGTAAAATAAAGGAAGTGTCGTCTTCGGACGTAAAATAAAGGAAGTTTCGTCTTCGGACGTAAAATAAAGAAAGTTTCGTCTTCGGACGTAAAATAATGGAAGTTCGTCTACGGACGTAAAAATGAGAATAAGAAGAAGAACATGTTTACATATATTCTTTTGTAGTAATTCTTATAATATGGATAAATGCAACCCACTGAGTTTATAGTACTCACCCCAAAACTATTTATCTTTTCAGGAGCAGACTCGGGCGATGAGCGGCGTGGTGAATGATGGTGGAGTCGGAATTAATTATTAATAAGCTAGATTAATTCTTGAATAATGTTATTTTTCGTAGTCAAGACTTCCGCTTTGCTAGTTCTATTATTTTTATTGGGTTTTCCAAGACTTATGTTAGTTTTTAGTAATTAATAAATGGAGTTTTCTTATTAACAAACCAATTTATTTATTTATGAAAATTGGGGCGTTACAGATTAAGAAGTGGGATCCCAAAGTGACTTTGACATCCACCTCTTTTTTGGTATGTAAATCCTTACACTTTTAATTTTTTGAGACGAATAGTATCTGTAAAAAATACACGATCACGCATGATTGAGTTGTGTTCATGTCTGTTAATTGCATGAGTATGGTTGTTTCAATCATTGTCGTTTAAAAAATGCATGATCAGGCCTGATTGAGACTTGTTCGTGATATTACTTGCTGTACAATTATCATTTTGTTTGTATATTCCTGAGTTTTATTATTTATTTTTTAAAAATTCACTCAGACAAAAATACATAAAGTTTGGATGAAATACCACAATGCTGAAGAGTTATCCCCATGTGATCCAAATAAGGAAGAGGAGCTGCTTCGAGAGGACTTGTTCAACCTTTCAAAGTTTGTGACATGCGTACTGCCAAGATGGGGTGAAATCAAAAGCTGGCTTGATTATGATAAGGTATAAGTTGTTGTTTTAATAATTAAAGTATATGCATTATATTAATTAATCTTGACTGTCTAGTTTGTTGATAAAAAAAATGTGTGATTTATAGGTTATCATTGTTGTGAACATGGTATCACATTGGGTTACGGTGTGTATTAATCTCAAGGAATCATGCCTCATAGTTTATGATTCAACTTGTTAGGATATTTATGTAAGGGAGAACTTGAATCAAGTTGATAATAAAAGAAGTGTTTTGATTCGATTCCAAAAACCCGAATTTTACTTAGAATATTTCCCTTATTATCTTTGATGAATCCAGTTCTAAAGTTACAATGTATATTTTAATGTATTAGAAGAACTCATCTGTTAAGGAGTTCTAGGTATTAAAATGTAACTTTAGAGTATCTAAGTGGGAGCGCTTAAAAAGAAGCTAAAGCGCCTGGCTAAAGGAAGAACAACGGAACGATTCAAAGACAGAACATTCAAACAAGCCAGAGCGTGCTTACAAGGACGGAGCACTTGTAAGGAAGCATGCCAAAGCAGATGCGAGAGCAGCGAAGTACAAAGGCAAGAAGCGAATCGTTCTTAGCTAACTAAAAGGAAAAGCCGAAGCTCTTACTGAAAAGAAAGCCGGAGCGCACTTCCAGTACAAAGTGCTTCCAAACCAGAGCGAGTCTTGAGAACAAAGCGTCTGCAATAAAGCCACATGAAAGCAGAGCGACTGAACAGCTCGAAGAGCGTGCTTAGTTTAAGTGTGAAGGAGCTCGCTTTCATTACGCAAAGCGTCTCCACACTTAGCCGCCTCAGCCGCAAATTCAAAGTAGATCAAAGCGCCTCTCTGATCTAGAGCGTGCTTTCAAGTCATAACGAGAGCGTCTGACGAGTAGGTGAGAGGCGATAACTGCCAGACCATGTGTCCGCCTCTCAGTGCTCAAAAGAACGGTGAGCCGTCCAATCGCCGAATACACAGGCCTAGGTTCTAACAAGTCAACAACTACTCCCCTAGGACTGTGTGCTATAAAGTAAAAGATTTGATTCAGATTGGATATGGTGAGGTGCACGCAATCTATCTTTCCAACGGCCCCTTACATAAATATCCTAACAATTTCCCCCTTTTTGATGATGCCAGAAACCCGAATAAAGATTCATGTGTAAAATACAAAGCTTTAAAAACTGCAACAACTATTACAATTCTTAAAGCTAAGACTCCTTATGACCTAAGTGGTGGAATGACGCTTTGGATGTCAAGGCTTTGTATTTCCACTTGAGCATCCTTGTTCTTCAAGATCTTTTATCACGAAATACAAGTGTTACTTGTATTTCTTGATTAACTCATCGCTCCTTCCCCCTCACACAGATGGTATTCTTCATTTCCATATTTCTTCCCCAATGATGTCTTCAACCCTAATTTTCATTATTGGATTGGTTACAACCATCAAGGTGGAAGGCGACCCTTCCGATAGTGCTTTTGCAGACCTCATAGAAGCTCCACGGAAGGCAGATCACTGCTGTAGTGAGGGCTATGGTAAAGCGCCTTCAGAGCGTGGGAGGAGTAGAGAGTTTGAAGTTCATCTTTGCCAAACGCTTTATGAAGAATTTCTCCCTCGAACTTATCATTTCTCCTAAAATCGATAAGTGAGGCATTCTTCATCGACTGCATATACTGCTTTCCAGATTTCCTAAGGAATCCTGGAATGCATTTTGAAGAGCGCAATCCCAACTCTGTTTCACAAACTCACCTGATCTCCATCGTCATAGTTTGTGAAAGCGTGAGAGAAACCTTTCACGCTTAGAGAGGGACGCTTCGTTGAAGCTCTTGCAGCCGAAGCTCTGACTGAACTTACTTCGCGCATAATATTCTTCTCTCGATCTTTCTGAGAGCGGGATGGACATACTGACTCAAGAGACGCTTCCTTACAAGACTCAAGAATTTTGAGTTTGCGAGGAGGCTTCCCATGTGCCGGTGCTTTGATGTCCAGAGTGGTCAGGGATGTTACCTTGATATTTTGCCACTTCCCGATGAGAGCGCGGATGACGGTGGTTTTGTCTTCCTCGTAGGATAAGTCCTTTCCTTGTGGACTAACAGCTACAGGGAGGTTCAAATCGTGGGATTTGAACGCTTCGGAGTCTTCATTGTTCTCTTGTAAGAGAACTGGGTAACTCTTCTCCGGAATTTTCTCCCTTTGTGAGCTGCGAGGAAGTGATACTACCTTTATGCCGAGAGGAGTGACATAAAGAGTAGCATCTTTAAGTCAAGTTGAAAAATCTGTCTTTTTGCTGGATCGGCTCTGGAAGACCCATGGCAACACTCTCGTGCTACTGATATTACGAACAAGGGTCGATTGGAACCACCAGCTCTGATACCACTTATTGGTCCCAATGAGGCACTTTAGACAAGATTTATAGTGGTTCGGAGCAACCGCTCCTTCATCCACTCCCATCACCTTCACTCGGTGATGGAACTTCACTCAAAGCTTGGGGTTTTCAATGGGCACCCAAGAGCCTATGTGAGTTTATACGATCGGCACTCACGAGCCGATGAGTTTATACGATAGGCACTCACGAGCCTTTACAACCTTTACATACAAAACTCTCAAACTTTACGGTTATGTTTGGGTTTGGGTTCGTATATTTCCTACTAATGAGAAATCCTTTTACAATGAATTACAATGTAGAAGGCTTGGATTTCTCTCTAGGGCTTATGGATAAATGAGATTGAAGCCCTAAGTTGTGAGCTAGAAGGTTGGATTGAAGATATTGAAAGTAGAGAAGGAAAGAGGTTTTCGAAGTTGGAAGTGCCTTCTCTTCTTCTTATGCTCTTGATTTCACTTGATCTCACTCCTTTTTTATTATGTAGTTTGAACCTTCTATTTATAGGGTGAAAAAGCAAATCTATCCATAAGCCCTAGAGAGAAATCTAAGCCTTCTACATTGTAATTCATTGTAAAAGGATTTCTCATTAGTTGGAAATATACGAACCCAAACCCAAACACAACCGTAAAGTTTGAGAGTTTTGTATGTAAAGGTTGTAAAGGCTCGTGAGTGCCTATCATATAAACTCATCGGCTAGTGAGTGCCGATCGTATAAACTCACATAGGCTCTTGGGTGCCCATTGAAAACCCCAAGCTTTGAGTGAAGTTCCATCACCGAGTGAAGGTGATGGGAGTGGATGTAGGAGCGGTTGCTCCGAACCACTATAAATCTTGTCTAAAGTGCCTCATTGGGACCAATACAACTCAAGAGGATTTTGAAGAAGAGGATTTCTTAGAAAAGCAACAATTTTTTACCCCTCTTGCATGCATATTACTACAGATCCTAAAGTACAGTGGGTTTTATGATGCACACTTGGAGGTGGTTCCACTCATTAACCAATGGAAGGTCTAACAACCAGCTGATTTTTTTTTAAATGTTGAAGCTGATATTGTTAATTCTGGTGCTTATGCCTTAAAATATGTAGAGGCAATTTTCACAGGTAAAATGGAAGCATTGGAGAAGAAGGACTTGAAGACATATCACAAACACATGGCTCAAAGTATATACTACTATTTTAGTACCGATGAATACACCATTCTTGTTGATAATTAGTATTTTCATTACTTGATACGAACCTTGGCAGATCCGTAAAACTCACGCACGCGGAAGGATGAAATTCGAACAATGGATAGCCCAATATACCGATGGACGAACCCTCTAAATGATATAAGTGAGATTAACTCCCTATACCCCAAAGAGATGATTGCCGAAGTCACACGGAGATGATGAATGACACACAATTAGGGATGATTTACTCTCTGATTCGCCGAATAAACGTTCGCCTTAGACGAACAAAGAGAATTATTTAAATTCTCTAAAGAGAGAGATAAACTCACCAAAATATACTAATCAATAATTGTTCTATTTTCGACACCCTTATGAGAGCCATATTTATATGCTTCATAAAGTCCTAATCCTACAAGGAAACTACTCAAAACCAATCCAAAAAGATACCAAACCAAATACTAGTCTAAAAAGGAATAAAATCACCAAAATAATGCTGAAAAATAACCTACCAACTAGAGCACTAAATAAAAAAAATAAATTAATAAGAATAAACAACTAAATAAGAAACTAAATAATATTTTCAATCTTCAACCCATATCATCTTCAATCCTTGGCCTATGAAGTGAAATCCACGATATACGGGCTGCATCATTACTTGTGCCCGTATTGTACTAAGACAAATTGCGCTTTTTTAGATGTTTGTTTCTGAATTGATGTTGAAACTCATTTTGTTTTAGCAATTAAATATTAGTGATGTTTGAAGACAGTGGAAATCATGCCTAAATATTACTGATGTCTGAATTATACCATGTCTTTGTTAGAAAGCCACATCATATTTTTATTCAATACAAGCCACATTAAATTAGCAAAATATAACCAAAAAATCTGAAAAATAACATCTTATGTCGTGGGTTTGTGGAGTACAATTATATATGATTCAAAAGAACACATCTATATTCAAAAGAACACATCTAACGAACAAGAAAATATACCAGTTTTATTCATGTTCGTTTTCACGATCATGACTATCTTCAGTTCGTGATCGTGCACACGAACACGAGTTATATAATCTTCGTGATCATACACACGAACACGAGTTATATAATCTTCGTGATCGTACACACGAACATGACTATATTCGATCGTGATCGAGTACAACACGACTGATAAGTACTACAACAGCAAAGCCGTGGCAAAACAACATTTAAACTACATGAAAACTCATCAAAATGCTGGTAAAACTCAGCAAAAATAGCAGGATCCATCAAAGGTAAAATCTAATCAGACTAGGAACACAAGCAAAATAATGCACTGTGATGCATAAAAAACACAGAACCACATTCAACAAGCAACACTGAGATGAGAAAAAGTACACCAGAAAAGTTAGTTTAGAATGCACAGAGCAAAGAAACAACAATTGGAGTGTAATCTCAAAGGATAGAATCCAGCAACCCACACAGATTGGGTTATGTTTAGAATAATAAGCAACATATGGTAACTAATTAATGTCCAACCAAAATTATCAAAATGATCCAAAATGAAAAAAAAATGAAATAAGTATTTTAATTAATTTGCATTCTGATTTCTGGCAGGGCATCTCCTCCGATTGTGGTCGCTTGCCCGACATATGCCACAAGTTTTAGGACGACGTGCCTTTGGCACAACCAGATCTTCAATATTTATAGTAGAAATAGTTGTAGAACAAGAAGCACAATTATGACCTGATTGATGACATCTAGAGCAAACTCTTGTAGAACTTTTTGAAGAAGATGCAAAACCAGGCTTTATCCTTGACATACGAGGTCTGCTGGCTTGTTTTGGATTGGCCGGAACTCCAACAATTTTGCTCTTCACCTCAGTTAGGACTTCCCATTCATCAGGGTTAGGGATATGATAAATCTCACCAAAATATGTCTTCCTCAAAGTTTCCATCGTGTAATAGCTCGACACGTAAGATAAATATGACTGGTTGGACTTGCTGTAAACAAAGAAACAATTAAAAAAATTGATTGTTTTGTAGCACACCTTAATAAAAAAAAATGAATTAACTAAATGAACATCAATCTAAAACCATCACTTGGATACATTTAAGAAAAATATATGTTTCCAAATTCCAAGCAGCTACAACATGTAAGTACTTACATCTATTGCATATCCCCCCTTTCCAACTGTATCAGGTCAAGTAGATTGTCTTTAAAAAATAAATGCTTAAAATTTTCCCACAAGCCTCTACGTTCCATAGTATCACCCTAAACTCAGTTATAGAACAAAAGCTTTTAGTAATGACTGCAGTCAGGCCAAGAAATCTCATAAGCTGTCACAAGTGATCAAGCACTTCTATCTATGAATGAATTACCATAAGAATCAAAACAATTGAAGAGCTAGGAGTTCTTTGATCACCTCATATAAGTTCAAAAGCATATTGCAACCATTAAATGCAAATCAACAGAGATAATAACACAATAACTAAACAACAGAAAGCCACTTAAAATCATAATCTACTAGCATTAGACTTAAGTCTCAATAAATCATACCTGATTGCTGTAGCTGCATGAGCACAAGGTATAAGATCAAGTTCAAAAATTCGGCACAAACATGTTCTTGAGCTCAAATCAACCACATAATTTTTTTGTCCCTATATCACTTTGAACTTATGGTCATTAATAGGCTCAGCTTCCATGGTGTCCCCATGCTCAATAGAGTTTTCCAGCCTTCTTGTAGCCCACTATGTCAGCTCGTGATTTCTAATAGCAACATCATGACGATGTTTAGCAAACCAACCTATCAAGGTATGCACACACTCCAACAAAGTACAAACATGAAGTTTCCTAGCTCATCGTAGGTGCCTGTTGAGTGATTCTGCACAATTAGATGTGAGAAATTCATATCGACAAACCACACACTTGGATCTTGCCCATCTAGTTGAATCAGCATCCACCAGCTTAGTTATTGCACCATGTGCATTTGCACATTGCAAACTCTCCATGTGCTTGTTAAAATCAGTAGTCCTGTAACAATTGGCAGCTCTTTGGAACATTGCAATCACATCATTACCAAACCGCACCAAATTTTATTGCAAGTGATAAACACAAATACCATGTGGTGTCCTGGGATACACCATTGAAACTGTTTTTTTGATACTATAGTGCTGGTCATATACAAACAAAAGATTATCCGGGCATCCAAACGTATGTCGCAATTGCCTAAAAAACCATATCCAGGAATCGTCAGTCTCTTTGTCGCCAATACCAACAGCTAATGGGAAAATTTGCTCATTCCCATCTTTAGTAGTAGCTACAACCATAACCCCCTTATAACTTCCTTTCAAATGAGTACCGTCAACAACGATGACATGCCGACAAGCTGAAAAAAATCCAGAAGTAGATGCAGATAATGACATGAATACATATTCAATACAATCATCAGCATCTGTCAATAAATCAACTTTCAAACCCGGATTAACAAAATTCACCATGTAAAGGTAAGAGGGTAGCTGTTGAAATAACTTATCAGAATCTCCGTATATCATACAGATAGCATGGTTCCTTGTAGCTAGAGCAACCTTGTATTTGATGTGAACACCAAACTCCCTCTTCAACTCAGCTTTCATTTCTGTCGGCTTGAGAACAACGCCATCAGTCAACAATCTAGGAGGGTAGTAGGCACCAACTGTCTTTGATGTGGCAGTCCAGGCACCACGAGTCCTAACATCCATGCGGCAAGTATGGACCAGTTTCCAACGTTTTACCCTCCATACTAGACCATAACATTTTGCACGCATAAAGAAGGGGCAACTCTTAGAAAGCTTGCATGTTGCTGAAAATCTAGTAGTTGATGAACATCGCACTTTAAATTCAACACGGTTGATCAACTGTTGCAACCCAAGAGCAAGAATCATTGATTCTTTATCCACAAATATAGCATCTATTGAGAGAGTATCCCTAGAATATTGATCAGACCTTATCGAATCTTTATCAAGAGGAAGATATGCTTGGTAGATGGCACCTGGAATTACCTATTGACGACGATCAAATTTATTGATGGAAGTGTTGCTGTCTAAACCTATGCTCGACACATCTGAAGAATTGCTCAATGGTGGCACAACATGTGTGGTGTGATATGTCAAATGCATACTTCAATATCAACACTATCAGTATCTAAACTATCAACTTCATCAGCATCATCAACATTGTCCAAGACATTTACACCCTCATTGGAATCATGATTTTCACTAAGACCAGATGCATCCATACCAATAGAAGGTAGCTGCTAGCAGAACAAATGAGTGTTGTATTTGGCAATGTGACATGTAATAATGCACTTTGTTCATTAAATAAATCCATGAACGTAGATTGCATCATAGAGGGTGACAATAAATTTGGATTAACAGTCACAAAAAATTTAGGCAGCAATGGAATTTCCATCACATAGTTTAGATCAATATCATTCCTAATATCCATCCTCAAATTCTTGAATTCAGAAGTGCCAACCAAGGAACTAATCAAGTAGTTATACCTTTTTGTGTTAGCTGGAACAATATCTTGAATTCGGACCAGAAGGTTTTCAAATGTCAAGCCAACAACATGAACTAATACAAGTCTCCTCTCACCACCAATATAAGCTTCATTCAACCATTTTCCCCTATATGAAACAATAATCGACTTTGTACTCATCTGAAAAAGGATAATGAATTTCAAAGTTCAGAGTTATATAATTTTAAAGCTAAAAAGAAGCTGTTTAAATACCTTTCCCTTCATGCATCAAGCCAAAGCAAAAAAGACAAAATGATAGAAAGGGAGAAGATATTAGATGATGCAAATATAACTAAAACGACTATACTTCTAGAAGCACATAGATATATGGGAAAATCGCTCTAAATTTTAGGCATCCTTATTTAAAGTTTTCTTTTTGCCTGTTACCTTGTTTTAAGATATGCTTTTATGTAGAGGGTGAACAACCTTTTACAAATATAGATTGCAGCTAGAATTTGCTATCATTTTCTTATGTGCATCAAACAATAATCGTGCTAAAATCCTAACTAATAGATACATGTATCTTCATCTTATTGAAATGCTTTCTTTGCCCCCCGTGTATTGACACCATCCCTTTCTACTCCTGCCCCTCCATTTCCCATACTATATGAATGGTATTGTTATCAATCCTCTCTTCCTCTCCCTAAACCAATTAATTCTAACAACAACTACATCTAAATTGTGAACCTTCAAAAAGTAAGCCATCCCAAATAGCCCCTAATACTCTGTTATTAGTCGACTGCCAAAGACACATACAAATTCTATTAAGGAAGAATTTCAAAACAGATGACATATGCAAACAAAATGGTGGAAGTTCTAAGTAAAGTAACTGAGCGCAAGCTTCATTATCTGCCATTTAAGGGAATAAGGAAAGGAAAACAAGTCGTCCACTCCAACAAAATATATTACTGATCCTAAGCAAAACAACAATAAATACAAGTAAACAATGATATCCTTTCTTCCAAAAATTAAAGAATAAAAATAGAAAACACAAACATCTGAATCAAGTAAAATTTAAATTTCCTAATCACCATACTAAAAAAGATAAGAAGAATAATAAGAAAACTTTTAGCTGTTCTCATAAACGTAAAAGAATAACGAGTAAACTTTTAATTCGTTGTGTTTCCTAAACGAAGGTAGTTCGTCTTATACATGCCGACAAGTCGCTTCAGCTCGTCCACTTGTTCCCGAAGCTGCCAGGACCGCTCCATATTGCTATAAATAGCTGGAGCATCGAGCTACGAGCTCTTTTACCTTCCCTTCGGCTTCGGAGAAGGTCATTCCAACACTTCGGCAGATAATCGTCTCGTATTCTGTGTGTTCTTGGACGACCTGCTCGGCCTCTTCTTTTGAGATCTCCAGCTTCTCTTCCAGCTCAAGAAACCGAGCTTGCAGCTCGTCATATTTCTCTTGTGTTGCGTATCACGACCACACTTTGCTAAATAAATAGCTAAGCTTGATAAATTCGTGACTATAACATATGAATATGAAATAATGGATAAATGAAGAACCTTTCTTGAATCGACTCTCAGGCAATCTCATTTCTAGATAATCTGATACTTATAATTGATAAAGTAGGACAATGTTTGTCATGATTCTGACTCAGAATACATCTAAATCGAAAGGAACTTTAAGAACATCAGAGTGTACGCAACGGAAGTATGGCTATAAATAACATGTATGAAGACATGTATTACCAAGAGTTATCAACAACTAAATCTTCACTAAATTGACAAAAGCTCCGCCGGTCACTCCGCTTCAACCTGCTCAACCTGCACATTAAAAACAATGTACAGGGCTAAGTACAAATTGTACTCAGTGAACACTTTGCCCAAAACTGATTTTATTGTCATCCATATACTGAGTGAAACATAGGGTTTTTCTTAAAAGTCTATGTTCACTAAAATCTCTTAGTTCTCAAAGGTAACTGCAGTCAAATTTCTGTTGTAATTTACCATATCTGATATGTGGTGCCCGAGGAGGTGGCCACCTCACTCATCACCTGATCAATCGTCACACTAAGCGAGTCGACCACTTGTGTACACTAGTCCAGGTATAGTAGCAAGTCATACAAGGACCCAAATTCGATTCTTATAAAATTGGCATTGCCAATAACAGATAGGCATCATACAAAAACAAAACATTTTATGGCATAACAATCTTTAATAGAGCTATATCAACTAATAAAACATACTTTGTTTTAAAAGAAAGCCCACCTCTTTCACTTTGCTTAAGTGCTATTGAATTCTAGCTTCGCCTCTGCGACTGTTCTTCCTCTGCTCGACCTTGATAAAAGATTACAGTAAAATTCTTAATTCGAACGATAAAAGCTTATCGAATAATCCTAGCTCTATAGTTTCTCGTAGATTATTCTAAATTTTAAGTGACATCATCACTGTTATCTAGGCTCGATTTATTAATTGAATTATACGAATAGCTTACTCGATTGTTTCCTCAATAAATCAATTTACTTCCTTAGAATTAAGGTTTAATTGAGACGTTTCCCAATAATTAATTCTAATTGTGTAATTGATTAGCTTAAGCAATTAAATCTTGATTGTTAACTTCCTAGTTAATAAACTTATTTCTTGGTTAAAACTTGTTTCTATAAGTAAACTCTTTTAATCTCGTAAAATAATTCACTCGAGAATTATTATTAATCGGATCTCGTATAATTTAATCGGTGATTCTTGAATCGCATAATAAATATTGGTTTGGGTTATTAATTATCTGAATTAATTCGGCCCAAAGAAATTAATACTCTGGCCCAAGGAGAATAATTAAAATTGGCCCATGAGATCTCCGGCCCAGAGCCCTTCGGTCCAGCCCTATTGCTCGATCCAGCTCGGCCCATCTTTTAGCAGGACCCGGCCCGTATTCGATCCAAAACCGGGCCCGCAGAACCAAATACTCCAAACCCTAACTCTTTTCCCTATTTTCAGATCGGCACTTCCTCTCCTCTCGATTGAACTCTCTTGTGATTTCTTCTTTCCTTCGCCGTTCATCTTCTCCGGCTTCCTTTTTGATTTTGCCGGCAATTTCGACCGGCATCAGACCCCGATCCCTGCCGCTCTCGATCGGGATTAGTCTCTCTTTCTTTCTCGAATTGCCTCTGCAATTCTCGCCCCTGCCTCTTCGATTCATCACATCTTCATCATCATCGTCATTGCTAGTCCTCTATTCGCCGGCGGCAGCGTCGCTATCTATGGCGTCCGCCGTCGGCTCTCTCCCTCTCTCGATCTCTGGTTCTTCGATCGGCGACCGGCGGCTAGCCGGTGCCACCGCTCTTGCATCGCCGTCGAGCTGCGGCTCTCTGCAAAATTCCTCCGGCTGCGGTGAGACGGTGCCATCTCGGAGCAACTCTCGCAGCCGGCAAGCTCTCCTTGAAGCTCTAAAATTAAAAATCCTAATTTCGGAAGAAATTGGGGACATTCGTCCCTTGTTCAATTCTTATTAATCTCTGCCACTACTTGTTTCCTTCCTCATTTTAATTTTTTGATTAGTTCTGAATTTAGTTCTATCGAATTAGAATAGCTTCTGACTTCTTCTAGAAATCGAATGATACTAACTCTCGGTTTCTCCTTGCAGGTTTTGGAACTGCGGCGTCAGAGCAGTGTTGCTGCGATTCCTCCTCGTTCCTCACCTCTCTGCAGCTGATCCTTTGCCAACTATCTTTTCCGTCGAGGCTTCGGCCTCGACGAGGTTTAATCCTTCCTCATCTTCCAACTCTTTAATTTTTACATTTTAAAGCTTTCGAATTTCAAAAAAAAATTGTGTATTCTGCGTTGGGTCGGGGCTCATGCTAAGTTTTTAGAATAAAAACTATTCCGTGAATTTCTGCTTAGTGACTTAAGCTATGTTGAAATGTGTTATACGTCTAGCTTGTAGAGAAAAGAGTTGGCGTACATCATTTTTGATAACCGATTGAAATGAAGCCTTTGCTTTTCAGAAAGTATATATATATATGTATATATATATATATATGTATGTATATCTATCTTATGCTTTCATGTATCATCTATTAGTCTTGTTCTGAATTTTGGGTTTGATTGAAGCTCATGCTCTTGTATTTTCAGCTTACTACGTATAGAATTTTCTAAAGGAAAAGTATAAACTCTGATTCTAGCATGTTACATGCTTATATTCTAAGTTGAGAATCTGTCTATGGTGGAAGTTATTTGATTATAGCGTGCTTCAACTCAAAAGAGTTAGTAACTGAGTTGGTTGGTTTAAGTGTTACCTAGTAAATGAGGTGGCTGGGGCTGTGGAAGTGGGAAAAGGATAGAGTGTTGTTCCTGCTTTTTCCTTTCCCTTCTTCAGTTGCAGCTTCTTATCCTTCCTTGCTTCGGCTGCTGCAGCCTCTTCTTTATTTCTCTGGTTTCTCACTCTCTTTTCATTTTCTATATGTGTTTGAATGTGTGAATTGTGCAGGGAAAGAGAGTTGAGGAGTAGCTCTTATAAGCTTGAAGTGATGTAGTAGGTGGATAGTTTCATCTTGAAGTGATGGTGTGATAAGAGGCCTTTGCAACTATTCATTGAGGCTCTCAGCATGGTGGTTCCTTAAATCAAGGGATCATGAAGGATTTGAGAAGCTATCCTTCAAGAACGCGTAGTGTGGAAGGCTACAATCTTAGACTTGTATTTTATTTCTTTAGATTTGGTTATGGCCGAATGACTTTTGTTTTATAAAAAAAAAATGTATAATGTATACTGAATAATGGATTGCTTTCTTTTATTGGATTTGGGCTTGGCCCAATTCTTTGTGTGTGTAAAGGCTCATCTCCACAATTAGTTATTGGGCTCGGCCCATTTCTGCATTCGATTAATGGGCCTGGCCCAAATTAAAGAATTAACGACACTCTCGTCATTAGTCGATAAAACTATACTTAAATCAATTTATTCTTAGTTTAAGAATAAATTAATAATTATATACTTAATCCGAATAATTCAATCGAACAGTCAATCGCTTATTCGTCGATTAATAAGTAATTAGAGATTAAGTTGCTACTTAATTCTACTCGAGAATACTTTAATCGAAATATAATATCTACTAGAAGTGGAATTTAATTATTACAACTTGGAATTCTTTTCCTTAACTCGGGATTTAATCTCTAATATAGGGAGAAATTTTACGTGATGTTACACTGCGGTAAGCTTCACCTCAGCCTCATTCTAGACATGACCATCTCTACCTCGTCTTCGGCGGGATGGTACGCATTTGACTTCGTCAAATTTATTTTTCGATGAGGCAACGTACTTTTCAGCTCTACCTCGTCTTCGACGGGATGGTACGCATTTGACTTCGTCAAATTTATTTTTTGACGAGGCAAGGCACTTTTTCTCTACCTCATCTTTGACGGGACGGTACGCATTTGACTTCATCAAATTTATTTTTTGACGAGGCAAGGCACTTTTCCTCTACCTCGTCTTCGACGGGACGGTACGCATTTGACTTCGTCAAATTTTTTTTTGACGAGGCAATGCACTTTTCTTCTACCTCGTCTTCGACGGTACGGTACGCATTTGACTTCATCAAATTTATTTTTCGACGAGGCAATGTACTTTTCTTTCACACTACTCCTAACTCAGCTATTCTCCCTACATCACATCCTCACTTCTACACTTTTTTGGGAAGGGATGTGACAGGATATGACCCAACTACTAGGCCCAAGCATTGAGCCCGATATAAATGGGCCACGATATTAAGCTCGGCCTACGCAAGTTCGGCCCAATTAAGAGACTTCTTCACCAAACAAGGAATGCTTCTTGATCGACTATAACTCAAACTCCAAGAGAGAGTAGAAGATTCGGATGTCTGCCATAAAGATCAAGATAAGCCCAAAGACTTTGTATTAGAATCAAGCTCCATATGAGCATCTATAAATAGGGGCTTAGAATAGAATGAGAAGGGGGGGAGGAGGGAGGGGGGAACAATCTTAATCAATACTCATACTAGCAATAAAGATCCATACTCTTTTTGCTCTGTGGACGTAGATCTATTCCGGTAGATACCACATAATTCCTTGTGTTCCTTTTACTTTCATGCTCGATTTATTCCTTATTGACGTTCATTAATTACCTACGAAAATAAGATCGACCAGGTATAAATATCATAAAATGTGCAAAGTGGCTAGAATTATGCTATTGTTTTATGGGTGGCTCTAATTAACTTTTCCTTTATCATATTGGCTATTCTTGGGTATTCTCACAGGGAAATAAGGAAAATGAGTTTCCCATTATATCATTCTTTAATGTGCACTAAAGACCATCTCAAGGAATGCTCAAAACCAGTGTCGAGCACTATCTTTTGTTGAGAAGTTGACCTAACATTGCGCCACACCTAGCACGACAGTTCTGGCTATTTTTTCAAATTTCTTTTTTGATGTATTAATCTGTTATCATATGGATTTATTTCATTTTGTTATGCTTTATTTTTTTTTTCCGTCATAATTTTAAATATAATAATATTCTTACGGTCTGTTAGAAAGGCAAACACTTTGTTATTTCGGTACGCCTGTCAAAAAGATCAACGGTTCTATTTTTAGTAATATGTTACCCAATTTTTACCTTCTTTATTTACTCATTTCGTCCCACTTATAAAGGGCCATTTGGAAAATGACTCTTCATAAGTGGGACGAAGTACTTTTATTTATTGATTCATTATTGATTGAAAACACTCGCTACCTTTTTTCCACTCCCACCACACTAAACTCTTTTATTAAAATTTGTGCTGATGAGCCTATATTTTCATGTCCATTTTGACCTTTTTTTAGGTTTTGGTAGAATCATGTTTTGAGTCTATATATTGTTGGGATTTTGTATACGTAAAACAAACTAGTATTTGATGTATACAATGAGTTTATTCCACTGCTTACAATCATCTATCTGAGATTATATTATAAAATAAAGTAAGTCCATTAGATCATGTTTTAGATCGTGTGGCGACTTCATCGCATAAGATCACATGATTAAGGACTTGTGAGATATAAATCTAATTTCACAATCGAGACAACTTGGACTAAGATTGTCGGTTTAGACTGCAATACTAATAGTAAGGAAATTGGTCTTGATCACTAGTTTTTGCTGGAACGGTAGAACGTATTGAGATGATTACAACGAGATATGTTCTTCTAGACTGACCCTACAGAGAGTATGAAGAACTATAGATCTCAAGACTTAGCAACCGATCTTAACCACGATAAGCTATTAGGCACATACGGGTCCTTCACTGTCACTTTGACATACTTGGTGTGAGCTTTAGTGTACAAATTTCCTTTTATCTTGGATCACATGAAGGCTTGTTGCTGTCTAGATTATTGTAATGAGGCACCGTGTCCATTATAGGTTGAATTATCCACTCAGGGATTTTACAAGGTTTACTATCCTTAGTCGTGCAAACTAATTAAGTTCAAGTATAATAATAAGTTTGAGTGGGTACCACTTGAGAAATATAAGAAATTAGTTAATTAAGATAAGTCAAGTGTGCTTTAATTAATTAATTAATTAATAGATATCAAGATTCTTAAACGCGGGAATCATACTAAGCAAAATACCAGCCCCAAATACATAATCGGGCCAAAGCGGTAGTTCAATAGAAGATTCTTTAGTGAAATCTTTACTTTTAAGTTAGATTAGTGGTCTAGGGCTGAGCAAAAGTAATCTCATTAGATGAGGCTCAACTATGTCCGGTATTTGATGCCTGAACTAGCCCAATACTCTCAGGAAATGATCATATCACAAATAAAAGCTCAATAGCTCTTATTGGGACCCCTATGGGACGCTACTTATAGCAATGGGCCATAAGTGAGACGGCATCTTAGGCTGGTTGGTCTAAGTCATCGTCCTCCTCCTCTCCTTGAGCCCTTCTAGGGTTACTTACTTGCACTATAAGTAAAAGTTATAGTGCACAAAAACCTTGGTTGAAAGATTTATCTACAGAGAGAGAAGGGGAGTGGATGGTCAAGCCATAAGAAGCGGAGGAGATCTGTTTCAACTCCAAGGTGCAGAGATCCAAGTTCCAAATCCGCTCTAGATGCCCACACAACATTTGGATTCGAGAATGATATACAATTCAGAAGGCTACACTTGTAGTCTACTCATTCGGCACACAAAAGGTATGATTAGAATCACTATATATTCCATAATTGTCTACATGCATCATAGAAAGTTTTACAATTAGTTTGGATCTTGAGAGATTGGAATGCCTTCAATTGGCGCTTCCATCAATTGGTATCACAACGTGGATTCAGAGAATTAGCTCTATAAAATTTTCAATTATTATGTTTGCATGCATAAGTCGGAATTATGCCATAATGTGCATGCTGTTGATCGGGAATAACATGTTTTTTTTAGCTTGTTTTATTTCTTGTTTTGAAGGCGCTATTAACCAAGAATGGTTATAAAGTGCCATATCATTCTTTCAGTACTTGTTTGAGTTCTTATAGCACTTTCTTTAGGCGTAATACTTGAACATTATGCTCAAATCCTGTTGGCCGGTCCACAGACTTACTCCTCCAGTTCACCATTGAGTAAATGCACTCTTTACATCCATTTCATAAATTTTAAACTTCTTCGATGCAATAAAGGCAAGGAACTGTCTCATTGCTTCAAGTCTTGCCACCGGTGCAAAAGTCTCATCATAGTCAATACATTATGTCTAACTATAACCATTTGCCACCAATCTTACCCTGTTCCTGACCAGTGTGTTGTTCTTATCGGTCTTGTTCGTGAAAATTTATTTAGTAACTATAACATTTTGATGAGTTGAATAATCAATTAAGTACCACATCATCCTCGCGAACTAATTCAACTCCTCTCATATGACAAATAGGTATCATTGAGTACATCTTTCACTGAATCGGGTTCAGTATAAGATAGATAACAACTAAACATTACATTTCTCTAATCAAACTTCTAGTCATCACGCTAGATTTAAGACTTCCGAATATAGCTATTGAAGAGTGTGTCTTTAGCCATGATTTTGTCATCTGCACATCCTCGACATCAACCACTGCCTATTATTCCTCTTTGTCTGACCTTTTATTATTCGGTAGAAAACCCAGTTTTCTAGTTATCCACTTGGTGAGATGGATGCAACTGTGTTGTTGACTAATCATCAATAACATCTTTATGCACTGATGGTTCATGTCGAACCACTGAATCTTCCGACCTTATATCTCTATAGGCTTCTGCTGAGTCTCTTTAACTGATTCTTCATCAGATTCATTCCATGAAGAAATGTGAATAATAAGTTTTTTTAGACTTAAATGAGTTATGACCTTGTTGGCTGACTCAGTAGGGTTGTTAACATATTCCTACAAAGATCTTTTAGACAAATTCTCATCAAATACAACATGTGTCATTTCTTCCATAATAAAGGGCATGTTTGGTAGCCTAGATATCATGATATATCTAGGTTTATCCAGGAAAAACATGTGTTTGGTATCAGAGATTGTGACATCGGGCCGGCCCGTGTTTAGGTCAGACATGTGTTAGAAACATTGTTCCACCTCAAATTTTTAATGGGGCTCACCCCCCGATTATATAATGTTGAACCTTTAAAAATGTTTTCTCCCTTTCTACCCATTCCCTGCTATTTCTTCTCCCCTACCTAAAAAAATGAACAACGACATTTCTTCCTTTCTTGGTTCGTCACCGACGAGAAATGCCCAGCCCCTACACCGCCTACGCGCTGCCTTCTCGTCCTCTAGCCTCCGCCTTGACGCCGTCCCCTCCTTTGGTACCCACGACGTCCCTCATCTGGATCTGGATATGTTCTCTCTCCCAACTTCCCCTCTCACCTCTAAATGGGGAAGGTCAATTAGAATTTGTAATTTCTAAAATTTTGTAGGGGATCATGTTTTAATACTTTGGTACCAAACATCCATATTTAAGATTTAATCTTATGTTATCTTGATGGTGATATCATGATTTACTATTTTTTCCTAGTATCTCCCCTTATCTCACATTTGCTATCAAACAAGCACTCATAATAAGGGTTCGACAGTTGTACACTCGATATGTCATGCTGACGGATGAATATTATAAGAATATCCATTAGTCACCATTGCTTTCAAATGCTTTCATGTGCACTTAACATTATTATGAATGAAATATTTTCATCCAAAAATATGAAAGTAAGAGAGGTTGGGAGTTCTCCTTATTCATAATTCATATGGAGTCTTATTGTGGCGTGTGTTAATGATAGAGTGGGTCTGAGTGTAACATGCAGTGCTAGCAGCCTCTGCCTAGAATTTCCTTGGAAGGTTGGAATCAGCTAACATCGTTTTGATGGCTTCCTTCTAGGTTCTGTTATGCTGCTCAATTACATCGCTCTATTGAAGAGTCAGGGAGTTGATGTTTCTTGGGCGATCCCATTCTCAGCACAATAGTCATTGATAGTTAATTTGAGAAATCCAATACCTTGGTCTAATCCGATTTTAGGAATTTTCAAATTCTTCTCTGTGTTGAGCTGCATAAGAAGAATGTGAAGCTTGATCAGTTTCTCTTTCTTGTTGAATATGAATTTAACTCAAGAGTGTATATTCTTCCATTGATGCTTACTGTATAGATTGGTCCAAAAAGAACCATGTGCAACTGTTTTAAAATTTTGTTAGTTGAGGATGCTTCCTTGCTTGAAAATGATTCCTTCGTTTATTTGCCCTTCTGACATGCATCACATACATGGTCTTTGATAAATACGTTATTGGGGATCCCTCTGACGGTACCTAATTTGGAAACTTCTTTATGGTCTTGGAGTTGATGTGATTTGGTCTCATGTGCCACATCCAATTAATTTTCAAAGTACTACCTCCATCCCAACTAATAGTCCCATTTTACTTTTTTGACTTTTCCGGCACGCGTTTCCACCGAAACCTAGTATGGGTTTTAAAATATAATTTTGAAATTTTAAAACCCGTACTAGGTTTCGGTGGAAACGCGTGCCAGAAAAGTCAAAAAGTGAAATGGAATTATTAGTTGGGATGGTGGTAGTACTTTTTACCGCAAGATAGGTTTTAGTAGTGCAGTTGTTTCAATTAGCTAAATAGACGACATTCTTTTTCCTCTAACATCAAAATTGCATTTAAGTCGAGTATGTGGAATAAATGCAATACCCTTTTTTTTTTTTTACTTCTGATCAATTATATCACATGTTCATTCTATAGTTCATGAGGCATAATCTGAATAACTGCTATATTATACTTTTATATTTTATGATACGATATCACATATTTATAGTGATGAGTTATTTAGGTATCTATATATTATATTCTTTTATATAGAGTTCTTATGCATACTATAATTAATTTCACCAAGAGTGTTTTAATATTTGAAATACAATTCAACATTTATATATAATATGTTTGTACTTAAAATAATAGTATTAAGTTGTGTTTTCTTTGATGGAAAAGAAAAATGAAGAATAAGAAAATGATGAATTTTTTGTCTCATAAGTTGGTGCCTTGCTTGCTTTATCTGATCATATGTTTTCTATAGTAGTAAAAAGTCACTCCAAATGAGTGGGAAAATATTATCATTATTTGGAGTGAAAATGTGGGGAAAGAACTACACAAAGAAATTCCCCCCCGTACATCATATTTGAAAAAAAAGGAAAAATAATGTATATACTTGCATATTATAATATTTCTCTCTATTTCAATTGTTATTATTATATGAAATTGTTAGGATATTGAGTTAAGGGGCACTTGAAATCAATATAATTTTAAAGTTATATTATTTTGATTTGATTCCAAAACCCTTATATTATTTTCCTTATTATTTTTTATGTTTATGCTAAGTTACATGTATGCTTTATTGCATTAGGGAAGCTCACTTGTTAGGGGGCATTCTATTTTTAAGCGTGTAACTTTTGAAGCAATTCAAGGAACTGAAGCGCGAAAGCTTTCGAGCGTGTCAGTTGTCAAAGCGCAAGAGTCTGTCTTCAAGTCCGAAGCGTCTCAACATTAGCCACTCAAAGCAATCGGAGCATCAACACATTTTAAGTACAAATGCAGCCTTCCGAATTTCGAAAGTACCCTTCATTTAAGACGTTCAAGAACATTGCGCCCTGCATTCAAAGCAATAAGTTAACTCCGTGCTCAAAAATCAAATTTGATAAACGGCTTGCGAGCTCTGTACGTGTCATTAAATGTGCCGTAGTGTCAGAATCGAGGTGTCAACGCGGGATTGCTCAATGGAAAGTAAATGCAGTACGAGTCAGAGAAACATGTTAAATTACAAACCTGGGCAACAAGCTACAGCTAAGGTTTGTGCCGAAATTAAGGAAACAACAGTCTCTAAAAGTTAACTCACTGCAACAAATCTATTCGTACGTAGATATTCAGAGAATGTGAAGAACATGCGCCACTTCCTCTCTAACGGAAAGTTGCAGATCTTCATCTATAAATAGAGGAGTTGTCCAACACTTGAAGATTCACGAACTACTTACGCTCTTAAGCTATCTGCAAGAACTCTCAAGCATTCAAAGCATTCCAAATTTCTTAAGTTCTTCAGTTGTCCAAGTAGTGAGTCCTTAAGAATGTCTAAGTTCTTAAGTTAAGCAGCAAATACCTCTACCCTAAGCATAAATTGAAAATCCAGTTTTCATCCAAAATCTAGGAGACTCTTTACCTTTTACTTATTCTTCATTGTAAAATGATTCTCAAGTTAGAATTTTTCAAAACAAACCCTAGCCCAAGTTCGAATCTATTGTTCGTAGATCGAGTTGTAAGTTGAGTTTGTGTATTTGATCGAAATTGTGAAGCTTAAGTCTGCGTACTTAAGTGAAAGGTTAAGATCTTTAGGTATTGTTGTTAGGGCACCTCGAAAGCCCACTGGAATATCTGAGGATTTAGAGTCGAGGTTAATTCTAAATCACTTCGCTTGGAAGTATAAAACAAGAGAGTGAATGTATTGTCCAAGCGTGGATGAAGTGGACGTAAGAGAGGTTACTCCGAACTACTATAAATTGTTTTATTGCCCCTCAAGAGCCCTCTATTGCTTTTACGCTTTACATTCTTTACATGATCTATTTAGCATCTAGCACACTCCACGCTCTAACAAACAAAACGCTTTTAATTGCATGATAAACTAAGCGAGTATAAACGCTCACCAAATTCTGCACCGCACTTACTTGCAAAGCTAAGCGTGAAGCTTTGAGAGTGTCAAAATTCTCAAAGCGCTCCACTTTGTAAGAAGGCTGAAAAATGAAAAGAAGTTGAACACTTCTTTACACACATGTTCACCCCTACTACGTGTGTAACTCGTTTCGGGACCAACAAAAATTAATTAAAATATGCAAACACTAGTCATGTAAAAAGATGAGAGAAGAATATGTGAGGATGACAATTTTACCCGTGGGTACTCGCCATAATGGGGCAGGAACCGGAGGAGAAAATTGGGGGCGGGTTTGGATATGAAACCGTGTGCACGAATCGGGTTCGGGGCGGGGACGAGTTTATAGATCCCCGCTCCATACCCGCCTCGATAATAAAGCTATATATATATATATATATATATTAATATATTTAAATTATATTTAAATTTTTAATAAAATTAGTATTTAATTATTATTGTGAGATAATTTTTTTTAATTATAATTTTAGTCTTTTTGCTACTATTTTTTTTAACAAAGACATTATTTTTAGTGGTGGTTGAGAGGTTGAATAATGGAGTTTTTGATCACTGTCCTCAATTGTTAAGATTTGACATAAGAGAACAAAAAAAAAGGCCATTCCAGTTCTATAATGTGTTGGCTGATCTTGAACATTTTGAAGAGGTGGTTAGGCAGAATTGGGGAAGCTATAGATCCCATAATTTATTGAGGGATATATGGTTGAAATGTCAAAAGCTAAAAGTTCCTCTGAAATAGCTTAACTCCCAATGGTTTTTGAAAACCATTGAGAGAGTAGCTGATATTAGACTACACCTGCAGTGCACTCAACAAAGACTGGTTCAGAATAGAACTAGTCTTGAACTGATCCATGAAGAAAAGAGGTTGTTAGCTGAGTTGGAGAAGTGGAGTAAAATTAAGGAGCAGATTTGGAAACAGAAGGCTAGAATTGACTGGCTGAAATTGGGAGATTCAAACACAAAGTTTTTCCATGCTTATGCAAAGGTGAGACAAAACACTAATGCTACTCATAGGCTGATAAAAGATGATGGTACTATTTGTTTGTGTCAAGATATGATTCAGCAGGAAGTCAGGGATTTCTATAAAGGGTTATGAGATCTGCTGCTGAGGAGTTAAGTATGGTGGATAAAGTGACTATGGGAAGAGGTCCCAAACTGAATATTCAACAACAGAGAGGGCTCAATGCTGATGTTACAGGGTAAGAAGTGCACAAGGCATTGTTTAGTATGGATTCTAACAAAGCCCCTGGAATTGATGGTTTTAATGTTTGTTTCTATAAGAAGTATTGGCAAATGTTGGGGAGGAAGTGATACAAGCTGTGCAACAATTCTTCAACATTGGTTTCTTGCCTCGGTAGATCAATGTAGCTCTTATAACTCTTCTACCTAAATGTGAGAATGCTAGCACAATAAAAGAATTTAGACCTATAGCTTGTTGTACTGTCATTTACAAGATCATCTCAAAAATCCTGGCCAATAAGATGAAAAGGGTACTGGAAACCATTATAAGTAATAGTCAGTCAGCTTTAGTGCAAGGGCGATTGATCTTTGACAATATCATAATCAGTCATGAGTTTATCAAATGCTAATAGGAAACAAATATCTCCTAGATGTATGGTGAAGGTGGACATACAAAAAGCCTATGACTCTGTGGAATGGCCGTTTCTACAACAGATGATGATTGAATTGGGGTTTCCTCACAGATACATTCAGTGGATTATGGCTTGTTTAACAACTGTCTCTTACACTGTAAATGTAAATGGTGATCTCACTGAACCTTTTGAGGCAAAGAAAGGCATCAGACAAGGTGATCCTATCTCACCTTATCTGTTTGTAATTTGTATGGAATATCTTAATAGATGTCTAGTGGAATTAAAGCAAAACAAACACTTCCATTATCATCCAAGATGCAAGAAGTTTGGCCTTGCTCATGTATGTTTTGCTGGTGATTTACTATTATTTACAAGGGGAAATACCAGTTCTGTGCAGCATTTGATATTAGTTTTTGATAAGTTTGCAGCAGTATCTGGGCTTAAGGCAAACCAACTGAAAAACTGCATTTATTTTGGAGGAGTGAGTGCAGGTATCAAACAGGAGATTCTGGACATATCTAGGATGAAGGAAGCTTAGTTGCCTTTCAAATATTTGGGTGTTCCTTTGTCCTCTAAGAAGTTGAGTGTTGTGCAGTATCAACCGGTGGTGCAAAAAAATCTTCATAGGATTAATTATTGGGCTTCTAAGTTACTATCTTTATGCTGGGAGGAAATTGATTAAATTTATTTTGTTTGGGATTCAAGTATATTGCAGTCAAATATTTGTTCTTCCTAAAAAGTGTTGAAGTTGGTTCAATCTGCTTGTAGAACTTTTTTGTGGACTGGTAAAGCTGATATTTCTAAGAGGGCATTGGTAGCATGGGACAAAATTATGCTACCTCACCATGCTGGAGGTTTGAATTGAACATTATTAACATCAAGATTTGTAATAGAGCAGCTTTATGCAAACAACTTTGGATGTTGAATCAGAGAAAGATAGGATTTGGATAAGATGGATTCATGGGTGTTAAATAAAATAGAAAGACATTTATGAGATGCCTATCCCAAATTAGTGCTCATGGGTAAATAAGATTATAGGGACTAGAGAACATTTGAAGACTATTCAAAAAAGTGCAGAATGAATTCAGAATGCTATATTTTCTGTCAAAAAATTATATCACATGCTCTTGGGAAATGTCCAAAAAGTTTCTTGGGCTAAGATGTGTCAGAATGCAGCTCCACCTAAATGCATTTTCATTACTTGGCTGTTGTTCTATGAGAGATTGGCAACTTGTGGTTACTTACTGAGAATTGGAATACATGTTGATCAAATTTGTTGTTTATGTGGAATGGAGGAAGAGAAGATTGATCATCTATTTTTTGATTGTGAGATGGTGAGGAAAGTGTGGAAAGGGGTGACTGAATGGTGTAGAGTTAACATGCCTGCTGTAAAATGGGAGATGGAGAAGGATTTTCTTATATCTCAATGCAGAACCAATTGTGGGAAGCAACGGTTATACAGATGTATGGTAACTGTATTAACCTATCATGTTTGAATGGAAAGAAATCGTAGGAGGATACAAGGGAAGCTAAGTTCTGTGGAGGAAATAGTAAAACTATGCAATATTATGCTTGCTTGGTGTAGCCACAATGATAGGAAGCTTAGAAATATTCTTCGGTAAATGCTGAGATTTTGGTAGGAAATTTTGTGAGGTTTCTTAGTGTGGTTGGTTTGTAAGCTTGTGTACAGAGGGATTGTGGTGTTAAAATGAAATTATTTCGTACCAAAAAAAAAAAAAAAAAACATTACTTTTTATTAAAAAATTTATGTTTTAATAAAAAATAAATTTATCGAGTACCCATCGGTAGGGCTGTCTAAACGGTTCCGGATTTTCGGGTTACCCGGAACCGAACCGGACCCGTGCCGGGTTTGGGTACCCGAAACCGGGAATTTTGGGTAATGGGTCGGGTCCGGTTCCTGATTTCTAAATATTTTCGGGTTTCGGGTTACCCGGACAAGAAAGGCAGGTACCCGATACCCGAACTTATTTAAATATAATAATTATTTTTTTATTTATTAATATATTGATTCATTTAATTATAATATTATTCATTCTTCATTCTTCATTCATTCTTGTGATTGTGAACTTGTGATTTTTTTTTCTTTTTTTTTTTCGAGAATTTGGATGATGGATACAAGTTATTATTATGTTGATTATTATGTGTTAATTGTCAGAATATTTTTATGTTGAAGTTTGGATACAAGTAAAATAGATTATATTTTTTCAAAGAAAAAAGCACATAATTTGGGTACTTTTGGGTACCCGGAACCGATCTGAAATAAATACGGGACGGTTCCGGGTACCCGAACTTTTTTACGGGTTGGGTACGGGTCCTGATATTACGAAAATTTCGGGTCGGGTACCCAGGAAGTTTGGGTCGAGTACCCGGACCCACCTGAATAGACAGCCCTACCCATCGGGTACCCTTTCCCCAGGGCCGTGCTTGAGGGGGGTCGAGCCTGGGCGACCGCCCAGGGCCCACGATTTTCAGGGGCCCAAAAATTTAACTTTTTATTATATATATTTCTGATATTGAAATACTTTCACTTATCTTTACAGCGCAATTGACAAAATTTTAGCTTGCTAATTGCATGGCAAATGTTCGAATCCCTTTAATATAATTTATATATATATATATATTTTTCATATGGGCCCATGTTTATTCTACCAACTCAATTCTATATCTACATTTCTATTCTTTTTTTTTTTTTTTTTTTTCGTGTAGGGCCCTTTTTAATTCTATTAACTCTCATCTTTATTTTATTTTAATATTTTTTCATCTAGATTATGAATATATCTTTTACTAAATCTCTTCTTTTTTTTTATTTATTCTTTACACTTATTTTTATTCATCTAATTTATGAATATATATAATTGAGTTTTAATGTTTGGGTCCCCATTTTTTTCCAAAATAAATGATATTACAAATAATACTACCAATTATATTTTATGCATGACATGTATACGTAATTACATCTAAAAAAAGTTATAAAACATAATTTTCATGATTAATACTCCCTTTGTTTTCTTACATTGGCCACATTTATTTATTCTTCAATCTATCTTTCTTTCTTTTCTTTTTTTAATTTCTTTTATTATTCTTACTTATCTTCCATTTTTTTTGAATTTATCTAATTGAGTTTTTACAATTGACCCGAATTTTCCATAAAAAAGAGAAATATTTAATTTATAAATAAATAAGTTAGAAAAAGGTTATTTTAATGTCTATTTTATTCTTCTAAACTTTATTTTTGGTCTAATTTATGAATTTATCTAATTGAATTTTTATGCATGGCCCCAAACCTTGTAAAAATTATACTCCGTATTATGAATGATATTTTAAGTAAAAATTATAAAAGTATTAGTATGATTAATAGCTTTTCTTATAAATGATATTATAGGTGAAAACATTTTTATGATGAATAAGTTTTTGTATTTCAATGAGTGTTATACTTTATATTAGCATTAGAGGCCCATTTTTATTAGTTCGCCCCGGACCCTTTTTCGGTCAGGAACGGCCCTGCCTTTCCCGGACGGGTAATTCTCCGTCTCCGCTTCAATTTAAATAGGTACGGGGTCGAGACTCGGGTTTGGGGGTATTATCTAGGATAGTTACGGCCTTACGGGGATGGGAAAGACCCTACCCGACCGACCTGATCGTTTACATCCCTAGCAATCAAGAATATGGTCCCAATAGAAAATAAAGGATTCCAGTTGATAACGACGCTAAATGACATATATACCCTTTATAAGAACGACATCCATAAAGCAGAATTGCCAATTGAGAATTGTGGTCATTAGACAATAGTAGTGCGGATTTTCCTTTTCAAAACGTTGAATTTACGCGGGCGTAGCTGCTGCTCGCCCGAAACCCTTCTGTAGAATTGTGTGTAAAGATGGCGATGGCAGGTCTGTACAGGCGTATCCTCCCTTCTCCTCCTGCCATTGACTTCGCTTCATCCGAAGGCAAGGTACGCCCATACTCTTTTTTCCTTGTTTCTCTCATTGCTTTTTTTTCTTCATCCCTTTGATTCGTATCGTATGCGTCTGTGTTTGTGCCCCCCGGCCCCTTCTATGTTGTTCCCGTACTGCTGGTTCTACTGAGTTTAATTTTTATTTTTATTACGGAATTTATAGTTCTTAGTTGTATGATATTGAATTGGAAATTGGAAAACTGTGTGGCGGTTGATTGCAGAAATTGTTGAATTTGGTGTACTCTGCGTCCTTGCTAAAGTTCTTTTTTTTTTGTTTTTTTTTTTTTTTTTTGTTTTACGCTCGATTTAGGAGAGTGATGCCAGAGTTTATCAGGTTACTGAAATTGATTTGACATGTTTTTGTAGTGACTTTCTTGGGTTTCTGTACTCTTTTTGTTTCTCATCTTTTATCTAAACTCTGGTGGATTCTCTGCTGCTCATTAGATGGAGTCTAGATTAAATTTCAATAACATTGTTCTTGGCGAATACATTATTCATCCTTATGGTGCATTCTTCATGAGCCAAGAACACATAAATTCTCCATAACCTTTTCAACCATTTCCAGTGGTTGCCATCTGTTATGCATTGTCGAGTGATTAACTGTTTTTCTGTCTGGTGCTGCAGAAACTCTTTACAGAAGCCATTCACAGTGGAACTATGGAAGGTTTCTTCAAGTTGATTTCTTATTTCCAGACACAATCTGAACCTGCATATTGTGGTTTGGCTAGCCTTTCGATGGTTTTGAATGCCCTTGCCATTGACCCTGGAAGAAAATGGAAAGGTAACTAAAACTCTAACTCACATGTATAGTTTTTTTTAGCAGGTGATGGTAATAGATTCTTCCTTACCTAAGTGCTGATAAAAGCTTTTACCATGCCAACTTTGCTCGCTTCTTCTACTGTTGTGTTTGCCATGTGAAGCTTTGGGAGGATGTCCATTTTCAATTATTTTTGTTGCCTTTGTTTTATCCTAGCTATTTTGTTTATATGACTTGTTTTGCTTAGAGGCTGATTTAATATCTAACTTTTATTAAAATAAATCTTTCATCTTGGAAACTTTGAAACACTTTCGATTTTTTATCTAATAATATCTTGCAACTGGAAATACTGTATTGCTGTGATTTTAGAAACTAGTTGTATGCAGACCAGAGGGCAGGAGGGGGTGGGGGGACAAGGCGTAGAATAAGGGGTTGCATATTGCGTGGTTCTTTTATTGCCGATAAGTGTATATCGTTTATCTCAGCAAAACCTTTCTTCTATTTTAACTTTTCAGAGCTTATTGAATATTGATATAGATGCTCGGTCCCGTTTGATACAGGGCCTTGGAGATGGTTTGACGAAAACATGTTGGATTGCTGTGAGCCCCTAGAAAAGGTAAAGGACGCAGGCATCACATTGGGGAAAGTTGTATGTTTGGCGCACTGTGCTGGAGCTAAGGTTGAAGCTTTTCGCACAACTCAGAGCACTATAGATGATTTTCGGAAATATGTTATGGCGTGTACTTCATCAGAGGATTGTCATGTGATATCATCATATCACAGAGGGGCATTTAACCAGGTCGTTACTGTTTGTGCTGTTATTTCTTTAAATTTTGTTCAATATGACTGTTTTTTAACTTAGGCTATGTTGTTAAGTACTTTTCTTGCTAGTCCTTCAAGTGTTGATGGACTGAATGGTTTTAATAGCAGACTGGAACAGGCCATTTTTCACCTATTGGTGGATATCATGCCGAAAAGGATATGGCTCTCATCCTAGATGTTGCAAGATTTAAATATCCTCCTCACTGGGTTCCACTTCGTCTTCTTTGGGAAGCTATGGATACTGTTGATGAATCTAATGGACTTCACAGAGGGTATATGATCTGCTATCTCTTCTGATTTATACAGGGTTGTCTCAGGCTGTATCATATAGTTCCTTTTAAATTCCGTGACCAATTACTGCCTTTTGGCTGCCTGGAGTCTAGAAATAGTACCGGAAGTTTCATGATTTCTTGAAGAAGCTATTTGGACTATTGCTATGTGATAGTATGTATTGGAATGAGTATGAAGTTTTGGCGTTATTATATATTTTATGTTGGTCTCGTACTCTTGTATTAAAGTTTGACATTCGGGTTAGCCTTCCTCTCCGTTTTGTTAAGAATCAACATCACCAAGTTGAAAGATGCTTCAGTTTTTTGACCCTATATGTAGTTGCATGTTGATAACATAGTATTGTGTTAAAAGCTGATTTAAGAGAGCCTTCCTTGCCATTTTGTTAAGAATGAAAGTCATGGAGTTGAGTACTGCTGGGGTTTTCCTGTATATTGTTACATATCTATCTCTTTAGTTGCTGCATTTCAGCATATGTTCTGTAATTACGCCATTCTGATCTTCCTGCCTATGTTTGTATTATGTGTGTAGAGTTGTTTTACAGGGAGGAAACATTTATATGTTTTGTAGTTGAAGTAGATACCTATTATGCCTTCTGTGTTGCCAAGTATCTCAGTCTCGACAATTTGCAGGTTTTTGCTCGTGTCTAGGCATCAAAGAGCACCTGCTTTGCTTTACACCCTGGTATAATTTCAATAACTGTTAATACTCATAATCCTTCTTTATTTTGGCAATTCAATATTGTCAATGCTTTTATGCTGCATGGCAGAGCTGTAAACATGAGAGTTGGATCACTACTGCAAAATATCTGATGGATGATGTCCCAGTGCTATTAAGTTCAGACAATATGCAGAATGTGAAAAATGTGCTTGCAACTGTTTTCACATCTCTTCCAGCAGACTTTGCAGAGTTCATTAAGTGGGTGGCGGAGATTCGCAGAAAAGAGGATAGGACTCAAGGTTTGAGTGAAGAAGAGAAAGAGAGGCTCAGTATCAAGGTTAAAGCCAAGGAACTATGTGAATTCTAGTGTATACGCCAAATAGATCTTCATATACTTCTGGTTATTTAGGCATTGAAATTTTACTGTATTTACAATATTTTGCAGGAGGAGGTGTTGAAACGAATGCAAGAAACCAACCTTTACAAGCATGTGACTGATATCCTGACTTCAGAGACACTTGGGGGCCGAATCAAGCAAACGTTGGTCCACAAAGATAGTTTGCCTAACATTGCTGCTACTGTGTGCTGCCAGGGGGCAGGGATTTTGACTGGAACATCGGGCTCTTCAGCTAGGTTTTGCTGCCACGAGACATGTGTGAGATGTTACAGAGCCATTAATGGGGACAAACCTGTTGCTGTAATATCTGGAAAAGTTGTCAATGGCAATGGAGAGCATGGAGTTGATATGTTGGTCTCTTTATCACATACAGATTCTAGCAGATGCAATTCTGGCTCATGTGGTTACACTGGTATGCATCCAGCTAGTAACGACGTCTTGACAGCACTTCTACTAGCATTGCCCCCAGAGACATGGGCTGGTATAAAAGACGAAAAGACTTTTGAGGAAGTATCTGGCTTAGTTTCGACAGAGACACTTCATCCATTGCTTCAAGAAGAGGTACAAAAATTTATTATCTCAATCTGAACACACTTGATTGAAACTTTTATATTGTTGTGTCATAATCAGCTCTCCACTTCTTTGGGCAAATATCATGTTCTAACCTAAACTTAAGCCTCTATCAAAGTTGTCCCAACCTTTGGAAAATTGAAATCTGATTCCAGGTCTCGATGACTTGTATCAAATTAACATTGGACAGGCACATGGAAAATGATTTTCTTCAAGGTAGTAACTTGTTTTTATGGATGTGGCAGATTTTGCATTTGCGGGGTCAACTACTTATGCTCAAAAGATGCAAGGATAACAAGGTAGAAGATGATCTAGCTGCTCCCCTTATTTAAAATTTGTTCACTGCCTTTCATATCATCTGATGTATGGAGTAGAACTTTGTAAATGTGCTTGCTGAGGTAAAAAGATTTTTACCCGAAGCGCTATGAACGTTTTCAGGCAACTGCTGTACTGTAGTACATTTGTTTTCCATGTTATAGGTTCCATTTGAACTGGGTACTTCCCAGAGCTTGAACTCTCTACGCGGTGCAGCAATATTATCCCAGAGATCAAATTTCTATCCGAAGAAAAATTTGTGTCAAAAGAATTATCTTGCTTTAACTTGTAGTTCAATCAAGAAAGCCCCATTTCCTCACCATGGAGTCGTCTTTCCAGGAATAAGCAGACCTGGTAAAGACTTATCACGTATGGCTTTACATGTGTCGGATAAAGTTAAATCGATGATTGCCTGTCCGAAGACTGCATTCTACGCCAGGCAAAGTATGTGGCTGAAACATCCTAGTTTTCTAGCCTGATGGAATTTATGGAGATGGAAGAGGAAGAAGAGATTGTGTAGGAATCAAATTATTTATTGTGTGTATATATAGTTGGGAATATACTACTTTCACATTCTTTATGTAAATTGGAAGCTCATTGTTTCGCTGGACGATACAGACCCCATATACATATGCTTTGTGGATAGAAACATTTTATCTTCGATTATGATGTTAAAACTTAAAAAAAAACAGTGCTTCGCTTTGCGGTTTTCTTAGGTTGAACTGCGTGTGTTTCTCCCTTCCTCTGTCCCATTTATAAAGAAAATATATGTTTATAGGTATTTGTGTATGCCATCCGGTTCATATAAGGTCCTATCAGTCAGAACAATTCAATCATCAATCTATCAACTATTCTTTCATATCTTTAGTCTGATTTTAAAACCTTGGTTCTAAGTAAATTAAATAAAAAAATAAAAAGAAAAGAAAAAGGTAGTGTTAAATTTCCATAATTAAAATTTCACTCTCTACATGACTACTTTCTTTATAAGAAATCAAAATGAATTATTAGTCTTTCCCCACACATCAATGGAGGTTTAACAGATTCTCTTTATGCTGAGAAGCACCTTCCTTGCAACTCAGGAAACGATGAAATGTGAAATTTTACCCGAAAAAGTTGGACCAGCGTCGGTCGGGTTAAGCAAAATATAATGATAGGAAGGAATGTTTGATCTAGCTAAGAGCTTTAACTGCTTTCTCAGCTGCATCATCCAAATCTTCTGCAGTAATCAATGTCATTCCACTTTCCTGCAAACAAAAAGCAGAAAGGCTTATTAAGGTAATTTGCATTGTCCAGTGAAATTTCCAACATGGTGTCTTTTGAAATCACCTTCAGAATTCTTCTTCCCTGGTCGACGTTGGTGCCTTCAAGACGGACTACTACAGGAACTTTCAGTTGAACCTTGAAAAGAAGCCCGGAAATGTTCAGAATTGTGCATAATTGAAAACAATGGCATTGAAAATTCTTTATGATAACTGTTTAATATAAGTCTATAACACCATTTCAACATCAATTGACACGCTGTTATGAAGGCTGACATAATATTTACCAAAATGGAAAAATGATAATATGAATAAGGAGAAAATACACAATTTTAGCCCCATAAATTCACTTTGTTATAGGTTCACCCCGATCTTCAAATAATTCCAAATTCTAGCCCACATACATAAATTGAATTTTGTGACAATTTTAGTCTTACAGAGATTTCCAATGCCGGAAAGTCTAGTTGGAAATCGGAATTTGCCGTGACAATTTGCACCCATATATATATATAATGACATGGAACGATTCTTACCTGTGAATTTCGATTTCAACTGGACTTTCCGCCGCTGAAAATCACTTTAAGGCTAAATTTTTCACAAAATTCAATTTTATGTGGCTAGAATTTGGTATTAAGTTAAGTTCGGGCTTAATCTGTCATAAAGTTAATTTATGGGGCTAAAAACTGTGTATTTTACCTATGAATAATTACTTAAAGACCTAAAAAGAAGCTGAACTAGCACAGAAGGAAGTGGCAAATTTGACACCCATGGATTGCAAGAAGAAGCAATAAAAGCACACCGAAATTCCAGTAACTGCAAGCTGTACCTGTTTAGCAGCATTCACAATTCCACTAGCTATTACGTCACACTTCATAATTCCTCCAAAAATATTCACAAGAATGGCTTTCACTTTGTCATCTGAAGTCAGAATTTTGAAAGCCTCCACCACCTGTTACCAGATCCAGTTAAGTCTAGAAGTTACACAGGGCCTAAACAGACCAATAGCAGGTAGCTATTGAGCTATGTTTCAAGTAAAAAATAGACACTTATACTGACATACTTTAGGCAGTATTAACAGTCAGATGCTTACAAAACAAGTTACACTGACTACAGGGAAGACAGTATAAAAAGGAAACAGATCACCTTTAGAGCTATACCTGGTTTTCAGAAGCATTTCCACCAACATCAAGAAAATTGGCTGGAGTTCCTCCATGTAACTTAATGATATCCATCGTAGCCATGGCCAGTCCAGCACCATTCACCATACAACCAATTTCTCCATCTAAACCAATGTAATTCAAATCAGCCTTTGCTGCAGCAACCTGATAAATTTTGAAACATTGCAATAAAATCACATAACCAATCAAGAATCAAAATTCAGTAGTTTCTTGCAAGTCACGTGTATCAAGACAGACTTACCTCACGCGGATCCTCTTGTGTTGGATCCCGAAGAGTAAAAATTTCTTTTTGCCGGAATGCAGCATTATCATCAAAGTTAAGTTTTGCATCAGCAGCAACCAACTGCTTATCAGCAGTTTCAGCAATAGGATTGATCTGTTACACAATTACAGTCTGAATCAGATAAGATAGGAGGCATATGCAACTCAACACACATTATAAGTATAGAATTTAGCACTTCAACAGCAGATAAATAAACTTTTTGAAAAAGAGAATCCATCAATCACCTCAAGCATCGTGCAGTCGCATTTGCAAAAAAGTTCATATAACTTCTTCACTTGTTCAATCGAAGCATTTCTATCGGCCACCGTTGGAGATAATCCGTCCACTACCTTGGCAGCATCTTCGTCTGTAATTCCAGTAAAAACATCGATAGGAACCTGCACTCAGAGGAGAAGGGAAGAGTTGCAACTACAATCCAGTCCCAAGGAAGTAACGTGCATAGCAAGATACAATTGTAAGTTGTAGAGAGTCACCTTCACGATCAATTCCGGGTGCTGCTCTGCAAGATCTTCAATACTGGTTCCTCCTTTCTTACAAGCAATGATAAGCTGGAAAATGAAAAGTCCACTGGTTAGCAGATAAGTAAGTTGATGAATAAGTACGAGTGTTGCCTAAATCCTATTTTAGCATTTACAAATCATGTTAGCCCAGGACGGTATGGTAACCAGATCATAATATACATAATGGTGACTTACTAATACACGTTTTTTAATTCCAATTTGTTTTATTGCTAATATGTGTTCAAGATGCTTATTTCCTTCCTCTTCCTAACACCTGATGGACACCCTGCTTGTATTTTTGAAGTTCATGATTAAAAGCTCTTATGGGAATATGCAACCAGGGACTTATTTTACGGTTTACGACTGAAGAGCAAACTATCAGACCCCTAGAGACATTTTCTTTAGCAAGAACAGAATGATGAACCTATTTCAAACAAGATAGACGAAATGAATGTAGAATGACAGGAGATCCATGACGGGATTGAATATGATTTCAATCAAGCCAAATGAGATTTCATTCTACTAAGCCATCTTAAGCCATCGTGTAAGTAGCATACATGCCAGACAAATTAATCAAACAACCAAGGTACCATATCAATAATGGTTTCATTCTTCTGCTAAACCATCAAAACTTGACAATGAGATTTCAATCTACTAATGAAATTAGTAGGGTTGGGTGGGGGTTGCTCGGATGAGACTAGAATAAACCAATGGATTTCTAGAACAAGCAAAAATTCATCTTTGATAACTTACAGGACCAGCAGATTTACGATCAAGAGTGATGGCGAAGTACATCTCATTGACGAGCGACAACTTCTCGCACAAATAAAGCTGCAAAAAAGATATCATTGAACGTAATGATGTACTCAACATCGAATATTCGCATGATGACCTAAAACTTGAAATCAGGTATGCAAGAAGCAAAGAAGAAACAAAGTGGCATCAACCCCAAACAAGGGATAAACCACTACAACACGAACATTGAAAAACCTGAGTCTTGTCTAAATTCATTCTCTAAGGGATTCTGATTTATAGGCTATGTATTAAATATTTGATGTCATATTTCATTTGAAAACTATTACAAATTATGTTAGAATATTTAGGCGCGCCATTAGGGTATATTTGCCGAATTACACTTTTTAATAGAGTCAGTCATGTAAATAAAATATGAAATTGTTTGTATAAATAGCTTCGCTGGCATCAATTCTATTCATTCTGTATATATGACCTATTTTGAATCTTTAATTTGAATTTGGTGCTGTATAGTGATTAACTGGGAGGTAGACAATCCAATTGAAATGTATGAACTTTGAGGCAGTAAATTTTGCAGAGTGGGAGGTAGTGCGAATAACATTAAAATACTAAGAGACTTGAATTTTGTTAAAATGATAGTACAATTTAAAACAGGTTCAGTATACAGTAAGTGGATGTGATTGAAAAAAATGGATGCACGGCCTTGAAATTGAACTTAAAATCCCACGTACTATTTAAAGCTGAAAAAGTTATATTAACTTGTACTGAACAGTTCGAGTAGTTACATTTCAGAAGATACTAGAAGCTGAAAATCTATAGGCAGCAGGGGAACGGGGGTGCATTTCATTTATTATATTTTTGTAATTAAATACGGTTTTCTTTTTGCATAAAATAAAAATGTGAGTGCCGGATATCATTTCACATGTAAAAGTGATAGTTTTGCAAACACTTGAGCTTCTGAAGTTTTTGTTTATCTATTTGTATCAAACACCACCTACTTTATTGTTAAGGAATTTGGGAAATCTAAAAATCTAAACCTATATTCATTTTCTCAAAATAACAACCTTTAGCATACACTCTAGAATTAATTGACAGAAATGTTACCAGGTAAATCCTCAAATTTCTTTTGGAGGGGCAAGTTGTTTTCATCGGTAGGGTACCAAACAAATTTGGTTCAACCTCACTATATTAAGTAAATTGAGACTGCCTAAAGCATGTGCCCTATTCTGATCCAGCAGCCTTCACAAGGTATATAATATTTGTATATTAGAAGCTTATGAGCTAGCCCCACAGAAACTTCTTTAAACTTTAGATGTGAATTATTACTTCATTAATTATCTCAATATCCCAAAGTTTTAATGTGTAACGAAAGAATCATTGCTAAAGCTTGTAGGCTCGTAGCACATGAGGAGATTAAAGATAATGTGCGGAATGAATGAGAAATTGATCAGCTCAAATTGATAAGATATTTCTACAAGTCAGCCATTCGTGAAAGTACACTTAAATTATTAGGAAAGAGATGATAAATAATAAATTCAAACCTTGCTGACAATTTTTCCTTGAGCTCCAGATTGTTTAGTAACAAGTATTTGTCCAAGCATTTTCCCTGATGACATTATTCTCATCAGTACAATACTACAATATGCAAGAAATGTTGCAATACTTTCAACCTATAAGTATCAATCCACTTTCACATTTCCACTCATACAGGATAACCAGATTTGGGAAAGCAACACACTAAACCAAATCTCAGTACTCGGAAAAAGTAAACTCATAAAGTTTTTCACTGTACCAGCTATATCCGCAGCCTTATCAGCTTCGACAATATGAACACCACCCTTTAGACCACTCTTAAATGTTCCAAGCCCTCGCCCACCAGCAAGGATTTGTGACTTTACCACCACCTGGATCACCAATAATTCAAATGTAGATCCAATTACATCCTGAAATCATGAAAGCAAGAGAAACATATGAAATTCAATCTCCCACATTACCTCGCTCTGGTTGGGGAATACATCCCGTAATGCCTTCTTGACTTCATCAAGAGAACCAACTGCAACACCTTTCGGAACATTGATTCCATGTTTGCTCATCAAATCAGCTCCCTGAATTAAATGAAATTGAAGATAAAACAAGAGAACTGAATGAAAATTAAGCGCTGAACTCACTCAAAAGTCTTGGGTCATTTCCTCACAAGTGGATCAATAAGTTAGGGCTCCAAAACTTGTATGCTTCCTAACTAATATGAAGTCGATTGATGCAGTTCTCATATATAAACTTCGAATTGATCCCCGATTTGAACGGCGTGTGTATAATATGTAACCATACAACATCATAAATAGATGCAAATAGATGCTACTCAACTAACAGGTTGCATCAATCCACAAACACAGACACACAAAATGTGAAGACGCGCGTGACTCTATTATTTGCAGGAAGCGGTTACCTGATACTCGTGTATGTTGAGACGGCGGAGCTGCTGCTGCTGCCATTTTCCGGCGACGGAGAGAGATCGAGCAGCGAGGTTTCCGAACAATCGTCGCACCATTTTTGGTAAAAATGATTCGATGTTGGAAGATAGAAAGTGCGATGAGAGATTCACAAGAAGAATTCTAAAGCGGAGCGGAGGCGCGTCCTGAACCTGAAGAATAAACAGAAGAAGACCCTAATTCAGTTTTTCCATTTCTGAGCGAGTCCTTAATTCATATTCTTATTTGATTTTTGCTTTGGAGTTGACCCCAATTCATTTACAAATTTAATAATAATAGCTTCTATTTTATTTCATTTCATAAAACCAACAAAAAGAAAAATATTATCTTTATTATATATACAATTTTGTGTATGTTCGTAACTTTGTATAAATATCGATAAATTTCATATGCATGTATTGATTTATAGCTAATTTTTTAGATTATTTGATTAAACATTCAAATATGAATAAATTTATAATCATAATTTCATGGGATCCTAACATTATTAATTAAGTTACCCAAATATGATATCAATTATTATATCAAGTGCGTGTGCAAATGAAAATGAACATATTCATAAATAGAAAATTATATACAACGAAGTAATATATTTTAAAAAAAAAAATATAGTCAAAGGAATAATAAACACAAAATTAAAATATTACATGAAAAGACGTTTGGGGTAGTAAAATTGAGATCCACTACTTAGTTACTTCCTCAAGTTCAAGATTACTAAGCCCTTTCTTTTCGGCGCGAGAATTAAGACGGGAGTGTTTAGTGTTTTAAGTGTATTGTTTAGGGATTGAGTGTCGTTTATGTATTTAGCAATATTTGTATATATTCGAATAAAAACTGGAAATTAATATTCTTAATATATTTTTTTGTGCTTAATTAATTAAATTAATTACTAATTTAATTGTTATTATTATTATTATTATTATTATTATTTTTATTTTTTTTGCAAACTCATAAACTGATGAAATAAACACACTAAACTACACACTACAAATTTAAAACTGTGCAAGAATTAGAGAAGTTGGGCCAACATTACTCAAGAAAATGGACTGGAAACAACACTTTAACAAATTCAAAATAAGCAATTGTGTACATGGGGATTAAGTCACCAATCAAATCAATCAAAAATTTTAGAGGGAAATTACCACACTAAGGCATGGGCACCATTTTCAAATCCCAAAAGTTTCTACCTAATCTACAATCCAATAAGTGTTCATCCTCTCACCATACACTCTTTCCATTAACAAAAAAAGAAAAAAAAAAGAGCACAACGGCGGCAATTCATTCTTCAAGAGGGAGTGACGCCACCAAAAAAAGAGAGATTTCAAAAATTGAAGACTACAGAACCTGAACTCAGTCCTTCTTCATGGTGCCGAGGCCTAAAAATTTGACAAATGAGGAAAGGAACTTATGCGTGCAGTTCATTCTTCAAGCTTCTACTGGTGGAAAGCCAAAGAGAGGCAGGCTTGTTGAAGCTCAAGTTAAATTTGCCATATCCAAATTCACAGTTACAAGGCTGTGGAAAGTTGCAAGAGATCAACAAGCACAAGGGTTAGCAATACAACTTGTTTAAAAAAATAAGGCAGAACAAGAGATCATAATAAGAAGCCTAATTATGAGGTGATGAAGGCTATGGACCTTAGTGATAGAGGATGTTACAGGAGCATGACAGAGAAGATGAGAGTAAGCATTTTTACATTACAGAGATGGGGTAAGGCTGGACTGTTTAAGATATTTGCAAGTTATATCAGCCCTCACTCACAGCAGACTGCAAATTCTTGAGGATGAGATTCACTTTGGAAGCATTGGAGCTAGACATGGTAATGAACACACTAAGGTACTCATCTATGCACAATATAGTGCACATTGATGAGAAGTGGTTCTTCATAACCAAAGGGGAAAACAAGTAAGGGGATTTTTTTTTTTTTTTTTTTTGATAATAGTGACCTCAGCTCACAACTTTTGCACCATTGGTCATTCTAGGGACATAACATTAACCATCACATAACATGTCACATGTATTATCTTGCACCAAATGAAGAAGAGCCATATAGGGCATGCAAATTCAAGAGATTAATTGGGAAAATCATGTTCATATGTGCAGTAAGTAGGCCAATTAATTATAAGAGAGGATGACACAGTCCTATTTGATGGCAAGATAGGATGCTTCCCTTTCACTACTCAAGCTGTTGCATTAGGAAACAACAAACACAGAGCCAAGGGCACACTTTACACCAGAGCAGTGGATTCCATTACAAGAGAAGTAATGAAATCCACTCTCATTGAAAAGTACCAGCTTGGTCTTGCTCAACTGTTATATTGCATAACTTAACATCAGTTTTCATCAATAATTTTACCTCAGAAGTATATGTACTTCATCAAGGTGTACATACTCTCAATAAAAAGCATACTGAGCATAGTTATTTTCATTAAACAAGCCAAACTAGGTTATCCCTGCAATAAGGCAGAAGCGGCCACAGAGTGCATCAAAGGAGATTTTTATCCAACAAGATTATGCAAAGCCACTCATAAAGGATTGTGATCATGAATTCAGACAAGATACAACTCAAGATGGATTCAACATTAGATTAATTTAGCAGCCACCAAACTTACTTGACACTAACATAAATGACTTAGAATTCTTTAATGATATCCAATCAATACAATATAGGAGAGTATGCAGATTAGTTGATGATCTAGTGAAAGCTATGCAAGATGCATTTCATGACCTATCTGCAATGACTTTGAACAAAGTATTTATGGCATTGCAAGGATGCCTAACTAAGATAATGAAGGTAAAAGGCCACAACAACTACAAAACCCCTCACATGGGAAATGACAGGCTGATTAGAGAAGGGAGGTTGCCAATTAGTCTCACAATTCCAATGGAATTTGATAGGGAGTAATCTGTCAGCTCCCTAGCATGCCTCCGAAATGCAGGAGCGATAAATATACAATGCCAAATCCCCAACAGATCCTGCAGATCTGATCTATGGGTGAATTAGGCGTAGTGGGCCCAGATCACCCCGTCCTTGATCTGGGAATAAGAGGTACAGATCACCTCCCCGTCACTACCATCCCTTTAACCCCAGATCCCTACATGGAGTGTAGAAAAAACGTGACTATGGGGACCACTCGTGGGGACCATTAATCATAACTAAAATATTCTTCTAACTGACTTGTCTCCCTTAAAAAGACTAATTTAACCTTGTAAATTAGAGATAATTACCCTTTTACCCTCACCTCTTATTCTACTATAAATATTCAACCTTCTTCACCAAGAAAAGGTACGCATTTTTCACTAATACTTTACCTCCGCTGCAAGCTTTGCTGAAAGCGGACTTCTCTTAAACACATACTGACTTGAGCGTCGGAGTGTCTTCCCGGAGGAACCCTCCCCATTCCTCCGGTGCTGTTTTGCAGGCTCATAGCTGAAAAACGGCAACCGGAAAGGCATCATTGAGGTAGCATCGTTATCACAAGGGAAAAGCTGATACCTTAAAGAAAAGTATTTAGAGTTCAGCTAAAGAGATTTTTCAGTGTCATTTGTCTGTTTACATTCCTAATTATTGTAAGAATTTGTTGATGGAAAATAACTCAATCTATCAACTGGCGCCGTCTGTGGGAATTTCTGACTAAGGCGTAGATTTCTCCCTAAAAAACGCTCTGAACTTTAATTCGATTTCTCTGTGAAAACACGTAAAGGAAAAATGTGAATATTCGCGTAGCCTATATGATGTTCATTCTTGTTGTAATTTATCTGTTGATTATGATGAGGGATTTGCTTGAAATATGAGTAAATGATGTTTCAATTGTTGTTTCGCCTGGTGTAGGATCTGTGGTAAAAAGCAAGGAAAGAGGGTTTAAACAAATCCTAATTCCGGCATAAGAAATTTGATCACAGTAAAGATCACTCCCTTAAATTCTTTCATTTTAATTCATTGAATATCCGCCGTCTTCCTACTAGGGATCGGTCTAGGCATATTCAATGGATCTTTATGTACAAAAATTTTAAGAGAAAATTACATATACAATGTGTGTTGACTTTTCCTTTTCCTGTGAAAAACAGAGTATTAAAGAGTTGTAATAGAAGGACCTCCGTATCTCAGAGAAATCTTGAGAAAAATGAGAAGAATCTTCAAATCCTATACTTGGTGAGTAGAAACATATCACCTACACATATATCGTACAACTTGAGAGATTTTTTTGACAAAAAGCAAGATGAGCTGACGGTAAGCCCTGGCAAAAGATCCAGGCACAGAAAAGCTATCTTCGTGATTAAGCAAAACAATCCTCAAAATTATTTAAGGGAAATGGTCGGAAAAGTCCCAACAAGAGGACCCGAAGCTCCCTATCCTCCTACAAAAGGAGAAGAAAGCCCTAATATAATATTAGGCACTAATCAAATAAATTCTGCATATATCTTTGCAGATCTTCCTTAAAAATGGATCAACACTCCAGCATAGCCCAAATGATGGGATCATCTGCTGAAGGACAGGCAAATACGCCTCATTTCACCCATGGCTCTGGTGCCAATCCCGGGGTCATGTCAGTGCCTCAGGAGACCAATGCAGGTGAATCTGGTTTCTCCTCATTAATGCTGCAGCAAATGAAAGCAATGATAGACGGAGCCCTGGAGAAGAGACTGGCTACCATCGGAGCTGGTACTCTTGTAGATCCTATCAATCCATCCTCATTCCCCGAAAGTAAGGAAAATCAGGAAAAAGTGAAAGGCAAATATGCCTCCAGATCACAAGATCCCAAAGTCCTTAAGGACGTAATCACCACGTTACCCCAAATCCGAGAGGACTGACATTTTACAGACTACGAGTCTTCTGATGATGAGGTGCAAGAAACAAGCACTGGTCAGGAGAAGACCCTCACAGATATGCTCCAGAAGCAGATCCAGGAGCAACAAGACCAAATGAGGGTCATGGCTAAAGAACTGGAAGAGCTCCGTAAGGCGCACCAGGCATCTGGAAAAAGAAATGCAGATGAATCTGTCCATCCCACAGAAGAGACAGTGGGTACTTCTGTAGCCCGTACTGGGAAGGAAAGCAGATCTGAATACAGTCCTGACTATGTTAATGAGAACAGCCCTTTCTCGGCAGATATTCAAACCGACCCTATTCCCAAGAACTTCAAATCAGTTTCTTGTGAGTACAAGGGGCAAGGAGATCCCGAAGAACACCTCATGAAATTTGAGAGTTTGTGCTTATTGCACCAATATTCTGAAGGAGTTAAATGCAGGGTATTCTTAACCACTCTTTCTAGCCCTGCACAACAGTGGTTTCAGCAATTGCCTAAGAACTCGATCCACTCATTCAAAGATTTGAGAGAAATCTTTTTACACCAATTTGTGAGCTCAAAGAGATCTACTAAAAACTCGTTGTACTTAACAACTATCAAGAAAGGAGCCACTGAAAGCCTGAGAGAGTACATGACCAGGTTCAATGATGCAATACTGGAAATCCCAGGTGTGGGTGCCACCTTGAAAATACATTCTTTTGTGGAAGGATTGAGGCCAGGACACTTCTTTGCCTCGTTAATGAAGAAACCTGCCGAAACCTTTGATGAGCTCTTATCTCGGGTACAGAAGTATATAAACATGGAAGAAACTATGAATGCTAAACGAGCAGATATAACCTTCAAAAAAGATAAGAAGCCTGATGATAGAAAAAGAGGGGCTCCTGAAGGGAGGAAACCCGAGAAAAATGAAAGGTTTCAACGATCTCTCACACCGCTCACCAGATCCCCAGCTGATTTGCTAGAAGTGGTGATTAAGAAACAGGGAGTACAAATCCCTCCAGGTAGGGACCAGCCCCCAAGGCGGCCCCCTTCTGATAAGTTCTGCAAATTTCACAATGATTATGGGCATACTACCAATGAGTGCCGTAATCTGAAAATAGCCATTGAAAAACTCATACAAGAAGGTCAACTATTAGAATATGTCAAAAAAGAATTTGGCCAGCCCAAGAGGCGTAAAGATGAAAGGGATGGCAAATTCCCACAAAAAGAGGCATCAACAGAAATTGCAGCCAATAAAGGCGTAATCTCCTTGATCTATGGAGGACCTACCAGGAGGTGATTCCAACAGAAGCCGCAAGGCGTATCACAGAGAAATCCAGATGCTGGAAAAACATGACATGATGAAGATTGAAGGAGGAGTACCTCATCCTAAAAGCGTCCACCAGATCTATACGCTTTGAGGCAGAGCGCGTAAGTGGTCCGGAAGAAGCTTCAGGAATCGTATTCACGCTTTCAGGTGCATCATTCATGCTTTCAGCATTTACCTGTACCTACGGAGTCTTGAAAGCAGCTTCATCAAAAACAATATGTGGTGTTTCTTCCACAACAAGAGTTTGACAATTGTAGACACGATAAGCTTTGCTTGTAGGAGAATATCTAAGGAATATTCCCATATCAGCTTTGCTATCAAACGCTCTTAATTGCACTTTACCGTTGTTGTGAGTGAAACACTTACAACCAAAAATATGTAAATGGGATAGAGTAGGAATTCTCCTGTTCCACAATTCATGTGGGGTCTTGTTATGGCGTGTGTTGATTAGAGTGCGATTCTGGGTGTAGCAAGCGGTGAATGTTGCTTCTCCCCAGAATTTCTTTATTAGTGAGCATCGAACGTGCAACTTCTTTGATGGTTCTGTTTCGGCGCTCTGCAATGCCGTTTTGTTGCGGAGTGCGAGCTGCAGAAGTCTAATGAAGAATCCCATTCTCTGTGTAATACGCTTCGATGAATTGATTGAGAAATTATGTTCCTTTGTCGGACCATATCTTTATCACAGTTTCTCCTTTTTGCACTATCAGTTGCTTTAGGAGCTTTGGGAGCTCCCGAAGTGTGTCTTTCTTCTTGAGTAGAATTAGTACACAAATGTAGTGTGAGAAGTCATCCACGACTACAAGATCGTACTTTCTTCCACTCAAGGTGACAGGTGTGATAGGACCGAAGAGATCCTTGTGAAGGAGCTCTAGAATTCGGGATGAGCCATGTCCCTCGACGCTTTGATAAGACTTCTTGATCTGCTTGCCTTCTTAACAAGCTTGGCACACGAAGTCCCTGTTGAAGACCTCATTAGGGATACCTCTGACAAGCCTTCTCCTAGAAATTGCGTTCATCGTCATGAAGTTTAAGTGATTGAGGTGACGGTGCCATAACCACATAACTTCAGAGGTGCTTCTAGCGACGAGACAGGCTCTAGCTTTGCAGCTGCTCCAGTTAGCTACATACACGTTCTGCTTCTGGATTCCTGTAAGAATAACCTACATAGACACTTTGTTCTTGACAACACACTGGTTAGAGATAAACTCTACCACGAACCCGTTATCACAGAATTGAGAAATCAAAAGTAAATTATGTTTAAGGCCTTGGACATATGAGACGTTAGGAAGTCTCATATTTCCAACGCAAAATGTACCGTATCCGATGGTGATGCCTTTTGCATCATCACCGAAAATTACATCTGGACCCGGTTTTTCAACAAACTCGTCGAGGAAAGATCGTTCACCCATCATGTGATGTGAACATTCGCTATCTAGGTACCAAACAGCTTCTTCCTTCCTCTGGGCCACGCTTTTTGTGTTTGCCGGCTTGATCTATAGGATCAACAATGTTTAGGTACCCAATTTGCATTGGGTTCCTTAATGTTAGTGGACTTGGGAGCTCGAGTTGGATTCACTGAGAGAGTGACTCCCTTCTCGAAATCCTGAACGAAATAAATAGGGCTTTGTTTAATGGGAAAACCCTGAGTGTAATCGTGTGTGTAATAGTGAAAGCGCTTACTGTTCCTTCTTCTCTGAGAGCGTGAAGTAATGCTTTCATCTTGTATTAAATGATCGATGAGGCTTCGATCATCAAAGTTATGTGAAACGTCGGGGATAAAGCGTACTTGAGTCCCTCCATGAGATGTGAAGTTATTCAAGTCAGCTTTACACTCTTGTTGACGCTTTGGGTTTGTCGCAGACTGGATACGCTTTGAATTGCGCTTAGAGTGTTTAGGCTCCTTAGTCTTTGACTTATTCGAAGCGTCCGGTTGAACTTTCAAGGGCGCTTTGGAAGCTTGCCTTGAGGTTTCAGCCACAAACCCGACTAACTCCTTCCTTTTGCTGGTAGCGGGTTGAGCGGCTTTGAGCCTTTTCAACGACGCTTTAGAACCAGCATCGGTCAAAGCTGTGTGTGTGGAACCAAAGCCGATCCCCTTTAAACTTTTTGAAGGTTTAAAAGAACTTTCAATTGTTTCAATAGCTACAGATGCACTATTGAGATGATCAAGAGTGGCTTTCCGTTCTTTAGAAGTGGATATGGTACGTTGGTGGCGTTCATGAAGATCATCGAACTTAGCCGTCAACTCGAATAGGTCCTTTTCTTTGGACTCGAGTGTATTGGCTAATATGTCGTTCTCTTTTTTGAACCGAATGAGGACTTCTTGCAAGGATTTGTGATTTTTGAGCAACTCTAAATAGTCGTCAAAGAGATCACCTTCCAAGCTGAGAGCATCATCCTCACCATCACCACATTCACTACCTAGTAATAATGGAAGAGTATTAGGTTCAGAAATCTTTACCTCCTCCATTTCAGCTTCTATGGCCATGCAACCATAATCATATTCATCATCTGTGAATTGATCTTCATCATGGTCGACATGCCTCTTGGACTCAACGGGAGCGACGGCTACGAGAGCGCGACGGCTTGCATCATAACGAGCTTTGACCTCGTCCTTCTCCTTGGTTGAGAGCTTTGGGCACTCATTTCGATAGTGACCCATCTTGTGGCACTCGAAGCACTTGATATGTGCCTTATCTCTAGGGATGGCTGTGGCTTTTTTATCCATCTTTCCATCACATGGGGCGGAGCGCGAACCTTGGCCTTGAGCTTTATAGAATCTTTTGTATTTAGCCGCTCTAGCATTGGAGTTGTTGAACCCTCTAACAAGATAGAGAGCGTACTCCTCCAGCTCCTCCCTTGACATCTCAGCAACATCGCTGTTAGAGACATCGGCTTCAGTGGTGGTAGTCTCCACAGCGGCTTTGAAAGCCAGATTTTTTAATTTCACTGGGAGCTCCTCCTCTTCCTCGTGAGGCGCCTTTTTGATAATGTCAAACATCTCTGGAGACATTGTCCCAAGTTCCTTTTGAGAAAGGAAAAGCTCCTTCATTGTCTGCCACTTTCCAGACAAAGCGCGAACTACCTTTTGGTTGATCTCATTGAAGGTGAGATCTTTACCTAGGGAAGCCATCGAGTGGTGATCCCTAACACCTGTGTCTTGAAAGACTCCATGCTCTCATTGGGTCTCATTGTGAGAGCGTCAAACTCCCGCATCAGTACAGAGAGCTTGTTTTCCTTGATTTTCTTTGTGCCCTGAGAGATTAGGGCAAAAGTTTCCCACATCTCCTTTGCCGTTTTACATTTCATGATTCGTGGGAGATAGGTGTCGGAGAGGGTTGACTAGATCACGTTGCGTACCACATGATCTAGATTATTAGCTTTGAAGTCGTTGGCCGTATATTCCTCTCTAGGCTTCACGATATTTACATCGGTGGAAGCATTTTCTTCCTCGTCAATTGCGTTGCCGTCTAGGTCTATAGCTTTTTCCTTTTCACGGTTCCTCATTAAGTATTTCATGATTACGATGGGTCCTTTCTCGATAACTTCATGCATGCGATCATGAAGAGATGCGAGATGGGACTCCACACGAAAGCTCCACATGGTGTAGCCCTCGATTGAGAACTGTGGAAGCTGTGCTGAGGAAGACATGCTTGAAAATAAGTTAGAAAAATGCAATATGCAGTGAGTAAGGTTTTAATGCAAATTTTAAAGAAGGATCAGTTCAGGTAGACCTACTGTAACGCTTTCGCACTACTAGTATTCAGAAACAGAGGTCAGTTAGAACCCCTGCTCTGACACCACACGAAAGCTCCACATGGTGTAGCCCTCGATTGAGAACTGTGGAAGTTGTGCTGAGGAAGACATGCTTGAAAAGAAGTTAGAAAAATGCAATATGCAGTGAGTAAGGTTTTAATGCAAATTTTAAAGAAGGATCAGTTCAGGTAGACCTACTGTAACGCTTTCGCACTACTAGTATTCAGAAACAGAGGTCAGTTAGAACCCCTGCTCTGACACCACTTGGTCCTGAAAGTGCCTAACACACGTAAAGGGGGGGAGGGTTAAATACGTGTGTTGAGAAGTGTTTAACTTATCTTTCATTTTTCAGCCTTTTTACCAAGTAGACGCTTCGAATGCTAGTGAAGCTTTCGAAGCTTCTCACTCGTGTGAGTGTTGTGCGGAATGTGGTGAGACTTGAGCTTTTCTTGCAAATTAAAACCTTGTTGATAATTAAAGCGTGAGTGTGTGTATGCAATAAATCAAAATAGTAAGTAAAGTAAATAGACACAAACACTTATAGTGGTTCGGATAGCCTCTCCTACGTCCACTCTATCCACGACGGGATGAATACCTTCACTTGGTATCCCTTGTTTTATACTTCCAAGGGGAAGTGATTCAAGGCTAGTAACAAACTTGCACTTGAATCCTCAGAGATTCACAGGCTCTCGAGAAGCCTTACAACAATAAATCTTTTCTACAAAAACATTACAACCTTACAACACAATCTAACACAATAGACTTGGTTTTGGGGTTTTTGGGTTTTCGTAAATGAGAATCCTTTACAATGAAGATCAATGTAAAGGGATAAGGATTCTCGAAGCTAGGTTATGGATATATGCGGTTGAACCTAGAAAGAAAGTAGTTGCAATACTCAAGAAAATTATTTCTTGACTACACACTAAAGAGAAGCGCTTCGAAAGAGCTAAAAGAATGTAAAGGATAATTTGCTTGAGTTCTTGCGAGTAGTATGCTTAAATCGTTTGTACGTGCGTTAGTTTTTAGTGTGTGCAACTCCTTCTATTTATAGTAAGGAACCTACTTCCCATTGAGAGAGAAGAGGTTGCGTGTTCCTTATTTCCCGAAAAAGTCATTAGTGTCAGCTCATTTTTCAAGCTTTTCAGACTCCAGTACTAGGAAGGGATGTTCGCCGCATCTAGGGGTATGGCAGTCTTCACCTAACCTTGACTTTTCGGACTGTAGCCGCATCCATTGTGCAATAGTGTGTTGACACGTAAGCTTTATGTGGTGAGGTGCCAGTCATCCGAACGTTTGAAAGTCAAACTTATCATACTAGCACTGATTGACGCTTTAAGTTCAGCTCTAGATCAGAGACGCTTTGGATGAGCTGATTTGAGAGCGTTTCGCTTCTACTGATCGGAAGCTCGCTCTAAGCATCTTTATCTGAAGTGTCTCCATGACGCTTTGTCAAACTTTACTGCTGACGCTTTCACTGCTGGAGCCGCTTCGCTTCCTGACGCTTCGTGAACTCTGACTGCTTCATCCTTAGCGCTTCTAGACTAAAACAAAAGCTTCCTAACATGCAAGCTTTGCTAAGTATAACTTGTCCAGATTTATCAAAAATAATAAGGAAAATATTTTAAGTTGGGTTTTGGAATCTAATCAAAACAAATTATTTATTAACTTGATCCAAGTTCCCCCTAACATAATATCCGAACAATATCAATGATGTTAAACATGTTTATAGTGACAATAATTTTGCATGTCACAAATAAATAAAGCAGTGACATATTTTGATGTTGTCACAATTTATTGTCACTGTATGTTAGTGATTCGTCTATTTGTGTCATTACATCTGTGTAATTAGTGACTAATTTTTTGTTTGTACAAAAAATAATAGAGTTGACAAATTATATAGTTGTCACTAGTTATTGTCACTATATATTTGCAGCAACAATATACTTGTTACTATATGCTTAACATATTGTGACAATATTTTTTATTGTCACGATAAAATGGAGCAGTGACAAATTATGACAAATTGTTACTACTAGCCGTTGGAGTCACAAACGGCTCTTTTCCCATTTTCTCTTATAAATACACCACACCACACACTCACTTATCACACAATTCTCCTTCTTTACACACAAATTCATCTTTAATTTTTCATAAATTTCCCCAAAAATTCCCAAAAAAAAATGTCTTTCTCATCGAGTTCTTCGAGCGACTCCGACGAAGTGCCACGAGCGTTCGAACAACTGAGGAAATCACACCAATTGATCCAATCTTTACTAGAATCGCAACAACAGATGATGGAAGATGAGCAGACGAGGCGCTAACGACGTCCGGCACAGAGGTCCTATATAGAGCGAAATCGTGTCGGCGGTGCTGCCCAACTAATGGCGGATTACTTTGGTGATACACCAACCTACGGCGACGGAATCTTTCGACGCCGATTTCATATGTCGAGGGCCTTGTTCTTGCACATCGTCGAAGCACTAGAGGCACGCGATCCGTTCTTCACTCAACGTCCAGATGCTCTTGGAAAGCCTGGCTTCACAGCAATTTAGAAGTGTACTGCTACACTTCGTCAACTCGGAAACGGCTGCCTGGCGGACCACCTCGACAAGTATCTGCGAATGGGAGAGAGCACGACCATCGATTGTCTGAAGCGCTTCTATAGGTCGATGGTTACTATTTTTGAAGGCAACTATTTGCGCAAGCCTAATGCAACTGATTGCGCAAGACTGTTGCGTATGACGAGGAACGCCACGACTTTCCGGGGATGCTTGGTAGCATCGATTGCATGCACTGGGTATGGAGGCAATGCCCGAATGCACTGGGTTTTATTTTTATTTATTTTGATGTTTAATTATTTTTAATGTAATGTCTACTATTTCAATTTAATAAATAAAATTAGTTTTAAATATTTTGGTTGATAGTTAAGTTTAATTAATTAAAATAAAAAAATTTAAGAAATTAAAAAAAAATGAAAAAAAATATATTAAAAAAATAGGAGAGATCCCGGAGAGATCCCATGCATTGGGGATCTCTCCAGGAGTGGGATCTCTCCACCGGAAAGTGAGAGAGATCCCACAAATTTGGGTGTGGCATTGGGGGCCGCCTTATGATGTTGGTATCTTGGATAATCTATTACTTTTGTTGGATTTGAATACTCTCTGCTAGTCTCTTGATACAATCTTTTCTTCATTCATTTTGAATAAGACAAAAACTTGGGTGAGGTCGGCCACATAGTGTGGCTGAGTCAAAGTGTCAATCTTTATATAGAAAAATGTTAATCTATACGAATAAAAGTGTCAATCTTTAACATAATTATTTTACGAATAAAATGTCAATTTTTAAAAGTGTCAATCTTTATACAGAAAAGTGCTAATCTACACGAATAAAAGTGTCAGTGTTTTAGCTGTCTGTACGGTGCCTCTGACTGACCCAAGTGTGTCCCTTTGAAAAATTGAAGTTGCTGAACATTATTATCTTCTTATTTATTTATTTATTGGTCGAAAAAATTTCAAATGTCTTTTTTTCCTTCTTTCCCGAATCCCGTCCCCGACTTTCTATCTAGCAGATAACTCGGAAGTCAGGGCGCCACATAACATGGAGTATTATGTCATTGAACTTTTTATTTTTATTATTCTACATAAGATATAAAAATTAGTTTTAAAAAAATATATATATATAGATTCAATCTACTCATTTCACTCAGAGTGATTGTTGAAATCATAAATTCAAAATCTTGAATTTTCTCATCTTCCCGCAATTGCCACTCAAACAATTGGTAGTTTGACCTTCAAAACGAGTATAATTAACTACCTGAAAATGTTTATTTATCTGTTTTATTAGTATATCAAACCAACTAATGATTTGATATTTAAAATGAATGCAACTACTTCATGCAAAATATTCATATTTAACCCATTTTTCTATAAATATACAACAATCGTATAATTATTTAAAATTTCAATGAACTTCAACCCTTCAATGAATTATAGCAATACCTTTTTATAAAAAACAATAATTACAATATTTTTTTATTTACGAATTTTAATATTGAATGATTGCGTCGAATTTCGAGGGGAGGGGAGAGGCATCGTAGAAGCCGAATTCAAAAGCAAATTCACGATCATTATCATAAGATTCCCAGAATATCATATCCTTAACAAGATGGAAGGTATGGCAATAACAAACAAAACTATAATTATAAACAAGTATAGAGTTGAATATATATATATGATGCAAATGCACGCACGCATGAGATTCAATTTTTTTCAGCCACATATCGATCGATATTAGATCATTATTATTCCGTGAACCCTACCGCCGCCACTGCAGCTGCATCTTCTTCTTGCGTCTCTCTTTCTCCATCGCTCATCACCTCCGTATTGTAAACAAACAATCTGGCAACAACCAGAAAGAAAATAAAATTGAGAGTACTAATTACTGCATAAAATGCATAGTAATAATCCAAATGCGACTCATTCAGATTATTCAAGATCCATCCGTTCCCACGTTTCTTGGTAAAGTCGGCCACAGTCGTCAAAAGAAAACTGCTCAAGAAATACCCAATTCCCAAACTAGTAGTGAAATAGGCAGCACCAAGGCTCTTCATCCCTTGCGGCGCTTGATCATAGAAAAACTCGATTTTCGCCACTTCCACGAAATTATCAGCCACTCCCATCAGCGCGAACTGAGGGAGAAGAATGAAGATGGAGAGAGGAACTATTTGGCCCTTCTCCACAATCCCATTTTCTCTGGCGACGCTCAATCTTTTCCTCTCCGCGAAAGACGCGGTAACCATGATGATGATGTGGAGAAGTATGCCTATGCCCATCCTCTGCAGCAACGTGATGCCTCTGGGGTTTTTGGTGTATTTTCTGAGGTAGGGTACAAGGAAACGATCGTAGATTATAATGGAGATGAGCATGAAGATTGTGATGAAGGCGCTGAGGGATGCTGGTGGGATCTCGAAATGGGGGCCAATGCCCCTTTCGAGAGTCGCCCCTTGCTTCACGAATAGGGTTTGTGTTTGTGGGAGGAGGGTGCTAGGTATGAATGTTGCTACTAGGATCGGGATCATCTTCATCATTTGCTTCGTTTCTTCGACTTGAGTTACCGAGCATAGCATCCATGGCGAGCTCGGACCGGTTTTCACTGCGGCTTTGTCAAGAATGCTGCATTACAATTAATTATTGCCGATTTTAGAAATATTCTGGGCACGTAGCATTAATCATCCACTGATGCAAATAGGAAATTAGTGTCACATGAAAATGCAATAGAATATCTGAATTGATTATTCTATACCTGAGTGAAGATGAATGATCTAGTCTGAAGAAGCCAGAGGCCGAGTAATGTTCCAAGGGAAGCTCGTGGAGTTGTTTAGGTTCCTCCGGTACAACCGCCCTCATTTTCCTGATAGTAGCCACGAGGACTCGAGCCATCCGAGTCAAGGGGCTACCGGAAGGGGGCTTATGCCTATAACAGCGCGTTCCAAATATAAAGACGACGATGGACACTGCTAGGCCTGTTGTTGGGAGGGCATAGCCAACGGTCCAACCGACGTTGTCTTGGATGTAGATAAGGAAAGTGTTGGAGAAAAGGGTACCTAGGAAGATGCTAAACATCCACCAATTGAAGAATGAGAGTTTTTGGAACCTCTCTTTAGGGTGATAGTCATCAAATTGATCAGCTCCCATGGTTGAAATATTAGGCTTAGTTCCACCAGTTCCAATTGCAATTATGTAGAGAGCTAGGTAAAAGATGCCTATTTGAAGAGTTGAGGCCTTCTTCTCACAATCTTGTTCTAGCACTCCGTTCGCACACGATGGGGGCCTCAAGGCCGAGAGGGACACCACGAGCGTTAGCAAGACCATCCCCTAAATAGCACATGATCATTTTATCTCAATTAACAAATATGTATGTCATGAAATAATTAAGGTTTAATTATGAAGAGAGAGAGATAATATTAATTACCATAAGGTAAATTGATGAAGCAATAATGAAAGTCCAATATCGGCCAAGATAAGTGTCAGCGATGTAAGCACCAATAAGGGGTGTCATCCAAACAGTGCCAATCCAATTAGTCACATTATTTGCAGATTCAACAGTGCCTTCATGAAGCTTTGTTGTCAGATATATCACTAGATTTGATGCAATCCCATAGTATGCCATCCTTTCAATAGCTTCATACCCTAATTCAAACAAACCCTAATTAAGGTTCATGCCAAACAAAGTTATATTAGGTTGGTTTAAAAAAAAAAAAAAAAAAATCTTTTTCTTACCAACAATGAAGTAGCAAGCTTTCCATTTCCCAGTTGTTGATCTGAGAACAGGTCTACCTTTGAGGTCCACGGTACCATCTTGTGTGTAATCCCCTGCTCCTCCCGCAGGAGGACCTCTTTCTTCCACCTCCTGCAGCTTCGACATGAGAGAGATCTAGAGAGAGAGATATGTTGTAGAGGGAGTGGCATTGCAAATAGTATTAATTAGGCTAGGCTTAGAAGCTGTCATGTTCGATAGCCTTTCACTATCCAACAAAAACGCCTTTATCACATTCTTGTGATTAATGTTAAAACATTTCATACAATCTTACAGAATACAACAAGTTGAATCTTTGAGCGACTATATTTGTCATCGCATGCTTGACATTTTCAACGTTAAAAATATACTGGGATATTAAATTAAATTAAATTAAATTGAATTGAATTAAATGAATCCATCCATCCTTATCTCGCTATACTAGTAAATGCATGTACTATTCTATCTTATATTACCGTCGCCACTTTGCATTGTTTTGTTTTAGTCCATCTTCAAGTAAAAATTTCCGACACTAAAATCAATATAATATACATATTTGTCTCAAACAAGGATACATATAATTACGTATTCTGATTGCTAGAGTCATTGATACAAAAACAGATGCCTCGTGTTTGGAATTGTTTGTAGAGTATGTAGTTGCCGGCTTTGGGCCGTTGCTATAAGTCCACAATAGAAAATGACATTAATTGATGTGTGGTGATTCAATAATAAATTATGCATACTAACTCTGATTATAACTTATTTAATGTATAAATAGATAATGATAGCGCAACATTGTATCGATCGGAGGCAATATTGCGTGCCATGCCTGAAGATGGTCAACTATACACAGTAAAATATTTTTATGAATTAATAATGATAGGAATATGAGATTTTATTAATTTAAGAGAATTAGAAATATATTGATTTTTTTTTATCAGACAACAATAATATACTCTCACACATACGCACCAGAGGTGACTCGAACCTCCAACCTCTTGGATTGGAGGGGAAGCGTTAAAGAGTGTTTTTTTTTTTATATATTTATTTTAACACATATAATTTAGATTGAATCAATGCATGGATAATTTGAGTCTTGATTATTACTACGTATGTAATTGTGAGTTTAATGATCTCAAAATAATTTTGAGGTGTTAAAATCTTTATAAAAAAATAATAATAACGAACACTAAACGAAAGTGTTGTTCATGAAAGACTCTCATGGAAGGCAAGTGACATCCGTTCATTTATACATTCAATATATTAAACTTAAATGAGATCTTGTATTCTTAATTAAATATATTTATATATTTATCAATCTGTACTAACTAATTAAATATCTTTGTGAATGAATATAAATGTAACGCCCCGACTCAAGAAATTTAGGGCGCTACCAAACGCAAATGAAGAAAGAAGAAATACGAAAAGGGACACCAAGAAAAAGCTGCTCAATAATTATAAATCCTGCTCGAAAATTTGAAATCGAATAAACTTCATCTCAAATGAGTTTGCCAATCAACCTCCAATAAAATGAGAGTTGAATAGTCGAATCAAAACCTCAGAACTACGACGAAGTAGAGCATTTAATATATTACAAAATAATTTACATAATTATAAAATTCTTACAACCATTCAGCGGAAGCATTAAAGTAGTAGTATCTTGACCAAAATATACATAGTTTGACCCGAATACACAAAAGAACAAAAGTTGGGTCAACTAAACATAGTCCGTGAGTCCACGTCGCCCGCCTTCCTTCACTCCATACCTATAAAATAATTTGAAAATATTTGGGGGTGAGTGCCAAAGACACTCAGTGGGCAATACATACATATATGCTTTCGTCCAGAATATTGTATCATAGAAATGTATTTGCTTTCATATAACATGGGCTCATATATAACATTGTGTGGAGACAGACTCTATGTGGCCACATAAACATAGTGTATCGTGAACATTGTAGGAATTCCATATGCAAGTCATGTCAATCCACGTATGAGCATAGTAAAATAGTTTGGATCATAGACGTAAAGCTTTTGTAAAAATAGTTGTAAGTTTTAAAAATAACCCACCTCGTAATAGTCGTAAACAAGAGTGAGCTTGTAAGACTGCTCTAGGTCAGATTCCTTGCAGCTTGATCTACATTGAGAAAGTCGAAATTTTAGTAATATAGAATCTAGCCTATTTTCTAGTTCTATGAAATAATCTGTCCGCATATTATTAGGAGTTGACGTGCACTTTGTTTTAAAATACCATTTTTCTAGAATAATTTCCTATTTGTTCCATTCTTCACAAGTTAAGTAGTTATCCATTTTATTTCGTTATAATTAAAGGAATCTAATTTGTAAATATCTAACAATTAGAAGTCAACTACTCTTTCCTAACATTAGGAAAAATTTATATGAAACTTTAAAAGTGAAGTTGCTATCCTAATTCTTTATTCTGTTGTAGCCCAAACTTGTACCCTATAAGCTAAAATCGAATCTGCAGCAATGAAAATATTCAAGTCCATTTCTAAATTATCTGAGAACCTAATCTGTAAACTAATTAACTTGATTTCCTTTTCAATTAATAGGTCTAATACCAAGCCCAATTATTTCCATTTAAATAGCTCATCATCTGATTTGATAAACTAAAGTCAAATCCCCATTCGCCTACATGCCCCAGCAACAATACTTCTCTCAATTATCCCATGTTTCTCTCTATCTCTCTTCATCTATATCACCAGTTCGATGTAATCGCCATTCGCCGCTGCTTAACCGAATCAAAGACGAAAGATTATCTATTCTTCCATCCTATAGCAAAGATTATATTTTATTCCATCCTACAGTTGTCGCTGCTGGAGACTACCGTATCACAGCCGTGGCAACCATAGTCCACCATATTTGCTCGCCTTGCAGCACCGTCGATCGCCGCCATATGCCGATGCAGTCGAGACAAATTCTGTCTTATTCGTTTGTTGGCGATATATCCGATTTCGACTACAGCAACCTGATTTCTTAATACCAATTTTCCTTATCCATTTTTTTATATATTTTCTATTTAATCTTTTTAAATTTTGAACCCCTTTCCTTGATTCCAAACTTATAAATCATTTTTTTTTTTAAAAAAATCTACTTCTTATAGTTAAACAATCTAGTCTAAGAATTTATGGAGGTTAGACAGCGTAGAGTTTGTAGAGGGAATGTTGATTTGAAAAAAATAAAGTTCGGCTTAGGTTAATTACGAAATTCAGAACAAGAACAACTGAATTTACTTAAATTTCTAGTGATAAGAATCGATAATGTTTGGCTTTATGTATATAGTTGTACATAATTTATGAAATTCATATGGAGTAAAAGAGGTTGAAGCAACTTACTTAGATATTTGACTGCTAACTGAAGAAGATAGACTGATTTAGAACTTTGTGGGAGAAAAATTTGTAAAGCTGAAAGATAGGGAGAATGAGAAATGAAGCTTGATCAAAGGAAGAAGATGTAGAAGATATTCTGGAGATGCCAAGTGTTGTACAATCTAAAACGTGGCTGTATGAGAGGAAAAATAAGTGAGAGACGTGTATTTATTCTTCTAAATTCTATATACATAAATGAATGAGGACTACTTCATTTCTTTTATTTGGGCTTTTATATATATATATTCATATATAATAGTAATACTCCTAGCCAATTTATTTTAAATTGGACTTTTCGTAATGTATATTGGGCTCACTAATTTAGATCATCTAATTTATTGTGCCTAAAATTCTTCTAAACCTAATTAAATGTTTGGGGTGTTACAATAAATGTCGATATGAAATTAAAAATATGTGCGATCCTATAGGATTTAAAATTATACTTGCAACATCTGCGATCCTATAGGTTTCGGGTTAAAAATTGGGAAAATAGACAAAAATAGTCATTTTGCTATAGCAAACTGAAAATCTAGCCACTTAAATAAAAAAGATAAAAACTAGCCAATTTTAAAATAAAAAATACTAATTTACCCTTACCCTAACTCTTGTGAAACTGCCGCCCCCATCTCTTTTATTTTCTTCGTCTCCCTCAGTCACTCAGATCCGATACCATTAACTTTTCCGCATTTACTCTCCCTATCTGTCTTGTGTATATTATCTCTCTCCGTACAAATTTTCGCGATTTTGCAGCATCTATAATCGCCGGATTCATCTCTGCTGCTACCGTCAGTAGCTAACCAGTCTGTCCCTCCCTCCTCCGCAATATACGAGTCGTTTCCAAGAATACACGAGCAGTTTTTAGACTCGTGAATTCATGAAATAGCGTTGCCTTCCGATCAGCTGCATTGCTGCCGCTGTCTCCCTTCTCCTCGAGACTTGCCATTGTTGAGCCACCACGACTCACAGATCGTCCGGCCACATGTTGCAGCCACTCGTAAATTTGGAATTCACGAATCACGAATGCAAGATTCGTGTATTGAACTTGTTTATTCGACAGATCGAGGGCCTTCTCCTTCGTTCCCGTTGGATGTCGTCTCCAAACCGCTGTTATCTTCTTTCTATCTTCATCTCCAGTCCCTACCAGTTGTCGTCTCCGTGGTACATCCATTTAATTACACGAGTTTGATACAATAAGTCGCGACTCTTGTATTTATAAATACACGAATGCTCGATTACTGTACTCATGAATGAAGAAGATGAAGTATCTTGGCTCGCACCCATCGTCGGTGATGATATGAACTGATTCTTGTTCATGTACCAGTTGAATTGTCGGCTTTGTATCCCATGTATTGATGAATCTAAAACTCACGAATTGAAAAAACAAAATTCGTGAATCTCTAGCAAAGGTTGATGCATCCGCTGGACTAGAGGTTGATCATGATGATTTTGAAGAAATTTTGCAAAGGCCTCTTCTAAGTCTCCAGCAAGCTTTGGATCCAGAATGTAGTAGTGCTTAAGAATGAACGTGTCGACCAGCTGGTTCCACTTCTCACCATCAGCTGGGTTGATCCAGAGATTCTGAGGTAATAAGTTCCTCGGAGCTATTCTAAGCACTTTCATGCATTCGAACATCCAGCCTTCAGATGCTCTTCGGCGAGCTTCTTCCTTCGCCAGCTCGGCAAGAAATTTCTCCTGTATCTTGGGATCATTGGCATCATCAATGTGCATACCAGCTTCCAACATCTGATCCACAAGATGCTTCCTCACATCCTCGCATGCCAGCTTCCTTCTCGGCATCAAATTTCGAAGCAGAGGTGGTTGGAGGAGGTTGAGTAGTAGCTGGTTTCTCCTTCCTTGGATGCTTGGTCTTCTTGGGATGTCTAGGGGGAGCATCATCATCAATACCTTCATCATCATCTCCTTCCCCCTTTTCTACATCATCAAGATATGCATCTCGCAACTTCTTCGTCAAGGAGGCATTTTCCTCCTTCATCTTCTCCATATCTACAGCGAGCTAGGCATGGCCATTGAGAATGGCAGTTATGTTACCCTGAATCTCATCAGTGACCTTGTTGGCTACAGAGGCTGCTTGACTCATCTTTGCAACCAGGTCCTTGTGATCTTTTGCAAGATCTTCACACTGAAGGCCGACTCCCGCGACATCTGAAGATTTGACATAGCCAAGAGATTAAATAGCAATGGAGAGCACAGCTTCCAGACGAGCTGCCAGGTGTTTCTCGGAGAAAAGAGCTATCTCCTTTACTGCAGTATTAGTGGCGATCTGCTTCATCAAATCCCTTACGACCTCCTTGGCAGCTTCCACTGCCAATTCCTTGGCCTTCTCCTCGATTCCCATCTATACGAACTCCAAGTTCGGCATCGGAATCGAAGTATTCCTTCCTCAGGATGTCCAAAGCCTTGATGAGTAGGTCGAAGTTGCCTTCAGCATATTTCCGAACCAGTTCGATCCTCTCATCAAGCTCCTTCCTGATGTTGATGATCTTCTTTTGTAGATTGATGTCCATCTGCTGGATGGAAGTGTAGATGACATCAACTGCGGTGTCAGAGAATGCACTGAGAATCTCCTCAGCCAGCTTGACAACCAGCTCCTCAACTTCCTATTTTGACAGCTCAGTCCGGACAACAGGACAATTGATTTGGAAGTTATGGCCGTCTGGTACAGTGGCGTAGGTGAAGACCTTCTCCATCTATAGAGAATCTTCAATATCGAAGGGCTTCTCCTTGGATGTCCTAGCATCCTGCCCTGATTAGTCAGCTCGAGGGGAAGATAGATTAGCATCTCCAGAAGGTTCCCCTCCAGCTGTAGATTCTCCCGCACCCTCTGGCTTCTTGGGGGAGCTGGACTTGGGCGGAGAGCGGTCATCATCACCAGCTGGCTCTTGTTCGGCCCTTATAAGGAAGAGACTCTGTATATACTCGGGCATGCATGAGCTCATGTATAGATCTTCCTCATTGACATAGAGAGGTTGGAGGTTGATTTCGAGAATTTTGGCCTCCATCTTCATGTGCGCGAGGATGATAGAGCGAAATCTGATCATGGCGTCTTCAATAGAGACATAATCCAGTACGCGCATAAGATGGCCCTCCTTCTCCATCAATGCATCAAAGGGTTCGACAACTCGCATTCCCTGACATCCAGGAGGAATTTGAGATCAACAACGAGCTTGCGGGTTTTAGGGAGCTCGTCAATCCTCAGTAGTATCTCAGAGACGCTTTCTGTTGCTCTTTCTTGTAGAGAATCAAGTAGCGCACGAGCGGACTGTAGGTATATGTTGTCCTGAATCGGAGCAGTCAGCTCAATGATGATAGGAGATAGTCGGGGAGAGAAATGAGTCTCTCCCATAGATGGCGAGCTGGGTGGAGAGGGAGCAAGCTCTTCTTCAGCTTCGGTCTCCTCCATCTTAGGAGCAAGCTTCCTCCTGAGGGGTTTCTCCTTGGGAGTAGAAGGTTTAGACTTCTTGGATTTTGGTTGCTGCTTCTCTCCAGCAGCAGCCTTCCTTTTCTCACCAGCAATAGCTGGCTAGGGCTCCTTCTCAGTTGGAGCAGGCTTATCCTGTGGCACAACCCAGCTGGGATTAGATTGCCCAAATGCCAACAGGCAAACATGGATAGTGAGTAATGCCCACATTCATCTCTAGCTACCTCTGGTCCTGAGGCATGATTTTCTTCATACTGAATGGCACAACATCCTTCAGTTCTTCTTGGATGGAAATTTCTTCAAGATCATGAAGCTGATCTTGGTACACATCCTCAGTGACTTCTTCACTTCCAAGGATGTTTTCCCATCCTTCTGCACTTCTTCAATCAAGTCCACCTCATCTCTAATCAAGTTGAGAAGGACTCGAGCCCAGTTGATAGCAAGATTTCTAACTACGGCCATCATGATCCTAAACTTATAGGGAGTTACAGAATTAAAAGTACCGGAGTGAGTTAAGAATACCTTCTGCACAAATTCGCAGAGCAGTATGTATTGGGTCTTCAAATTGCTTTTGGGGAAGGGCTTCTCCTTCAACTTCCCCTTTACAATTTCACCATAGGTGTCCTCAGCCATCACCATATCTGGGTAGAGCGACTGCAGGAGCGAGGTATCGATGGATTCGAGGGATACGCCGGAGTCCTCAACCCTAAATCCTTAAGCGATTAACTCAAGAATGTTGAGGCGAACAAGCTTTGAAGGGTCCTTCGATGGCAGACAGATAGTAGCTTTGCCCAGATCTCCATCCTTGTCGTCTTTCCAGGTGTAGATAAAGGCGGTGACCTGTCAGGGCAAGAACATCGCCGGTTTCACGGTGATGATGTTGTGGAAGCCTTGGCAGTTCTGGGTTTAAGTGAAGAGGGGTCGTAGGGCTGAAAAATTGAAATTGTTTAGAACAACGACCCGCTCTTGGAAGATTTTTGCCATGAATATCTTGACGTCGTTGGACCAAGATGAATCACTGCCGGAGGTTGAAGTTTCAGTGGCCATTTTAGCGAAGAAAATTTAAGATTTTTTTTTTTGGAGAAAGTTTTGAAAATTTTGAGGTAAAACGAGAGCCTTTTTGCAAAGAAAAATGACGAAAGAATGGAAACTGATTTTGCAGAGATTGGAAAAGTGAAATTGAAGCAGTTTCCAAAATTATATAAGGAAGAATAGACGGTTGAGATTTGAGTTTATCCCAAAAATCAAGGGATGAGATAACTTCCCTGAATGAGTGCGCGTCGATTGTGAGAGTGGGTGAGAGGTTGAGTGTGACGCGCTGTACTTTGGAGGCAGAACAGTCGCGCCTTTTCAACTCAGAATTAAATGCGCCTCGGTCAAAGCGATAAACCCTTGACATTTGATGGAATAGCATGAGGGATGTTTGCTTTTTGTCAGAGCACCCCTTCATCTACAGTGACCATTCCTATAATCAAGAGTAAAACACTTGGATCAATAAATAAGAATGATTGCATTTAATAACGTAAGGGAGAGGCTAAGCACAAGACTAGAATTGACACGGAATCCTAGGTTCCCCCTTAATTAATGATCAACTGGTTTGGGACGAGCTGGACAAATGACAGTCAGCTGGACAAGTTGCAGTCAGCTGGACAAATGACAGTCAGCTGGACAAGTTGCAGTCAGCTGGACAAATCACAGTTAGCTGGATAAGTTGCAGTCAGCTGGACAAATCACAATGGACAAATCACGGTCAGCTGGACAAGTTGCAGTCGGCTGGACAAATCACAGTCAGCTGGATAAGGACAACGAGCTCTTTTCTTTAACCGGTCAACTGACAGTTAGCTCTTCCTTTTCAGATACAAATGAGTTGGTTAACGCGAGCTGCATGAGTGTGATTGAGCTGGAAGGTCGATCATCTAATTGGCGTTCAGCAGACCTAGCTTCTCGCATAACGTCTTGAATCGTTCTTCTTGAAGAGGTTTGGTCAAGAGGTCTGCTCGTTGGATATCAATGTGTATCTTTTCTATCACCATGTCCTTTTTCTCCACATGATCACGTATGAAGTGATGTCTCACGTCGATGTGCATGCATAGAGAGTAAGACTGGATTCTGGGTGATGGCGATGGCTCTCGAGCTGTCACAAAAGATAGGTACCTCACTGACATTAATTTAATAATCTTTTAGTTGTTGCTTGAGCCAAAGAATTTGGGCATAGCAGCTGCCAGCTGCTATATATTCAGCTTCAGTGGTGGAGGTGGCTACAGAGGTCTGTTTCTTAGAGAACCAAGAAATCAGCTTGCTGCCAAGAAATTGGCAGGTGCTTGAAGTAGACTTCCTATTGAGCTGGCATCCTCCATAATCAATATCCGCATAGCCAGTCAGCTCAAGATCATCGTCACATGGGTACCATAGCCTAATGTTGGCAGTTCCATTGATGTAACGGAGAATCTTCTTTGCGGCTTCGAGATGAGTTATTTTGGGAGCAGCTTGATATCGAGCACACACACCAACTGCAAAACAAATATGTGGTCGACTAGCTATTAGATATAATAAAGAACTAATTATCCCTCTGTACTGAGTTATGTTGGCCGGTTTTCCTTCTGGATCTGGATCGATCTTCCCATTCGCAAGCATTAGAACCTTAACAGGCTTGCTGTCTTTGACACCAAACTTGTCAGTGAGCTCGTGTGCGTACTTGGTCTGGCAGATAAAAATTCCTTCACTAGATTGCTTAACTTGCAATCCGAGAAAGAAATTCATTTCACCCTTCATGGACATTTTATACTCATCTTGCATGAGTTGTCCGAACTTGTCGCATAAGAAGGTAGATTTTGATCCAAAAATAATATCGTCAACATAAATTTGTACTAAAAGGATATGTTTTCTCCATTTGACTGTGAACAACGTCTTATCAACTCTTCCTCTCTTTAATCCTGATTCCAGTAAGAATGTAGTCAAGGTCTCATACCAAGCTCGAGGAGCTTGCTTCAGTCCGTAGACAGCTTTGTACAGTCGGTAGACCTTGCTGGAATCGCCTTTCTCAAAACCAGGAGGTTGTTCTACGTGGACTTCTTCTTTCAGTCTGCCATTGAGGAAAGCGCTCTTCACATCCATCTGATAGACTTTGAATCTTTGATGAGCTATATAGGCTAGAAACAGACTGATCGCTTCCAACCTAGAAACTGGTGAAATTGTTTCCTCATAGTCTATTCATTCTTGTTGGAAGTAGCCTTTCATAACTAGTCTCGCTTTGTTACGCACTACTTCACCAGACTCATCGCGCTTGTTTTTGAAAATCCATTTAACTCCAATCACGCCTTGATGGTGAGGTCGATCTACGAGAAACCAGACTTCATTTCTTTCAAATTCATGAAACTCTTCTTGTATTGCTATTGTCCAATCTGGATCTTGTAGAGCTTCATCGATGTTCATGGGTTCAACGTGAGAAATAAAACAGCTAAGTAGGCAGCTTTCTCCAATTTGCCTTCTCATTTTCACTCCAGCATTTGGGTTCCCAACAATGAGCTCTTCTGGATGAGCATCTACCCATCTTCTTCGATGAGAGATCTCTTCTTCAGACAGTTTGGGCTCGGGTTCTTCAATCGGAATATCGAACTTAGGGAGTGGTTGAGGTACAAATAGATTGAGTTGTTCGAGCTGTTTGGTTAATTGATCAACTGTAGGTTCTTGAGTTTGAGTGGAATGAGCTGGTTGATTGGGATCAGTTTGAGTAGCATCGAGCTGGGTGGGAGCTTGTTGTGCAGCATTTGAGTTCCCAATGCACACTACTAGAAAAATAATCTTTCTCTACATCTCATACACTACAGTTTTTTTCAAAGACCATAGTCTATACGTATATACTATAGATTTTAACATAAACCGTAGTCTATCTGCGAGACTACAGTGGTATACACTTCAACTATTTTAGAAACCGTAGTGTATAGTACCAATAGACTACGATTGTTTTAGGAACCATAGTGTATGAGCATATTTTACATAGACTATGGTTTTTGGGAACCGTAGTCTATGGGCGTGTTTTATCATAGACTGCTGTTAGTTATGAAAACCGTAGTGTATGAGCGTTTTTACATAGACTACGATTTTATAAGACTGTAGTGTATGTGCATCTCTTATCATAGACTACGGTTAACCTTAAAAACCGTAGTGTTTACTTAAAAATAAAAAATAAAATTGAAAAATAAAATGGGAAAACTAAAATTCTAAATATTTATTTTTTGGGATTACCAAATAAATCCTAAACACCAAAAATAATTCTAAATAATTTGTGATTCAATTAATTATTTTTAATAGGTTAGAGTATTTTTAATAAAAGAAAAATAGTTTAGAATTTTTTTCTGGTAATTATTCTTATTTTATAATTTAATTAAAAATATAAAAGAAAAAGAAAACAAAAATTATTAATTTAATTTTATAAAAAAAGACGGGGGAAGAAGTACGGGATTGAGCCCCTATCTTCTTCAAGTTCTAGAGTCCTAATTACGTTGAAGAAGTGAAAAATTTCCATCGATGGCTATCAACTTGAAGCCCATCACCGTTCAGGTAAAGATTAAGGTTTAGGCTTCCCTTTCTCTTCTTCGCTCTTTTTCTCTACATATTTCCATCTCTTACCTCTGCTATCAAAAATTTCAGGTTTATCGACGTCGCTGGAAGTTCCATCCTCTCCCGCTGCTAGAAATCTCACCCTGCCGACGCCATTGCTATTCAAGTACGTAGCTTCATTTTGTCTCTCTCTCTCTCTCTCCCTTTGTCTCTCTTAATCTCTCCCCTCTGATACTCCGCCGCCGCGAGTTGCCACCACTACTAGCAAAGCCTGCCTATCTCTCCGGCCAGTCTCTCTCTCCATCTCTCTCACTAACCTCTAGACTCATCGATTTGGATAAGTATGCTCTCTCGAAGCAGTTTCCATTCTGCCCTTGGTATAGATTTTAAAATTTTCCACATTTGGAGCAATGTATTCTACATCAGTAGAGTTAATTTAATGGTGTATGTGTTTGAATCGTTAAAAATTAGAGAATATTGTTCAAATTGGTGCTTTCAGTTAATTAGGATGAGTTGTAGAAATTGCAAAGGGGAATTTGTGATTTGAATCAACAACGTCATCCCGAACTTGGTTATTGGCTTAGCTTTAATGGAGGCAACAGGGTTTTGGTGTATGAGTTCATGCCAAATGAGAGCTTGGACAATCGTTTGCTCACAAGTAATTGCACCTTTTTTATATTGTACTTCTTTTCTTTCCTTTCGAAATATTGTGTTATAAACAAAATATGTTTAGTTTGATACTACTACTACTACTTCACTTCCACTTCCACCATCGGTAAATTAAATATTGCTGGAAAGTTAATTTACTTCACTTAATATAAGTATTTTTACACCTAAAGTTTTACACCTAAGTATGACTGAGGTTGTAGATATACTAGAACATAATTTAGAATATTCATGACATGGTTCTCAATATTACTGATGGATTGAACCTGTTGTATAATCTGTTATATTTTAGGAATCTTGTGTATCAACTGTGAGATGAAATGAGCATTGTTGATAGAGTGTTAGTTATCTGTTGAATGTAGGTTAGGGCCTTATGCCAGAAGGCAAAGGAGATACTAATGGAGGAAAGTAATATTCAGGTATAATTTCTTTTTTCTCATGCTCTCATTTTGTGTTTGTTTCATCTTCAGTACATGTTTTTAGCGATTCAACATGCATTTTACGGTTTGCTTGTGTTTTGTTTGCTCATTATTTCCCTACGTTTTGAGCAATCTCGGGGAAGAATTTGATAAAGTTCGTGATGAGTGGGCAACTAGCGTGGTTCTCCATGTATAGGTAAGTCACAAAAACCTCTAAGGAAGCAATTTATGTAATTTTTCAGTTATTGGGATATTAAATTTAGTATGTGCTTCCAACCAAACTTGTTTATATGATTTGTTTCTTTTGATCCAACAATTTTTTATAAATGGCAGATTGCATTTTTTTTTGTGTACATCATCTGTTTATCTTCATCTTGAATCTATAATTAGTGTGTTCGAAGAATAGAGCTGGTGTGCATCTTCAAGTAATTTCAGTGTGTCCTCGTTTATTTTCAGCTATCCAAATTGGATTGAACAATTGGTTTAGTATAAATCAGAGTTCGTTAGATCCTTCTCTAGGTTAGATGCAGTTTAAACTTTTGAAATTTACTTGGTAGATTATAAGTCCTTCTAATATGTACTTTATATATCACTTCTGTATTTTTGTTAATGATTACAAATGTTTACTTGATATAAATGACCCTCTTATACACTTAAAGTTTTTGATTGATGCAGCAGGTTAAACAAGTGCTTAACTGGATTGGAAGAATGTGCATTGATAAAATGTTGAAGCTTTTGTTTTCAATATAGAAGGAACTGAGTACATTGCTCTTATGATATTTCTCACTGATTGTTGTGGTTTTGAATGCTCAATTTTATGTAGACATATGGTAATATGATATTATTGCATATGTTAGTTTTAATATCACTTTTTTTATCGCGGGGTTTAATATAAAAAATCGTAGTCAGTTCTAGCAAATTAATTGACTACGGTTTAGAACCGTAGTGTATACAAATAAAAGCAATCATATAAACATAGACTATGGTTTATAACCGTAATCTATGCAAAAAAGATTTATCTACAAGACTTTCTCTATGGTTCTCAAATTCTTTAAGACTACGGTTTCTGAACCATACACTATGGTTAAAAAATGTAGACTATAGTCCTCAAAGACTACGGTTTGGACCATAATCTATACTGGGTGCCTTTCTCTACACCATCAACGTCTACGGTTTTTCAAGGCATACACTACGGTTTAAAACCGTAGACTATAGTCTTTATATACTACGGTTATGGACCGTAGTTTATACCAGGTGCCTTTCTCTACACTAGCAACCTCTACAGTTTTTCAAAGGATATACTACAGTTTAAAACCATAGAGTATAGTCTGTATAGACTACGGTTCAGAACCGTAGTCTATATCGGGTGTCTTTCTCTACACCATCTTACACTACGGTTGCGTTATAGCATACACTATAGCTTATAAACCATAGTCTATGAGCGAATTTGTAGTAGTGGCAGTTCGATGGAGATGCTTCAGTTCTCCCTTGTTGTGAGGTTCTAGGTTGGTCAGCGTTCTCTTCTTCTTCTTGATCAGCTGGACTCCAGAAGAGTAGGTCATCCAATAATGATGAGGAAGATCTGGCTTGATCCTTTCTTTTATCTACTTATTGATCTTGAGACATTTTCCTGTGCGAGCAGATAGATTCATCAATGAGGTATTACTTCCACAGTCATGGTAACCTTATTATAAACCCTATAAGCATTTGTCTCAGAGTATCCTAAGAATACTCCGGGATCAGCTTTGCTATCGAAGGTTTTTAATTGAGATTTTCCATTATTGTGTATGTAACACAAGCTACCAAATGATTTAAAATATTTGAGTTTAGGCAGCTTGTTCCTCCACAGCTCGTATGGTGTCTTCCCGTGATAGACTGTAATAGTCGATCTGTTCTGAGTGTAGCAGGCTGTGTTGATTGCCTTTGCTCAGAACTTCTTAGGAAGTTTGGTTTCATTTAGCATTGTACGAGCTCTTCTTTCAGCGATCTGTTCTTGCGTTCCACAGTATCATTCTGCTGTGGTGTGCGGACTACTGAGGTTTGATGAGTGATGCCTTTCTCTGTGTAGTAGGTATCGATCATGTGATTGATGAATTCGGTTCCACAATCTGATAGAATGGATATAATTGTTGTATTCTTCTGGTTGCACATAGTGCTGAGTAGAGCAGGTAGCTTCTCCAAAGTCTCCTTCTTTTTGTACATAAAAATAACCCAAGTGAATCTAGAAAAATCATCTATAACCACAAGAGTATATTTTCTACCACTGATACTTAAAGGAGAGACTGGTCCAAAAAGGTCCAGGTGGAGAAGTTTTAAGATTCGTGTAGATGATTGAGCACCAATGTTAGGAAAAGACATTTTGGTCTGCTTTCCAACTTGACATGTTTCACACACATGATCTCGATCGAATACTTGTTCTGGGAGGCCCTCTGCCAGCTTGTTGTGAGCAAGACGGGTCATGGCTTTGAAATTCATGTGACTTAATCTTATGTGACATAGCTAGCTTGTTTCGGAGTTTGCCTTGGACACTAAACAAGTATCTTTCTGGTTAGTCCACTGGACTACATAAACCTTATCCTTCTTCCCAGATAGTTCCACCAGCAGCTTGTTCTCTCCTTTCCTTCTTCATATCCTGCAATTAAATAGTTTTAGCAACCCACTTAAATATGGGTGCTTCGTTAGGAATTTGGCTCTTTTGGGAGTTGGAAAAGCCTTCTTGAGGCTTCTTCTTCCTGTAGAAGTGATGAGCTAGCCGATACGGTTCAACTGGCTAGTTGGGTTCCTCATAGTATCCAGGATGAGTGGCTTGATAGTTAAATTGATAGGGTGGCTCGTAGTACTTGGATTGGTACCACTGGTTGGGATACCATGGTTGTTAATATTGATACTAATCAGGCTGGTAGTACTGTTGATGAGGGGTCCATAATTCTTGGAAACCATATTGCTGCTGTGGTGGCCATTGCTCATAATAGTTATAATAAACAAGCTGTCTCCTTTAAAATTTAGGAGCAAGCTGCTTCTTTTTAGTACCAGATCAACCCTTGGAAGGAGCAAGTTGATCATTCTTCTTATGAGGAACAGTAGGTTTGATAGTAGGCTAGTTTTTGGAGCTCGTTGCTTTGTGCTCCTTGACCAAGATGGCTTGCGGTTGGCAAGCTAGATTCTTTAGTCGTACTATTTTGTCAGGCAGTGATTGATGAGCTGGTTGGTCAACCTTTGACTTTTCTTTAGTCTTGACAAAGGTGATTCGACAGTCATCATTCTTACTTTTATCCTTCTTCTGACCAGTGAATCCAATTCCTAACTTGATGATTGGACTTCTCTGTACGGACTTAATTTCATCCAGCATGTCTTTTCCTCAATTTATTTGGTCAACTTTCTGCTGTAGATTCGAGTTCTTCTCGACTAGAATTTCATGTCGAGCTGTCAGATCAGTTAGCTTTGCAAAAAATGAGTGAATTTCCTTTTCTTTGTCTTCCAGCATTTCTTTCAAATGCTCTTCCCTTAAAGCGGATTCATCAACTTGTACTCTAAGAATTTTGATCTATTTCTCCTAATCAGCATCATAAGGAGTGAACTGATTATTTAGAGCAAGCTTGTACTTCTCGACCTCATCTTCCAATCCCTTTCCAATGACGGCCAGCTCTTTGAACATGGTTGAGAGCTTTTTGTAGTCATCCATCTGCTGGCTGAATTCCTCCCAAGATACCATCTCGGGTGGTTTCTCACCTACACTATCATTGTTAGAAAGAAGTAGAGAGACATGTGGAGAATCTACCTTAGGAGTTGTATTAGGGTTTTCTTGGCCCATACAGCACTCATCTTCCTCATCGTCATCCTCGTCTACTTCATCAGCGAGATAACATCTTTCAGCGATGGTCTGACTGTCGTCTTGTTCATCATCGAGCTCCTCGTCGGCATAGATCCCTTCATCAGATGAAGTGTCAGAGAAGTGAGCTTCAGTTTTGGATGGTTCTTCAGCCAGTAGGGCATCGCGTTGTTCTTTCAGCTTGCGATCACGCTTGGCTCGAAGAATGTCTCGTTCATCTTGAGATAGGTCAGGGCACTCTGACTTGTAGTGACCTGGTCTTTTACAATGAAAGCAACCACCCTCGGGTGTGTTAGAGGAATTATATTTAGAGGGGCTAGGTTTACCTTCACCGTTCTTATCAAAATGTTATGCTAGATGATTGTAGTTGTTATTTCCAGCTCGTTTGGAATCTTTGTAGAATCTTTTGTATCTCGTCATGCGAGATTCGAAACGTTCGTTCCTTCTTGCTAGAAGGGCAAAGTCCTGCAACAATTTTTCCATTGCTGATAAGTGGCTTTGAGTCGACGGTGGGGTTGCCTTCTCTTTCACGGCTTTGAAGGCTACATCCTTCTCCTTCTTTTCCAGTTATGGCTTCTTCCCGATGCTAGAGGTATGAGCAGTTCCATGAATATGAATCATTTCGTACTCATTCCCAATAAGTAGGTCGAAAAGCTCCTCAGTGGTGAGCTTGTTGAAATCAGGGCGATTGGGATGAAGAGCAGCATACACGTGCCAGCTCGCAGGGAGAGCACGGATCACCTTTTGATTAAGTTCACGTTGAGTGTAATTATCTACTTTGATTGCAAAAATTTCCAAGGTGATTTCGATGAACCAATTTTTCATTTGTTCAATGTTTCCCCATGCAACATTTTGAAATCTCGGGTTTGTTGCACGCCATTGAGAGCTTATTTTCTAGCATCTCTTCAGACCCTTGACTAACGGCCTTGAGAGTATCCCACATCTCTTTTGCAGTGTTGAGGTTTCTAATTTTTGCGAGATGAACACCTTTGACAGTGCTAGAGATAAGTCCCTTAGCAAAGTTGTCAAGACCGGCAATCTTTTGGTCCTTAGAGGTGTAGTCCCTTGGGTCTTTTGGTTCTTGCGTGTAAGTGGGTTGTCCTTGATCAGTTCCAGAGACCTCGAGCTTCTCTCCCAGAATGGGAATCGAACCTTTCTCGATCACGTCCCACATTAGATAGTGATGGGCCTATAGGCACATCTTGATTCTGAAACTCCAATCCTCGTACCCCTGGATTGAAAAATTCTCACAAGCACGAACAAGGGATGCTTCCATGATGACAGTTAAGAATATGAATAAAAAAGAATTTTCTTGGATCTAGTCCAATTTGACCAAAAGCTTTTAAGAAAAGACTTTTAGTATGCAGAGGCGATGGTCAAAAGAACCACCGCTCTGATACCATGTGTTGGTCCCAGAAAGAGCTAATTGGTGTATGGGGAGGGGGGAATAATGTCCTATGATTTTCGAACTTAACACTTTTTACAAAACCAGCTCGACTAACGAGCTTGACACAGAGTGCAACCAGCTCGACTGACGAGCTTGATAAAGTACAACTCGATCTCTTTAGTTCAACCAGCGAGCTGTCAAACTTATGAAGATTGATCTGTTATGCAGAAGTTGGTGGTTTAATAAAAGCTCTTTAGAAAATTCTTTTGAACGAAACTCTTTTACATCTTGATGAGATGTATGCTTGATGAGTGTTTGTTAGTTTAAGTAAAGAGACAATTGACTGAAAGTAAAGTAGAGAGAGCTCGACACAGTCAATTTTTATCGTGGTTCGGAGAAACTCCTCCTACGTCCACGTCAGTTTCCGTCAAAACTGAAAACCCCTTTACCTTTGGATTCTCCCCTCTCTTGTTTTTACTGGCTGAGTACCAGTCCTAAATTCCGACTAACTTGTCAAAATCTAAGCACGAATATGGGGTCGTGACCCTTACAACTTATGTTATAATGAACTAACACCTAGTGAGCTCTTCAGTTGCATAGCTTGACTTCTCAGCAATGGCGAGCAAATAGATCTTCCACTTCTTCAAAAGGTAGCTTCTGAACTTGACAGTTGATGATTCTGTGGAATTCTTAAGCAGCAGTAAAAACTTCAAGAACTTGAGTTGATTGAATTCAAAGATCTCATTAGAATCAACACTTGGGAACTTCTTCATATTTCGAGTGTTGAATTTGCTTTGATAGCTTTGAGATTTCTACAGAGTTTCGGCTCTTAAAATGAAATTCCCGTAAAGAATGAACTCTGAATGGCTGAAGTATTTATAGGTCCATAATTTGAATTCTAGCCGTTGGAGTTCTGACTAGTGGTAGAGAGCCATTGGTGCTGACTCACTTCTAGCCGTTGGGATTCAACCTAGTTGGCAGTCGACGTGGCTTCGGAAAGGACAACTCGAGCTGTTTGACCAAACAGCTCGCTCTAGGTAGAAGGATACTAGCTCGATGGTTACTTCAATATAGAGTAGATGGTCTTCTACAACAGGTTGAAGAAGGAGCTAGGTTCCAGGTCAATCTCATATAGGAGAGCTCGTCTAAACGATCTCATCCTTTACAAGCTTGATCGATCTAACTATGTCAAGATTACATCTACCCTATAGAAAATGCAGATGGCTCCTATCAAACCCTACTCTCGAAAAGAGTAATCTAGATCTAAGTGTGGTTTCGAATAACATCATCAAAACTACTGCAGAGGTTTCCTAACAAGTGTGATGAAATATCTCATGGATTTTGATTTATGGCCAACCCACGGGCTTGTCGGGCCAACCCTATCGGGCTCGGGTTTTTCTCGGTCCGGTCTTATCAGGTTATTTTACTTTCAGGTTGTAATTTTTTTGCCATACCCCACCATTTTCGGGTTATTTTACTTTCGGGCTTTTTTGACATCTCTAGTTAGTTGTGTGTAAACGGTTGTTTTCATTGAGTTTTTATGTATTATTATCTCTCTCTCTAATTTTTTTATAGCAACACATTATTCGAGCTACTACTAATCGAATTCAAATGAATTTTTATTATTAAAAAAATAATTATAAAACCCGTTGAAATTGCCAGGGTGTATCCTTACCCGTATCCGTACCCGTCGTCAGGGGTGAGCAAAATCCGAACCGGACTGAAAAATCAAATCGAACCAAACCGTAATTTATGATTTGGTTTGGATTGACACCTTGTAGGTTTGGTTTCGTTGAAAACATGAACCTGAATTTGATAATATTTGGGTTTGGGTTGGCCGAAAAATTTCGATTTCATCCCGAAACCCGAATTATTTTATAAGTTAATTAAAAAAAAATAGTATTATATGGAGTATATACATTACTAATTTTCAATTGATGCATTGGATTGTTGGTTTGTTGTTTATTTTTATTGGATTTGTGACTTGGCTAATTTAGAATATATGATTTGAGATTAATATTTCATATTTACACTAATTATGTTTTGATTTGACCACCTAATTCGGATGGTTTGGTTCAAAAGGAAATTCGAAATTTAATTTTTGGGTTGCTTGAGTTTGGACCAAACCGCTCAAATGCTCACCCCTACCGTCGTATCCAAAACCATACCCGTATCCGTCTGTACAACGATTAAAATATGGGTCCAAGTCGGATCTAATTAATCCTCTTTTCTTTTGCATACAAATCTACTCTTTTTCAGTTTTACTTCTTTAGAGAGAATGGCGACGCGAGTGGCGATTTCAAGGGCTAGTCGGATCAAGACGAAGCTCGAGACGGCGCTGCAAGCCGCCGTATTGGAAGTGGAGGACGTCTCCCACCAGCACGCCGGCCACGCGGCCGTCAGAGAAATGGAAGGCGGCGCGCAGGAGACGCATTTCAATGTGAGAATCGTCTCCGCCAAATTCCAGGGCCAAAACCTAGTCAAACGGCACCGTATGGTCTACGAAATCCTCTCCGACGAGCTTCAGACCGGTTTGCACGCGCTTTCCATCACCGCCAAGACCCCTATAGAAGCTGGCGTCGACAATGAAGCGTAATAATCTATTTATTTTCAATTTTAATTCCTTCGAGATTGGCGATTCAGATAAATCTTTTCGATTAGCATATTTCTTGCGTGCTTGGGTCTTTGAAATTCTGATTTTTTTTTTTTAATTTTTTTTTCAAATGATTCAGTTTATAGATGAATGTGAAAATCGAAAGCTTCAAAACCCCTTGCTTCTAGATGAATTTGATGCTAAGATTTTGTATGTTGAGTGGCTGGATTTATTGAAATTGATGTATTGGACCTTTTTCTAGTTCAAGAATTGATTTTTCCAATCTTAGTTGATATGACGTGTTAAACTCCATAGACTACTGAGGATCATTGAAATTTAGTAAAGGTTTCATTTTCGGTTCAAAGATTCACCACCACTGAATCTCCTCCTCCTTTTATTGGTGTTGCAATGCTCAATTAAAATGATCATCATTTGTTAGATCACTTTTGTGATTAGCCATCTTTCTTTTTTTGGTTCTTGATTACGGCCTTACAATAACTTATACGTTGTTTAAGAGCTTATAAGATTTTGAAAAGTGTTCGGCTGCCCAACAGTTTATAAGATATAAAAAATAAGCTCCTCTACGGTTCTACCTAACTTGTTTTCTTTTCTTATAAGCCCTTAAACATCTTATAAGCATGAAAAAGCAAGCTTAGCCAAATACCCTCTAAGTGCAAATTCATTGGTCATTTCTTGATTGAAGGGAATGAGAGTTGTTGAATTCGTAAGCTAGATATGGCCTTTGAGTACTCTGTTTAGGCTAATCCTGAGGCTGTAACTTTATGCCAAAATGTTACTGCATGTTGATTATGGCGAAGAAATTAACTTTCGCCAAATGGGGGAGATTTGTTGTCAAGGCATTGAAAATATGTGGTGAGATTGAGTAGTGATCAAGTGTTTTAGCTGCATAGAAGAACAACACTTGTCTTAAATCTTAATCTCTTGCTGAAGTCAATGTATGGAACTTGATGTGATATTTATGAAGCTAAGTGTAGTTTTATGGTATGTTATCTACCTATGTCTGTGTTGGGGGTGTGTGTAAACAAAGGCCACTGGAATAAGAGGCCATGTTTGATAGAGATCAAGAATGCCGGTCATTAACGATTATTATTAATTAGATATTTCTTTAGTAGTTTGATTGAGTCCTATTTTAGGCCCGTAAATATATCTGGGCCTAGGGCGTTTACATTATTGAGAAATACAAAATTAGAGTTTACCGAATTCGCTGTGTGGCCTCTTCGGAGGAGAGTTTGTTATATTTTTCTGTTCTTCCGTTATTCTCATGTTAGTTTCACTTTCTCGATCACCTTCACTTTTGTCAAATTGGTGTGGTGAACGTGGAACATGATGCTGGAATTGAGAAGTAATGAGAGTCGACTCTAGCAGATAGAGCAGGTGGAGATGATCAAAATGTTAAAATGACTAAATGAGCAAACAAATCAATGTGTCATAGGCGTCACGCACACACACACAACTAAATGCTACAAAATTGATCACCTGTAGTTAAAAGAAACAATATACGCGGAGATATATGTATAAGCAATAGTTCTAAACTAATGTCTTTACTGCAGAAGGCATTTAATCTTTCATAATCCTAATTAGGCTAAACAGGATAATTAGTTTGGCTTAATTCAAACATCTAAAGACGGGTAACACTGAACTATAATTTGAAATTCTGCTACCAAAGGATATGAATCCTCAATAGCCTGAATAGTTCATAAGAATATGAATCCTCAATAGCCTACAAATTTACCCATCTGAATTCTTTCAAGTAAGAATCTTCAGTTATTAAGAAAAAAATAGAAGAGAACTCTCCATACCATCAAATGTGAATGGCAATGAGAACTTCAAAGCATTATGTGCAATTTCAAGTATACAAACGGACAAAAACAATAATGTTTTGCCTCTTCAGGTTTCTACACAAAGCTAATACTGGGAATAATTGGCTCAATTAGGTTTCTGAGGCACCTCACTATGAAAATTCCATTCCAACAACAAAAGGCAACAATATAGAATGAAGTAAAGAGAAGATATGGGCACGGTGGTCGATGGGTTGCGCAAGGCAAAGCTAGGTAGGTGAATCAGTGACGGAACTTCGAAAAGGTCAGGTAGAAACGGCTGTCAATTTTGAAGGCAATCATCGCGAAACTTTACATGGAGGATTCTTCTTCCAAGGATGATGGCATCGCCGATGGGGAATTGAGTGGTTCAGGCGAGCCTCCAGATTGTTCTTTCTTTACGCAAAAGATGGACCTCCCTACGTTTGATGGCTCGGACGTTTATCTTGGCTTGCTAGGGTTGAACAATCATTTCTCATCCATTAGACTGCTGCGACAAAGAAAGTGGAGATGACGTTAATTGCTATGACTGGCCCTGCCTTGTACAACCAACCAGATGGCCGCAGTCGGATTGGACGACTTCCATGAAGGAACTTATGGTCCGTTCTGCCAATGATTGTACCGCAGGCGGATTGGACGACTTTCATGAAGGCACTTACGGTCCGTTCTGCTAATGAATATACCATCAATATTCCAAACAGACCGATTCTTTTGAGGAATATATTGCCCTTTTGAGGCACAATATTTGGGATATTTTTTTGGGAGGATTGAAGTGAACTCTCCGTGCTCAGATACAAGATTCTACTATCCCTACGTTCTCTGCAACAATCCAAGTTGCCTGGAAATTGGAGGCAACAACGCAGCCAACATTGTATCCTTCCCAGCATTCTACGTTTTCTATCCGAACAAATTCTTCTGCGTCTCAACTAGGGGTGTCAACGGGTGGGTATTATTCGGACCGGACCCGCTCAAAAAGTTACGGTTCCGGGTCCAAACCCACCCGCTATATTAAGGACCCGGACCCGGACCCAGACCCGGAAATTATAATTTGAACGGGTCTGGGCCGGGTAATTACCCATGGGTCTGGACCCGACCCGGACCCGGCTAGTTTTTTTTGTTTTTTTTTTAATAGTTTTTTTTTCAATTTTTTTTTATAGTTTTACCGATGTGTGAAGTTAGGCATATAGTATAATTAAAAAATAAAAATGGTATTATATGAAAATAGCCAGTTTTTATAAGGAAAAAACTTTTTTAGCCACTTTAATAAAAATGATCTTTTTTAGCCATTTTATATGTTAATTCCGAAAATAACCTTAATATATATATTTTTTCTTTTCTTTTCTTATTTTTCTCCACTTTTTTTTTTCTCTTTCCTTTCGTCTTAGTTTTTTCTTTCTTTCTTTCTCCTTCTTTTACTGAATTTGATATTTCTTGCCGATCATTTTTCTCTCCCTCAATACGACTACTTAAAGAAAGAAAAAAAGAAAAGATTCACACGAGAGAATGGAAAATCTTTTCATGCTTATATCAGTAAATAAATCAAACAATTGGAATTTCAGAATAACCAATTGGAATTTTTAGAAGTGGGTTGCCTGAAATTCTTTTAATTTTTCTGTTTCCCCATTCCACTTAGCCGACGAACCTCCCTCGCTTAACCTAGCGCTGCTTCCCAGCGATTAGTTAAGGCTAAAAAAAAGAAAAAATCAAGAAGAAATTTGGAATGGGAGAAGCCATTCGCAGTCGATGGAATTAACTCGAAAAAAAATAAAATAGAATAAAATAAAATAAATAGCATAGCATTTTATATATAATTTTCTTATAAACGAAAAAGAAAAAAAAAAAAACAAAAAAAAACAGGGCCGGGTCCTATCAAGACCCGGAAATACGGGTCGGGTCGGGTCAAACCCGGCCCGGACCCGGACCCGTAAATCAATTAGTGACCGGGTCTTGTGCGGGTCCGGGTATTACCCACCCACTGACACCCCTAGTCTCAACCTCAGTTTCATGCTCACTCTATAAATGTTGCTCCAACTAAGTCGCAAGCCTCTACGGGGGTAGGTAATCATGGTAATTTTGATCGAGTGTCCGATAGGAGTATTGGAGCATCATGCAGCTGGCACATGTTTCCGATGTGGGTAGAAATTTACTCAAGCACATCGTTGTCTCCCCAAAACTCATAAGGTTCTAATTGGTGGCGATTCAAACAATAGTATCAAAGAATTTTCTCCCTTTAAAATTTCAACTTCAAAGGCAACAGTCACTGAATCAGATGATTTATATCCATCAGTCCTACTTTTTGCCTTGAGGACAAGGGTTGTTTTGCCGGATGGAGCATTTGATATAGATAAAAAATGCTGACAATTAATTTTTACTTCCTCCATCCACGATATATGTATCGCCCTTTTTCGGGCACGTATATCGATATGTGGAAAAATAGATTTTAGGATAAAATTTAGGATTTAATTGACATAGTAGAATAATTCTCCCTCTGTTTTTCTTCAAGTGACTCAATTTCCACTTTGGGGTATTTTTTTTTAAGTGATCTATTTCTATTTTTGGGCCAACAACCCCACATGTATGCCCTTTAAGCCCAACTAACCCTAATTAAAACCCTCAATTAATGTTACCCTAATCTGTTTGTGAAAGGGTAATCTACTTGTATTTTTCACTTTGAAGATTGTAATCTACATTCTGTATTTGTTGTCTTGTCATTATATTTTTGAGTTTTTATTTTTAAATTCAGCAGGCAAGAAAAAAAAAAGTTACAAATTAACTAAACAGAATAAAAGAAATAAACTAAATAGGTTAAAATAAATAAATTGAAATACAATAAATTTGGTGTGAAATTGAAACACATTCCAATTAACAAGATTAATATACACTAATGATTCTATGGTGGGTACCCTTTAACCTCTAATCCTTCTTTCCTTAATATTTGTACAAAAAGCAATTAAGCCACTTCGAAAAAAACGGAAGGAGTACAATATATCAAGTGACACCTAAATTTTATCTTAATATCTACTTTTCGACACATCGAAATGCGTGACGAAAGAAATGTGACACATATATCGTGGATGGAGGCAGTATCATTAATTAGATATTTCTTTAGTAGTTGATTGAGTAGTATTTTATTAATCGAGTCTTTTTTTGTTATGTTTATTTTCTGATATTAAGTTGTTAGGTTATATTATTGTGGAGTCAAACCCATATATATTATATGGGTCTAGGTTTCATTAGGGTTCAATCGATTTCTTATTTATAGGGTTATATTTCCTACGTTTCAATTATTGAGAAATTAAAATTAGAGTCAGCAAATTCGATGTGTGGCCTCTTCGTCATAGGAGAGTTATTTATTTATTTATTTATTATTATTATTATTATTTTCTCGTTTGCTTCATTTTCTCAATCATCTTTCACTGTATCAATGTTACTTATAACCCCATTCCAATTTAGTTTTTTCTTAGTACAATTCAATTCAATTATTTTGGTTAGATTCGATTGGAATAGTTGGAGTTAATGTTGCGTAGGATTCTTGAAAAGCACATCCCAACTCCACTAATGCTATATATTAGCCTATCATCATAAAAAGTGATAGGGAAACAGCACAATGGACCCTATGACAGTGCTCACTTCAGGCATGATTAAATTGATGTTTTAGTTGGTCACTAATCATATACTCTCATTTCATGGATAATTCTTATGAGCAACTAATTTATTCAGACAGCTTTTTTCTACATAGACAGCTATATATACCCTTCTTCACAATAACATACTCATGCATGTTTGCCTTTCTGCAAATATCTTGTGTTTGCACTAATATCAAACACATAATCTATTGCTCGTTGCACATCTTTCTACTTTTCATTTCTCCGCTCTTTACGATTTTCCAAATTAAATCTACTCTCTCTGTTTTGTAAATTTAGTCCCAGGCGGTCGAAAACAAATTGTTAGGTTATTAGGTTAAGGGGAACTTTGAATCAAAGTTATTATTACAATTTGTTTTAATTCGATTCCACAACCCTCATAAAAATTTCTCGTATTATTTTTGATAATGTCGTTATCACGCTTTATTCTTAGTGCTTGTTTGGTAGGGATGATGCGATAAGCAAAAAAATTAGAGATGAATAGTGACAAGACTAAACCATGATAAGAAAAAATTAGATGAGTGTTTGGTAGAAGAGTAACAATTACTGTAGTACAATGGTTACAATTTAAAATTATAAATTTAACTTCCAAAATCTATAATATTTGTATTTATGATAAATATTAATAAATTGAATCCAAAAATTCTGACAACAATTTTTTTTTTTTTTGGAGTAATGACAACAAAAATTATTAGAAAAATTAGAACAAATTTCAGAACAAAATTCGGTCCCTTTCTCCACAAATTGAATCTTCATAGACCAATTTCAAAATGAATCTTCAACAATTTCACCAATTTTAGAAACCAATTTCAGAATTTGAATAGGGGTGAGAAACCAAATTCAACGTCTCATCTCTCCCCTACGTCAACATCGCCGTGAGAAACCAATCGTCGGAGATCGGGAGGAAAGGGCACGTCACCGCAACGATCCGCCCAACCTCGTCGCCTCCCACCCACATCATCAGCCGCCTTCACCGTCGAATCCGTCGCCGTAGGCCCGTAGCCTCGGCAGTAACGTCGCCGTTGTCAGTAGCCTCACTAGTAGTGTAGCCGCCGTGGGAGAAAAGGGATGTGGTGACGACTGTGCAAAGAAGAAGGGAGGAAAGGGAGAAAATTTGAATTTTTCTTAATTGCACTCCAACAGTGAATGTAACCGGCGGGAGGGGGGAGGTGCGATATAAAATAGGTCTGTGTGGAGGTTAAACAGTGTAATATGTCGGGAGCTAAAAGCGGGCTGGAGAGATAGCCCATACACATTTACCAAACACAGTGATTACATGAGATAAGATGAGATATCTCATGATATCTCGGCTACCTAACAGACCCTTAGGCTGCGTTTGGTAATCATCTCAAGATGAAGAATGATGATTCATCTCAAGATGACTCATATGAATAGTGTCAAGATGAATCATTCATCTCACCATTTAGTAGCAAAAAATTCAGACCCGGATGATATCATATTGTGTTTGGTACAAATTGCAAAACTCTAGATTAAAATTTAAATTGACTATTTTACCCTTATTAAATACCCCTACCGATTTCACTTTTTATCGTTGAGATTAAATAGTACCCTTTATTATTTATTATTTATTATTTATTACTTTGTATTATTATTATTATTATTATTATTATTATTATTATTATTATTATTATTATTATTATTATTATTATTATTATATTGTTGAGTTATTATTTTTATTATTCTTGTTATTATTATAATTATTACTATTATTGTTATTATTTATTATTATTATTATTATTATTATATTTATTATTATTATTATTATATTGTTGAGTTATTATTTTTATTATCTTGATATTATTATTACTATATTGTTCTATTTATTATTATTATTATATATTATTATATATTATTCTGTTATTATTATAATTATTATATATTATTATTAAATTATTATTATTCTATTATAATTGTTACTATTACTATTACTATTATTATTATTATTATTTTATTAAATTATTATTATTTATTATTACTATATTATTATATACTACTATTATTGATATTATTTATTTATTATTATGATTATTTTATTACATTAATTATTATTTTATTACATTATATTATTATTTATTATTATTACTATTATTATAATTATTACTATTACTATTACTATTACTATTACTATTATTATTATTTTATTACATTATTATTATTATTGATTTATTATTATTATTATACTATTATTGTTATTTTATTTATTTTATTATTATTATTATTATTTTATTACATTATTATTATTATTATTTTATTATATTATTATTATTATTATTATTATTATTATTATTTGAAATCGTATAAATACATAAGGGTAAAATGGTAAGAGAGAGAAAGTATTGTGTTACTGTTTTAAGGGTGTGTTTGGTGAATAAGATGAACCAAGATGAACCAAGATAAGAGAGATCATCTTGGTTCATCTCAATGTTTGGTAACCAACCAAAATAAACTGGAGGGCCCTAGATGAATACAAGGCCCGTTGATATTTCACTGTTCCGTCTTGTTTAATCATCTCACGTTTTTGGTCGGATGAGGTGAACTCATTGAAACTGTAACACACTTTCTCTCTCTTACTATTTTACCCTTATGTATTTATACGATTTCAAATAATAATAATAATAATAATAATAATAATAATAATAATAATAATAACAATAATAATAATTATTATAATAACAACAATAATAATAATAAAAATAATGACTCAATAATAATAATAATGTAATAAAATAATAATAATAATAATAGTAATAGTAATAATAATAATAATAATAATAATAATAATAATAATAATAATAGTACTTCAATAATTATAATAATAACAAGAAATAATAATAAAATAACTCAATAATAATAATAAAAATTAATAATAGTAATAGTAATAGTAAGTAATAGTAAGTAATAGTAATAATAATAATAATAATAGTAATAGTAATAATTTTAATAAGTAATATATAATAATATGTAATAAAATAATAATAATAATAATAATAATAATAACAATAATAGTACTTCAATAATAAATAATAACAAGAATATAATAATAATAAAATAACTCAATAATAATAAAAATAATAGTAATAGTAATAGTAATAGTAATAGATATAATAATAAATAATAATGTAATAAATAATAATAATAATAATAAATAATAATAAGAAGAATAATAATAATAAAATAACAATAATAGTAATAATTATAATTAATAATAATATAATAATAATATATAATAATAATAATAATATAGATTAATAAAAATGGTACTATTTAATCTCAACGATAAAAAATGAAATTGGTAGGGGTATTTATAAGGGTAATTTGGTCAATCTAAATTTTAATCTAGAGTTTTGCAATTTGTACCAAACACAATATGATATCATCCGAGTCTGAATTTTTTGCTACCAAATGAAGAGATGAATCATTCATCTTGACACTATTCATATGAGTCATCTTGAGATGAATCATCCTTCATCATCTTGGGATGATTACCAAACGCAGCCTAATGAGTTCACCTCATCCGACCAAAAACGTGAGATGACTAAACAAGGCGGAACAGTAAAATATCAACGGGCCTTGTATTCATCTCGGGCCCTCCAGTTTATTTTAGTTGGTTACCAAACAGTGAGATGAACCAAGATGATCTCTCTCATCTTGGTTCATCTTCTTTACCAAACACACCCTTAATGTATTAGCAAAGCTTATCTGTTAGAAACCTTTCACTCTTAAAGCGTGAGTATGTCAAAGCGCTAAAGTCTTGGAAAGTGTCAACGTTGAAAGCTCAAGATAAAGTCTCACATAGGGATGCAAACGGGGTGTGGTCGGGTATTGCTTTCCCATACCCGTACCCGCCGGGGTCGGGTACCCATCGGGTAGCCGTTAAATTTAATTTTTTATTAAAAAATAATTTTTTTAGAATAAAAAATATTATTTTATTAAAAAAATTAAAATAAACCAAAATAATAATAATAAATATATAGTAAATTATTTAATATATTTTAAAAGAAATAATTAAATAATAAACTTATTAAATTTTTTAATATAATTTAATATATATAATTTATTTTATCGGGGCGGGTACGGGGTCGTCGAGGCAGGGATTTATAAAGCCGCCCCTGCCCCCGCCTAGGGATGGCAATGGGCCGGATCTGGACCGGATCCGGCTTGCTCCAGATCCAGATTCGTTTTCATTTTCTTTGGTCCGGATCCGGTCCAGATCCGTCAAGTCTAAAATAATGAGATCCGTGTCCAGATCCAACGGATTTCAGGGTCTACGGATCTGGACCCGGATCCGTAATATTTATCACTAAAATGAACTTTTAACGAAAAAAAATTGGGATAAGTTTTTGCATTCATAATAAGTTTAATATAAAATTAAAGTCTATAAATCCATTTGTCAAAAAATAAAAATATAAATTCCAAATTAAAAAGAAATCTCCAATGTACATTAATACATAGATAGCTATTCCACTTAAAGTAGTAATCAGCCATGTTTCCACTTTACAAGAGCTTATCGAAGTCAAAACAACGCTGCATCAGGAACTACACACACCAAACAAGCTGAAAGTACAAAAAAATATAAGCAAAAATTAGCAAATTTAATATATATATATATATATATAACGGATCCATGGGTCGGATCTGGACCGGATCTGGATGTCAAAATTCATAATTCAGATCCGATTCGAAAAATACATAGTAAATCCAGATCCGGTCCAGATCCGTCAGGTCCAAATTTTACAAGGTCCAGATCCAATTTTTCGGACCGGATCTAGGATCCGTTGCCATCCCTACCCCCGCCCCATTAAGGGCGGGTCCCGTGGGTACCTGAACCCGCGGGGAAAATTGTCCTAAGCGCTTTCAACTTAAGGAAGTTTAGAGCGTGCCGACACTTCAAGTAAAAGTGAACGCTTTCAAGTCCACCACTTAAAATGTCCCAGTCTTAAAGCAACTCTTAAAGCATCTGTGCAATCAAACGATAAGTTGACTCTACTCAATTAAAATTTCAAACTTAAGACGACAGTCTGACATTCGTATGTATCTTTAAATGCGCCGCAGTGCCAAAGTCCACATGTCGATGCCGGATTGCCCAACAAAAAGTAAATGCAGAAAGTGTCACGGAAACGCATTGCAAGCTAAATCCAGCCCATCCGCCTACCTACTAGAGTTTCCCGAAATTAAGGAAACAACATGCTCCTAGTATTGAACTCTGAAAAGCACCTGACATTCAATGCAACCTTTTTCGGTCAAGTGTGGAACACGCGCCGCTTCTCTCTAATGGAAAATAAGGTTTTATCACTATAATTAGAAGGAGCTGCAACACACAAGGGTTACACATGCACAAGCATTCAAACTCTCTACAAGAACTCAAGCATCCAAGCACTCGAAATTCTCTCAAGTTCTTAGCTTAATATTCCTTTAGTGTGTCCTTAAGAAAACCTTGTTTTCTTAAGATTTGCAGCAACTCCATCTTCTAGGTTCAACCGATTTCATCCAAAATCTAGTCTCGGGAATCCTTAATTCTTTACACTTGATTTTCATTGTAAAGGATTCTCATTTAATATAAAAACAAACCCCAAAACCAATTCTATTGTTCGTAGATCGAGTTGTAAGGTTGTTATTTGTCTAAACTCAAAATTGTGATTGTGAAGCTTAAGTTTGCATACTTAATTGGAAGGTCTTCGATTTCTTAGAAGGTAGTTTGTTGTAGGCCTCTCGAGAGCCCGTAATCTCTAGAGGATTTAGAGTCGATTTGTCATTGTCTCTAGATCACTTCCCCTTGGAAGTATAAAACAAGGGATACCAAGTGAAGGTATTCATCCTGTTGTAGATAAGAGTGGATGTAGGAGAGTTACTATGAACCACTATAAAACTGTTGGTGTGTCTTACTTTTGGTCTATAAAGCTTTGATTATTCATTCTTGCACACTACGCTTTAAATCACTTAAACAGTTTTAAAAGTTAACCATGCAAGTTACTTAAAGTCTCACCACATTCCGCACAACACTCACTTAAGCGATAAGCTTTGAAAGTCTTAACAACTCCCAAAGCATTCACTTGACTTAAAGGACGAAAAACAAAAAACAAAAAAGGAAAAAGGAGTTAAACACTCTTTCACACACGTATTCACCCCCACCCCCCTACGTGTGTGAGTCACTTTCGGGACCAACACAAATATTAAGAGAACTAATTGTTTATAATAAAATTGGAAAAGATAATATTAATATTTTAGATGTACTATTGTCAAATTTAAAGTAGGAAAGAGAAAATTTATTTCTATACAATATATAAAAATTGCAATGTTGACAAATATTACAATAGTGTCATTTTGCCGCCAAAAGCTACATCAAAATATCTAATGATTAATTAAGTAGAGAAATAGATTAATAACGTACTGGCGGGTAATACAATATCGATAAGTTAATTAATAGTTCATCAGATTAAAGGGGTGTTTGGTTAAGCTTATAAGCTCTTTAAAATATATTAAGAGGGTGTTTGGCAAAATAAGCTCCACAAGTGCTTATAATTAAGGTCCAAAAATAAGCTATAAAAGGTTATAAGCTCCATAAAAATAAGCTCATCAAATCCAATTTATTTTTACATCCTATAAGTTCTTCAAACATCTTATAAGTTGTTAGTGGTTAAATTCAAAACTTTAGTAACTTGGAACCAAAGATTGTTTACTCTCCATAAATACACCCACAGTATTTATTTATCCTTCAAAGCTTTTCTTTCTCTTTCTCTTTTTTATTTTATTTATTTAATTTTTTAATGCTCATAACTCGATCTTTCATAGCTTAACTACTAGTAAGTTTTATTTATATAATTTTTATATGTATAACAGCTGTAATTTATTTTTGTTCCTCCTTTTAGTTAGATCTCTGCGTTTGTTGTGATTTTATTCATGCCGATCGAGTCTGCATATCGTTGTATCTGTGATGAACAACTTTTACCATTGTGGAGTATATCTTGCATGGATTTTTATGAATAGAATACCTTCACCACTTGTGTCCGAGGAACACACAAGTGCTTCTCCGAATATCAATGGATTCAACGAATGTGGTGAGACTTTAAAACTTTTCTTGCAATTAAATCAATTTGATATTTAAGGTGTGTGTGTGTGTATGCAAATAATCAAAGCGATAAATAACTTAAAGTAAAGAGAGACAAACAATTCTAGTGGTTCGGAGAGTCTCTCCTACGTCCACTCTATCCACGACGGGATGAATACTTGCACTTGGTATCCCTTATTTTATACTTCCAAGGGGAAGTGATTCAAGGCAAGTAACAAACTTGCACTTGAATTCTCAAAGATTCACAGGCTCTCGAGAAGCCTTACAACAACAAATCTTTACTACGAAAACTTTACAACCTTACAACTCAATCTAACACGATAGACTTGGTTTTGGGGTTTTTGGGTTTTCGTAAATGAGAATCCTTTACAATGAAGATCACAAGTAAAGGGATAAGGATTCTCGAAGCTGGGTTATGGATATATGATAGGATATGGCCTAGCTACTAGGCCCAAGCATCGAGCCCAATATAATTGGGCCCCGACAGTTAAGCTCGGCCAACGCAGCTCGGCCCAACTAAAGCCCTATGCAGCTCGGCCCAGTCAGCTACAACCTACTTTAAAGAGACTTCTACACCAAGGCAACTCCTACATCGGCTACAATTCAAGCTCCAAGAGATATAGAAGCTCGGTGTTTATCCAGTAAAGGAGGAGATCAAGCCAAAGAGTCCTAATAGGAAAAGACTTGTAATCCTAGTCGGATTCCATATGTAAATGCCTATAAATAGGGGTTTAGAATAGATTGAAAGGGGGGGGAACAATCTTGTAATCACTACTCATACAAGCAATAAAGATCTATACTCTTTCCGCCCGTGGACGTAGATCTATTCCAATAGATCGAACCACGTAAATCCCTTTGTGTTCCGTTTACTTTCATGTTCGTTAATTCCTTGTCTACATGCATTAATTACCTTACGAAAATAAGTTCGATCAATATATGCGGTTGAACCCTAGAAAGAAAGTAGTTGCAATACTCAAGAAAACAAATTTCTCGAGGACACACTAATGTGAAGCGCTTCGAAAGAACTAAAAGAATGTAACAGATGATTTGCTTGAGTTCTTGCGAGTAGTATGCTTGAATTGTTTGTACATGTGTTAGTTTTAGTGTGTGTGCAACTCCTTCTATTTATAGTAAGGAACCCTACTTCCCGTTGAGAGAGAAGAGGTTGCGTGTTCCTTAATTTCCGGATTAGTCGGTGGGTATCAGTCATTTTTCAGGCTTTCCAGACTTCAGTACTAGGAAGGGATGTTCGCCGCACCTAGAGGCATGGCGACTTTCACCTACCTTGACTTTTCAGACTGTAGCCGTATCCGTTGTGCAATAGCGTGTTGACACGTAAGGAACGAATCAGCCTTATGTCAGAAATTCAAACTTGAATTCTGGGTCAACTTATCACCTGCACTAATTGACGCTCCTAAGTACAGCTCCGTATCAGAGACGATTTGGGTGAGTTGACTTGAGAGCGCTTCACTTCTACTGAACGGAAGCTCGCTCTAAGCATCTTCATTTGAAGTGTCTCCATGACGCTTTGTCAAACTTTACCGCTGACGTTTTTACTGCTGGAGCCGCTTCGCTTCTTGACGCTTCGCGAACTCTGACTGCTTCATTCTTAGCGCTTCTAGACTAAAACAAAAGCTTCCTAACATGCAAGCTTTGCTAAGTATAACTTGTCTATTTCATCAAAAATAATAAGGGAAATATTCTGAAGAGGGTTTTTGGAATCGAATCAAAACAAATTGTTTATTAACTTGATTCAAGTTCCCCCTTAACATAATATCCCAACACATATCGTCTGTTATGTTTGAATGTGTCAGGGTATTTTTTTTAAATTTAGTTTTGACTAATACTATTCACATACAATATTTCAATTTTTTGGAACAAAATAATTCACGAGATGCATAGTGCTTTTATACAATAATTCATTACAGTAACCCGTCAATTATTTAGTATTTACGGGTTGAATAGTAAAAATAAAATGAATGATTCAGAGACAGCTTTAAACATACATACACTTTACATCAAATAATTCAAAAACTCGATTTTCATTATCTTATAAAATCTCCCCGAACCATTTCTTAAAATCTCAACCCCTTATAAATATTGAAAATGTCGATTGCATTCACTGGACGAGAAAATTTTAGAAGAAAGTGAGGAGGGAGAAGAAGCTCCCAGCACAAGATATAACAATACAATTCAAGGTAATCATTCTATTTTCTCAAATTTACCTGCTTAATATTAGGTTAGTGCTCATATATTAGTAGTTATTAGTGTTCCCTAGAAAAACCTATAGAAATACCTAGAAATATACATAAAGTAAAAATAAATGTTGGAAAAAAAATCCAGTCGGAACCCCCTTTAAAACTTAAAAATCGCTCGAAGAAATCAGAAAACCACTCGAGCGCTTTTAAAACTTTTCGGGTGATTTGTTACATTTGCTCGGAAGTTTTTTGTATTTATTAGTTATATATGATTAAGAAAAATACTTATTACATTCATGTTGTTTTTTTTTTCCATCCATTTAATTTTTATGAGTTAAATTAATATAAATTCATATCTTTAATGCAGATGTCATTCATTTACGTGAATGTAAATTACGGAGGAAATTGGGCCGATTATAATTACGAGGGTGGTTGAGAGCTATATCCCTATATCAAGAGATGCAATTAGTTTATACAACTTGAGATACAACATAGCGGATATGTGTAGTCGAGAATAGGAAGGCTTATTAAATCACGTACAGGAACACACCAAGAACTTGTTCAGTTGTGTAGTACATAATCGTCTCCAAAAGTATACGTGGTTTTGAACAACGGGGCATTATTTTCTTACTTTGCCGGTGAATGAGCCGGGGCATCCTCTTCTATTTCCCTACGTTCGAGCAATCATAACAGTATCGTGGATCATTTGCATTCGACTACCAAGACACTGATTGGCATGCAAAGACTAAACAGGTTGGCAGGGTCGCTGCTTCTTCAAATTTGACGAATGACTTCTATCTCGGCGATACTAACTTCATGGCAAGTTTATTTTCTCATGTCTCGACTGCCCGAGAAAATACAATCTCGGACCTCAATTTTACAGCTGGGGACGAACATCATGGGCGTACCAAGGCGGGGTGTCTAGTCTATCTGGATAAAACAATATAAAAAATTATAGCATTCCTGTAGAATATTCCGCCACCAAAGTCAAAAAACCAGCGGGCATTATGATTCGCTGCGGAATGCCGACGGCAAGTTGGTCAGCGAAACAGGCATCGGGAAATGCAAACGCTGGCGAATTTGTCCGCCAGTGAATTTTGGCTTCGGAATACCAACGAAATCCGTCGGGGATCCGTCACAGATCCGTGGGGGATCTGCCACATAGGGGATCCGCCACAGATCCGTGGGGGATCTGCCACATATTCTCGAGTGTGTTTACCACGCACCACCTCGTATAGGATCCGCCGGAGATCTGTCAGTGACGTCCCCATTTTTTTGTCCATTGCGAATCCGCCAGCTTTGAACATGGTTCTTGTAGTGAAGACGAAGCGACGACGACCCAAATTACGATATTGAAGCTAACTCTCTGAAAGACGGCTAAATAGGGATTTATTTGCCGAGTATACAGCATGGATACTAATGGAAACGGTGATCGAAGGCGATCCGATTCGCCTGACGGACACGAATTGGATATGATGATTAAAATACAATTAAATCATACAATGAATCGAGAGATTATACATTCGTGTGTCGATGGAGATGACTATATGTCTAATCTTCTAAACTCTATCCCAATCTCGAATCCGGAGCATGTCTGGTTTTCTAGAACAGATTTGGAACTTAGAACCTGCACTTGGAGTTAAGAATTGAACTCTTCTTCTCTTATACCCGGTCGCCGCCCACTCCCTCTCCCTCTTCAATTATAAAATCACTTAGAGTGTTGTACACTTAAAGTATATTTATAATGCACAATATAAGCGTTATTAGGCCTGAGGGAGAAGTGGACGGTCACTTAAGCCCATTAAACTTAAGTGACGCCTCACTTGTGGAGGCGAAGTTCTCTTTAATAAATTTCTCTACATTTGATAATTATAGGGGGTCCATTCAAATTTTATAATTGATCTTTTGGTCCTACCCTTATCTTTTCCCACCATCCTTGGTTTCACGTACACTTGGAAATTCCCCATTGAATCAAATTTGTCAAGTACAATATATATACAATGATCAATAATATACAATCTTTAACAACAAGACATGAGCGACCCTTTTTTCCTTTGTCCGCTTCCATTATTATTGTGGAGTGCATAAAGTATGAGGATTAGTAATTATTGACTAATACTATATTACTATGGATTATGGAATAGTTTTTCCTCGAGGTGGTTGCGAAGCTACCTTGCGATTATAAAAGTCTAATGAAGGGAATGGGTCTACATATTGCAGTCAAACATGGAGGAGGAGATATTGAATTGAAAAGGTTTAGGTTGCCAATGAGTCTTGAGTACAAATAAATGATAGTAAGAGGGTATTGAATAGATTTATTTTAAATAGCTTATAAATTTAATGAGATTATAATATATTTTAAGAATTTATAAGATGGAAAAATAAATTTTGCTAGAAGAAAACTTATATACTGTTAAAGGTTTTATGAGGAATACGATTATTTTAGTCTGAGTATTAAATTGTTCCTTAAATCAGTAATAGCAAATATAACTTGCATGCACATGTAAGACGAATTACTTTAAGGTTTAATAAATGAATTTGACAAGTGTGAATTTTTTTTTAAATCTCAATAGTAATAGTAATGTACAGGAATGATCCTCTATCCATAGTGAACACACTTAATATGTTCACCAGCTGATGTGGCAGTGCCACGTTAATAATTTTTTCCTTAAGAGTTTAGTTATTTTTAGTAGGGTTTAATTTTTTTAATAAAGTTTATTTTTATAAGGTAGATTAATTAAAATTTTCCTTAAATTTTATAAGGTCAGCAGACTGTTTTCAACATCTCGAGTGTGTGCGGAAGTATAAGGCCTAAATCTACTTAGTTTTATGTTTGTTGAAGATATTTTCCCTTTAATGTAAAATGTGCGAGTGCAAGTTTGTATATGAAAGAATGGGTAGTAGCTGAATGAGTTCATCGACTAGTTTTGCTATGAAAACTATGCAGTTTAATGAAAATCAGTGTGTATGGTGTTTAACCTAAAAATATATAGACACACAATTTTTAAAGTGGTTCGGCCTTACATCCAGTGTCCTCCGGTTGGAGGTGAATTCTTATAGAATTTTTTGAGGATTTCAGTTGGCACCTCAGAGCTCTATAACTGTGAGTTTCAATGGGCAACCCACACAGCCGAATTGTGAATTGTTACAGGCACTCACAAAACCTGATCAAGGGTAGCTTTCAGTGGGCAGCTACCTTGTCAAACTCGCCTCCTCTTTCTTTTGCGAGAAAGAATCGGTTTTCCAACTAATGAGACATCACTTTACATTGAAGAACAATACAAAGGATAGGGATGCTCGACTAAGCTAAGCTATGAGTGTGGCATAGTTTCTAAGGAAAAACCTAAGGCTAAATATCTGAAGACATCAACACTCGAAGAAGGTGAGTGCTCAATAAATCTTGGAGAATTGGAGATCTTAGAAAATATGTGAAAATCTATATCAGCGTGAGACAAAATTGGTAACACAAAATTTTAATATTATCATACAAAATAATTAAAAAATTATTGATTTCTTTCCTTTGATATACCTTGTGCATACCAAGCATGAAAATCAACCATCTCATTCTATTATATTCCTACCTTCCTTTCATTCTCACCCTCATTCTATTCATATCTTATTACATTCCATCATACCAAGCACACCCCTAAAATTGTTGAGGGCCTACAGATTTCACTATATATAATTACTATGTATCAAATATATTAAATTGACATATAGGAAAATTTAATTTCTAATGATTTATTATATACTTTATAAATATAATATACCATATTATATTATTATCCTTAAATGAATATAATTATATAATGTGAGCATAATAGGTAAAATATACTCCCTTCGTTTCAGATTAATTATCTCGCTTTATTATTTTATACCTCACATATATAATATAAGACAATTGAACTGAGACGGAAGGAGTACTATTTTATAAACTAAGCTCCTTTTAGTGTAGTATAAATAGATAGGTTATCATGATGAATTTTCAAGAGATAATACCCCAATATGCCTAATATCATTTAAGGAATACAATTTTTATCACACATATAAGATTGGTCAAAATATACCCATATTTTCAAACATAGGACTAAAATGCCCTTGCATATATAATTAAATCCTCTTCCTCCTTCCTTCATTCTCTCTATTTTTTAGAACATTTGAATTCTCTCTCTCTCTCGCACCAGAGCTCTCTCGCCGGAGAGCTTCATCGACGGCAACGGCGTCACCCTCGACCTGGTGGGCCAATTTCGGCAACGGCGCATCAGTAGTTTGGTCGAACGAAAGCTACGCGGTCGTGAAGGACGGAGCCTGCTGCGTCTGGTGGCAGTGAAAGGCCAGTTGTTATTGAGCGGGCTCTTGAGCTCCGAGATTTGCCAAAGGCGGAGGAAATCGGAGGAGGATGCGAGCAAATCTGGGCTTGCCTGCACCTACGCCGTCTTGGTTCTTCACGACGATGGCATCGCAATTACTGTGGAGAAGATCTATGCGCTATTGAAGGCGACAGACTCTTTCCAACTTTTTGTTTTATTTACTACCTCCATCCCATTACATTAGTCCTCTTTGCTTTTTGATTGTTCGGCACGCTTTTCCACCGAAACCTAGTACGAGTTTTAAAATATAATTTTGACGTATTCATTTTTTCACGGGGTACTGGGGGTACTATGAGTGTCATAGTACCCCGTGAAAAAATGAATACGTCAAAATTATATTTTAAAACTCGTACTAGGTTTCGGTGGAAAAACGTGCCGAACAATCAAAAAGCAAAGAGGACTAATGTAATGGGATGGAGGTAGTATTTATTTATTTTTCCTTGAAATTAATTGGAGGCGACTCTTTCCAACTTTTTTTTTCTTGAAATTAATTGGAAGCGACGGAGCTTTGATTTGTTTTTGCTTTGATGGTAGAAATTTTAAAATAGTAGAGGAAAAAGGGAGAGGCCAGAGAGATTGGTGCGGGGGATTGGTGGTGGGGGTTGGTGGAGTTGAAGAAGAATTGGGAGGAGGGATAAATGGAGTAGGAATTGGATTTGAAGAACGCTCTTCTCCCCTTCTTTCTTTTTTTCATTTTTCAATTTTGTTTCAAATGTTGTTGATTCGAAAGCTGCTATATGCTATAGAGTAGAAGTATGAAGTTATAAATTGAATTTGAAAGCTTTTCTTGGACCTCCCTCTTGACCGATTCCCCCCCCCCCCCGGCATGTTGATGATTTTGTGTTTATTTGATGAAGCTCTTCTTGGAATTCTTTTCATTATCTAAGAAATCACCCCATTTCTTGTCTTCTGTAGGCAAGTAACTAACGATTTCTTACAATCAGTAGTCAAGAATTTGACAAATTAATTGGTAATAATTTGTCAATTCCTTACCTTCTTTAAATCGTTTGGTAACAATTTGACAATTTCTTACCAATTTGACTTCTTAACAATTACTTGGCAAGATATAGTCAACTTCTTACCATTTCTTGTCTTACGTTAACCATTTCTTATCATCAAAAAGTAAGAGTTTCACCATTTTTGTCATCATTAAGTAAGAACTACAAAATACCAAGCATTCTTCATTACTTGCCTTCTTGTATTGTCTTTCACATGAATATCACGTAATCTCATGTTCTTGCGTACTTTGCATATAATTTGGCAAGACGTTATCGACATCTTGCCAACTATCTTATCATGAATGACAAGATTATATCAATATCTTACCAACTATGCAAAACCTGATGGTTACATTCGAAACCCACTTACAACAAATTTAAAACCAACATTTAAAAAAAAAGGTAAAAAGCAAAGAGACAAGGAAAAAAAACTGAAAAAAAAATAATAATATAAATAACATTACAAAAAAAATAAAAAGAACAAATAAGAAAAAATAGAGGAAAAAAAAGAAAAAAAATAGAAATAATAAGAAGAGAGGGGGGAGAAGTCACGTGTGTGTGTGTATGTCAAGGTGAGGTGGAGGAGAGAGAATAGATGAGGGAAGAGAGATAGTACTAAAAGTAAAGGTAAATTGAGAAGAAATTTAAAATATGAGTATATTTTATGCAAATTTAAAGCGTGTTAAATTTTGTTATTCTTATTCCATAATAGGTACTCCCTCCATTTCGCTTAACTTGGCTCAAAACTTTTTGACTTGTGCTGGCACGGTTTTCCACGCTTCTTGATGATGGGTTTTAAAATGGATTTTTGAAGAATTATTTTTTTACGGGATACTACGACAGTCGTAGTATCCCGTAAAAAAAATAATTCTTCAAAAATCCATTTTAAAACCCATCATCAAGAAGCGTGGAAAACCGTGCCAGAAAAGCCACTATTCAAATGAGCCAAGTTAAGCGAAATGGAGGGAGTATAATAATTCTCCACTCAATTTTCAAAGTCTACTAAACCCTATCCACATAATTATCCAGCGTTATTGTGACACGAGACCAATTCTTTTTCAGTGGCCATCATTAGTTAAACTAGATTTAATCAATGCTAACTTTAATTTGTTTAGCAAACAATAGCATTAGTATTTTAATATAGTAATATTATTTCACATCATGACATTTATTTTTATTTTATTTTTTTGACAAAAACAATGAGGTGATTTTTTATGGACCCACATTCATAGGAAAATTATAAACTTTGAGCCACCCTACCCTATACCCTACCCCTCTATTAATATCTCTATCGTTGCAACATAGCTTTTCCTTAATGCAATATATGTAAAAACAAAACATTTCAAAAGCCATGGCCGCGGCCGCTCGGTGGTGGCCCGCCACCTCCACCAGCCACCAGGCCCACCACTATGTGTCTCAGTGTATAGACTTCTTCATACATCCTTGTATATATTGCTAGATTGGAACCCACTCGATTGGCTCGTTTGAGTTGCACTTCTCTCTCATGCATTCCTAATCTTTTATTTACCAAAAAAAATATAAGAACTCGATTAACGGAAACTTTGCTGGAAAAACTGGAAAAAAAGTACCTATTTGGGAAAATAAACGAAAAAAAAAATTCATTATTTACTTTTTCATTTATTTATTTTTCTAAGTAAAATGACATTTATTTCGTAGTTATTTACTCTTTAAATGGTCAACTACTCACTCTTCTTGTTTAAGTTAGACAAAAAAATTAAAACATTAGCCCTTATATTAATTAAGAGTCGTAGTTCGTTGAATATAGGAGAGCTTATATAGATTCGATTTCTTTTTTAATTTGAACATCATTATAAGTGCTTTTATGCGAATCACACGAGTTCTAGATGCTAAAATAAGACAAGCCATCTAATTTTATCTGTAACAAACGTTATTATAATACTTAAACTTAATAAAGGAAGTAAAAAAAAGAAAATAGCAAATACGTACTTTCAGCAGCAAGTCTAAAAAACCGATTCTTAAACCAGCAACTTTTGTTATGGAAATACTCTGTATATAATTATTACTGATTTATGAAATGTTTATAGTACATAGTAACCATCTTTTATTGCAAATGCAATACCAAATTTCAATAGAATATACAAATCGAAAAAGAAAAAAAAAACCTCATCATTATTTTATACACAGACCCCCCCACAAATTGTTGTCATTGGATATTTCTATATACATATTAAAAGGTGTTCGCAATAATTAGTCATGCTATTAGTATAATGGACCCTTTTGACAACTTGCAACAATTGCTTAGTGATTTTTTATTTAACTGTACACAGCCTCCCCCTCCTCTATTTTATGCTGTCTCAAATTTGAGCATTTATCAACACACTCTTTTATTTTCTTCTGATATTTTCTATTGTATTTCATGTGACATCACCAGTTGTATTAACTGATAATCGTCATGCATGTATTAAAAACATTTCAAAATCAATCATTTTCTTATATATATATATATATATATATATATAATGTTTTTAATATGTGATAATTATCCATTGATACAACAGAAGATGTGATATGAAATAATAATAAATGATCCAGATTGCTCATGCCCAATACAAACAATTCATTTATATACCAAATATATATTTTATTTATACTAATCCATTTGTCCCACAAATTCACTCTCATAACTAAAATAGAATTAACAACCCCAGCACCCAAAACAAACAAATAAAAGTTCTACTTAATTACATAATATTTCATTGTGAACCAACAAAAACTATTGTAATTTATTTATAATTCATCTCTCCTACTTAAAATTTGACAAAACTACCTCTAAACTATTAATGAAAGTAGTAGCATAGAAGGTGAAGGAGCTTTTACAAAATCATACTTCTCCATCCATGATATTTGTGCAAATTTTTCATATTCTCGTCGTCTGTGATATTTGTGCACAACCTATTTTAGGACATAGACTTCATACCCATATTTCTCTTTATATCCTCAAAAGTTAATTAAAATAAACTTCAATATTCACTCCACCTGAATATTTATTACGTCAAAAAAAACTCGAAAATAATTTTAACATTACTCATTACAATTAGTAAAACTACCGAAAAATTCTATAGACAAATATCGCGGGCGGAGAGAGTGATTCACATCGATTTAGAGCTTTCACTCATACAACTAATGGGTATGCACAAATTAGTTGAACTTGTCCCTAATTTGAAAAAATTGAATAAACCCACATCTTATCCACCAAACAAAGTTGAGAAAGGACAAGACAGAGGAGAGGTTAAGACTTAACCAAGCATATGCATATGGAATAATTAGCTCTCAATTTTATAATAATCTTGTTAGCTAGTAGTATTAAAAATAAAACCATTCTTCTCTCCACTTGCTTTCTCTCTCTCCCTCTCTATTTTTTCTTTTTAAACGCCATAAAAGCATAATGGTTCTAGTTTCTCATCTCCTCAAAGCTCAAAGCTCAAAGCTCTTCCATTAGAGAATCGGTTTGTCCTACTATTCATGAAGTTCTTAGATAATTAGAATGGCTTATTTGTTTGTAGAGAGTTCTTCTAATGCAAGTGTGGTGCAGAGTGCAGTAAAGGCGTTAAAACTGCTATTTTTTTCAGCAGGTCTGGTTTCCACTCTAGTAATGGTGAAAGGGGCATTCATACCCTTTTTGTATGAGATTTTATTCCCCAATCTCGTAGCGTTTTGGAATTCATTTAGGGTTTTATTGTCTTCTCCTCTATATATCTGCATCATCATCAACTCCGTGGTGTTGCTCATAGCAGCCACCTCCACTAATTTCCACGACCACGACCACGACCACGACCCCAACCCCGACCCTCCCCTGCTTCCATCACCGCATTGGGTGGTGGAAGCAAGGCCGCCAGCACCAGAGATAGCATCATCATTACAAACCTTGTACGATGATGACTGTAGTAGTGGTGGAGAAGCCAATACTAATATTAATAATAATATTGTTGAGGAAGAGCATGTTGAAATAGTAGCCATGAAGACTACTACACCAAAAGCAGAGTCTTGCGTCTTTGAGGAGAAGGAGGAGGAGGAAGAGGCCGTTGTCGACACCATGGAGTCGACTTGGAAGGCGATAAAAAAGCTGAGCAAGAGTGAATCATCGGTGAGTAGGGTAGAGGATTCGTCGAATGTCACGTGGAAGAAGGAGCTGCGGAAGCTGGAAACGTTCAACGAGGGGACGAGGCGAAGGCTAGGCGGGCTCAGGGGAGATCCGTCGGTTGGTGTCGATGAATTCAACCAACGGGTCGAGTCTTTCATCAACAAATTCAACCAGGATATGAGATTGCAGAGGCAAGAGTCCGACCAGAGGTTTTGGGATTTCATCAAACGATCCGATCGATCCTCAACTTAAAATTTAATTAAATGCACTTCATGTGGTTTGCCTTTGCTTCCCTCTTTGAATGTGGATCTTAACTTTAATTTATGGTCTTTAATTTTGTGATACATGCATATCTTGATGCTTATTCCCATTGTAGATGTAGTTGCACCTCACCTATTGCAATTCGAATCATATATTTCAAATTTCCTATTGACACGTATCCACAATATTTTTAAAACGTGTCACTTTTTGTTACGAAAATATTAATTATTGTTGTTTTTGAAAATATCATGGACTTATAGAAAATGTCACACGAAATTGTAATAAAGGATTCGAATCGACTACTTAGAGCTTCTTGAAATGTTTGATTAATCTTTCAGTAGCTGCATAGTTGTTCTCACTTAACTAATTTCTCTCTAAAATAATATATATATACAAGTTGGTAGGAAAATGACATTCTTCCAACTCAATCAAGGGAATTCATTCTAATTAGGTAGGTCACTTTAACTATCATAACTATTCAAATTATAAAAATAAAAATTATAAAAATAAAAAATCCTTAGTATGTATATTGATTGAGTTTTTAGTCGAGACCTATGATTCACTCATAAATGAGGGGGGGGGGGGGATTACACGACAACAAGGATAGATACAATTGACTTATAAAATCAGTTTTAAAATGGAATTTGCATGAGTTTGGTTTCCAGAGGCCTTACATTTTTCACTTTATTTAGGAGAGGCGAATTGAGTAGTACGCCAAAAGAGCCAACAAAGGGAGAAGCAAGTTGGTTTTTGAACTCGGTGATCGGGTGTGATTGTATATGCGCAAGTAAATGTTTTCATTGAAAAGGCGTTCGTGATTGCTACCTTGAGATGAATGACCTTTTCAAGTGTTGGAGAGTATTAATGAAAATACTTACAAATTGGACTTACCTATTTAGTATAATGTTAGTGCTAAGTTTAATGTTGCCGACTTAAGTCTGTTTAATGTTGGCGACAACTTGAATTTGAAAACAAATCCTTTTCAAGAAGAGATAAATGATACGGTCCAAGATTCGATGGTTCAAGATTATGTCCGCGTTTTAGTTGGGTCAATCGCAAGAGAGCTCAAGCCAAGTTGTTCAATGAAGTCTAGCATGGGTTAATTCAAGATGTTTTGACTCAAGAGTTGTTCAAGAAGCCCGTTTGAAATGACTGTTACGGGAACCCAAATTTCCTCAATTTAATTCTGTGTAATTGGGCTGGAGTTTGAAGATGAATTACTATTATTTGGTTTGTGGCATATGTGGGCCACATTTTTATTAGTTCATTAGGCCAGAGCTTAGTTTTATTAATTACTAGTTGTTAGCAGACATGACTTTGACTTTAACTGTACATAAGTTCACTTTCTAGTATGATTGAGATTAGATTTCTGCCTACATATATTGCACCTGGGGTACTTTTTGATCAGACTATTTTCATTAATAAATTTTGTGAGTTTATCTCTCTTAGTAGTATTTTTGAATTTATCTTGCTTTAACCAAGAAAATTTACCCCACTTATCAAGCAAGCAATCATTCTTATTATTAGCGTCATTCTAGAATTTTAAAATTTATGTGGCATGGCAGATTCTGTCCCAACTATGGTATATCGGCCTTATATTAAAATTGATATTTCTTGGATTTTTTTTCTCATTTTTTCAATTTTAACATAATATGACTTAGTTTAATTTTACACTAAGTAGGTTCCATTAATTCAATTATGGTATATAATTATTGTTTAGCACTTTTTTTGGTAATAAAATTAAAATTAAATGCTAAAAAATATAAATAAACTCTAATTCGATAAGTGAACAATAGTCAATTAGTGTAAAAATTAGACTACATCATAATATTAAAATATTAAAAATATATATATGGCAAGATAAAGAAAAAATTAATTTTAGTATATGAATGATTCATCATAATTGTGGTAGATCTCATGTGGTGGCACAGCCCCTCGGCACCATCTATAAGAATTGAGATGCATGTCCTACTTTTATCTGTGATTCTTCAAAAGGATTTTTTCTTTTTATATTTTTGAAAATAAAAATATATTATAACATCCAGTTGATTATATTAATTTTTTAGCGCTGAAAATTGAATATTACAATAACAATAATGTAGTTCGGATCTTTGATTGATATCATCCATAATTTAAGACATACATGGAAAAGAGTGAATAGTTTGAGATTAAATTGTTAGTATCTCTATGTTCCCCTACCTATATGATATACTCCCTCTTTCAGCAAAAAAATATACATAAATTTTATCGATATGAGTTTTAATTTTTGTAATAAATAAAAAGGTAATGGAGTTTGAGTCAAACTTCTTAATGTATATTTTGTGGGTTAGTAATAAGTTGTAAAAGGTGAGTCCATTTAATTTATTTTTTTTTTTTGGTAAATAAGTTACGACATTTATGGTAAAAGCTAAAAATATTAAGTACGAGAATTGAATGAGTGTGGAATCAAGTCAAGGGGGCGAATGTTATCAATAATTGTTACTTTACTTTTACTAAGTGTTTGATTCAATAATAGAAATGAATTACTTAACCAGGTGACTTAGCGCACCTGGCCACTGGGCTTGCCTCTCTTTACTGAGTGACCCAGGTTCGATTCCCTTTGGAAACGAATTTAAGGGAGATATAAGGTGGCTTGGAGATATCTTGGAGTTTCTTGGGAGCTTGGTGTACTAACAACTAATCTAATATCTAACATCTAACATATCTTGGAGTTTCTTGGGAGCTTGGTGTACTAACAACTAATCTAATATCTAACATCTAACATTTGTCCGATCAAAAAAAAAAAAAAAAAAAAAAAAAAAATGAATTTCTTGTAAGAGATAGAATCCGGGTGGAATGAATTCTATTTCTCCTCAATTTTTTAAAGGTAACAATATGATGGATTAGATTAACCTCAACTAAAGATAATTAATAACCATTGTTCAAACCAAACATCAAGTAATAGAATCAACAAATTGATTCACAGGATCAACTAGGACATAGCTAAAGCATTAGGTCAAACTCTTCTTTGGTGTCAAGGTAATGGCCATGAATAGTCATCGACTTCTGGGATGATTTTATCGGTTGTTATAATTTATTCACGAAGAAATTATGCATTTTCTGGGATAGTATTATTCACATTCAGGATCTTATCGACATTTGTATTGCTCTCCCACTACCCCATTTTCACAGTATGCTTCGGATGCTGAAATTGAACTATATCCCCAGGTCTCAGTTTAGACACTCACCACTCTAATCAAAATCTTTAATTTCCAAGTCTATAAAAATCTGAATCAATATGGTCTAACTGTTTATCCACATCAAAAAAGTAAAATATGCACATTTTTTATGGACGATCGAAAAAAGAATTAAGTGCACATTTTTAGCAGACTCGGAAAGTATTTCTATAAAAAATTTAATCTCTATAGATATTTTTTTCACCAAAATGCAAGCATTTTATTCGGACCACTACTCCAAAGATGTCGATACATGCAAAAAATTTGATTGAAATAAATTGAAGGGGTCGAAATCGAAAAATAGATAATAGAAAAAAAAAAATGGTGATTATGGTCAACCAACCCAATGAAAAGATAATACGAAACATCGACCATCCACATCTGTAAACCAGACGATGCCCAAGAGGAATGGAACAGAATATCAGCGTGCTAAACAAAAAATATAAAAAAAAATTAAGAAATACACGTTGCTAAAGCAGAAACAAAACAAAAATGCAAAACATTACCCAAAAAAAGCATGTAACCTCATCCAAAAAAAGGGTCGTGGAAAATCCTTTCATCCTCCTCCAAATCCCACGGAGCACATACCTTGTTTACATCAAGAAGGTGGTCGATGAATCGAGACAGAAAGTCCACCTGTAGGTACGAAATACCATCTTGCTCAATATCCAGAGTATCAAGCATATGTAAATACTGCAACCAAAAATTGAACCAAGGAGAAATAAACTAAATAACTATATAAGCAGAATGGAGCACAGAAGAAAACAAAAGGTCTGGAAAATCGCTATTATTTGTGTCTAGATTCATGATATAGAAACAATGTAAAACAAGATAAATACGACTAGATTTTAAGCACACTGCAGATACAGGCTCGATACATACTCCAAACAAAGCTCACTGTCACCAACCACAGATTGTGGATCGAATCTAAAAACCATCTTCTCTAGGAGAGATTCAATTTTCAGGTTTCCAACTAGCTTCCGGATGCATTGCATTCCCACCACCATAACCATGAGAGGCCTCATCTCCGTAGCCGTTATAGTTGTACCCTTTATTAACATATTGAGAAGCACCACTTGGAGGTCTTCCTCCCTGCCCATAACCACTAGCACTACTTCTTGATGCATTGCTCCAAGGTACAGAACCCCCATAGTTTGCAGTTTGACTGTATCCGGAAGCACCATAACCAGCTTGTTGGCTATTCCATTGATTTTTCAAGAAATCGGTATTTGGTGAACCTAGGTTTCCGTAAACTCCAGCTGGACCAGAATAGCCAGCATTTGCCCCTCCATGGCCACTGACCTCATAGCCACCATAAGCTCCATAACCAGCATTGCTATTTCCTGCATAACCATAGCCAGCACCTCCATAAACTGAATAAGGTGGATAGCCACCACTATTTGGTTGTGTAGCTTGATAGCCACCAGCTGTAGCTTGTGTTGGCTGATATCCACCGTTTGTTGGTTGTGTTTGTTGTACCATTCTATTGCTTCCCAGTGGACTGTTGTATGATTCATTACTAGAAAAGTTAGAACCGTAGCCTCTAGAATTTCCACGTGAGCCACCACCTGTAACTGCATCTTTGGGGAGTGCTCTTTTTACCTCAACAAGCTTGCCTTTCAGCTCATGAAAAGTCTTTTGAAGAACTCTATCGACAGAATCTTCAGTGGTAAAGCTGATGAAACCAAAACCACGCGGTCGTCCAGTATTTGAGTCGTACATTATCACTACATCAGTTACACTACCAAATTCTTGAAAGTATCCCCTAAATTCATCTTCGGTTAAGGTAGAAGGTAACCCCCCGACAAATATCTTCTTGCTTTTGAGATTGTCAGACCCTACAAAATTTCCTCCAGTATTATTGCTTCCGGTTTTCAGAGTTTGCTGCTGTTCTCTTGACATTGCTCTCTTGGCTTCAACCTGAATATAAAAAGTACCTCAGATGATCATGTAGTAAAACATACAATTTCAAAACTACACTGAAGAATGGAAGAAACGGCTTATCAGAGATAGCGAAAGGAATTAAGGAATAACCAATATTGACATCTCTGTAAAACAACTAAAACCCCAATCAGTTTAAACCACATACAACATTTACTTATCGAGAAGAACACTTCATTACTACGTAGGCTACTTGGTAACTTTAAAAAGGTAAAAAAATGCTACATAGGCACAGTATAAGTTACTAAGAAGGTGTTGGCAAAGCTTATTTCAAAGAACTTATAAGCTCTAGGAGTTTATAAGATGCTTCAACAGCTTATAAATAATGTATGGCGATAAGAGCTTATAAGTTGTTAAAGTGTTTGGATAAAAGAGCTTATAAGTTCAACAGAGAATAAAAAAAATTAATATCAAAAAAATGAAAATTTGAAAAATCCATAATTTTGTAAAAATCATATGGAAGTGTACATACTAGAAATATAAAAATAAAATAAAGTAATATAGTGAAAAAGTAAGATCATGAAAAAATAAGTTGGGGTGAAGGAGCTTATTTTTAGAGCTTATAAATTATTAAGGAGCTTATTTTGCCAAACACTTTTAGGGAGCTTATAAGCATTCAAACAACTTATATATTGTTTTAAAAAGCTCATAAGCTTAGCCAAACACCCCCTAAATAACGGATACTGCATCAAACGATATACTGTACTATAGAATCAGATACAAGATAATCAAATAAGTCATGACAGCACTACCACATATTGGAGGTGATGTTGGCCACTTTTCTTATGAGTTATGAGGAAAAATATATTTTACTGAATAATGATAGAGTTGGAAAAAGGACAAGATATCGACCCAACAAAACTACGAAAAACAAAAGGTCACGGTGCTAGACTTCAGTCTTTAACAATACAAACAGTAACAAAAGCAAAATGCCTAGAAATCGTTCAGCTTTAGACCCAGAAAGCCACCCTTATTTTAACGCTTTCCAAATTTGATGACTGCTCAATATTAATCATTTTATTCCTCTTCAAATAGAAACAATAACTCAACACAGGTTTTCCCAGATGACACCAAAAAAAGCACCCAAAATTCCTTGCAAAAACGATCCAAACATAATTAGAAAGAGAACCCAACCCAAAGTACCCCATGCTGTGACAAAACTTTGCATCACTGAACCTATGTGAATGGCCATTTAAGAAAGATATGCTCCTGAGTCGCTTCTGTTCCTACACCGGCACACCAGTTAGGAGAGAAAGGATTTATGCATTTCTCTTTTACAACATCATCATGTCACATGTAGGTAGGTTGCCCAAGACCGTCAACCAAGAAAACAATTAGACCTTAGTTCGTACCAGTGCCTTCACATGATTCATAGAAAGGGAAAACAGAATACAAGGATTGTGGGAAGAAGTATCTTAAGAATAAAATACCCAAGAAGCCTGCCTACACCTACTCTACCTACCTGACAGATTATAAGCGATTCAACATAAAGCATAAGTGGGTAATCATGGCATCCATAGATTACACTAAAAAGGAAGGACCAAAGTCAAAATAGGACCTATCAAGCTCACTTGAATAAGAAAATTGGGCTAAAGAAGCAACTAGAAGAAATATGATTCAAAGATGGCAACAAATCAGCAAAGGAAAAACCTCTTGCTATCAGACCTCCCATAACTGTACCCTCCTCAAACTGGAACCTCAACTTGCTGAAGGAAAGGTGGGTATATCTAAAACGGAGAATCAACTCTAGAGTCCCCAAAAAAAGACCATTTTTCACCTCAGGTGCAAAATTCCAGACAAACATGACTCCTCCAATCTCTAGTTATGGGGACAACCAAAAGGGAGCTAGACACCTCTGAGAAAGAGACAAAAAAGGAAAGTAATCTTCGACAGAATCAGCTATATTCTCTTATTAATCCCGCACAGTAAAAGAACCATCAAACTACTGATTAAAACACGAAACTTAACCTATCAAATAACAACTAGCAACCATACTTAAGATCTGAGGTTAAGCACAAGAGGGAAAATGAAGAATTCAGCAGCATTGAACGACAAAAAGGGAGCTAATGCTACTGTGTATATCAATCCACTTTCAAGTAAGCATATGTTTAGCAGTTACTTTGCATACACATATCAACTAACTAGACATATACTATATTCTTTAACAGAAATAACACAGCATACCTATTCACCATCAAAGCATCAAACAAATTAATACACATATAAATCATTGCCAAAATCAAAAGAACAAACCCTACATCCATCAAAGTACAGCACTTAGCTAAAAAAAACAAAAAAAGAAGAAGCACATAAGTAGATTCGATTAAGCATACATGTTAACCATAGAGAAAGAGTGAGAGAATTACGGTACGGCCGTCAATATTGTGCGTTTGCTGGAGGACGGAGGGGATAACAGAGGGATCGGAGAAGACGACGAAGCCGAAGCCGCGGGGCTGGGAGGTGACTCTGTCACGCATGACGACGGCGTGGGCAACCTCGCCGTACCGGCTGAAATGGTCTCTCAGCCGCTCCTCCGTCGTGTCCCAGCCTATGCCGCCGATGAAGAGCTTCGCCTCGTCGGTGAAAGAGTCCATCGTCGGTGTGTGTTGTGCGTGAGAATTCAATCTCGACTTCAGATTCGCTGCTTGCCCTTATTAGGGCACCGCCAACAAACGGCACCGTTTCTACGTTTTGCACGTACTGAACGACGTCGTTGCGACTTCCTCTTTATTTTTTCAGTTTTTACAATGTTGTAAACAATTGCAACTTTTACACACAATTATACTAGGTGTGTTCTCAATGAAAATTATTATGGGAAAAGAGAACAATCATCATATAAATTTTTCACATTTTCTTATATTTTCCCACTTTCTACTCTTTTTTCCTCTTCCTTTTCACTCTAATGGAAGGAAAATATTTTCACTCTAATATTGGTGGGATAATATTTTCCATTGAAGAAAGAGTAAAATTCTTCATCATAGATAAGGAGGTGGAAAAATATGGGAAATTTAAAGGGTGATTGTTCACTTCTCTCTTATTTTCTCATGATAATTTTCCATTATAGAGAACACAACCTAGTAGTAATTGTTAACCGTCACTGTTCTAAAAATCCCCGCCTAGACGCTAGAAGGTAGCCCGCCGTCTAGTCCGCCTAGTCCGCCTAGCCCGTCTAGGCGCCGTCTAGACTCCCGCCTAGTCCGTCTAGACGCTAATTCTCACCCCACCGCCCTACTAGCGTCTAGCGACATAATATAATTGTTATGTACAAGGATTAATATAGGAAAAGGCAATCATATTATAATTTTCTTTTGAGGGTACATAATATAATTGTTATGTACAAGGATTAATCGCATGGTGAATATTATGTCAAAAATCCTAATTTCATGGACTCGTCAAAAAACCTGGTAGTGAAATGATTGTAATTTCAATGTTTAGTTGCCATATACTGATTCAACAATAATTTGAGATAAATAAGATTCACTAGCCCCGAGGTTAAAAAAAAAAAAAACAAATCAGGTAAAGCGCTTAAAATTCGATTGAAATCACTTTTTTTTAAATTAAAATATATAAAAAAAATACTCCATCTGTCCACAATCTTTAGACACTATTACTATATCCGAACGTCCACCGTCTTTTGACACTTTTTTTTTTAGTAATGGGTCTCACAACTTTAACACTTTACACTTTAACACTCACAAAATTTTTAGAGAAACCCATGATTATCCTAATTTAACACTATAACATATTAATTTATTAATATATCATCCCATTGCATTAAAACTTGTGCCAAAAATTTTGTCTCTTAGACTACCATTATCAACAAACACCCCAAACACCAAAAAACCCTACTTTTTCAATATTTAATTAATTTATCTCTCTTTCATTTACACCAACTCAAACATCCTTATTTTTAGTAGTTTATCAATAAACACCCAAACACCATAATATTACATATATTTTTTTAATTATTTTTAAATATAATATAACTAATTATAATTAAAAAAAATGAAAATTGCTTGATAAATAAACATGCTAACAAATTAAAATTACATTAATCAAGAGTAGAGAAATTTAAAATAAACAACTAGACTTAATACAGATGATGAAGATTACACTTCAAACACGATTGCTGATAAGCAGACATTAATGCTACATCTTGCTGATTTGTCCAGCCTTTTGGAGCATTTGAAGTTTTTTTGGAGGTATTTTGAGAAGATGGTTCATTTTCGGGAGTAGAAAAATTAGTAGGATTATGTGGAAATTGAGAATTCATATCGAAATTGGTATTTGAGAGTTCATTGGAAGTTGGATGATTCTCAAGAATAGGACAATAATCTTGAGATGGATCAAAATTTTAAGAATTGTAGAAAGAATCATCACCTTGATCCATGAGAAAATATAGAAAACTATAAAGGATATTGTGTGTAGAGAAAGAAAGATGAAATCTGAAAGTGTGTGAAAATATATCATGTTTGGTCTCTATTTATAGAGAATGAAAAGTTATGAATTTTGGTCTAATTATTACTCCCTCCGTCTCACTAAGTTAGACACTTTCTTTTGGGCGCGAGAATTAAGACGGAAGTAATTAGTGTGTAAAGTGTAATGTGTGTAGGGATATGGTGTTGTTTATGTATTTATACATATTTTAAAACAAGAGCATCATAGATGCATAAAAATATATTCATGTTTGATCTTAAATGAAAGATCATATCGAGACCTTTAATTTGGTATAAAAATTATAAAAGTTATGACAATTTAAAGTTTTAGAATTTAAATTATATTGGGATATGTGCTAAAAAGTGAAAAGTGAGTGGATAGTGAGATTTAATTATAGAATGTTAAGTGTAATAAAAGAGTGTTAATTGTTTCCCAAAAAGGAAATGTGTCAAATATAGCGAGACGGCCCAAAAAGGAAAATGTGTCAAAGATAGCGAGACGGAGGTAGTATTTTTTTAATTATTTAAAATATAAAAGATAAAATCATTTATCTTAAAATCTAAATAAATTTTGATGGACCAATGAGAAGGTGACAAGTGTCACCGTGTCATTGGTCCATCAAAAATCACATGTGTGCAAATTGGAATGAACACCTTGTTTTGTTCATTCAAGGTGTCCGAACACCTTCAAGCAAACAACTACCCCATTTTATTTTTTTAATATTATTTTGGGTGTTCAAACACCATCACTAGTTGTTCAATAATGGTAGTCTTAAGATCATAGACCGAGGGAGTATATAGTTACTTACTTCAAAGTGATAGAAATGTAAAAATTAATTGAAAACTATATTGGTATTAAATATTATACTCTCTCTGTCCCTTGGCATTAATTACATTTGGGTTGGGCACAAATACGAGGGATTGAGGGGATATGTGGTTATAACCAATTCTAAGGAGAGAGAGTTAATTATAGTCAAATATTTTTTGCCATTTTAGAAAATATAACTAATAAATGGGACAAACGAAAATAGCAAATGTGACTGATGAAAAAGGACGGAAGGAGTATTAAAAAAGTCAATGATGGACAATATTTCACAATATTTTACACGTTTCAAATGTTAAATTGCTCATTGTTTATAATATTAAAAAATAATTAATCTAGGTTTTCCTACAAACTTATTCATTTACATCTTATGTGTCGTGCATAGGTAAAAAAATATATTAGCTATCAATATGTTAAATTTACTTTCTATAATCTTTCAAAAATAAATAAAGACGTTTAGCTTGTCTGGGTCTTTATGCTGATTTAGCATGTTTATTGATTTCAAAATGATGATTTTGGGACAATTCATTAAAAGAAATGTTAGAATTTAATTATATTATGACCAGTTAACATGTTTGAATCATTGTAATGGAAAAAAAATGACATGTCTATTCCCGTCACGCTACTAGCGGGCTTGAGGGAACACTTAATGGCCTCCAAAGCATGAGATGCTTTGTTGAGATCATTAAGTTTGGTTCTTAGTGACTGTTCACTAGATTGTACACATTGGAAACGATCCCATAGGTCTTTGAACTCCGCAGTCATCTCGAGAAGTTCACCACCTTTCATCTCGAGAGCATCAACAAGTTTATTGTTCTCATTTTGGTATCAAATCAGAACATTTTGAAGTGATTCATGATTCTTGAGTAGCTCAAGATGATCAACAATCAATTCATTATAGCCGATGTGTGAGACGCTTTCCTCCTAATTTTCTTAGAGGCGCTCTCCCCATACGGCTCGTGTGCAAGTGTAATTTGAATAGTTATAGGGTCAGAAAGCGATACCTCTTCAACATTCGCTTCTTCATCGCTCATGGCCATGTAACCCATGTCGACGGCGCTTTTGTAGGAAATATCACTATTTTTGACATGACGACAATATCTCTTTGTCCAGGCTCTCTGCCCTTTACTACTTTCCCTATCTGCTTTACTTGTCTTACTTATATTTCCTACTATGATCTACTTAGTGTATCTGGCTCTAATGCCTCAGGAAATATTTGTAAAGTACTCCCTCCGTCTCAAGTATTAAGACACCTTTCTTTTCGGCACGGAACTTAAGACGAGAGTGTTTAGTGTGTAAGTGTAATGTGTGTAGGGATATGATGTGGTTAATGTCTTTAGACATATTTTTAAACTAGAGCATCATAAATGCATAAAAACATATCCATGTTTGATCTTAAATGAAAGATCGTATCAAGACCTTTAATTTGGTATGAAAATCATAAAAATCGAATAACAAACGAGAAAGTTATGATAGTTTAAACTTTTAGGATTTAAATTATATTGGGATACGTGCTGAGAGGTGAGTGGATGATGAGATTTAATTAGATAATATTAAGTGTAATAAGGGATTTACTAATTGTACTATTAATTAGCTAATTATTTCCCAAAAAAGGAAAGGTGTCAGAATACTTGAGACGGAGGGAGCAAAGGTTAAGATCGAGTTATCGAGCTTGCCTATAGGAGATAGATCTGGCTATCTGTTCCTTAGTCAATCTGCTAGTAGAAGACCAACTATTTAGTGTGTTTTTATATGGTTTATATAGTTTAGTGTGAGTTTGTTTTCATATATTTTGTTTGTTTTTATGTGTTCATTTTGTGTGTTTTAGTTAAAGTCGAATTCGTGTGGAGTTTTGGAATAGAAGAGAGAAAATGAGCAAAAGAATGAAGAAATGAGCGAAACATGGAGATGAAGTTAGGATGAAATAAAAGCATATTATTGAAGAGAAGTTCGATAAGAGCGCGTAGGAAAAAACGGCGGACGATTTCGAGTTCAGACGAGGGAGATACGGCCAAAACAAAAAGTCGCACGCAACAGACTGCAGCCGGACCTAGGCGCCACAGGGAAGTTGGCGCCCGCCCAGTCCGATGGGTTTGAGAGATTATTTCCTTCTTTGTTTAGGTTTTTGATACTCTATATATATGTAATCTTTGGGGGACGAAAAACAGTTCCTCTTTCATTATTTTCAGCATTAAAATTCTAGATTAGCTTTAGATATAGCTTTAGATTGAAGATTGCTCTTTGGATTCAAGTTTTTAGCATTCAAGTTAATTCAAGTCCTTCGTTTTTCTTTTGTTCTTTCTTCGCACCTTTAATTCGTAAGTTTATTAAATTGCTTTCTAGATCAGTTTTTACTTGCTTTGATTAATTGCTTTCATTAGTTTAGATTAGTTTTCTAGATTAAGAATTAATTGCTTTAAGTTGATTTGCCTAGGTTTAGATTTAATTGCTTTCTATTTACTTTAGATTCAATTCCAAGCATGTTAGTTAATTTAATTAATTTATCTAAATTAGCTTTATTTGCTTTCTTTTCAATTCATGTCTAGGCATATTTACTGCTTTCTTTTAGTTTAATTTATTATCCTGTGTGACAAAGGGGAGTACTTTCTACTTGTTTTTAATCGTTTTCAAGTTCTAGTTAAATTTACTTGCTTTTTTTTTTTTATTTAAGTCTAGGATTAATAAAATTTCAAACCTTCAAATTCTTTACTTGCTTTCTTATAGTGTTTAGGATTTATTGTTTTCTCTGTGCCACATCGTTAGTTGCCCTGCTAAGTCTTCCTTGAGATTCGATATTGGGTTTAGCTTACTAGGCTACGATAGACCTTGTTCTATTGCGAGCACTTTTAGGTGAAACACCAAATGTTCTGCATTGAAAACTTCAAGCGTATTGGTTCCCTTCTGCTCGAGGTCGTGTTGTTCTGCTAACTGCAGCTGCCAGCTAGGACCAATTCCAACGGTTAGAAGTGTGTCAGTCCTAAAGTTCTGACACTCCAACGGCTAATATTCAAATTCTAGGCCTATAAATACTTCAGGCATTCTAGAGTCCAAGTACAGGAACTTCATGTCATCAAGCCTAAACTCTGTAGAAATCTCAAGCTATCAAAGCAACTTCAACACTCGAAAATTCAAGAGAATTCCCAAGTGTTGATACTCAAGATTTCTGATTCAAGAATCAACTCAAGTTCTTGAAGCATTTACTGCTGCTTAGGAACTCCACAGAAGCTCTCTATTCTCGCTCAAGTTTGACTTGTCAAGAAGAAGAAGTTCTGTCTGGCTCCACCATTGTAGAGAAGCTCAAGCTCTGCAACTGAAGGAGCTCCCTAGTTTATTTTAGCAAGTTTGTGTAAGAAGGTTGTAAGGGTCACGACCTATAACTCGTGCTTAATTTATGTCAAGTACTGACAGAGAGTGAGGGTGGTACTCAGCCAGTATAAATAAGAGAGAGTTAAATCCAAGGTTAAGGGATTTTCAGATTCGACGGAATCTGACATGGATGTAGGGAAGTTTCCCGAACCACGATAAATTGGTTGTGTCGTTCTCTCTCTATATATATCTCTTACTTATAGTCAATCTCCTTTATCTTATTACTAACTTTCATACATTGAGCATACTTTCATATATTCGAGCTGCTAAGAATAAACTTTAACTTAAAAAGAATTTTATAAGATTTTCTAATAGACCACCAACTTCCGCATACGGATCGATCTTGAAAGGTATAGCAGATCGTCTGCTAGAACTGAAGAGATCGAGCTGCTCTTTGAGACTCGATCTGACCCATCGAGTTGGTTGTCAAAATTATTTTAAATTGAAAAACTGTTGGAGATTGGTGTATTTCCCTCCCCCCCAATACACCAATTAACTCTTTCTGGGACCAACACATCCTAATAGAATTGATTGATTATGATGAGTAACTCCGACCAAAGTAGCTAAGGGTATTTGATATTGGTTGACAAATGATAAACACAATTTTTAATGTATTTTATATTCTTTTGAATTGTAATGGGTAGAATTTGTAGTTTTAAATGAAATATTGATTCAATTTTATCATTGTGATCTCAGTCACGTGTTGGATCAATTCTATCTTAAAAATATGTTTTCGAAAGATTGATAGTTTAACAAGGATACAACGCTCGTTGGAATCGAGAGGAATGATAAAAAAAAGACTAAAGTTCTAGCTCCAACACGGGACCACAAACCATGCGCCAATGTCACACTAAGGCACAAACCATGCTTGAATCGTTGCGGAATGCTCAAATTCCACTGATGCCCGGATGCCCCTGACGCACGGACCGTGCATCAACTCCAAGCATGCGATTTTGGCCTGCATTCAAAAGGGATTTAAAGGATGAAGCTCTTGGGCTTCTCAACACACTTTATACACAACATAGACTCGGTTTTGGAGGAGGGAGAAGAAGGGGGAGTTCAAGCTTCTTGACTCCAAGGAGGAGGATTCACATATGATTTTAGCATATCTTTAGATTATGTGATTCATTATGTTGATATTATGTTTATGTATTGATAAACTCCTAGGGTTGTATGAATTCTATGGTTTGATTTTGATGATATAAGTTGATTTTCTTCATTTCTCATGGTGTTTATGCATTATCATTGGGCGATTTACATGTGTGGATGATTGACTATCATTTATGCTTATGTGTTGATTCTTGATTTGAAAGATCATGATTTATTGATATGATAGAGTGAATGCATAACATTGATTAATACTAGACAGAAATATCGGTAGATGTTTGTGAGGAGACTATTAATCTAAGGTATATGGGAGTTAGTTGATTATTTAGAGACCGAAATGGTATGGATGTCAACTAATCTACATATATGTTTAACTTACTTGAAAGAGAGGTTGAATTGAGTATACGGATTACTCCTACATTCATGAGAATTTAAGTGTTTGATAATAACTTGTATTGATTACCCTTGACATAGAAGGATAAAATGGTCGTGTTTAGTCATACTACTGATTTATTTGATTACATCGGTTTATGTGACTCTTGCTTACCATTATATATACCCGGATCATACACTTGAAGATTGTAGCACAAAATATTAGCGAACAACAAGGAGTTGTGTCAAAATTAACTAATGACGTCACACAAATCTTTGAATTCAGCTATGCTAAGATGATGAATCGACATCACATTTTGAAGCTTATTATCATCATCAATATCCATCAAATGAAAAAAAAAAAAAAAAAAAAACTATGGTTGCAACCTCAAAAATAATTTATGAATTGCTTCAACATCCATTACGCCTAGCCTCAACCATCTCCTCTAATTAATAAAGTTCAACAATCTCTTTTTTATTTATTTATTCCTAAGGTCTCCGGACCACCACCAATGACTTCCATTTACCTTATATTTTTATATGGTTTCACACCAGAAGTATCAACAGCTTGAAACTGCCTATTCATGTTACCAGACATATTTCTATGACCTGACATGAACACAGACGTATTTAGTTCTGAATCATGATTGTGACTTAATCGAACATTAGACACCTTCCAACATCCATTATCTTGTTTGATAGCTAGCATTAATATGTGATTTTTGTACATTTTTCACATATTCCTTTCGACCATTTTCACAAAAAATCATAAATACTTATCACCCCTGAATCACTATAAGAAAAACTGTGTCTAGTGACAACAGTTGACAACACTTTTGTCACTAGACACAATTTTTCTTGTAGTGAATTTTTTTAAAAGATACACAAAAATCTTGTACTTTTGCGAAGTCTTGATATACTTGAAACAAACTTTCCCTACTCTCGAACTCCATGCTAGACCAAGGATCGTGTTCAGCTATCTCTTCCCGTATTTTCTCATTGTCCAAAAGTTGAGTATGGTATCCATCGTGTGTTTCATCAGCATTTCCACCCTCGAGAAAAATTAAAGAAAGGACCCAATATCATTATTGAATAAAAAATTTAAAAACAAAAAAAAAGAAACACACACACAACGTTGAGGGGATATGAAATAGAGGGAGATTAGTTTGGAGAATAATTACAAGCAACTTAAGGAATTGGAGTATTTCTAGGAATGGTATTATAGTAATCATAGGTGAACCAACCGGTTAAACTTCAAATAAAAAACATTAAACCGGTTTTTTTTAAATGTAGGGGCATTATGTAAGGCTGTTAATTTTCGACACGACACGATAGTCCGACATGAACACGCACAAAATTAATGGGTTTGTATCGAGACTTATTGGGTTCGTGTCACTAACAGGTCGACCTAATCAGAACCTGAAAATTTCGCGTCGGGTTCAGGTAACCTACTAATATAAATATTAATTTACTATTTTTTTTATCAGGCAAACAACACACACTCACACACACGCACCCAAGGAATTGTATTTTCTCGAGATTTGAATTGTTTTTGTTTTGTTAAGTCTTATTCTATGAATTTGTTGTTATTAATATAAATATTATGAAGTTATGAACTATTAAATATTAAATATTTGTTATTATATGCATGTTAAATAAGGTTATAATTGTGTCATGTTATATTAGGTTATTATTGTGTTCGTGTCGAGTTCAAGTCGTGTTCAGGTTAGAATAAATTGTGTCGTATTCGTGTTCAGGTTTGGGCTTAACAAATTGGGTCGTTATTAGGTTGACACGATAACAATCTAATACGCACAAATTGACAGCCCTAACATTATGGCTGCCCAAATTATGGGTATTCTATATCTTACCCCAGGATATTGGATCTTACTCTCACATGAGAAATAAAAATTAAAATATTTTTTAATGTCCATATGAGGGGATGAGGCAATGCCTCATGGGTTAGGGTATATCCAAAACAAAATGTGCAAAAACTGTAAACTCAAAATTTGCAAAGTTCCATTCAATAAACCAACACGTACAAACTCCGGCTAGAAATAATTTAAAAATCAACTCAAACAAGCCAAAATCAAATCATCCATTCATTCATTCATTTAAAACTGATAACGGCTATTATTATTATTATTATTATTATTATTGAGTTTCACAAGTTCTCATGTCGGTTTCCCATCTTTCACCCAAACCGTCGGCGACTCATACTTTTTCAACTTCTCCGTTTCTTCATCGTTCTTCTTAGCTCCCTTCTGAAGAATGAGAGACGCAGCAACAATGGCGGCCAAAATCACGACGCAAACAGCGGAAACAATGATGCCAACACGAATCTTCATCCTATCTTGAGCTCGGTAGTTTGCTGAATCACAAGGTGGCAAGCCTTTTGCAGCTCCACACAGACCAGAGTTCTCAGCGTAGGCTTCTGCTGCACCACCGCTGAATGCGCCGCCGCTCGGGATCGGACCGGACAAATCATTGTACGAGAAATCAAAGCTTCTCAAACTCACCATTCTTGATAATTCCTTAGGAATTTCACCAGAAATCTCATTGTGTGAGACGTTGAGAATTTCCAAAGAAGCAAGCTTCCCCAGTTCAGCCGGGATCTCGCCGGTGAGTAGGTTTGAATCCAAGGCAAGAACTCGGAGGTGAGTCAGATTCCCCAACTCGGCCGGGATCTCTCCATATATTCTGTTATGGTCCATCTGAATGTTCGTGAGCTGCTCATACTGTCCCCACTTGTGTGTAAGATAGCCACTAAACTGATTCCTACTGAGAGAAAGGAACCGAAGAAATGGATGAACTCCAAAAGCTTCCGAAACATCTCCAGAGAAAAGATTCTCTTCCAGCCGTACTCTACTTAAGCTCGAGCAGTTCTTGAAGCAATCAGGCAACGGCCCAGAAAACCCGTTGCCGTTGGCTGTAAAATGTTCCAAAGCGAAGCCACTGCATAACTCCGGCGGCAGCTCTCCGGAGAAGCTGTTCTCAGAGAAGCTGACAATGGCCAAGCGAGGGCTGTTTTTCCCCAGGTTACGGGGGAGGCTACCTGAGAGGTTGTTTGAGAACACTAGTAGGGTTGTGAGATTGGGAAGGATAGATATGGTTTCAGCCATCTCTCCACTCAATCTGTTGTTGCTCAGATCAACAACGGCAAGAGACGTTAGGTCTCCGATGGAGGCCGGAATGGGCCCGGTGAGATTGTTGGAGTAGAGGTTTAGGGTTTGGAGATTCTTGAGGTTTGTGATTGTTTGAGGGATTTCACCAGAGATCTTGTTTGTTGCGAGATCCATGATCAATAAATCTTGTAGATTTCCTATCTGTGGAGGGATGGAGCCTGAAAATGAATTATTATAAAGAAATAGGTAGTTTAGGTTTTTGAGTATGCCTATTTCAGAAGGAAGTTTCCCACTGAAATGATTGTTCTGAATCTGGAATGAGACCAATCTGCTCCAACTTGTGAAGAAACGAGGCGATATTTCACCGGAGAGATCATTGTCAGAGAGTCCCAATTCTGATAAATTGGTAAGATTTGATAAAGATGGAGGCAGTGACCCGGAAAGCGAATTCTGGGCTAAGGATAAGTAGGTCAGCTTGTTGCAAAGCCCGAGCTCGACAGGAATGGAGGAGTCGAAGGCATTTCTTCGAAGATCCAAGCGTTGGAGATTCGTTAGTAGCCCTAAAGAATGTGGAATCTGTCCTTGAAACGAATTGTTGAAGAGCTCAAGAGTTTCCACACTCGGAATTAGGGTTACCGAATCAAGAATGTAGCCGGATAAGAAGTTATTGGCAAGGCGAAGATCCTTCAACTTGGAAAGATTAGGGAAATGAGGTGAGATGGGCCCATCAAATTCATTGGAAGTGAGGTTTAGGTACTCAAGATTGAGGAGATTGGTGAATAATGATTCAGGAATTTGGCCTTTGAAGGAGTTTTGTGAGAGATCAAGATAAGTAAGGTTCAGACAAGTGGTTATGAAATCTGGGAATTCCGAAGTGAGTTCATTGTAAGAGAAACTGAGGTGAGTTAGTGAAGGGAAGGTAGGGAAGGAAGACCAATCAGGAGATTTCAAGAAATTAGAGCTCAAATCCAAGAACTGTAGCTTCTGAAGATTCCCAATCTGGAATGGGATTTCTCCAACCAAGAGATTGTTGCTGAGGTCCAAGAAAATGAGGTTTGAGAGATTGGCTATAGCAGGTGGTATGGAGCCATTGAAGGAATTGGCATTGAGATTGAAGGTGGTGAGATTTGATAATGCAGAGAAATCGAGAAGGTGTAAAGTGCCATGAAGATTTGCATGGGAGAGATCGATCTCGGAAACGGAGCCACCATTGTTGCAGCGGATGCCGCTCCATTGACTACAGATGCTGGTGGTGGTGTCCAAGGACCATGAGTTGAGAAGTGGAGATGGCGATAGGCTGCTTTTCCATTTCAACAAAGCTTCGGCTTCGTTTGTTGGTGAGGGTAATGCTTTGGAAGGAAATGATGTGACGATGAGAGAAACGAAGATGAGGAAAAGCCAAAGGCATGTTGTTTGAATTGTTTTCATGTCTGTCGTCTGTGAATAGCAATAGGAGAGCTTACACTGGGTTTGAAAGGGATTTGGTGGTAGTAGACATTTATATACAGTTGGAAGCAATATTTTAAAAACCGAATCGCAAGTCGAACCGGCGAGACTTTCGATTTCTAATTTTTTTCGATTGAATCGCGGCCGAATCTGTTGGAACAGGCCAAAATCGGGCAAAACTATCGAACTAAATCCATGACTGGTTCTCAATAAAACCGGTTCAACCGGCCGATTCAGTCTGATTTTTAAAAGACTCGTTGGAAGTGATGAGAAAATCTTAAAAAAGGTGACGAGGTTGAACGCGTTCGACATCCTCGATTTGGGACCCACGGTGTATTTGTGAGAGTTGACCTTGAACTTAAGTTTAAAATGTGTAGGATCGAATTTAATAATTTATGACTCCTATGTTGACTATCTGCTTATTTTTAGCTTCTTGTGGTAGGTTGTATGGAGCAAGTTCCGGCTTTTATTACTGCTGCACCTCATATTTGGTACCCATATTTAATTGGCAAAAACTTGGGTGAGGACGGCCACATAGTATGGTCGGGTCAAAATGTCAATTTTTATGCATAAAAGTGCTAATCCATATGAATAAAAGTGTCAATCTTTAACATAATTATTTTACGAATAAAAGTGTCAATTTTAAAAAGTGTCAATCTTTATACATAAAAGTGCTAATCTACACGAATAAAAGTGTCAATCTTTTAGTCGGGCTCACGGTGAGCCCTGCCTGACCCAAGTGTGCCCCTATTTAATTTTGGAATCGTACTTTCCATCTATTGTATGAATAGATGATTGTCATATATTAACAATATTTTTTTAAATGTAATAATTAAAAAATTTCATAATGAAAAATGACTGGTATTAGAAATATTGCAGACCGGTAACAATCATCCATTGGTGCAATAGATGATCCGAATTGAATTATTCACGCAGGTTGTCTATCCCAAATTTTGTATCTCAACCGTGCCCCGAACATAAATTTCTATTAATTTATGCAATTTTTTTCTTCCAATAATATTAATTTATTACTATGATTTTGTCAATTTAATAACTAGTTTATAGGGCTCACTCATCCAATTAGAGTTTATAATTAATTTTAATATTTAATTTTATTAGTTTTAATATTTAATTTTATTAGTTTTAATATTTAATTTTAATTTTATTAGCTATTATAGGGTTGATAAATCCAAATTAGGGTATATTATTTTTAAAATTTTAATTTTTTATATTTTTATTATACTTTTTTTATAATATTAATAATTTTTCTGTCCCAATCTAGTAGTCAATTATCTTAAATATATTGAGATATAAAATAATAAAACAAGACAGTTACTAGATTTGGACGTATGAAGTATAAAATTAATAAAAATTAATATTTGAAATTGTAATACAAAATTTAAAGGAGATAGCATCCCATCCTTATTTAATATATTTGACTTTATGCATGAGGACGTCGGGTTATTGTTGTGAATTTGAACAGCTTACAGCTCCACAGCTTCAAGGTTCACACGAACTGATTTTGGCTTCTTCCAACGCTATTATTAATTATCTCAAAAAAAAAAAGAAAAAAAAAAAATCCACACTAGTAGTATTAATTAGGTTGACTATACGAAGTATCCTTTATGATTATCCTACCTTTTACAAATAAACTTCCAACCAATTACTGAGGTGTTGGTAAATGAGCAAAACTAGCCATATTTTAAAATCCGGGTTGGTAAATAATAATAATAATAATAATAATAATAATAATAATAATAATAATTTCATAACTTATAGGAGTATATGCAGTAAGAAATCCATCAAATTAATAACAAGTATATATAATACTATAATCGATAATAAATGACTTTATAAATCGGAATGTCCCCATTTAAATTTATTTGTACTCTCAAATGAATGTATGCAAAATATGAAAATAATAATATTTATATCATTGCATTGCAATACAGCTTTGCATATATTAATATATATATATATATATATATATATATAGAGTTTGGTTCATATGAGAATAAATCCTGGTGTGAGAAATATGAATGAATCTGGACCGTTGATAATTTCTTATCAAACTGATTGGTCAGTTCCGATTTTTAAACATTGGAAATTAGGTATAAATAAAATGAGTTTATGAATAGAATGATGCATTGTATTCTCTCTGAATATATGCAAATTTTATAGTAGTAGCAAAAGTAATGTGTGTGTGCGCGTAAAAATAATGATTACAACACAACAAATACTTATCTTGATTGATTGCATTTAATTTTCTTATAGTTTGATTCCACACTTTGCAATATTACAAGTAATAATGCGGTATAAATCAATTTAAACGATAGTGGTAATGGTAGAAAATAGCCACTTAACTTAAGAAAAACAAAAAAATAGCCATTAACTTATAAAGATATAAAAAGTAGTCATCTTGACATTTTTACCCTTAATACTTAATACTTGTAAGAAAAAAAAAAAAGTCTTGAGATCGATCGATCCTTAGTGTGTTCGGAGCGAATGGGATCGATCGATCTCATGTGTCGGGATCGATCGAGCCTTAGTGTGTTGGGGTCAAGGGCTCGATCGATCCTTAGTGTGTTGGGCTCAAGGGCTCGATCGATCTTTAGTGCATTGGGCTCGATCGATCCCGTGTGTTAGGATCGATCGATCTCATTAAGGGTATTTTTGTCTTATCAAGTAAAAGTGGCTATTTTTTATATATTTTTAAGTTAGTGGCTAGTTTTTTTCATCCACTATCTTAGATGACTATTTTACATTTTGTCCCTAAAAGATACAATAGAAATTGACCCAAGAAGTTAATGAATTATTTAATTTAGCATAAAGTTTAAGTAGATTGGTCAATTTTGAAGCTAAAATTGTTTAATTTGAAACTAACCAGCCCATTATCTACGTATAGTTTCGAAGCTCTATTAGTCTAGTTTCACATGCAAGAATTAGTGAGTCATTTGAAGTTTTTTAGAAAAATTTATGGATGTTTTACTCGAATGTGGCAGAAGAATACAAAAATCTGCTAGAATAGTCTTTCATGTTCTTCTTCATCAAATTTATGAATCTAGAAAGGTGAAGAGTATGGACTTGTTATTAATGTGACATCATACATTGAATAAGTAAGGGATGTCAATACAGTATAAGCATGAGTTCAATGGATTTTCTAACAACTTGGGTTAAATATTTTAGAAGAATGAGGACAAACGCCAAATAGTTGCTAGCGAGCCCATTGTGCCACCGTAGCATAACAAGTTCCCACCCCCATGAGCCCGGGGCGTTACGGTTAATAAGTGAAAATATTATCTTATCCCGACCACTCTTGTACAGTAAAACAGATTGTATGACAAGTATAAAATAATAATTAACCAACACAGAAAACACCAGAGTTGTAACCTAGTTTGGTGATCACTCACACCTACGTCTAGAGGGCAATGTCCAAAGAGTCAATCCACTAATATAATGCTCGAGTTACAAAGGATGTTACTCACTAAAAATCACACACCTTATGATACATCTTCGCTTTCCAACGTCCTCCTAAAGTGAATTGAAATAATCTCTCACTAGCCTAACCAAACCTAATCAATTCACTCTCCCCAACACTACTATGTTCCGAAGAACGAATACTAGTCTAGAGAGCTTCCACACACACTAGCTCGCATATGTAATAACAAATGCAGCAACCCTAACTAAGCGATTCTCCCACAATATATATGGTCTCTTGCTAAACTTTAGATATTGTCTTGCTTCTCAAGATAATTGAGATCTTAAGTATCTTCAAAAATACGTATTATCCTTGTGCGCATAAGACTCTTATTTTGTGATGCATATTTGCACTTAATAATTCAGTTAATCACGTCGCAAGCTTCCTTCTACACGGACGTATTAGAGTAGGAAACTTTCTATGCAGATATACATGCACAACTGTCACATAGCTGGCATAAAACTAACACTGATGTGAGACACCTCGTGGAAGACCATATTCTCAGTGAATCACAAAGTATATGTTGTTTGTGTCTCTCATTTTATCTTCCATAAATAAGCCAATATTAATGTACCAAAAATGTCTTGATTGTGATAAATTCTATTGGACCTTTTTTAAACCCCCCCCCCCCCCCTTATTTTTACAATACATTTTTAATACCCACAAATGAAAAAATCCAGTTTTGAGATAAATGACCTTAATATATTATAAATTTGCTAATATTCTTATGTGTAATAATAAATGGTTGTGTAGTGAAGTGAGGAAGAAGGTGTTGTGGAGTGTGGAAGGATTAAATGGGGAGCTATTATGCGGCCAGCCGGCCACGATGATGTCGTTTGAAATTAAATTTTAATTTATAATTTTACACTCTTAATAGCAATATTATGTTCTGAATTTTTGGTATAATTAAGTTGAGATTTGAAATTAGTCCACTGTATATTTATGGGGCACATTTGGATAAGCCCGGGTGTACTATATGGCCGTTCAAAAGATTGACACTTTTATTTGTATAAATTAATACTTTTCTATATAATGATTGATATTTTTAAAAATTAGCATTTTTATTCGTTAAATAATTATGTTAAAGATTGTCACTTTTATTCATATAGATTATCACATTTCTGCATAAAGATTGATACTTTGACCCGACCACACTATGTGGCCGACCTTACCCAAGTTTTTGCCTATATGGGACACACTTGGGTCAGCCGGAGGCACCGTGCGGCCGGGCTAAAATAATGACACTTTTATTCATATAGATTGACACTTTTCTGTATAAAGATTGACATTTTTAAAAATTGTCATTTTATTCGTAAAATAATTATGTTAAAGATTGACACTTTTATTCATATAGATTGACACTTTTCTATATAAAGATTGACACTTTGGGCCCGGCCGCACGGTGTCTCCGGCTGACACAAGTTTTTGTCAATATATTAAACACGGATGACATGCTTTTTCCCAATTTTTGTGTACCTACCGTGTTCTAAATATTAGTTTTATAATATTTTTTATAAAAATAAAAATTATTACATTATAATAAATCATAATAGATATTTATAATTAAAAATTAAAAAATAAAATACCTAAGTTTGGATTCATCAACCCTATTTTAATTAATAAGTAATTTCATAGCTTATTTGCACTAAGAAATCCATCAAATTAATAACAAGTATACATTAACGTCCCCATTTAAATTTGCTTATACTCTCAAATGAATGTATGCAGAATATGATAATAATATTTATATTATTGCATTGCAATAAGTTTTACATATATTAATACTAGTTTTGTACTTGTGCGATACACGATAAAAACTATTTTAAAAGTAGATAAATACAATTATACATAAATTATACTCCCTCCATTTCGGCCAACTCTTGAAAATTGTGGCACTAGTTTTAATAAATGGTAAGTGATATTAGTGGAGAAAGGGGCCTAGATTAAATGCAAATTATTAGGTGATAGTAAAAGGTGATAATAACGTTACTGGAGTTAGGTATGATATTTTTGTAAATAAAAAGTTAGAGTAGGGGCAAAAAAAGAAGTAAATGATGGTGGGGTAGTGTACAAAAAAGGAATAGACATATTTAGTCGAGACCAACTAAAATAGCAAATTAGGCATTCTTGGCCGGAATGGAAGGAGTATTACAAAATATTATTATGAGTTTTTAACATTTTCATTATACAAAAATCTCACATATATAAATAATTGTAATTGTATCACGAATAGAATAGCAATTATCTTATTTATAAATAAAAACAAATACTACATCCGTCTTTCATTTACTGATCATGTTGACTTTTTAGATAATTTTAAAGCTTTGTGATGCTATATTTAAAATCGAAGTTTTTGAGTTTAGTTTTTTTTTATAAGGTACTACGAGTGTTGTAGTATCGTGTAAAAAAAACTAATCTCCAAAAATTCAATTTAAAATCCATCACCACGAAGCTCCAAAATCATGTAAAAAATCAACAGGGTCAGTAAATGGAGGACAGATGGAGTATTAGAATTTAGAACTAACAAAGGATTCCGTACTCCTCACAATGCGAGTGCAAATTAATGAAGAGCTGCAACACTTATGGCGCCCAAAATAGTAGAATAAAATTTGTGTTCATTCTTTATGTTCACTATTGTGGCGCCCAAGATTACGTTCTATATATTTAATCTACCTAGCTAATTATCAAATATCAGATCAATTGTATCAAAAAAAAAAAAAAAAAAATCATTTTTCGTCTTTTAAATTTCTAAAATAAAAGTTCACAAATTATTTTTTCCGACCTCTCCTTATACTGGCGACCATGGTGGAAGGGTTGTGTAATTGTGTTATTTGAAAGAAACGATACAAATGACGTAAAATTCTAACTGACGAGAGAGAGGAGCATCCGACAGCCACCAGTGGAAGACCGTCGACAGTGTGACTCTATATTGGTTTCTTATCCTGTTTATTTATAAATTTTATGAGTGATTTGCTGAAACTTGAATATTCTTGGGAAGAATATGAGATCAAGAGGATCCAAACGCTCGATGAACTTTGAAAATAGTCGATCGACTTAGAGCATTTGTAACTTTCATGTGTGTTGAACTTCATCTATTTAATTATAGTACGGACTCAGAAAATTATCTGTTGGAATGATATATACTCGTAGTACATATTTGAATCTTCACTTTGAAGCATAATCTGCTGCATTCCATCTTGGGTTAGGGAATAGGCGCTCTTTTAAACAGATTTCTACATATTTTAATAGCAATGTTGAATTGTATTTTCTGCCGAGAGTCCGCTCTAGCTTGTAATTATCACTTTTGTAGGCATTGCTTTAAGCAATGTTGCATTGTGCAGAGACTAGAGAATAGAAGAATCTCATTAGTTGAGCACGAACTACAAGTACAACAACCTTTTGACTTTCAAATCTTGAGAATCTCCTCCAACTTGTCATAAGTATGTTCAAGTATTAGCGCCTCTTCCTATCAGATACGTAGTAGCGAATTGCCTTGACTTTGAGAGGTTGAGTCCTTCGTTGGTAGAATGACTTTGATCTTGCCAATTCAGTGAAGTCAAGTAAGTCAACTACACCTCTAATTCTTGATCATGTAAAATAAAATAAAGTATAACTCTTTAACACTTTAAGTTGTGTTATCCTATAATGTTACTGATTTACACATCTTTTCAAAGGGACTACTTGAGGATTTTAGAATCAAATAAAAAAAAAGTACTTGATAAATCAAGAACTATTCCATAAAGTTCCCCTTGACATAATATCCTAACAAGTGACTTTTGTACAATTTATGTGGATTAAGGTTAGTTTATGTCAATTTTAGTTGGTTTTTGTGAAATTAGTTTAGATTTATGCTATATTCCTACGATTTATGCTAGATTTCTTAGATTTTATGCTAACTTTTTGTGATTTTGGATTTGTTCTAGAGTTTCTGCTTAATTTATGGATTTTTGGATTTCAACTTGATTGTTGAAAAATTATTCTAAAAAACTATCTAGGGTTCAAATTGTTGGTACTATTTTTATAAAATAGTTCCAGTTGCTCCAAGTGCAATGCCCTACAAAACGAGCATATTTTGTTGATTGTTGGATTTCTACTTGATTGTTGAAAAAAATATTATGGAAAATTGTTGAACAATTGGAACTGTTGGCACTATTTTACAAAATAGTTTTAATAATGTCAAACCATAGGTCACCAAAGAATGAAACTATTGACATTATTTTATAAAATAGTACAAATAGTTCCAAGCCATAGGTCGTTGTGTATGGCATTGCCAAGACTTGTATGTGTTGTTGTTTTATTTCACTTTTTTTTAATGTTTTAACATACTTTTATTTTGTATTAGTAGGGATTACGTGCGTTGCACGTATAACCATTTTTTTTATTAATTTTGTAAAAAATAGAGTAAAAATAATAATTTTCATAAATTATACAACTTGTATATATCACATAAATTTTTATTTAAGAAAATTAAATTGGATGCTATTTATATGAGATATTGAGAGTTGGAATTTTGATACTTTCAATCATGTAATGAATTATTGATATTAGAAACAAAAACAATCGGTAAGGTTGTGAAAGACAAACATAGAATGATAATAGTAATTGTCGTTACATCTCAATATTTACGGGAAGTCCCATATTACAAATAAAGAGTTTGAAAATTAAATTAACAACAGTTAATCAATTATATTATTGTTAATACTACCTCCGTCCTCCATTTAGTGACCTTCTTTTTTCAGCATGTGTGGCACGCGTTTCCACGCTTATCGTTGATGAGTTTTAAAATAAATTTTTGAAGTATTCTTTCTTTTACGGGTAACTACAACACTTGTAGTATCCCGTAAAAGAAAGAATATTTCAAAAATTCATTTTAAAACTCATCAACGATAAGCGTGGAAACGCGTGCCACACATGCTGAAAAAAGAGGGTCACTAAATGGAGGACGGAGGGAGTATGTGTATATGATTTTAAATGAAAATATTTTATATTCATATTAAATTTGGAAAGGACCCTTAGTACCGAAATTTTGTTACATCCAATATTTTAACTAATGAATAAAAGTAAATTCTAAAATAAACATAAATTCTAATTGAATAAATAACCCATGGTTAATAATTATAAAATTATACTAAGTTATAATATATTGAAATTGGACATAATAATAATAATAATAATAATAATAATAATAATAATAATAATAATAATAATAATAATAATAATAATAATAATAATAATAATAATAATAATAATAATAATAATAATAATAAAAGTGAGTTTCGGGCATGTTTGTGATGCCAAAATTGAGAGAAAATATTTTATTGCTTTACCTTTGTTAGTTTGAGAGCAATTATTCTTCTACTTGTTCGTAGATATAAGTTTATTCATTATCTCATCATCGTCAGTTCCCTTTTCTTTCTTTTTTATTTATGAAGCATATTTCAACTGAATGTGGTAAATTTCAAACTGCTAAAATATGTAAAATTATTGCGTTTTTGTGGGAAAAACATATAAGATAAATTTCAATTTTGTTTCGTACAAAACATATAACATAAAAAACGTACTATAACATAGAGGCGGTGACATCAAATATTATGTTGACCTATTGAGTTGGATATAAAAAGATAGTATGGAGTAGTAATAATTAAGCAAATAAATTTAATTGATGGATAATTCTTCCTTTAAAGGCAATAGCAACGGATTATTTTCCTTTCAAAACGTATTAAGTAATACATATACGATAAGAAATAAATCTAAATCCTAATAATATATAAATTCTATTCAAATTACATTATTGATCCTAAATTAAATGGGACACACTTGGGTTAGCTAGAGGCACCGTGCGGACGGCTAAAACACTGACACTTTTATTCGTGTAGATGAACACTTTTCTGTATAAAGATTGACATTTTTAAAAATTGGCATTTTATTCGTAAAATAATTATGTTAAAAATTGACATTTTTATTCGTATAGATTAACACTTTTCTATATAAAGATTGACACTTTGACCCGGCCACACTATGTGGCCGACCTCACCTAAGTTTTTGTCAAATTAAATTATATAATAGGGACATAATAGGCAAATCAAATTTTGTAAAACAACACACTTTTATAATAGGGTATAGACAGTGTTCTAAAAGTCGCTAGGCGCTAGTCGGGCGGTGAAGAGGGGACTAGCGCCTAGGCGGCTAGGCAGGAGCCTAGGCGGATTAGAACCACAAGCTAATCTTTATTATTTTTCAATCATGTCATCAGTTAGAAGCTATATCAATATATATCGTTCATAATTTTATTACCAAATTCATGATAATAACATAAACTATGATAATTAATAGTCAAATTTCATAGTATTCACATAAATTTCATGGCCTGATTGTAATAAGTATTGATTAGTTCAGACAAAAAGACTAATTAAGTTTTAATTCGGCCGATAATTAGGTTGCTGCTAAGCGCCTAGGCGGATTTAGCATTAGTTGGGTGGTGGGGTGCCAACTAGCGCCTAGGCAGGGATTAGTCGGGCCTGGGCGGAGATTTTTAGAACACTGGGTATAGATTATAAAGTTGGGATGGTCTCTTTTGAGGAAGGGAATGATAGATTTATAATGTTCCACTTTTTGGTAAAGAAACGTTAATCAGTCAAAATGACAAAGCATAAGGTAGTTGAGTATCGAGACATGTCATAGAGAGTATCTACAACTTCAGCATGGAAGGAAACACGATCGATGGGGTCAGATTTGAAACAAACAAACAAACAATTTATGTTTATATATGTTTATAATTGGTCTTGATGGTCATGAGGCATAAAAATGAATAATTTTTTTTTTATGATGGGCATGAATCTAAAGTTGTTTTGATGGTTGTGATGAAAATAATTTGTTTTGCTTATATTATTATTTTATTATTTGGGCATGGAATTAATTTTATTTTGATGTTGTATAATATTATTTGTTGATTATTCTATATGGATTTAGCACTATTGGAACATAAATACTAAATTGTTTCAATAGTTTCAAGTATATATGTCTTCCATTGCAAATATAATAATATAAGACAAAAACTTGGGTGAGGTCGGCCACATAGTGTGGCCGGGTCAAAGTGTTATTCTTTATACAGAAAAGTGTTAATCTATACGAATAAAAGTGTCAATCTTTAACATAATTATTTTACGAATAAAATGCTAATTTTTAAAAGTGTCAATCTTTATACAGAAAAGTGCTAATCTACACGAATAAAAGTGTCAGTGTTTTAGCCGGTCGCACGGTGCTTCTGGCTGACCCAAGTGTGTCCCATAATAATATATGATGTCGGCAAAATTTCAAAACGCAGAGAGAGAGAAACGTGGTGCAATAAAATTAAAATGACATAAAAATTAAACTAATAACCCAAAACCAGTCAAAATCAACTGATTTAATAAGGGAATTTTTGTCCCATAATGCAAAAATTAGTTGAAGATGTTTGTGATGTATTACTACTTACTGCTCCATCTGTCTCAGTTCATTAGTCCATTATGTTTTTTTAGGCTGTCTCACACTATTAGTCTTGTTTTCAGATAATGAAATAATTAGCCTATTAAATAGATCACTAATCATTACATCATCTGCTCACCTTTCAACACGTATCCCAATATAATTTACATTGTAAAATTTGAAATTATCATAACTTACTCGTTTGTTCTCCGATTTTTATGATTTTTATACCAAATTAAAGGTCTTGATACAGTCTGTTGGGATATTATATTAAGGGGGAACTTTGAATCAAAGTTAAAAATAATTTATTTTGATTCGATTCCAAAATCCTAATAGAATACTTCCCTTATTATTTTTGATGATCTAGTAATGTAACGTCCCGTAAAATTTTTCTCTATTCTAGAAATTAAATCCTTAAGTTAAGGAAAAGAATCCCAAGTTCTAGTGATTTAATTTCACTTTTAGTCAATACTTATATTCGATTAAGAATTCCCGAGTAGAATTAAGCAGCAACTTAATCTCTAAATATTAGTAATTAATCGACAGAGATTAATTAGATACTCGATCAAGTTATTTAGATTACTACCTAATTATTCTTAGATAAGAATAAAATAACTTAAGTATAATATTTATTTTTCTATCAATGAGAACTTATCGATTTCATTTTGGCTAGACTCTTTTTCCAAGCCATTAGTCGATCAGCATTGGCCCAGCCCATTAAGAAATTCAGATTGGGCCGAGCCCATTAGTTATGCAGAATTGGGCCAAGCCCATTAACTAATCATAATAGGGCCATGCCCATTTTCTTGTTGATGCAAGCCTGTCAGACTAAGTAGAACAAGAACTTATACAGTATACTACAAGAACAAAGCGAATTAAACAAAATAATAAAAACATATATATATTACTTTACATATTACATCTACAACTTACAATTATGCATAAATACATACTTATTAAAGGATTACTACACGTTCCTAAAGCCTAAAAGAGAATTTAGACTTGAGTACACTTTTGGCACTGTAGCATGCCTCTTTTTGAATCCTCAGAATCTGCAAACCTGCAAGGGAAGAGAAGAGAAGAGAAGAGATATTAGCAAGATTAGTAAGACACAATCCCTTAGATTGAGGGAGAACACCATACCCTGCTGCAGAGAATAGTGGCTGAGGCATGGCTCCTCCAACCACCACATCTCACTTTGCAGCCAAAGACACTATAAGGGCAGCCCTTAGCTCTCAGCCTGCACCCTTCCAAACTTTTCAAACCTAGAAATTTAAGAAAGAGATCAGTGAAGAAGTGAAGAGTAGCAACAAGGAAGCGTTAGTAAAACTGGGGTGAGGAAGGAGAAGGGAAGCAAGCAACCACAGCCATTTCATTACCTAGGTAACCACACAATACACTCACACCCTTATTCAGGTTCTAAATCATTAGTAGGATTAATGCAGTTCACTGCTTATTTTATAATCAAGTAAAGAGCATAATAAGAACTCCTAAACCTAACAAGTATGAAGCTGTCTTCATTCATGAGAAAGAACCTACTACTGAGCATAATCAAGAAGTTCACATTCCATAGGCCTAGCAGGCTCTTTACCCTACCATTTTAGTTTTAAGCTTCATAAACTAATTAGACTCTTACTGCTGTTTTCAAACTTAGAGCTATTAAACACTAATAATAAGCATACTAGTATCCTAATCAATGCAGAACCTAAACAGCACAGCAAACCAAAGAAATAGAAACTTGAATCAAATATGGGAACGAGAGATTAATTAGAAGCAAGTAAGATAAGTCTTAATTCCTACAACACAATCAAAGGAACTTAGCAAAATGAAACAGATTCAGAGACAAAATCAACCTCAACCTCGCTCTTCCATCCAAACAAGTCTTATATATATAAAACACGAGAGAGAATAAGCTCGAACCTCGTCGAGGCCGAAGCCTCGACGGAAGCGGATCAGCAGCAGAAGCCCGAACAAAGGAGCTGCAGCGACAATACCTTGACCGGAGCGGCAGAGAGGGCTGGAGCAGAGAATGCAGCCAGAGCCGACCCCATCGTCACAGCCGTCGTCAAACCTGCAAAATGGAGAACACGACTCAGCCATTAATAATTATGTTAATCACTTCATCAAATTAGAACCCTAACTATTGAAAAAAAAAAAAAAAGTATCGAAGTCAAAATGGGACTATGTCCCCTAACTCGAAGTGTTAGGATTTTAATTTTGAGCATCAGAGAGCTCG